>JAVUPR010000167.1:8805000-9545000 GCA_036785695.1 Gentiana straminea | reverse complement strand
AGAACATATATGGATAGAACTTATCGCGGGGTCTAGAAAAATAAGTAATTTCTGCTGGGCCTTTATCCTTTTTTTAGGTTCATTGGGATTCTTATTGGTTGGAACGTCCAGTTACCTTGGACGAAATTTGATATCCTTTTTTCCTTCTCATCCAATCATTTTTTTTTCGCAAGGGATCGTAATGTCTTTCTACGGACTCGCAGGTCTCTTTATTAGTTCCTATTTGTGGTGCACAATTTTTTGGAATGTAGGTAGTGGTTATGATCGATTCGATAGAAAGGAAGGCGTAATGTGTATTTTTCGTTGGGGATTCCCTGGAAAAAATCGCGCATATTGCGTCGATTCTTTATAAAAGATATTCAGTCCATTAGAATAGAAGTTAAAGAGAGTATTTATGTTCGTCGTGTTCTTTATATAGACATCCGAGGGCGGGGGGCTATTCCCTTAACACGTATTGATGATAATTTGACTCCAAGAGAAATTGAACAAAAAGCTACCGAATTGGCCTATTTCTTGCGTGTACCAATTGAAATATTTTGATAACTGGTAGATTCCCGCTTTATCAGGAGATAAAAACATAAAAATCTCCTCCTTTCTAGAACATAACTGAAAACAAAACTCTTACTTTTTTTTTATCATTTTTATTTTTTGTTACTTAATGACCAACACAAAAATGATAATGGCCAATCAGTGAATTTTTTTGAAATAGTAGAGATAAAAAAAGGGGTTGTTTCGTCTCAAAATCTTACTAATATTCATTAACATTAATTAAGGGAATCATTCATCGAGAGGAAACTCTTGTTTCAAATTTAACCTAATTCTGATTCAGATATTGTTTCACGATATTTTTTTAGTATTTCTTTATTCGAAGTGGATTCTTAGTCAATTTCTCTATTCTTTCTAGATTCAAAAACTAACCAAAAAATCCTAAACCAAATAACTAAATAAAAGAGATTCCTAGGTTCCATACCTTGTATAGAATATAGAACTCATAAGTGAAAGAAACATTTAATCACATAAAGTGGACGAATGGGGTTGGTTGATTAACAATTCACAGAGGAAAAAATGGCAAAAAGGAAAGTATTTCCGCCTCTGGTATATCTTGCATCTATAGTATTTTTGCCCTGGTGGCTTTCTCTCTCATTTAAAAAAAGTCTGGAATATTGGGTTACTAATTGGTGGCATACCGGTCAATCCGAAATTTGTTTGAATGAGATTCAAGAAAACAATATTATAGAAAAATTCATAGAATTGGAGGAACTGTTCGTCTTCGACGAATTGATCGAAGAATACTCAGAAATACGTCTACACAAGCTTCGTATAGGAATCCAACAAGAAACGATCCAACTAATTAAGATACACAATGAGGATCGTATTCAGACGATTTTGAACTTCTCGACAAATATAATATGTTTTGTTATTCTAAGCGGGTATTCTATCATTGGTAATGAAGAACTTGCTATTCTTAACTCGTGGTCCCAGAAATTCCTATATAACTTAAGCGATACAGTCAAAGCTTTTTCTATTCTATTATTAACTGACTTATGTATCGGATTTCACTCACCCCACGGTTGGGAATTAATGATTGGCTCTGTCTACAAAGATTTTGGATTTGTTCATAATGATCAAATTATATCTGGTCTTGTTTCCACCTTTCCAGTCATTCTTGATACAACTTTTAAATATTTGATTTTTCGTTATTTAAATCGAGTATCTCCGTCACTTGTAGTTATTTATCATTCAATGAATGACTGATAAAAAATAAAAAATCCACTGATATTAATCTAATAAAATGAAAATTAGAGCTCTTGTTATTTTGTAGTTGTACATAAACAAAGTATTGAAAATCGTACTTACGTTTTCTATTTTTAACCATCTTCGGGATTCATCCGATATTTATATTATTCTCCAGGAAAATCTCATTCCAGTAAAATTATTTCCAAAACTACCCGTTATCCAATAAAACCCTAAAATTCCTAATAATAAACCAAAATCTCCTACCCGATTAGTTACAAAAGATTTTTGACAAGCATTTGCCGCAAGAGGTCGTGCGGACCAAAAACCAATTAAGAGATAAGAAGACATCCCAACCAATTCCCAAAAAATATAAATTTGTATCAAATTAGAACTAGTAACTAATCCTAACATTGAAGTACTAAAAAAATTAATATAAGTGAAAATTTTCAAATAAGATTGATCATGAGCCATATAATTGATGGATATAAATAAATTCCACCACCACAACAGTGAGAGACAATCCACTGCGGCCACCCTCCGGCATGACAGGAGAGATCGCAAAAAGGGCGGCCACTGTGTCTCACCACGCCGCGGCCATAGCATTTGCGGTCCCAGGCAAGTGAAACAGATCCCGTGAATCTCATCCAGGCAAGTCAAGAGGGGCCGTCAAGGGGGCGAGGCCGTAAAAGGCTCGCTCTATGCGACCTCAGAAAGATGGCCGCCGAATGATCCTGATCTTTCTCCCACTTGTATCTTAGATATTTCGCATTGCTTAGTATCTAAGTAAAACCTATCTATTAGTAAAATATCTCATAGATTACTTATTCCCTAAGTTACCCACCTCTATAAAAGGGGTGGTCATTGTAAACTAAGAGGAGGATGAAATAAATGAAATATACACTACACTTGCAAGCCAAAACTCTGTCCATTCTTATTCCTTCATACCGCCCCTCGCCGGAGTATCACACCACCTTAAATTCAGCCAGATATCCACCGTCTATACACCGCAGGGACATCCGTGACGATTTATACATCATCAGTTGGCTCCGTTACCGGGAAAACGAAAGCTTCATCAGCCCATAACTCCACACAATCAAAAAATGGCCGTTCACCTGACCGGCTCCATCATATAGAAATCACGTATCAGATTGACAGGAGGTCCGACTCAAGGCGAGTCCTAATCACAAGAATAGTCATAACCTATGACTGGAAGCAAAGTGGCGGAACGAACCCTCAAACTCCTGCGAGAGGCGTTGTACAAACGCATTTACAAGCTGATGTCGCGATAGAGACACAAGAAATTGCGCAAGCGGGTGGGGAAGGATCACAAAGGGGAGTTTTGGCCCCTAGCGATGCCCGAAATTTGATAAATCAGAAGGCTAAGTCAAGAGAGGTCGTAGCAGCATTAGATGGGAAAATCAGAGGAGCATCTCGATCGCAGCAAAGCCAGAGATCAACCCCTAGGAAGGAGCCAGATCTTCAAAAAGATCTGGAGATTGCGGAAATAAGGGAATACGCGAGATATGCGGAAACTATGTACCTAGCCAACTCCCGTCTGGTAGCAAAGGGCCAAGCTCCAATGCCGATACGACCCCCGAATCCCCCCGAGATGAAATCGCTATCGCGGCGGTGAATAAGGGTCGGCGAGTCGACTCACGGGGTCGAGATAGAAGAAAGTGTACGCTCCTCGGGCCGCAAAGGACCCGGGAAAAACGTTGTGCAGACTTCGGTTCTCCCAGATCGCGATCACCAGGAGGAAAGATCACACGAAAAAGGTTCGGCTTTCAAAAGGTTGGGTGAGAAGGACAAGGCCTCGGCCCCAAGTCGTCTCAGCCTTCCTGATGGAGGATTACTTCCCCGACGAGACAAGGACGCACCGGACGCCCGCATAATTATCCGTGAAAAGAGAGCTCGCCGGGAGGAGTCGGAGGACTGCGGGGAGTCAGAGCGCAGGCCAGAGAGGGCTAATACACAGGCGTTATTGCGACCCGGTTTCGACCCCCGTTTGGGCAGAACAGATGGAGATAATGAAAAATGAGCTCGCCGATTTGAAAAAGTCAAGGCCAGCCGAGAGAACCGCCCCAATCTCAGGAATCGATGTGCTCGCCAAGAGAATTACAGAAACATTGCCTACCGGTCGCGAAAAGGTTAGCTATCCCAGCTATAATTACTACAACGGAAATTCTTGCCCAAACGACTGGCTCACCGCTTTCCAAGGTCGCATCACCCTGGCGACACAAAATAAATCTGCCTGGTGCATCGCCTTAGTCGGAAGCATGCAGGATAGGGCCGCATCTTGGATACGTGGACTTCCCCGCGGCTCAGTAAAAGGTTGGGAGGATCTCTCCGAGAAATTCGTCAGAGAGTTTGAATCGGCGAGTAGACCAAAGAAAACTATAGAGGACCTATACGAAATTCGCATGGGAGGACATGAGTCCGGAAAAAGAATATTATGAACGTTTCATCAGAATATACGATCAGACAAGGAACATTCCGGATGATGCAGTTGTCACATGTTTCCTCACAGGGATCGCCAAGGGACCAATGAAAACTGAATTCAACCTACGACCCCCTAAAGCGGGTCTCAGGGAAATGTTGGAAAGGGCTCGAATGATGGGAGTCAGCGAAGCGCCGTCCTCAGGGAGGGCGAAACCCAAAGCGGAACAGCCTTCACAGAAAGAGGATCGCGCAGAGGAGCATAAGAAAGGAAAAGGGCGAGATGCTGACCACGACCGCGAAACAAAAAAGCCTTATAAATTCAGCGAGGACAATTTTACCCCGCTCAACACTAAAGCATCTCAAATATTGTTCGAAATCCGCGAACATTTAGACAAACCCAAACCTATGAGGGGTGATCCCGACAGTCGCGACAAATCCAAATACTGCGACTATCATAAGGACCACGGTCACATCACAGACGAATGTTTCACGTTAAGGCGAGAAATAGAAAGGTTAATCCGTGAAGGACCGGCGGCCAAATATAAGCGAGATGGGAACACTGGCACCGGACAAGGTCGCCACCCTCGCGTCTATCAGAAGGAGGTCCAGGTTATCCATGGAGATATCCCCAGCAACAATCAACTGAAATCTCGGATGCACCGTTAATACGCGCGGCTTTGAAAAACGAGGTGGTATTGGGGGAAAACGAGAAGGGAATCATGTTCACTAAAAGCGAATTGGCCACAAGCGAGGGCCCCATGGAAGTACCTCTTATTCTCAAAGTCGGAATAAACGACAAACATGGTGTCAACGAGTAATGATCGACACGGGGGCTGGTCGCGACGTCATCTACTTCGACCGTTTAAAACAGATCGGATTTGGAGAGGCTAAGTTGAAGCCCTACCTCGGGGTGCTCGAGGGTTTTACCAACGACACTGTGCGGGTTAAAGGAACGGTCGACCTCAGCATCACTTTGGGTGATTACGAGCCATGCAGAACCGAGGTGATCACCTTTCTGGTCATTGATCTCCCCTCATACTACAACATTATCTTGGGGATCCCAGCCATGAAAAAATTTCAAATGGTGGTGTCTGTTCCACATCAAAGGGTCAAATTTCACATAGGGGATGAGATTGGGGTCGCCATCAGCCGACCCGGATCTTTCCTCGATTATATGACAAAGAACGGGGTCGACTCCAAGCGACCCGAGTGGATGGTTTTTGCCCGGTTCGGATCGGGTCGCCACTTTGAAGGAAATGCCGGAAAGAGAAGTGGAGGTTGAGACTTTGCAAGTTCGAGACGAGCCCGACTTCACCTGCCGAGGACGAGTTGGTCGAGGTCGTAATAAACGACAAATATCCCGATCAAAGGATAAAAATAGGATCGCGGACCACCGAGGGAGAAAGGGAAGAATTGATCGGGCTTCTGAAGATCAACATGAGCGCCTTCGCGTGGGAGGTAACAGACATGAGGGGCGTAGAGTCAGAGGTCGCTTTGCATTATCTAAATGTCGATCCCAACTTCAGGCCGATACAGCAAAGAACGCGACAGTTCTCTATGGAAAAGGAAATCGCAATAAAAGGCGAGATCAAAAAACTTCTGGCAGCAGGCATAATCAAAGAGCTTCAGTATCCCACCTGGTTGGCAAACGTAGTAATGGTAAAGAAACATAATGGCAAGTGGCGGATGTGTGTCGACTTCACGAGACTTGAACAAAGCTTGCCCCAAAGACCCTTACGCGCCGCCTCGAATTGACAAAATGGTCGACGGGATCGCCGGATTCGAAACGCCGAGTTTTCGGATGCATATTCCGGTTACCACCAAGTCAAAATGGCGAGATGAAGACAAAGAGATGACGGCCTTTAGGGCGACGGGTGGACTCTATTACTACGAGATGATGCCTTTCGGCACCGAAGAACGCAGGTTCGACCTATCAAGAGAATGGTGAACGAGTTTTTAGCACACAAATAGGCAGGAACATGGAGGCCTACATTGATGATATGGTCGTAAAATCAAGTCGCCAGGATCACCTGGTGGACCTTCGCGAAACCTTCGCCAATATAAGAGACCACTCGATGAAACTAAACCCTGCAAAATGTATTTTTGGAGTCCAGGCAGGAAAATTTCTGGGCTTCATGGTGAGTCAGAGGGGGATCGAGGCAAATCCCGAAAAAATCGAAGCCTTAATCAACATGAGCGAGCCCACCAGTGTCAAGGAAGTACAGCGGCTAAACGGCAGAATCACAGCCTTGGGTATGTTTGTCTCAAAATCTGCAGAAAGAAGTCTGCCTTTCTTCAAAATTTTGAAAGGGGCGGGTACCTTCTCTTGGACAACGGAATGCTCGCAGGCTTTTAAAGACCTTAAAGAATACTTGTCAAGCCCGCCGTTGTTAACCAGCCCAAAACTAGGGGATATTTTGTTTTTATATTTGGCAGCCTCAGATAGGGCAGTAGCCGCAGTACTTGTAAAAGAAGAGGAAGGCTCGCAGAAGCCAGTTTTTTATGTGTCCAAGGCTCTAAGCCCCGTAGAAAGTCGTTATTTTAGTATTGAAAAGTTAGCTTATTGTGTTGTTATAGCTGCCCGCAAATTAAGGGCTTACTTCTCATCGCACACCATCGTAGTCCTATCAAATGCATCGCTAAGACAGGTTCTTCATAAACCAGACTTGTCCGGTCGACTGCTCCGGTGGGCTATCGAACTTACAGAGTTCGACATCCGTTATGAGCCTCGGAAGGCTATAAAAGCCCGTGCCCTCCCGGACTTCATAGTAGAAACAAGCTTCAACGAAGAAACAACGGAGCAGGTTTGCCTCAAATGCAACCAGGATAAGGTAGCCGCAGAGGACGAGCCTCTTAGGCCAAGTCACTGCTGGCAACTCTACGTCGATGGGGCCGCCAGTCACAAAGGGTGCGGCGCAGGGATAATCCTGTTAGAGCCGGGCACATCAGAGGAAATCGAGCAGGCTCTGAGATTCGATTTCACCGTCTCTAATAACCGGGCGAGTATGAGGCCGTCATCGCCGGTTTAAAGCTCGCCAAAGCCATGAAAGTCGAAAATATACGGGTATTTTGCGACTCACGGTTGGTTGTGAATCAAATCAATGGCTCTTTCGGCATTCATTGCGAAATATTACGAGAGGTATATCAACCTCGTCAAAAAACTCGAAAGCGGCTTCGCATATTGCCGCTTCAAAAACATTCCCCGAGAGGATAATCACGGGCGGACTATTTATCCAAATTGACCAATGAAGATGCGTTGTGCGACCACAGCATCATGGTCGAGCATCTCTATGCGAGCCCGCCATCTCTCAAGTCGAGGTCATGGACTTCCAACCCAAGAATACTTGTTGGATCGACACCATGAAATCTTACATTGAGCTAGGGGAGCTTCCCGGTGATCCGTGCGAAGCTAAGGCCTTGGTAAAAAGGGCGCAAGATATACGATTATGGACGATGTGCTTTACCGTCATTCATTCTCGAAACCCCTTCGCGATGCGTACGACACGAGGAGGTAACGGGCATTCTAACGAGAACTACACGAGGGAATGTGCGGCGGCCACCCCGCCAATCGAACGCTAGCACGTAAAGTACTCCTAGCCGGATACTATTGGCCGAAACTAGCGAGAAGACGCCAAAGCATATGCCCGAGGAGCATGTGATGTTTGTCGAAGTTCGCCAGTATCCCCAGGCTACCCTCAGTCGAACAAAGCATAGTGGTAGCGGCCTGGCCCTTCGACATGTGGGCAATTGACCTCATCGGACCTTTGAGGAAGGGTCGCTCGGGATGCGAGTATGTAGTCGTCGCGATGGATTATTTTACTAAATGGGTCGAGGCTAAGGCCTTGGTAAAAACCAACACCGGGGATATAACATACTTTTTGCTCGATCAAATATGGACAAGATTCGGAGTTCCGAGAGTTGTGGTTTCCGATCACGGACCTCAATTCGAGACGAATTCGACAAATTTTGTGAAGAAAACAATGTTAAACATTGGCAATCATCCGTGTGTTACCCACAAGGAAATGGGCAAGCTGAAAATGCCAACAAACAGGTCCTAAGTGTCCTAAAAAAGAGCCTAGGTGAGAAAGCAGGTCACTGGCCGGATCACCTTCCGGCGGTTCTATGGGCACTCAGGACGTCGCGAAAAATCACAACGAGGGAAACTCCTTTTGCCTTAACTTATGGATCTGAGGCTATGGCGCCAGTGGAAATGGCCTTACCAAGCCCCAGGGTCGTTTTTTATAACGAGGTCAATAATACCGCGACACGTAAACTCGAGCTTGATCTAGTAGAGGAACGGCGCATCCAGGCATACAGCCGTTTAGTTAATTACAAACAGGCGGCGAAGCGTTATCACGACAAACGTATTCGCGGGCATCACTTCGCCGTAGGAGATTATGTTTTGCGAAAGAGACAAGCCACCGGCCACGAGGCCAAGAAGGGAAAACTATCGGAAAACTGGGAAGGACCAGAGAGGATCGCTCGGATAGTCAAAAAAGGAACTTACGTACTAAGTGACAACCAAGGTCGCGAGTACAACCGACCCTGGCATGCGGACAATCTGAAAAAATATTATATGTAAAGCGTGTGTATGCCCGCGTGCGAACGGGGCATAGGGAAAGGGAAATCGGAATAAAAGAGCCATCTTCGTTTATTAAGAGATACGAGCTTGTTTCCAACAAATCTGCGGCCTACCATACTTTGCGATATATAAAAAAAAAAAAAAAAAAAAAAAAAAAAAAAGAGAGAGGGTTACACTCTATCTAATGAGTGTACCTATAACGGTCCAGTGAATGCTTCGGCACCCTCGCTAAGCTACACAGCTTCGTTATTAACGAAGCAAAAGGAAAGCGACGATGTCGGTCCATAGAAACCGCAAAATTAACCGCTTCCCGATGAATCAAGATCCCCCAATCAATATCAACGCGATGATCGCGAATAGCGTGCAAAAGCAAAGCTTCGGCTTCACTAACAGCCTCGTTATCCATGGACAAGAGGGCGCGCGAGTTGATGAACCTCTTCCACTCACGGTTGCTGCGAGAAAGATCGGACGCAGGACCCAGTACACGAGGTCGCTCATAATCAGGAAAGAGCTCGCGGAGGGCTTGTCGCAAGCAAGATTGTCTGCTTGACTCATCGGCAAGGTTCCAAGCGAGCTCATAATGAGATGAGGGGTCGATAGCGGGTATACCCAGGGCACCATTGATAGATTCCGGAGTAAAAGTGACCGCGACGCCACGAAGGGTAATGCACGGCGGTCCCTCGAAGCGACTTCGGACAAGATGGAATAGAACTCCTCGCTATTGAAAGATTGGGAAGTATTGACGAAGGTGGTGCAACAAAATCGCCCACCCGGAAAGACGTACGCGCAAAAGAGAGCCGTCACCCTCGACTTTGCTCGATTTAAACCCTCTCCTTCGCGAGGCTCAACCCACTCAAAATAGCGCCGAAATGATCTTTAGCAACGTCAGAGGCAGTAAAGAAGAAAGGGGATACATCACGAGTAGGACGAGCTTTATATATCCGAACCCGGCTGCTTTCCCCTGGGCGAGACATAGCGCAAAGCAAAAGGGGGATAAAACAACAAAGAGGATAATGAAGAAATTACAGAAAAAGAGAGCAAATTCAGTATAAGGCAAGAGGCGGAATGAGTTCCAAGGTATTCCCTTTTTTATACTAAAAGGAGGACATAACCAAGGCAGCAGGAACGCCAGATCATAAAGAGACCGAAATTCATGATTACAGTTACACCTGACACCTATCTACTAGGGGTCATAACTCTACATTAATGACACGGTCAAAGGCTGCTCTGAGAGTCTAAATTTCTGACAACACTACTCGTAGGGCCGCAGAAATCTTGACAATTGACACCGCTCAGCGACCATGGTCAAGACAAGACGACGACGTTTCGTGACCGCGTACTCTAACAAATTATGTAAAAGACCTCGCACAAATCAAGAGGACCGCATATAGAGGATAAAGTAATACCTATCACAGCCTCGCTAAAAGACCGCCAGATAGTCAACACAAATCAGGAACGGGAAAAATCAAATCTTATAAATAGAAAATGCAGAGTAAATTGTCAAGATGTTACAACACAAAATTCAGGCAAATCACAAAAATAAATAGTCAAGGTTACAAGTCAAATTTTTAAAAGGGCTCGCAGGAAAATCCAAGATCTAGAGATCATGGGGGGTAGGTGGGGTGCTGATGAACTCATCGCTTTGCTCAGAGGACGGCGGCTTCTTCAACGCCTCAAAGTTCACAGGATTAACAGGAGCAGGATCCCAGACAGGCTCGCCACGACTGAGCTGTTCAGTCTGAATCGAGGTAATAAGCTCGCTGGCATAGGGAATCTCCGGGTGAAAAACCACCAAATTAGGATGACCTTGGTGCATGTTCACCCACCGCACCATATCCGCCAGAGTAATGTGCTCCCTGCCTCGGTCAGCCCAGATGCAGCGAGCTATGTGACTAAAGCCCTGATCAAAGCTATGCTCCATGAGGTCAAGGAAGTCATCTGAATTCTTGTAAGCGGCGACGGCCCCAGACTTGGCCTCCTCAACGGCCTCGGCAGTTCTCTTCGCAGCTTCCTCTGCGGCTCTCCTCGCAGCCTCTTTAGCAACTGTATCCGCCTCAGCGAGCTTATCCCTCAACTTAGTGATCTCCTCCTGCGCCCCCGCAAAATCCTTGGTCAAGGTAGAAACTTTCTCATTGATTTCAGCATCCAATTTAGAGTGCTCCTCCAGGGTTGATTTCATCTTTTCCACCTCGCCAGCCGCGTGCCTAGCTTTCTTTTCGGCAGTAATTCTTGCCTTGTCAGTCGCCCCTAGCTGCGCCGTCACCTTTGTCATCTCTGCCTCGCGCCTCTCAGCGGCCTCGAGCACCCTATTCAAGCGAGCGCCGAGCTGGGAAAAGGGAGGGGGAGTGAGCCAAAAAAAAAAAAAAAAAAAAAAAAAAAAAAAAAAAAAAAGTGGTCTTACCATAGAAGCTGCGATCCCAAACTGACCGCTCAAATCTCTGATCTCGGCGATCTCATCTCGAGGAGGAGTATTATCTTGAGCCGTAAAGCGGGCTAGTATACCCCGACCAATCTCCACTTGAACATGATCAGGATAGTCAAAAGGGATCGGCCCAAGAGGAATTACATCAGCAATTGCTTCACCAACCCGGCGAGCTTTGGATATGTCAAGACCCTGGGTAAAGCTCGGATCCAACCATAGGGCCTCTTTCCCAGAATGACCTCGAGGCAAAGTTTTTTGTGGTAGTGTCTCAGCGGGCGCGCTCTTCTCCACCAGAGTTTCAACCTCTTCAAGATGCGCCGGACTGGGAGCGGACCGTTTGGGTGGGCGATCATCCTTCGCTTTCTCTGGTTGAGGTCGCTTCACGCCATGCGACTCTTTAGTAGGGGGATGAGTCTTTTTTGAGGCACCAGCCTGACCTGGGCTCGCAACGAGGGCAGAGGAAGTCGCAACAAGGGCAGAAGAGGTCGCAGCTTCCGGGTTATGTGTCTCGGCGACAACCGAGGCATCCACGGTTCGGGGCACTCTCCCTAGAGTTTTCTTCAGAGCCTCCCGTCGAGCATTGGTCGCCTTATCTCGCCTCCGCATTAAGCTTGTTTCGGTGAGCCTGCGAGCATTTGGATCCATACCTACAAAAGGAAAGCGGTTTAGAACCCAACAAAACAAAATGAGCATATACAAATAAATACAAGTGGACAAAGAAAGTTACAAAGCGGCCTAAGTATAGGATCGCCCCCACATTCCGGACACTCGGAGGGAAAACATTTGTTGATATGACAATCCCCAATCCAGGTCCGGATCGCGGCTCTCGGGACCCATTCGTACCAAGGGCGTGGCATTCCCCCGCCTACTAGGCCCGCCATACATACAAAAGGCTCGGCCGGGTCAAGAAGTTCAACCCGGGAAACATTTCTCCGAGATGGCGCCGCCCCGTCCGGCGAATTAACGACATCGGCCCCTTCACATAGCGCCGCTCACTTATAGGGGGGTCAAGAATCAAAAGCGTGGATTTGCCTCCGCGGACTTCGCCGCAGGAAAAGGCCAACCTACCTTCGACTCGACTTTCGGTACCCGCCGCCCCCATTTGTGAAACTTATTGGGAAGCGGGAATAGTAGGCGGGGAGTCTTCGCCCTCAGGGAAACTTGTCCAGGAATAGACGTCCCACAGAAGGAATAAAATTGCCCCAGTAAAGTTAACGTCGGCTCGATCTTCAGAATCCGGCACATAACTGTGAAAGCCATCAACTGGATAATAGCCCCGACGGCAAAATCAGAGGGAAGCGCCTGCATCTCCTTGCAGATCTTCACAAAGAAAGGATCGAAAGGCGGTCTCAGACCCGCATGCAAATGATGGAAGTGGAGGATAAGGGTGTCCTCGGAGCGGCGCGCGCTTACATAATCCTTGTGATCCCCGGGCTTAAATTTGTCGGACTCCTTCTCGTAATCGAAAAAAGAAAACCGATACACACTAGTGTCGATTCCAAATATACTATTAATGGTCCTATTGAGATCGCTGCCCTTGCACAGTCGGGACCATTTCTTCTCAACATCCTTCTCATACGCCGACATGATCCCAAACTCCCGCATAGCTTCAGGGTTGTTAGGTCGAGAGCTCTTCGGCTGGGTGGCGGCCGCGGCAGCTTCACCAACTGTCATGGTTTGGCTCGCAATTTTCTTCTTCTTCTTCTTCTGCTTTTTTGCGGGCACCCAGATATCCTTCCGAGGCAATTCAGCATTTTCGTCCTCACTGGACCCCATTAACTCATGAACTGCGGCGTCCTGAACATGAGCTTCGTCGTGGTCGGGAGCGCCGCTAGTACTCGGGACCGCAGCTTGTCCTTCGGCCGGGGACGCGATTTTTTTAGCCCCATGAACGGTTGGAGATTTTTGAGCCCGTGCTTTCTCTTTAAGGCTCACTCTACGCGGCGGATTTCTGGTAGAGATGAAGGCCTCCAACTCAAAAGGGTCGGCATCCATTGTAGCGACCTCATCAGCAGTAATCTCGCCAACATCTGCGCGAGTACTTTCCACTTCAACCTCGTCCGGTAGATCGCCAACTGAGGCCGCAGATAATATGGGGTCATCCTCAGCATAATCGTAAATCTCCTTTCCGCGTAATCATCGCCGAATGATCATTCCCCGACATCCTGCAAAAACAAGGGAGGAAAAAGGTGGAGCTTTCGGACTGGTATAATAATAAATTAGCCCGGAAGGTGATCGCACCCACTTCAATACCGCCTCCTCCGTTCTTGCAAGAGAGATCGCAAATAAAATTACGAGAGAAAGCGTGGTTTCGAACGGTGACTTGCGAGTTGGAAAAGCATGACTATACCAACGAGTGAAACACCGCTTTTCCCGGAGAGCCATAATCTCTCCCCAGGAAAAACCCCATTTTTAATCGAAACGAATCCAAGTTACATCCCCGTTGAAGAAAGAAAGATGAAAATGATGCCTATTGAAAAATAACGCGAGAATGAATGAATAAAAGAGTTAGAAGCGAGGAATTCTTACCCAATTTGCGAAAAAAGAGGAAATCCGCGTGAATACTGGGAAATGCCCAAGAAAGCGGCCGGAATCTTCAAAAGAACCACCTTGAAATCTCAAAACCTTCAAAGCTCCGCCGCAAAACCTTAAAGAATGCCGGTCGATAAACTACGAAGGAAATAAGGAATGCTAAAAGTGTAAGGAGGTTGAGGGGTGAAAACCTTATATAGGCAACCCACGATCGAACGGTTGGGAACTCTTGATCCGATGGTTCAGATTGGGGCGGCAGTTGTCAGTTTTGAAATTCGAAAGGGCGTCCCATCAATGCTCACGTGCAAATGCCTAGGCAGTTGCAGAGGCGGCCGCATTACTCGGCGAAATGATACCCATGGGATCGACGTCGGCCACGATTGACGATCTCGCCCCACGAAACAGACCCAGAGTTACTCCGAAGGTCGCATGCTTTGAAAGCACGGCCCTTAGTGAACAAGTCGCATCAGACGACAAGGTCGCAAAAACAGACCCAGAGTTACTCCGAAGGTCGCATGCTTTGAAAGCACGGCCCTTAGTGAACAAGTCGCATCAGACGACAAGGTCGCAAAAACAGACCCAGAGTTACTCCGAAGGTCGCACGCTTTGAAAGCACGGCCCTTAGTGAACAAGTCGCATCAGACGACAAGGTCGCAAAACCTGACCCAAAGTTACTTTGCGGTCGCTTGTTTTAAAAACACGGCCCCAAGTGTACAAGTCGCATCCGACGACGAGGTCACAAAAGGTGTTGATAATTACTCCATCCTTCATATCTTCAGGGAATATCATTAAAGCACGGAGTAGGGGGCCATTGATGGATATAAATAAATTCCACCACCACAACAGTGAGAGACAATCCACTGCGGCCACCCTCCGGCATGACAGGAGAGATCGCAAAAAGGGCGGCCACTGTGTCTCACCACGCCGCGGCCATAGCATTTGCGGTCCCGGGCAAGTGAAACGGATCCCGTGAATCTCATCCGGGCAAGTCAAGAGGGGCCGTCAAGGGGGCGAGGCCGTAAAAGGCTCGCTCATGCGACCTCGAAAGATGGCCGCCGAATGATCCCGATCTTTCTCCCACTTGTATCTTAGATATTTCGCCTTGCTTAGTATCTAAGTAAAACCTATCTATTAGTAAAATATCTCATAGATTACTTATTCCCTAAGTTACCCACCTCTATAAAAGGGGTGGTCATTGTAAACTAAGAGGAGGATGAAATAAATGAAATATACACTACACTTGCAAGCCAAAACTCGTCCATTCTTATATAATTATCACTATAAAAAAGAACTGTAATTCCAACGGTAGTGATTAATATTGACATAATAGAAGTAAGTGGGTCTAGCAAATAACCCAATTCTAAAGAAAAATCGTTAGTAATGAGCCAAGACCATACATATTGATAAATAGAATTGCTATTTATTTGCTGACTAGACAAGTTGGTTGAAAAAACCAAGATTATACTTAACAATAAAACACTCTGAAAAGACCACATACGACGAAGTCTGATTGTTGTTGTTGGAAAAAGAAGAAGACCTAACCCTAGGAATATAGGAACTGGAAGTGGAATGAAAGGTATAATCCACCCATATTGATATGTCTGTTGCATAAAAAGTTTTTTTTAATTCTTAGTTTCCTAATTGATTTTTATTGTTTCCGATTCACCAGATCTTACCTCTTTGAGAGGAATAACTAAAAGGGAAGATATGCACTAAATAAAACTACCGAAATATATCATTTTTCTTATTATTTATTTCTTTTTCTAATTTTCTTCTAAATACTTCAAATATTCAACTCAAGAAATTACAATCGGTCAAATCTTAGGAAACTAAGAAATAAGCATACGAATTAATAAAAAAAATTTTAAGTCGATTCTAGGAAATATAAAAAGTTAAAAAAATTAAACCTTATACATTTATTATATTTCTTTTTTTTTTTTGAAGATAATATAAATTAGCAAATAAATCGAATGAATATATGAATATAATAGGAAGGAAGGACTTCTTTTGAACAATACATGTCTTTCACATTCAACTAGAACAATAAGGAATTTTTTTTAAATGGCAGTTCCAAAAAAGCGTATTTCTACATCAAAAAAAAATATTCGTAAAAATTTTTGGAAAAGAAAGGGATATTGGGCCGCTTTAAAAGCTTTTTCATTAGGTAAATCTCTTTTGACTGGAAATTCAAAAAGTTTTTTTGTGCAGCAAACAAAAAATAAATAAGTAATAAAATTGCAATTGTCTGAATGCATTCAAAAATTGACTCATTTATTCTTTAATTGACTCAACTCACTAGATAGAGATAGTGGAAATTTTAATTATATTTTATAGGATAATTTTAGAGGAAATATAAAATGAAACTCAGCTTACTCTTTTATCTTTTATTTTCTAGTCGTTACTTTTAGACTTTTAGATTATTTACTAAATTCAGTAAAAAAAGAACTAACACCCTTTTACTTTTACTGAATTTAGTAAATACAAATAATTTTTTATCAAAAAAAATATTTGTTGCTAACAAACGAATGAACACAATAAAATATTTTTTTTGCGTGAATTTTTTTATTTCCCCGGAGGGGAAGCTTAGTTTCTCCATCAACACACTTTTTGTTACATTTACTAGAAAAAATACGATAATTTTTCGTTTTATCTCTCTTTTTTTATCTATAGACTATAGGGGTCTTAAGATATTTAGTTTTGTTTCATTTCTTTCCTGAAATAAAAAAAAAAAGAAAAAAGGTTCATTAAAATTGAAAAAGTAAAACAAAACCATTTTTAGTTATATCCCTTGATTGACTCTTACTTGAGATTTTAGGTTCGAATTATCTAGTTACAATACAATTCTAGAGTAGCCGAAAACCCACGAAAACCCCTAAGTCCCTAAACTAACGAAAGTTAAAATCCCTAAAAGAAACTAAAAAAATTACTCTTAATGGACTGCTAAATTCTCGACGATTGTTTATTCATTAGTTATTAGATTACATAGGAACGCCTATGTTGGTATCTTCATGTGTTTACTAGTATGTATTATCCATTAATGGTAGTATGAATTACCAAATCATACCTATTTAATACTCCCTCCGTCCCAAATTATTTAGGACTTATTCCATTTATGAATGTCCAAAATAAGTCTCATAACTAATATTTTGTTAATTTTTTTTTCTTAAATTCTTAAAATGCCCACATAAAATCATTTACTAAGAAGTTTAAGAGCAATATAAGAAGAACATAATTGTAAAGTATTCATAATTTTAATGAGTAGATAAACTAATAAATGATGTTCCCCTTAAATTTTTAGAGTTTCAAAAAGTCTCAAACAAGTAGGGACGGATGGAGTAATTTTTTTTGGGAAGGGAAAACTTTTAAAAACAATGGGTAGGTTTTTTTGGGTAATTCTTCCCTAGTCACTCCATTTACATCATAAACACACGTGGATGATTTCTGGACCACACAGTTTGAATTTGAGTTGAAACTGTGTGGTCCAGAATCATTCACGTGTGTTACTCCTCAAATTGACTCATCATAGAAGAACTTCTCTGGTTTTTTTCATTAGCGAGAGTCCACCAATTAATCCCAAATTATACTTGTTTCATTTTAAATTTATGATGTATCTTCGGATACATGTTAAGTATATAATAAAATTACGATTCAATGTTTTTCGGGATCTTTAAAAACTACACGCTAAATTTATCTAAGACACCACAACAAGGTTTAAAAATAAGTATATATTGAGATGCCCTTGAGGGCAATGATAAATTTAATGAGGTGTCCTGAAAAGACCATTTTTTGTCCAATACGATTCAATGTATTAAATAACAAAATAGTTGATATATATAATTGCATCGGATATAATGCATAGTGTAACTTCTCTTTTTTTAGGATCTTGGATATATATTCTCACAAAAATTGTACGCCTTGTGTACTATACATCGGCGGCACAAACACCTTCAAATCAAAATTAAGCTAAATTAAGCTACTAACTCCTCAAAAGAAACTATAGATTTTTACGAGCTAAAATACTAGAAATCAAAAGACTAATCTAAGAATGTGAAAGTTATTATCGAAATTTTGTTTGTTTCTTCAAAACCAAGCATTTGCAATGGGGTCTCCCAGAAAATTAATGTATTTCCATTCCATGTCAATAGCACCATAGCAAAGCTCCAGCGATATATTGAAATTAATTCTTGCAAAGCCAAAAAAGCGATCTTGCGGGGAATCCGTAATAAGCATCGTCCAAACCGTATCCCAATTCTACAGCTTTTGATTGTAGTGGTGGGAATTGCTACAACCCTCTAGTGTAGAATATCATAAGAGCACTTGTAATCCCCTGGATATGGCCTAGTGGTGAAGGCACGGTGCGTAGTCCAGCCTCTAACCTAAGCAGGGTCAGCGGTTCGATTCCCGTAATGGGGTTGATTTCCGATTGATAACACCCTTCAGCAGTGCGAGAGGTTTCAAAGCGGCTCGTATTTGGAGCTGCTAGGTTACTGATTAACCTCTTCTCACTTTCCTGTGGGATCGGGGGTGAGGGGACCCTTAATGATAGGGTTTACCATTTTTTTTTCATAAGAGCACTTGTAGTAGAATCTAAAAATAGTGTTAAATCTATACTCTAGAGATATCAATCATCAGATTTGCCGAAAAACGGATGCAATAGAATATGTATGCTATACTTTACAATTCAGATTCGGTAAATAATGCGGTACATCTCCCGCATGAAGATACAATCTGAACGTTTGTTTCCATTTTCTTTTTCTGTCTTTTCACACTATCTTATCTTCCACCTGGGCTTTTAAGTTTTGTTTTTTTTTTTTTTTTTTTTTTTTCTGTTTTCTTTAATTAATATGATACTATACTTCCCTTCAAAAAAACAAATATGATACTATACTTACTTCATGTTTTATTTCGCACCTCTTCTTTAATTTTGTTACGAATATTAGGGGTAATTTTGTGTTTTTTTAAGATGTTACTGAAGTAAAAAGGATTAATGAAACTAAAATATTAATATATTAATATTGTATAGATTGTTACTATATAAACATACTTAGATTGCGTGTGTTGATACGTGGTTTTTATTATAGTTTGTAGTTTTTTTAATGTTGTATATATTTTTGTAGAGATTTTGATGCAGTTGAGTTCTGATAGAAAATCTGTAAAATCAAAAAAGTGGTGTTAAAATCTATAAAATAGAGAATCTGTCAAGAGACACTAATGATGCAAGTGCTCTAATATGCATTTACACAATATGGTACACAAATGGACAGGGTTGTCCCTAAGTGTTTATACGCCTTAGGTCAGTTGATTAGAATGAAGACTTTCGAAAGAAACAAATAGTTTTTTGAAAATATATCACATGTTTATACTAATAAACTAATTGGATCAAAAGAATAACATGGACCCTAAATTTCGCTCAATTTTTCAGGGATCCTAGGTCGAGATCTCGTTCGCCTATGCACAGGGACGGACTTGCAAATAGAGAATGTGACACAAAATGTAATATCCCGAATTTCCAGAAAGGATGAAATACTAATTAGGTATTTTTACTACGACCTAATTATTATATATCCTACTTTATTTAATTAAAAAGGATTTAATTAATGTCTTGGAAATTTATTATAAGAAATAAATGGATTAATTATTATAAAGATTTAATAATTAGTATTTAAGGAAAATAATCTCCATTATTTCTCATATTGCTTCATACACATATTCTGAAAAACGACGAAAGGGAACCACGGCAAAACATACGCAGAGATGCCAGGAAGCGGAGGAATATAATCTTCAACCGTGCGGTCAATCCGTTCATCGTTTCAAGACGCCGCAGTAGAGAAAAGTGATCACCGCGACGAGGTGAATCTTTTGAAAACAACATCTCCTTATTCCGTAAGTTTTCAGTCTAGCCCTAATTTTCGATAATCGTCGAGTTCGATTCTTCAAAAATTCATATATTTCAATCCGTAGCTCTATTTCGCAGCCATGAATAGTCAAAACGATCGTCTTGGAGCGTAGATTGTTCTAAAAATAGTTTCACAGCAAATAATCCAAGTAATCTTCCGTTTCACACATTTTTTCATGTCGGATTTTACAAGAAAAATAGGATTTTTGGGTTACTTGTTGATCAAATAGGTTTTGGGTTTGAGGATCAAGAGTTGTAGCAGTTGCTTGGAGTTTTGCATTGAAGATTGTTTGCAATTAAGGTAAGAGACTCTTTCTAACGAATAATCATGGTTTTACAATGTTTAGGTTGAGTCTTATTGTCGTTTGGTAGCAAAAAAATTCATCTTTAGGTGTTGTTCTATGCTATGTTATGTGATAGTATGTTTAGGACATGCTTTGCTGTTGTTATGAAGTATATTTTGGTGTTTAGAAAGGGTTAGAGTATTAGAAGATAAAGTCATGGATCTCAAAAGATAAACAATGTCATTTGAAAAAAATTAAAAGTTGTCAAAATAAATTATTATCTATTAGTTGTTAGTATTTATCTCTATTAGTTGTTAGGATTTATCTTTATTATTTTTATTTAATTAAGTAGTTGTTATCTATTAATCACCATAGTAGTACTATAAATAGGGGTTGTATTTCTTATATTTTATGATCAATAAAACAACTGTCTTTTCCATCTACTCTGATTTTCTTTATGGTATCAGAGCGAGGGGCGGGGGTTCGAACACCTTAACACTGGTGAACCCTCGCCCGATCCATCTTCCGCTTAAACGTATTTTTTTCTTAGACCCGTCCACTTCCTTCCAATCATTAGCAAACTTATACAATTCACCCTATCAAATCTTTCATGAGCCCATTTGAAAAAAAAAAACCCAGAGCATGCACTTTGACAAAGCCCCTCGACCCGAGAAACCACACCATGCCCATTTCTTTTCATTTTTTATATTTTTTTTTCCTTCATCAACATATATTATACCATGCCCACGACATCCAAAACCCCATCCAGTTACAAAATCTACATAATTTTTTCAAACAATTCGTATCTGAATAAATCCAAAATTTCCCCATATTAGTTGTTTGCCTTCATACACCAAGCATCTACCAAAAAAAAAAAAAAAACAATTATCATGCATAGTCCATATATATTTTATATATTGTTATTATCAGTGAATAAATATCTTATTTATAGCATCTATTTGTTTTTTTTGGCATCTATTCTATGACAATTTTTCAGGTGGGATCGGAAAAAAAATGAAGATCACATGCAGTAAAAGCCATTGGAGGCTGAGGTGAAAAAAATTTAAAAAATATAAAAAAGAAAAATTCCAAAAATTCCAAAAATATATTCAATGGACTCCGGAAGAGCCGAAAAAGACGTGCGCCGGAGTGGAGATGCCCTCCACAAATACCACAACTATGGACTCCGGAAGACAACCGGAGTGAATATGCCCTCCAAAACATCACAACTATGGACTTCGGAACAACAACCGGAGTGGAGATGCCCTCCAAAACACAACAACTAATGGACTCCGGAAGACCTTCTTGAGTGGAGATGCCCTCCAAATTATATCAAGACAAACTCAGCCTCCAAACCCGGCCTCGTTTGAGGGAGGGTATTAGAAGATAAAGTCATGGATCTCAAAAGATAAACAATGTCATTTGAAAAAAATTAAAAGTTGTCAAAATAAATTATTATTTAATTAGTTGTTAGTATTTATCTCTATTAGTTGTTAGGATTTATCTTTATTATTTTTATTTAATTAAGTAGTGGTTATCTATTAATCACCATAGTAGTACTATAAATAGGGGTTGTATTTCTTATATTTTATGATCAATAAAACAACTGTCTTTTCATCTACTCTGATTTTCTTTATAGAGATTGTTTAAGTGCAGAAAAACTGGGGTTGAGGCTGTTTCTGTGCTGGTGCAAGGGCACCAGAGGCTAGTGCAAGCACACTGGCTCGGCAGAGAGTTTTGGGGAGCATTCTGGTCGTTCGGTGCGCCCACACTCCAAAAGGGTGCGCCCGCACTGACCCCTGTTTTGGGTAAAATGTTGTTTTAAGCTATGGTATGAGTCTTAAATATTGTTTCTTGATCTAATGACGTTAATTAAACTTGAACAAGCCTTGATTGAATTTCTAATGCGTTTAGTTCCGGCACCGAATGCACTCTTCCTAAGAGTTTAAGTTCGGGACCGTCGGAAGGGCATGACGCTTTGATGAATTGGTATTCATCAATGTCTGTGTAATTGCTAGGTCTTGTCCGTGTCTAATGGTCTAGGAAAAAGAATAGTAGATGCTAGCTTACTTGAAGAAAATTAGGTGGCTAGCTAACAACAAATAATAACACACGTACTTGTGTAGTAAAAAATTAAACATCATGTCATTCTTGGATAGGCATCAGACTATATCACGATGTGTGGCGTTCAGAGAAAGTGAAGAACTCCGTAGGTCCACGAGACCCCAAATACCGAGGGACTTCACCGAACGTGTACACCCTCAGGCTTTCCCCTATGGCTATTGGTGTGATCCACCAATATGTTGCAAGTAATATCCCATGACGGATGTGTGTGGTGCCCTTGGATGCTGATGTAAAATAGATAAACTAAGTTAGAAACAAATAGGCACGACATGTTGATGAGCATGAAGTGAACTCTAGAATTGAATCTGTCTCATAAAGATAATTTAATAATATAGAAGAACCTCTTCGTTGTAGAATTTAATTATTCATTAACTTCTCACTCTTGCTAAGTACTTATGTACTTACCCCTTTGCATGTTTGTTTGTGCTTTGGGGTGAGAAGACGAACCGGTTGACCATGGGCTCGTTGAGGATGATATAGGTTGTTGATGATGATGCCTTGATGATGAAGTATTATCCGATGTATTCTTTCATTTCCATTGTATGTTGTTGTAGACTTGTTGTTTAGCTTTTCGAGATAGTTGTTGTACTTTTATTTTTAAACTTTTGTGAGACAAGTTTGTAGCTTTTGTACTTCGTTTTTTGTAAGGGATCGTTGTTGTAAGTTTCTTTTCCTATCTTTAGAATGATTGTAATATATTCTTAGTAGTATTTATGTTTTTACCCGAGTCTTTTGGGCTTCCGTTTGCTTTATTTTGATACGACGACGTAGAGGTTTGCGTATAAAGTTATATTTATTTAATGTAATACGCGACGAACGTTTTCTTCCGAATAAGGGGCTCGGTATCCGGGAGCGGGCGTTACACAAAACCAGGTGCAGTAACCATAGATTCACTCTTCTATTATACTCCCTCCGTCTGAAAATGTTTGGGACGTTTGACAGTAACCATTTCAGATCTCTTTTTACTTTATGTACTTTATTATTTATCATAACCCTAATAATATTACATCAATTAACGAAATTCCAAATTAGATTTTTCGTACAAACATTTTGACGGAGATATATAAATAGAATAACAAATTAGCTTAGGGGAGCTAAGAGGTGTTGTCAGATTTCCTCATTGGGAGGAAGTAGACAAAGAAGTTAGATATAGTGCTTGAAGTTTCATTTATTATCAATTGTATTGTACCTTGGAAAAATATGTGATGGATATTCATTTATAAGTGGATATAAATGCAAATGGTCCCTAGATATATGGTAACCATAATTATCATTGTCCAAAAGTGTTTAATTTTTTTTGTGATGCATGTTAATAAAGAATTCCAATCGGAAGTAAAATTTGCATATTGCATATTCCCAAGTCTATTTGTTGTCTCACAGTGTTAAAAAGAGAAAGTGTGTGTTGATTTCTACTTGACCGTTCAGGGTAAAAAATGTTGAACCCCAAAGAACTGAATAAGTCATGGCTCTGAGTTAGTCATGGGATAAGTGAAGATTTTAATCAGGTTATTCGTGGTTCTGAGTCATGAGTTTGCCTTTTATATCAAAGAATTGAAATAAGTCTCTATTTACGGGTTCGAACCTCCACCCTCCAATTTCAGATTCAAACTGACTTAAACACCCAAACTCGTAACCAACTGGACTATGCTTTGGGGACCTTGACTATTCAGACTAAACTCTATGCATGATAGGAAATGCATACTTTTTACTCAATTTCATCAATAATTCACTAAAAAGAAGTAGATATAACGAGAAGGGAGGTAGTTCTCTTACTCTTCCAAATTATAAGTCATTTCTCTCTTTTCTTGTCTTCAAATATACTATAACCCTGCATTTTGCGTAGGTAGTGTTCGAATTCCGTCGGAATATAAATATATATATATATATATATATATATATATATATATATATATATATATATATATATATATATACTACTTCTGTTTCAAAATATAATTCACTTATATTTTTGAGAGTTTCAATAATATAAGTTATTTTATATCTATATTATCTTTAATTTAATAATGATTCAATCACTTGTCATTATTTTATAACAATTACATTAAAGATAATCAAATGTCTTTTAGTGATTTATTTTTAAAATTTATGATATTTATTCACTTTTTGAATATAGACAAAAACTCCTAAATAACTTATATTTTAGGGGGAAAAAACTTTAAATTTTAGGACGGAGGCACCGATTATTTCTCAAAAATCTAAGCGATATTAATACAATTTTTCCAATTTTAGTCAATATTTAGTTCTTTACGGGTTTTCAATGTACATCGCTTTTAAAACATCCTACATCTATAATACAAATCTGATCTTTTTTCCTAACCTTCTTCTACGGGCCGTAAAGATATTGGGGGAGGTCATTATCCAAATTAATGGTCTTACATCTTTTTTTAATTTTTTAATTTGTATGCAATACATCTTATTTTTAAACTATAAAATGTCACTTCAGTAAGTAGTAGAATCATCGCTCATATAAATATAAGACATAAATATCTTGTTAACTCAGATTAGCGTTTTAGACCAAGCAATGACGACGGTCTAAGCAATTAACCGGATCATTTATGACTCATTCAACGCTATCAGACAGGTCTGGATCATAATTTTACGTAAGTTTTATCATATAAATATGGTGTTGAAAAAATTTACCAATGTGAATAGAATCTGACTTTTTATTTCTAATATTCTTAAAAAAACGGTTAAACTCTAACCGAAAGGGTCCCACGAATGAGTGAAGATGTTAATCAGGTAACCAAGTGGCTCGAGTCATGGGTTGCCCTTATACTAAGATACTGAAAGAAGTCGTCCCTTTATGGGATTCGAACCTCCACACTCCAACTCCCGGCTCAGCTGTCATTACAGCACCCAAGACCTTTACCACTAGGCCCTTTACCATTTTTTCTAATATTCTTTCCTAACCTTCTACAGGCCGTAAGGATATTGGGGACATAAGTCACGGAAAAAAATGATAAGTGTACACTATTTGTTATAAATAAAAATACATAATTCACGATCAACGGACATGTTTTGCTTTGTTGGGATTTTAATTTCTTATTTAAAGCGTATAGTTCAGATCATTTTACGTATCTTTTTTATATAGACGAAATAGGGTAAACATATCATTCTAGGCGAAATAGAGTAAACATATCATTCTTGTATAAGTCATTATCTAAATTAGTGCTTATTTTGAGAGTATTTGTTGTAACGTCCCGCTCCCGGATACCGAGCCATTATCGGAAGAGAACGTTTGGCGCGTATAACATTAAATAAATCTAATATTATACGCCACCTCGTACGTCGTCGTATCAAATTAAAACAACGGAAGCCTAAAAGACTCGGGTAAAACCATACAAGCTACTATGATTAGATTACAAACCAACTATGGTTAAAAGGGAAAGCTTACAACAACGATATAAAGCTTACAACGTACGATGTTCCAAAAGAAAGATACAACACTTGTTTTACAAACTTGAAATAAAAGTACAACATATTCTTTGAAACAATGTACAACTTAGTCTAATACATCACATGCTAAAAGAAACTGAAACATCATCCAGCGTCAACAAGGCATCATCATCACGTATCATTATCAAACTCTTCATGTAACTCAAAATCAATTTGTTCGTCTTCTCACCCCACAATGCATACAAAACAAAATGCAAAAGATGTAAGTACAAAGTACTTAGCAAGAGGAAGAAGCTAATGTATAATTAAGTCTTACAACGAAAGGTTCATTAGTTATTATTAAGTTATCTTTGTGAGACCGACTCAACTCTAGGGTTCACTTCATGCTCATCAACAAGTCGTGACTATTGGTTTATAACTTAACTTATCTTTGTTACATCAGCATTCAAGGGCACTACGCATGGTGCTACTCACCACGAAGTATCTGGGTTCAACATATTGGCGGATCACACCAATATCCACGGGGGAAAGCCCGATAGTGTACACGCTCGGCGGAGTCCCTCCGTACGTAGGGTCTCAGACTTACGGGGTGGTGTTCCTCCGTACGTAGGGTCCAAAGACTTACGAAGTTATCCACTTTATCTGAACGCCCACACATCGTGATATAGACTTGTGCCTTACCAAGACTGAAATGATGTTTAATCTTTTTACCACACAAGTATCTTTATTATTAAGTGTTAACTAGCCACTTGAGCATTTTCAAGTAAGATCCCTCACCTCTACTACTCTCTTTCCTAGACCACTAGACACGGACACGGCCTAGCACATACATAAACATTGAGGAAATGCTAATTCCTCAAAGCACAAGCCATTAATACCCTTCCGACGGTCCCGAACTTCAACTCTATGGAAGAGTACATCCGGTGCCGGAACTAAACGCATCAGAAACTTAATCAAGGCTTGTTCATGTTCATTTAACTTGTTTATATCATTAATATAAGGTTAGGAACCAATCCCAACTTACTACACTCGATAATACGCAAAAACGGTCAAAACAGCATTTCTGGGCCATAGGCCGGCGCCTATGACATAGCAGAATTCTCTGAACTCTTTGAATCAGATAGGCCACGGTCTGTAAATCATAGGCCATGGCCTACGACACCTGGGAGCACTTTTCTGCATTTTTCGATTTTGCACCAGCTCTAACCCTTTTCCAATCAATTTAACAACAATTTACATAGAAAAACAACAGCAAAACAGTACTATATCATACCATAGCACTTCACACTTTGATTACAACATTTAAGCACAATTTCTAACATCAAAACATGTCAAAACTCAACCCTATCATCATAAAACCTTAATTAAACATTACAAAAAGCCTCTTACCTTTTAGCAAGTAAAATCAAAGCAAAACATCAAGAACATCTGCAGCACTTCTAAAACTTCTCCAAGAAACATATTTGATCAACCAATTGAACAAGAAACAATTGTGATCAAAGTTTCTAAACAAAAGGAACTACGAAATCAACCTTTCAAACCAACAAAACTTGATCATCTCTTGATGAATCCAAAACGGAGGCAACACTAACCTTATTCCAAACTTGATGATCTTGATATCAAAAAAAGCCTTCTTCACGTTGATTCCAAATCTTCCATCGATTCTGAAAACGGATTCAGACTTGTGAGAATTTTGAAGAAGTCTTCTTCCTTGCTTTTCTGTTTCTTTTTCTCCTCTCCTCTGCCAAGTGTGAACAAAAGTGGGATTTTCTTTGGGGGATTGGCAAAAAAGGGACAGTCAACCATATTTGCGTTTTAAGAAGGGGGAAACACCATCAAATTTTTGCGTTTTAGGTGTTTTTGGATCCAAACTAAACCCTATTTGGGAATGGTGACCCCAATAGGGGATTCTAGGCCCTTAAGATCGTGCACATTTGTGGAAAAAATGGAAGAAAATGATGGTCAAAATATCACCATGGTTATTTTTGCCAAAAACTTTAGTGAAACGGGTTATTTTTGCCATTATCTTTTCCCTCAACCTCTGAAAACTTCCAAGGAAGGGAAGTTAATTTTTACAAAATAAACTTCCAAGGAGTTATTGCAAGAAAGTCCTTTAATTCCCTTTTAATTCCATTAAAACCCCACAAATACTAATTTTTCCAAAACTAATATTTCTTTTACCAAGACTTTAATCCACAAATATTTAAATATAATATTCCGTTACGTAAAAAGACACTCTGCTTTTTACGAAAGATCGGGATATTACATTTGTATCATTTTCTTTTAAGAGATAATCTTTTTTTTTTTTTTTGAAATTTTTTAAGAGATAATCTATTCTATTGACTTTCATTTTCTTTATTTCATAAAATCTCTATTCATGCAAATAGAATACACGTATATTTATTCTTTTAAATAGGGAAAAGGCAAAGAGATATTCTTTTCTGGGGTAATGGGAAAATGATTTTTATTTTACTGGTGAAGGAATGTGTTTCGGATTATAGAAAAAAATGCAATGACGTTTAACACTAAATCAAATTCAATCCACAAGAGAAAGAATTTTTTTTATAGTTAATTGTCAATAAGGACATTTACACATTTTGATTCAAATAATAGTCCGGCTTATAATTTCATAAGGCATTAGGACAAGTGACAAATTTTATACCTAAAATACCCCTACTTTTTAATCTTCCCCAGAATAGTAAATTTTATTACTTTCTTTTTTGTAAACCTAATTGTCTGTGCCGGTGATTTTGTCGAAGAATATCCCCTGTCTTTCCGTTTTTCCCCTTAATCTCCATTGAATCTTCAATTGATTCCAATCTGTCTTTCCATATTCCATTAAATTCTGAATCGGAAGTTGCCTAATTGATTGCGGTGTTGTCTGCCGGCGAAATTATGATTCCATTACAAAACGATTCGCTGCAAAACGATTGATCAAACGATTTTTTGTTTGTTTTTTATTCAATTGATCTGATTTTGCGTTTCATTCTTCGATCGATTACTGCTGTTGAAATTCTGAATCGAAAATTGCCTAATCGATTGACTGCATGTTTGCTCCCTTTCTCTCTTTGCACCTGCATAATTAGGTTTCAGAGCCCAAGTGTCGGAGAATTTCGGGTTTGTTCTTGTTGTTTAATGGTGTATCCCCACTGCAATTATATTTTCTCATCACTCATTTAATTATCCCAGCTTTGTATCTACTTTATCCTGATATGTGTTGCAACTTGGTTTTGGTAGTTGCCATTGTATTGATTTGATTTTTTAACACGTAGCTGATGCTCCCTATGACTTGGATACTGGATTAGAAGTGCTTTCCCCCTCAATGTCCCCTTTTATTTCTTGAAATGCTTATAAACTTGCATATTAAAGATGGCGAGGAGGCTCCGAATGACATGAATATGGTGGAAAATTTTGTAAGCATTGGTATCTGGTGCATTCAACAAGACCCGTCCTTAAGGCCCTTCACGTGTGGCTGATATGATTTTTTTTTTTATGGTATTATGTTCGCAAATAATGGGTAGAACCCTCCAGATGGATTTATGTGCCCAGGTGGTTGGAAAGTTTTGGTTGAGTACTATGATAGTTTAGCAAAGGCTCCTTTTTAGAATGACAAGGTACCAGTTGATGTCACTGCTTAGGATTAATTAAGGAAGTTGTCTGAACACGGTTAGCGATTACCGATTAGCGATGATTAGTGAGTTGTGTTTTGGCATTAATCATTTTAATTGTTATTAGGGTGAGAAGCATTCTCTGTGTGCTAAGATCTGTATGTGAGCTGCATGCATTGGCACATTTGATTTGTGCCCTTGTATATTGTTGTATGTACGTGTGATAATAAGTAGCTTGTTGATCGAAGTGAAAATGACATCGTTTTATTGAACTGTGTCATGTACGTCGTTGCGATGTGGATGGAAAGCCATGTGTCGTTGATGTGATGCATTTATACAATGTCTTGCAATGGTGTTGTGATGCATTTGCGATTTCTTGATGTGCCATGCTTTTAAAATGGCGTCCTTTTTATTTGGACAGACAAATTGAAAATTGTTTTCACAAAAATGATTGTTTGTGTTTGGTTGATTTTACTTTTTACTTGGTAATCTAGTACTTTTGTCGAAATATAGTTGATATCATTGTTGAGATAAATAAAAATAGTGAACTACAACAACAGTGAATTAAAATAAAGTGAACTCCCTAAAAAAGATTCAAAAAGTGAACTAACAATAGTGAACTTGTTATGGTTAACTACAATTATAAACTCCTAAAAGTAAAATTTTGTTTGAAGTGAATTAGTAATGTGAAGTAGGTGTGATTGTGTGAAACAGTGAATCAACGTGTTTTGAACTCAATGTAAAATAGTGAACCAGAGTGTTCTGCTAAAGCTAAGTCACAGCCTTTGATGAACTAAAATAGTGAACTACCAAAAAAGTGAATTACAAATAGTGATGCACAAAAGTGAACTCACAATAGTAAACTTCCAATTGTTAACTACAATTATAAAGTCCTAAAAGTGAACTTTGAATTGAAGTGAATAAGTAATGTGAAGCATGTGTTAAACAGTGAACTCGAGTGTTTTGAACTTAATTTAAAACATTGAACCAGAGTGTTTTGCTAAAGCTAAATCACAACCATTGTTGCAGCTGCAATGGATTGGGAAGAATAGAGTTGAGATCATTGTTGAGATGAACTAAAATAATGAACTACAAAAAACACTTAATTACAATATCAGTGAACCACAAACAGTTAACTACAAATAGTCAACTCACAAAAATGAACTCAAAAAGTGAACTAACAATACTAAACTTCCAATAGTGAAGCACAAACAGTGAACTACAAAAGTGAACTCGCAAAAAAAAACTTAAAAAGTGAACTACAATTGTAATTTTTCTATGATTAGCTACAATAGTTTACAATTATAAACTACTAAAAGTGAACTTTGGTCTGAAGTGAAATAGTAATGTGAATTAAGTGTGAAATAATGAACCAGAGTGTTTTGAACTGAATTAAAAACAATGAACCAGGGCATTTTGCTAGCTAATAGTGAATAAATAGATTTAAGGATCAGATACCCAATAACATTGTATTACTACATTGATACATCAGACCCAGTCATAAAAGTGGACAAGAACATGTTGTCACTTATGAATAGATGTAAAACAGTGAACCAGAGAGTTTTGAGCTCAATGTAAAAGAGTGAACCGGAATATATTGCTAGCTAATAGTGAACAAGAAGATTTAAGAATCATAGTTACCCAATAACAGTGAATTAGTACATTAGTGAAATGAACTCAAAAAGTGAACATTAGTACATTAGCGACTAGAACATGCTGTCATTTATGCTTAGTTGTGAAACAGTGAACCATAATGTTTTGAGCTCAATGTAAAACAGTGAACTAGAATATATTGCTAGTGAATAGTGAACAAGTAGATTTAAGCATCAGAGTTACCCAATAACAATGAATAAGTACATTGAAACATGATTTCATTAACGTTATTGCGATCAAATAAGAAACAGAAACAGAAACATAAATGCCAATGAATGGAAAGTAATTGCATCAATGTTAAAAGGGAAACATATTTTATAGAGTTTACTTAAAGGATTCAACATAATACAAAGACAGAAACCAACTCAAAAAAAATTCACTAGCATTTTGCAAGAACACAAAAAAAAGAGAAACATATATTATACGGGTAGCCAATTTAGGGAGGTATCAAGCTTCCAATAAGAAAGCTTGAAAGGAAGAAACAACAATATCTTGTCTACTTGGATCTATGTCTCATCTTTCGGCGCTTCCTCTTCAGTCTCGTCATCCGCTTCTTCTTCCATTGAAATGTGCATAAACAAAACAATTATCAAACATATCAGATTACTTCAATGATATGAACAAAAATCCAAAGCACACCAGCAAACTGACATGGCAAAGATATTAAACACAAGAGGGGAATGCTTTTGCTAGTCTTTCCATATCTTAAAATATATAGTAAGACTCTAACTCAAACTACCAATTATCTATCACCAATAGCCTAACAAATTTACAAGACCATCATCTCAACTAAACTTCAATTTTGAGCAATTATAATTCCTAGGGGTAGGACTATTATCAGAATTGAAACCTTGCAGTCATCGAAGGAGAATAGCAGCCTACCCAAAAAGGCATATTTCAGTCAAATGTGGGGGCATTATCACATTTTGCGGTGCACAAAACCCCAAAAACACATTTTACAAAAGTTTGAAAAACGTAACACATTTTTAATAATGTACTAAATGACAATGGTACAGTCTCAAGTTTCCCTATAATTTGTAGTATCTTTTCTTATGATTAATTTGTAGAAAGATAAAAGATGGGATTTGGGGGTGGGGGGGCACCTCATTTCTCCAAAACCAATACGAGCGAACAGTTGTCCGAAGTAGATACTTACATAATCTTACCTTTCTTTATGTTCAAAAGAAGTCATGCCGAAGAGTCCTGCTCGTCTAGGATGGCCAGCAGTTAGGCCAAAAACTTCTCCATACCCTGCTCATTTATCCACAATGATACTTTCAGGATGCAACTTGCAAAAATAGGACAGAGAGATCAATCAACCAAAGAAACATGTTATGTCTAACAGGCCCTTTGAACTACCAAATCACCCCCAAAGATTCAGTAGACGGGAAAATCGACTCATTGCTACATAAGACTATAATATGCAGAGGCCAATGTGAAGTATAAGCCTCCACCCTCTAACTTAGCTAGCATTGCAAACAACATTACTTAAATTTGACTTGTATGAGTTTATTTGAAGAACCAGAAAATATATAATGTGTTTTATGCAAGAACTAAATGCTTCTGTAAAGCCAGGAATTAATCAATCAATCCTCCTAGATCCAGAAAAGATGACCACAACTTAAATTGCCATTATGAAATTGTTGCTAGCTAGAATTGTTTGAAAGTATCAACAAAAAATTCAACTCAAGAAAGTCCACTGTATCACTGGAACCACAATCACAAAATGAGCAGGCAATTAAGGCACCACATACACAAAGAATTCCACAAATTATGCACTTTCTTAACAAAAACAAAACCCGCTCCGACACCATTAATTCTGTTAATTAAAATGTAAACTTTCTGTGCGTTTACACAAGAAAAGCCTCAAAATTTATGCTTGAAATCACTTTCCTGCTAAGAATTTTTTAACATTTAATAAGAATTTGATTAGACAGAACATAACCAACAATGAAAAACCTAAACCACCAGATCCATCCAACAAATGAGCAAATTCATGATTTTAAGTAGAAGCTTTGAAACGATCAAAGAAGTATCTTACTCAATCAGGCATCAGTCGACAAAGCATGGAGAATCAGGAGAAAGACATACAATTTGGCGGTTAAGTGCTCGGAAGAGAAGAATAAAGCGGCAGAGCAGCCAACACTCAACTTAGCTGAAAATTACTCTAATTTCTATCCTTTCAACGTGTCTTTTTAGGTTTCATATGGAAGGGTAAAATTGTCCGATCACCTTAATTTCTGTCCTTATCGCCTTATGTAATTATAATTGTCCTTAATGACTGTTGAAAATATAATTGTGTCATTGTAGGCGTTTCTCCTTTTTTTTTATTATACCAAGGAGGGAAGGAGGATTAAACCATTATTCTCGTGAGGTGGTGTAATGACATTTAACACTCAATCAGATCCAATCTTCGGATATATATATTTTATGCGGTAAATACATAATTTAAAGAATATGCATTTTACAAATGTGATTAATATTATGATGCAAATGGTATTTAGTGAATTTTGGTGCTTGATTGTTAGGGAAAATTCTATTACACAAAGTCCTTAACAACGAGTTTCCTTCCATTCAATCAAAACACGACACATGACATTAAACACATTACAAACAAACTCATAAATAAATTAGGGGGTCACTACAAACACAATAAAATCATGTCACATGTCGGAGAGTCCTTAATGAAGAGTTTTACTTGCATATAATCACAACACGACATGTGACATGCATGATTTTATTGTGTTTGTGGTAACCAACTTTGTTTATGAGCTTGTTTACAGTGTGTTGATGCAACGTATCGTATTTTGATTGGATGCAAATAAATTTCTTCGTTAAGGACTTCCCGCGATAGAATTCACGTGATTGTAGTGATGGGAACAGGAGCAGCACCACCCTTTAGAAAAGTGGGCCGGCCGACCCCCTAAAAAATTAGTTAGTATAAATAGTGGAGATTTTTTTCATTACCCCACATATATATATTTCAAATAGCTTAATTTTTATGTATTGACATACAATTTTTATGTTTTGGCCCATAACTAAATGTAAAAATTGAATATACAAACCTATGTTTGAAAGAGAGGGGAAAAAAATGATAAATTTATGACCCAATGTTACAAATCCTAGAGCCATCCCTGGAAGGGAATTGCTACAACGTACCCAAATGGTAGAATGACATAATATACATTTACACAATGAAGAATGTTGCACAAAACCAGGTGCCATAACCATAGATTCACTCTTCTATTATAGAAAAAGAAACTATAAATAGAGGGGGAAAACACCATAGGAAGCTAAAAGGGTTTGTCAGTTTCCTCATTGGGAGGGTGAAGACAAAGAAGTTAGATATAGGACTTGGTATTTCATTTATTATCTTCTTGTATTGTTTGTAGCTTGGAAAAGGATATAATAAATATACAAATTAAATGGTCCCTATATCTTTGGCCATAGAAAGTAAAATTTGCATACTTTAGAAAAAGTGAGTTTGTAATATATACGTAATAGCAGAAAAAGATATATGCCTAAGAGCAGTAAATACATTTGCTGAAGAGTGGTTGTCCTCACAGTGTCAAAAACAGAAAGAATAACGAAAAATTGTTATAAAATAATATAAAACAAACCAAAGATACAACAACAAAGATGTAGAGGAAAAAGGAAGAATGAACTTTCTTATTACTTCATCTCAACTTCTCTACCAACCCTATTACAAAAAATGAGATATATATATATATATACTACAAAATGGGGATGAATCAATTAATATGCAACACTTAATATTGTAACTTAGGACTCCTCATCTTTCATAACCATCATCTATTAACTCTTGCAATAAACCACATTGATAGACATTCACTAAATGATTATTTCATAACACTCCCCTTGAATGTCTATCATACAATACACAATGAATATGACTCGTTAAAACATTATTATAAAAAGACCTTGTGGAGAAAACTCTAGTTAACAAAAATGATACATATTCACTTGTGTTTGTATTACTCCCACTGTTGAAAACATTCTCCGTCACTTGTGTTTGTATTACTCCCACTGTTGAAAACATTCTCCGAGCTCTTTGATATTAATGCTGGGTATAACCTTCGGTCATAAATCGTCCGTAAAAATATGTCGATTGCACATGCTTTGTGACATCTCACTTAGTAAATGAATCATTTGGATCAACAATTTGACTTGATTCATCGCATATCGATTTCACTTCTCTTCGAAGATAATGTGCTCTCCCACTTATGTAAATATTACCGAATTTGAGATGAACGATCTTCTTTGCAATTGTAATAGTAGACAAAGTTCATTGAATATAGAGCCGATTTGAATGATATATCTAAGTTGCATAACGTATATGTCGTACTATTAACTTTGCTAGAAAAACCCAGGTGGGACAAAAACTAGACAAGGAAAGTAGTTCATGACATATGCGTTTTTATGTGTTGCACCGATCGCCTCGTTAAAAACCTTTAACTAAGAAAACCCCATGGGAAAAAAAAAAACCTAGTTAAAGGGAAAAAGAGTACAGTCATTGTTCATACAGGACCAAAGCATCAAGATTGTTTTGAAGTTGTCGCTCCCCGACGACAACAAATCATTCAAATGTACGCATTCCAATACTATAAACATTTCTCCAAAATAGATGTTGGAATGAACTTAGTGAACAAATATATCGGATTGTCACTTATAGCGTACTTTTTATAAGTCATATCTCTTTTAGAGTCCAATTTAAATGTAGGGGCTAAAAATTGTCATACCCACTACTCATTTGTGCAACACTTGCAACACAATCAACATTATCTTCTAAATAAAAATAGGGGATGTAATATCACACAACTCATGTCATTATGCATGAGCTATTTATATATATACCTTATTCATAGGGAATTTACTGATTGATTTTCTTACCTTTAACCATATTTTAAGCAATATAATGACATTTGCAACTCAAAGACTATATACAAAGTTGCGATTTTCATGTCTAAAATCAATCATACATTTTCATATAAATATGTCTAAGTGACCTATAAATATACGGTCACAACGTCATATAAAAATCCTTAGTTGCTGCCAGATTTATTAAGTAGCGGAACATGATGTTATCCATAGTGGGAGAATGTAATTGATCAAAATCAATAATTGGTTATTACATAACCAAATTCTAATCAAGATCAACCTCTATTGTTTATTTAATTTTTACCCAGTCAATGTGCTTCCAGCACTCTATTACTGACTTGGGTTCTGGATCCAGATTATAATAACAAATTATGAGGCAACGATGTCGTCGACGACTGTGATAGTATATTATGAAATTCTCCCATAATATTCATTGCTAGCATAAACCAAATCCTTATCAATATATGGATCTCGATTGTTCCGCAACCCCATTATTTGATCATTTGATGCACGTGCGAATTTATTCGGGGTTGTCGCCTTCAAGACGAATCTCTTCGAGAGATTTCATGGGTGACTTAATATCAATATCGAATTTATTTTCCGCGGATTTTTATTTATTACACCGATCGGTCTTCTACGCTTCTCGCATAGATATTATTATCAATCAAATTTGATTTGGTGCATTTATAAATAGTCACTCTTTATATTCAATAAAGCATCTGGCAGTTCCTTGCTAAATACTGCAAGTTAAACTATTTACGCAACTTAGTCTGAATGATGCATAGAAGATCTTTATAAAATTTCACGGCATTCTTATATCTTAAAATGGGGTTTTCTTATCTCCCCCTAATGCCGGGAAATGATCTTCGTTAAGAATGTAGTAATTGCACCGAGCTGTAACTTGATGCTCTATCATTCACTTCAAGCGATTTGCACATTTCGAAACACAACAGTTTTTGCTATATCAATCTCATGATCAAGTGCTATATGACTGTTGTTTCCAATGATTATAAAATTTATTTAACTATCTCATATCTATGAGATTTATATCTTGTGGAAACAAACATCTCATACGCTTCTTGCGTATAGAATCAACATAACACTATGTCATTTCAGATTCTTCAAGAATTATCCACATGTTTTTGACATTCTTCTGGGGGTTGTGATATATAATAAAATTAACTTAATGTTCATATTCTCCCCCATGAGATTGACAATGTTTATTGTGTCTTATATATTGATATGCTATATAGCTATTTTATGACATGTCTTTCGTGATTTATATATTACCGAATATTCATAATTGATGACTCGCTAGAGCTCTTAATTCATCCGGTAAATTTTTGTCAACACTATGTGTGTACTTGCGTGATTCAATCACGACTATTCAAATACGAACTTCATGTTCGTTTATTTTATAATGTTGTTTGTCACGAGATTTGATTTATTTGTATTGATTATTCCTCCCGCTAATCTCGGACAATACTTTTATCACAATCAATATCCAGAATATTTGCAATAACCCGTGACGGATTCTACATTTTTATGTGATATCCTCTTATGCGGGTATCAACAAACTTCATGAATATATTTCAAGCGGGGGAATTTGAATAATCTCTTATAGAGTTTGACATTTTAATATCGTTTCATCCGTTGTCTCATTTTGGTATGACCACGGTAATTGATATCTTCAAAAGAATAATATATTTCCACGTTCACTTCATTAAATGGAATGATACATATTAGAATTTTAATTTGATGACATTCACTTGATAAAATGTACTTGTATAGAATGATGCATCTTATATAATATATTTGATCGTATTCATTTTACGAAATGAAATTGTATAGCATGATGTATCTTATGTATTATAGTACATATATCATTGCATTACTCGTGCATATTATATTGGTCACATTCTCTTCTAGGAATGGACATATGTCATCATTTTCAAGCATATTGTTCAAGTCATCGAGAAAATATTATTAGCATGAGTAAGTCCTCATTTTTTGTATGTGTCGATATGATACCATTTTTATGCATATCCAAATAAAATCAATAAAATAAAAAAAAAATTTGAGACTTGGGAGAGTATAGAGCTTTATTTCGAACAATTTTGTTTCAATCGGCTAAGTCATAATGTGTGTGAACATGAGCCATGGGATGTTCCACACCTATTCCAATTGACGTGAAATAATCATCAAACTTATGTGAGGAATATTCACAGGCATTTTCCAAACGAATTTTCTTAATTGGATAGTTAGAAAATTGTGCTAGTAACTTAATTATTTGAGCCAACAATCTATCAAATGCATGTTACGAGTAGATAATAAACATACGTGTGACCATCTTGTCGATGCATCAATTAGCACCATAAAATATTTAAAAGGTCCACACGGTGGATCTATAGGTCCACATATATCACCCCGAATTCGTTGTAGAAATGTAGGTGATTCAAATCAACTTTAACCGGTGAATGTCTAATAATTAATTTGCCTTGTGAGCAAGCAACACATGAGAATTCACTATAATTTAACACTTTTTGACCTTTTAACGAATGACCATGTGAATTCTCTATTTTATGTCTCATCATTGTGGAACCGTGATGCCCAAGGCGATCATCTCATATCATAAAATCATTAGAATCAATAGACTTGTGGTCTACTATGTGATGAATTTCAGCTGCTGTTATCTTTTGTTTTGTTTAGTATAATATAAGTCAGAAGATATAGCATGCAGCTTTTCTAATAAACATTTCTGTCCAGAAATTGTATTTGTAATCAATAATTATTCATCACTAAACAATTTTATTTCAATGGCTCTGTTGAAGCCTTATAGAAAAATAGCTCTTGCATACATTATCATTCGCTTCTCCCATTTTTTCTAATTGAGTTTTTTTTTTCATGGTATAACGTGCGTTTTCGCACTCTCGATGATTCAAATGTTGTCATCATCTTTAATCAATCTCAAGTTTCATCTTCCATTTATGTGAATTTTATATTCACTTTGTGCCATTCAAAGGCTATTCTTGGATTTCATATCCATATATATACACTTTCAAAATATTGATCATCTTTATATGATCATATCATTCTCTTGATTGATATCATCAATGTCACTAGTATCAAAAACTTATTGTATAATCATCATAATGAATAAAATTTTACCTCAATTTCTTACCTCATTTGTAGTGTCCAAGTGTCGTAGATGATTTATCAATATAATAAACCTTTGTGCTGCAAATTCTTTCAATACTTCCCCTTTCAGAATATTGTTGTATCAATAAACCCGATTGGAGAAATAAATCGGCATCGTCTTTGCCACTATAACAATTATTCTCCAATTCGGCACCATCGTTAGAGAGACATGGTTTTTCACGATAGGCAACTCAATTGGTAGATTCTCGCGCTGATCGAGGCTTTGGAATATTTCCGGCAGCAACAATAATTTCCTATTGGAATGATAATTGTTCCATTCCATGGTAGGCCCTGCAAAAGGATATTAGAAGAGAAACTTTGATCGTCCATAACTTTTCTATAAATAAGGGGTCATTCGGGTAGATTCCTCATATCAAAATCAATACTCTCTTGAATTTTGCAACTCTAATTGAGAATATCATGAAATAAAAATAATAATACAAATATGAATTAAAGATTAAAATCATATAGTAACACTTCCCTGTTCTCTGCTCAAAATTCATGTCCGACCACCGTCCATAACTACTCTCAAAATAAGAGTTGATGTTCCCTCGGTTTTGATTTGATATGATCTGCCACTTTGCTGCAATATAAATACTTCCATTGACTTTCCACAGTGAATACTTTGTTTAGTTTTCTTAGATATTCAAAAACAATTTCATAAACTCAAAATTGGTGATAGATACTTTCAAAGCATCATGGAATAAAAACAAACAGATGACCGATGAGAAATTTGTGGCATAACTCAATTGGCTAAAGACTCGTGCTGATAACGTGTTATAAAATAATATAAAACAAACCAAAGATACAACAACAAAGATGTAGAGGAAAAAGGAAGAATGAACTTTCTTATTACTTCATCTCAACTTCTCTACCAACCCTATTACAAAAAATGAGATATATATATATATATACTACAAAATGGGGATGAATCAATTAATATGCAACACTTAATATTGTAACTTAGGACTCCTCATCTTTCATAACCATCATCTATTAACTCTTGCAATAAACCACATTGATAGACATTCACTAAATGATTATTTCATAACAAAAATGAAATTGTCACAACATTGTATTGGTATATTTTTGTAAGAATAAAAACACACGTAGAGATATGAAAAACAAGAATGAACTTCAAGACACGTGGAACACGTTATCATTTAATAAATGTTTCATCTCACATAAATGTCATAGCCGGGAAACAATTAGAAACCTCTATCATGGTACAATTGAAGTTGTTTGATTCAGACAGAGACTCGATTGATCCAACCAGAGACACTCAGAGAATATGGACTGATGTTGCTTATGATTTCTGGACGACTTTTTCTTGTTTGCAATCCAAGGCCTTTTTATATAGGCGAAACATGTCATGTTCAAAAGGATGCAAGTTTCGTGAAATGTCACAAGACAACAAACATCACTCTTTGTAGAGTTATGTCAATTCATCAACAGGGCTATATGGCTAGATCCGTTTAGCTTTTGGGGGTACTACACTTGAGCCCCCACGATTGGGCGTTGCTCCCTCTACCCTACACGATTTGACCGGGCAGGTCGATTCCCGTTTCATTACAACAACTCGATTCAAAAGTGATTCTTATTTTGTAATGGATGTAGTATAAAAGACCACATTCTATAGTAAATGATGCACCAAATAATGGTGGGTGAGGAGACAGGATAGAGGTGGCTGGGGTGAGAGAGAGGGAGTAAGGTAAGGCAGGGTATGAAGGGTGGGGTGTGGGGAGGGGTAGTGGCGGCACCACCCTTTGAGGTTACAGGCCGGCCGCCCCCTAAAAAACATATAGTAATTAATCATGATGAACTCATATTCTAACTCTCATAGAATTGTGAGTAAAAAATGATGAAATTGATATGTATTTATAGTGTGATGAGTGTGTGATGTTTTAAAATAAAAAACAAATTATTCAAAAAATTTGAAAAAATATACGTTGGACTGTTGGAGTGGTTGGACAAATTATTCAAGTTGGTCCACTTGGAGGGGAAAGAAAATTATAATAAAATAAAATAAAAACGCCGGTTCGGATACTCTGGGCCGGTTCCGGCCGGTTTGACCGCCGGTTTTTCGTCCGGTTCTGGGCCGGTCCGGGTCCGGTGGAACCTAGTAGGGCCGGCCCTGGAAAATGTTAGGCCTTCGACTATGTCGTCGAATTAGGCCTTTTAGTTCGAAGTAGTTTTTTTTCCCAAAAAACATAATTACAAAATATTACTTTAGTATTGCGTTTTTAACATAAGTAGATACACAATTCAATTAATTGATGGCCTTAAAACATACTATAAAGCAGGAAAATTCAACATCTATTTTCTAGCATATTTAGAAACAAAAACGAAATTCATACGTATACACAAAACATACTTACATATTACTAATTCAAGATCGCTTTCTTGCGATATTTTAGAGGTGAAATCACTCCAATAAACAAAAACGTATACATATGTGATGTGATGTCTACTCCAATTAAAAAAAAAATATACATATGTGATGTATGTCTAAAATTTAGACATTGTAATTTTTTTGGGCATTTATCAACTGAAGTAAAGATTTTTTAGGCCAAATAAAAAAAATTTAGGCCTTTATTAACACATTCTATTATGTTAGATTGGATTAGATCTATACGGTTTTTTTTTTTTCTAATTGCGGAACATGTAACTTCAGGCCTCCGAAATAATTAGGCCTTAAACCGCCGCTTATAGCATGGGCCGGCCTTGGAACCTAGAACCGGGTTGGACTCGTGGAACCGCCGGTTCCTGGACCCGTGGAACCGCCGGTTCGGAAATAGACCCGAAACCGGCCACCTCTAGGTAGGATGAGGTGAGGGTGGGGAGACTTGGAGAATTCATGTCTTGTATGGTAACTCCAGTATCCTGACCACGTTTTGTAAATTATCAAATTGTATATGTGGTTAAGATAGTATCACGTATGATAACTCTTCAAATGGATTTATCATCTAAGATTTTCTCGAAGAAGATATCATGTGGTAAGGTGCCTTGGATAAGATACGAGTACATAGCAGGGTGTTTGTTCCAAGGGTTTATATCTTGAGGTGTTTGCTAGGGATACAATCATTCTCCAATAGATTTATTTTATTTCATTATTCATCCAATCAATTTTTTATTACTTTAAAATTATTGATTAACTTTCTTAATGTAGAACCAAAAAGCCCTATAATTCAGGAGGTAGAGAGCACTATTTTAACAAGAAATATGTTGAGACAGAATCATTGTTCATGGCTAAACAAAACTGTGTGACATTCTGTGTCAGATCAACTGTAACAAAGGAACAAAGAACTATTTAGACCGTTAAACATTTTCTTTTATTGTCTTATTTATTTTTTTAGGGGGGAGGGGAGGGGAGGGTGTCACCACCTTGCAATTGATAACTCAAAATTTCTATATACACAGTGGTGATCAAGTTCAAAAGCAAGGCTAAACTAAGCTTAGAAACAAGCTCAGGGTAATTACAAGAGGTTAGCTGTCTTGGGGTGGTGGGATGGGGAGTTGGGGAGGTGTATAACTATAGGATTTAACTGAAACAAAGAGAGCTGCAGTAATAATATACACACACACAAAAAAAATTGCAGCTTTACATTACAGATCCCTTCTGCATAATGGACAAGAACCATGTCTTAACAGCCATGTATCAATACAAGGTAGATGAAACATATGATGACAATGTGGTAGGCTTCTTACTGTCTCCCCAATCTGAAAGTCCTGTAGGAAAGAAACACAATCAACATGAGTTTCTCACTATCTATATCCGTTCCACATAACAACAGATGTAACGTAAAATAGAGTGTAACGTCCCAGAAACTTGGATTTAGTGACGTGTGTCCGGATTCCCTCACGTGACCTCCCTCCTATAAGATCTTCTATGAAAAAATAAGGCACAAAGTAAGCTCATATTGTGAGAGGGAGGGAGGGATCCATTATCCTTATCCTGGTGACGTTACTTCAATCATAATGAACTGCATAGACTCTATTTTACGGTTGGTTTAAAATGGTTAAGTCGTGTTACTAAGCTCATTACAACTCAACCCTTATAACGTAAAACATAAAATACAGAATTTCTACTCAAACTACGCATTGTAAAGATCCGGAAACATTACAATCCAACTAGAAATTCTGTAAATTAGATAAAAGTAACGTTTGAGTCTATAAAATAAGATTTACGAGACACTGATACAAGTGCTTCCTAAGGAGAAAAGGAGCAAAGTGAGTAGCTTAAACCATACCTGAAGACATACAGAACAAGACACTCGTTCTCCGGAAGCATCCACATGGTTTTCTTTAGATACCAAAACTTTTGGTATCTTTTCAACTGAATCTCCAGCCAAACCTTTAGCACCCCCAACATCAAAAATGTTCTGAACCTCTTCAAAGTTTATCTCAACTGCTCCCATCTGATAATAAATTGCATATTACAACACATAATAATGATTGGATCACTGATCAGATCTAACATAAGGTGTTCTTAAGTACAAACTACAAAGGCAATCAAAGAATTTTACCTGACTTTGTACTGCACTTAACATAGCAGGACCGATCCTTTCACGAACAAGCCTACCGCTCAATAAACTTGCCAGAACATCAATCTGCGTCGAAATCAAGAAAATCGCAAATTACTATCCACCAAATTGATTCGAAAAAAAGGGTTAAAACTGCGCTAGCTCATTAATCTGGTTGAACAGTCATACCAAATACAGGAGGCAACCGATTCCTGATTCATCTGTTCTCCAAAGGAGCAAAGAAGACTCAAAAACTTCAATGGAGAAAACAGCACCGGAAATTGCACCAATGGCGGCACCTCTAACAAAACCGCTCTCGGTTTCTTGGCCAATCAAGGCTCCAGTCATTGCTCCTAAGAAAGTACCAACTGCAGGAGCAGGATCAGATCTTTAATCAGATTTGAAAATTTCCAGCATTTTTAAAAACTGTGTTCCATCACAATGAGATATTACATAACGAATAAGTAATCAAAATCACCTGAGTACTAACCCCTACATACACAATTTCCATAATTTGGTTGCAAATCACAAGAAAAATAGCCTTGAAGCACTGAATTCTGTATTAAGCATACCAAAAACAGGTCTTAATAACACAAAGAAGTGAAATGATTAGGCCAATGATTCCATTTCTGAGGTGAAATTCATCAAAATCATGACCATAGCATCCTCAATCATATATCTTCATGTGACATAAGAGTTTATGAAGGGGTTTGGGGGTTATAGAGGGACAGGAAAATCCAGAAGGCAATTTAGCTACAAATTTTCAATTCAACGAACCCTGCACAACCCAGATCATTTAACAAAAACCCACATGAAAAATACATAATACCTGAAGAACAAAATCCAAAAGATACAAACTTGATGATCAGATAAACACCAAACGCCAAGAAGATAAAAAGATAGCAAGAGGGCCAAAATCATTATAGATAAAATGGGGGAAAAAGGAAATAGAGATACAAATATCTTACCTAATGCAAAGAAAAAGGTGAAGATTGCTGAGAATACATTGCCGATAATTGCAGAAAAGGCAAAGTTAAAATATTGTCGGACTCTATCAACCAAATTTGACAAAGAGAATGAGAAAGGGGTAGGTGAAGGCAAAGAATGAGATGGATATGCATAAAACTCCATTGGTTTGGTTGTTTCTTTTCTTCTTCCACAATTCAAGATATTCAGAAAGGGTTCTTCTTTTTCACTTGCAGTTGTTAGACGATTCTGAATTCTTGAAAAGCAGGCGTATTATATATATAAATATCTGCTTATGCTGTTATTAACTTTTTCTTTCTTTCCTTCACTTTTTTCCATTTTAGATGAAAAGCAGTCCTCTATGATCTTTAACTAATTTTTTAATTTAAGAAACAATAAAAAAAACAGAGGCTATGGAGCTGGATGGTGACTTTCAAGTTTCAAGGCTCATAGGCGAGAACTTTTGTGATACAAATGAAATTAACGTAACATTCATTCCCTTTTTAAGTGTGATATATAAAGGTAACTAATTATAATTCTAACATTCCCCTAAAAAAAACAATTATATTTCTCACATTTAGCATCACATCGTATCGTTTCGTTCTGAATACCGATTTTTAATCAGGAATGATATGAACAGACAAGTGAATATTAAAATAAATTCTAAAATATGACATCCTAGGCCTGTAAGTGAGTCTTAAAGTTCGATTCGATTCGGCGTGTTCGACTCGAAAAAGTTCATTTCGGGGCTCGGCTTGTATCATCAAACGTAGAATAGGGCCTTGGAAATTGGTATTCGGACAAACGAGCCAAACATGTTCGAACATGTTCGGCTCGTAGAGTTGCAGGGTATTTTTGGACATGTTATGTTATATTTTGGAATAGTACATTGAACATGTTATGTTATATTTTAGGACATGTAATGTATTATTTTGATTTTGAACATGTATTTTTGAACTAGAATTATTTATTGGGTATTTTTGAATTTTCGGACCGAACATGTTCGAACTATTCGAACTGTTCGAGCCGAATAGTACTGAATTTTTTCCCTTTTTTTTAAGTTCGAGCCGAACCGAATCCTGATATTTTAGGCTCAAAAATTTCGAGCCGAATCGAGCCATGTATTCGAACATGTTCGAGCCGAACCGAACTACTCTAGGGTTCGGTAGGGTTCGGCTCGTTTACAAGCTCTAATCACATCAAATATGAAAGAAAGTATATACGGAAGCAAAAGAGGAACAAAGTCTCAAAACACATACTCACTACGTCAAAATGGCTCACATTGGACACTAGATTTTGAGGTTATATTCACCATTTTATATAGTTTGGACTTATATTTTCAACATGCTATTAGAGTCATTTTTATATAGCATATATCGTACAACTCTTAGGCCTATTTGTCAGATTTATAGTGTCATTTATATGTTTTATGTGTCATGTGATTTAGACTGTTTATAGACTCAAATTTGAGAGGTTGTTAAAGTGTCCCGTATTGAGTGGCTGTTAAAGTGTCTCGTATTGTGCATTTGTAATTGTTTCATCCAGATATGTATTTCTCTCACCTCATGTTTCACTCACCGTCTAATGTGATAGATTCATCTTACCTCACAACTTAGGTTTTTTTGATGACTCTCCTCTTATATGAGTTTGGTGTTTTTCAACACACCGAGTCTCGATGATGCCCCACCAGCGGCATGTGCCACCATGACGGTGGTGTGGCTAGAATATGATATTCTGAACAAAACATAACTAATGGAACTAAATATCATATACGAAAACTCCATCATTTTCGGCATGCATGGATAAAAACAAGAACTGATGTTTACTATAAACATAACATAAAACATAACACTAACAACTCAATCTTAAGCTTGATCCTCAACGTACTCAACCGGCTTCTCATTTTCTTCAAATCTTCTCAACCAAAAGGCAAGGGGTGAGCTCTCGTTAGATTCTCTTAAGGAATAAAATATCAAAAAACAAAAAGAAATTAATGTTTGTCAATAGCCGGAGGCATGGCATGCATTCACTTACCAAATTAAGAAAGAAAATGAAGTTTGAGACCAGGGTCCGAACCCTGCTAGGGGCATAATTAGGGTGTGTGTGACTTTTCGTATCCGAAAAAACAAAGCATATCGAAGTGCTTTTACAAACTAGTTTTCAATGCAAAACATGTCATTCTTATGGGTACTAAATTTCCCACATACTTTTACATTACTTTCGTATCATGTCTATATTACTTCATACATCTAGCATATCCTGTAAAACCCGTCTGCATATAAAACACACAAACCTACATATAACGCATTTGGGTCTACATACACATAGTCATACATACCTACATGCATTGCCATTACGTCGACAATCACATGGTCATACTTAACCCACTATTTAAGAGTACATTGCAATGATGAAATCTCATCAGGAGACCATAATGCAACATGAGACACGTCCTCAAAGACACTCCTAATAGTACATTGCGAAGAATACTAGTATCTAACCATGAATAAATCTCAACAGATAAAAGCAAATAGTCTACACAAATAGCATGTATTTCATGTTCAAATTCATAATTTTAAACCTACACAAGCACATAACGGATCTCAAACTCTTTGAGATCTATTTTACTATGAATGTTTCTTTCGGAAAAAACTCTTTAATTAGATTACAACATGTTTGAAGACAACACTTTGCTATGTGTGTCTATAAGATAACATTTATCGTACTTGCAAAGACATTCCACAAAGTCACAAACGTCATACTAAAATCTAAATCTTTCTAACATTGCTTGCTTTTCCAGGAGAGTGACAACCGTAAACTATTTTTTAAGATAAATCTTGTGAAATCCTTCCATATCTTTTAGGGAATTTATCCTACCAATTTACAAGGAACCCAGTTAACGATATTTTTCATGTACAGAGGCATTATTTCAAAATGAGTATACATGCACGGCTTATCATTAAACACGTCTTTATCATATAAAGTGTGATCTCTACTAGCAGAGTCAAGTTGTGTGTTCTTGAAGGATATTCTTAAATGGAGAATATTATTCTTTTTTAGATGACACATCTTTCTAGGTACACTGAAAACATCTTTCTATGTATTTACTGTCTTGATCTAATTAAAAGGTAACTCCCAAGTCTCAACGTCAAATCTAAATTATTTGAATTTTTTAAATTTTTCAGACATGTATTTTAGCATTTACACATGACTATTTCTAAAAAGGTCAACGTTGATGATAAAACTAGAGTTTCTATCTGTGGTATGAACGACTATCATATAAGACGACAAATATCGTTATATGTAGGCTTTAGATAATTCACTAGACTATACATCATTTTCAGCAAAAGGTCTTTAAACCATCTTTAAACAAGATTCGTATGAACCAAATGATTTATAATCATGTGGAAATATAACATTTAATAATACACTTGTCATTTAGGAAACCAAGTCAAGAACTTGAAAGACTAAAACACATAGGATAATTTGATATAGCCATAAAGTATCTTTTTCGGTAAGATTTTCATCATTTATATTGATTATATAGTGATACTACTCTAATACGTTAGGTTTGTTAACTATTAAATCTTATTGGAGTAACGTTCAGAGTTGGATTGACTACGAAATCCTACCAGATAATCGAAATGATATTTTTCATAAGAAACGACTATTTTTTCTTGCATCTCACATACTTCTCTTTCGGCGGAAGGAGATAGAGTGGAAGACATTTCGCTCCATTATCAAAGAATGTTTTACTATATATAGCTTATGTTGTGACTATTGTTTCATTTCTTGCCTATAGGTATATTCTTTTTTTTTTTTTCTTTCGCAAGGTATCCTCAAACAACTGTCTGAGACTAATCGTTTGAGGTACTGTCGGGGCACCAAAGGTGGAGACATCTCCTAACAAGGTTTGCTGCATCCACAAGGGTTTGAACCTGAAACCTCTTGTTTAAGCGATCGGAGTCCCTTCTACTCCAACCAACCTTGGTATGTGGTATATTCTTGTTTTAATCTTTCCATTCTAATTCAAGCGATACTAAAATATTAATTTCAACATTTGAAAACAACTTTTCAAAAATAATTGTTGTCACGTTCATACTCAAGAACATTCATCTTCAATTGTCATCTAATGATAGAACGACTCATTAGATATGATCATATCTAATACATATTCTATGTAATAAATTCCGAATGACTAACCGTTTCCCGATTGCCCATATTTTAAACATTAGAACCTTGGAGTCTTGCATCAAGCATACAATTAGTTAATTGAACTCTTGATCGTGTAAATACAGTTACTCGTGTCAATGTATTGTTTTAACGGGAATTTAAGAACTGTACGTATTTATTAGATTACATGTTTGAGCTTACTCGTGTATTGAATTAAACATTGTTAAAGTATATAAAACATTACTAATATTTTGCTTGACTCAGCTTGTGCACACCTCTAAACAAGACATGTTCTATTTTATTCCATCGTTTCGTCTTCTTTTTACCCGTTAAAATTGATTTAAAAAAGTGGCAAGGATCACAATTCATTGGCAACCTCTTCCATCAAATTTCAATTAATAAAAAAAGATAAAGGTGGTCGGTTAGTGACTATGCCTCTCGATTTTTTTTTTTAATTATATATTCTGTGTGTGTAATTTTTTTATTTTTTATTTTTTTGGTAAGGGGGTGGTGTACTTTTGTCTACGAGAGCAACCATTAAAGTCAAATCCAATTTTATTAGGGAACCTAATTTCAAAAAAGGACAATTAATGTCGTAGCAAAACTTGGTCGGACCTTACCTACGTCTCACTTTTTTTTTTTAAATTACCTACGTCTCACTAATTAAGAGTTTAAGCCTCTTAGTAAGAATCAAATTTTTTTGTGAAAGATTCGAGTCGAATATAAAATTAGTTGGTCCCATGTAATAAAAGGAGTGATCATGGGTTGGTTTGAGCTGGTTCGGTTCAGTTTGGAAAGCGCGAGATCGGTTTGGGGGGTATACTTTGTACCCCAAACCAAACGAAACGAAACGAAAATCAACCCCAATGTTTTTGTTCAAACCGGTTTCGGGTTGGATTCGGTTTGGGTTCGGTTTTAGCATGCCTTATTTTTTAAAAGAGATACTTTTATGATAAACAAGCAATTTCATCTTAATTTTTAAATCTAAAGTGTACGTGTAAAAAAAAAACATACTTGGTGCAAATGTTGTTGCTCTTTCATGTTTTTAGTTGAAAAGATATGTAGAATATATGACGCATGATTATTTTACAAAACATAATGGACCGGACATGGAAACAAAAAGATTAGAAGATGTGACAGGGAGCAATGTTATCCATGGAAAAAATGATTATAAAAGTGTAATGGTTCAAAATAATATCTGATCATTTAGAACTTTGAAAACCAATTTGCAAGACAAAACATTCACCCAGAGACACTTGAACAAAGTTATACATTGCAACAATGGATTAAAATAATTAGCTGCAACAAAAGATGAGAAAAATAATACACAATAACTGAAAGAATAAACTCATCCTTTTATATTATATATGCTCACCATTTGTTTTACACAAAGACTCGATAGATTAAGCAAAGAAGAAAACATTCAGGATTACGAATCTATTGATGTAAAACTACAATAAAATTACTAAGAGGGAAAAAAGCACATTAACTGATGATGATAACATATTAGAAAGGTCACTAACATGGTGTATGAGGCAAACAAATATAATGGAAGCTGAAATGGAGCAGAGAAAGGAGAGGCGCTGATATGTTTGATTAATGATGAATGGAATGGGTTGGGTTCAGGTTATATTATAAGCTTATATATCAATAACAAAAATACGTTTTTTTGTATTAATGATTTCGGTTTGGGTTCGGGTTGGGTTGGGGTAAAATAAAAATAACCAAATCCAAACCAGTATTATTCGGTTTGGTTTCAAACCAAACCGATTCATTCGGTTTGTTACTGGTTTGGTTTTTTTGGTTTGGTTCGGGCTGGTTTTCGGTTCGGATTGGTTTTTCGGTTTTTTTGCTCACCCTTGACGGGTATTGATTTGATTAAGTAAAATAACCTATAACAAACATAGACTTTCGAAGAGACGAGAACAAAATATGTATGCCTTAATTTCCATTATTGCCCCTCTTTAACCTAATTTATCGGTGTCAATGAGGCATGTCTTAACTGTTGTGCTAAAGCCTCGAGATCAAGAGTCCATGAATCCGAGTTTCACCACCAGCTACGTGTGTGAGTTATAACTTATATGTGATAATAATATTGTTTCCTTGTAGTAGAAAAAATCGGTTAATAACTTTATTGCTCGTGTAATTGTTTTTCTATTCACATATAAAATTATAAGTATAGTCTCCAATGTCAACATAAATATATATACTACCTCCGTCCCAAAATGTAAGTCCTTTTAGCTTTTTAGTTTTGTCCCAAAATGTAAGTCCATTTACAAAACCAATAAAACATTTATTACATCTTTCTCCATCTACCCCTCATTTAAAATATACTCAACCGCTTTTTATTATTTTGCATTAATACCAATGAAAGGTCATTTTAGTCTTTTTAATCAAAATTAATAACAAATAACAAATTTAACTAACTTTCTTAATATGTGTGAAAAGGCCTAAAAGGACTTATATTTTGGGACGGAGGTTATATATATATATATATATATATATATATATATATATATATATATATATTTTGTGCGTGTTTGTGTCTGTAATTAAACACAAACATATATATAATTATGTACGTATATATTAATAACATGGATTGGAAATGGTGCTTGGATTGTTAAAGACAAGAGATATTTATATGTTTTTTTTTGGTTTGTTTGATTTATTTTGTTTTTTTTTTGGTTTGTTTGATTTATTTTGTTTATTTAAAGATGAAGAAAACAAAATTGGTCTCAAGAACATTCTTACGAAAGAGACGAGTTAGACGTTTAAAATCACATGAAAAGTTAGAAAAATAGTACTTTTACACTTTAAAAGGAAAGTTAGAAAAGAGAAAGAGTTGTGATATATATCTATACTCATGTACTCTTAATGAAAGGTTTGCAACCTTAGACAATTATGCCTTATAATATGGAAAATCATTGACCAGGAAATTCTAACTACCAACACCTACCTTTTAGAAGATTTTGTTAAGCTTTGTTGTATTCTTAAAACGAAAGAAGTATTGATACGGTCATAACTGTCAATACACATTATGTATTTTTATCGTTAATTATGATAATCACAATATGAATCTTTAATATTTAGTAACAATGACTCATAGTACATAAGAAGTATGTAACTTAAGTGATATACCTATTTTGAGTATATGGTTTTGTGGTAATTGTGATGTAGTAATAGTAAAACCATTTTATTGATCATTAAAAAAAATCACTATTGGGCTCTAATATTATTACTTTTGAAAGTGATACAACGCATGATTTCTGACGCAGAGGACTAAACAGATCAACTATATTTTGACTTTGCTTCCATAATAAATAATTAAAAAAAATAAAAACCAACTTTCTTTATCAAATCTTGCATTAAGGAGATAGAAGGGGCGGACCCATATGTACCGAAATGGGGCGGATCCAAAATTTAAATATTTATGGATACTGATGAAAAATAAAATACTCATTATAAAAACGTATAGATCCAGGTCAACCAAAATCATGCGTCCTAGAAGGAGAACAAAATTAAACAGTAAGCCGAAAGGAATCTCTATTACAATATATTCCAAACTTTAGAATATGAAATTTTATCTGGATTGATTACGTATACTAAACAAATTGTTAGTACAGTATCTGAAATTGTATCCGACTAATTACTTATTCAAAAGGATTTAATTCATCTGATTAAATAACGTGGCTGCATTTTTTTCTACACGCGTTTTTGTCTATCTCTTTTTTTTTTTTTTTTTTTTTTTTCAGTGTCAAACAAAAGTAGTGCATTAGTCAAACAAAATAAGACTAATGAATTCTTCACGCGTTACTTATAACGAAAAATGAAAGGCGGGGGAAAAAAAAAAGACAGGCTACCGTTCTCTATTATCAACGCGTCATATAATTTTATATAATAATCATATATACTACTACTACTAGATAGTATCTCAATAGTATCTATTTTTTATTTGTTATTGTAACACTTTTTTTATTATCAGATTAATCATTTTTTTGAGAAACAGATTAATCATTATGAAATGATGTTTTATCATTTATCATTTTTTATATCATAATAATAATATTTATATATTGTAATTGATTGATATTAGTTAACCGTTCTTATGTTGACTTCTTTGTGAGACATTTATGTTGACTTTAATATATATTCCAGATTAGACTAGTATACGAGGAGAAACATAATTAAAAAATTAAAAAAAAGGGAAACTTGAAAAAATATGCTTAAAATGATAAACATTTGTGTGATATACCCCAAAATAGTAACATTTGGAAAATATGTCTGAAAAACATTTTGTTGCGTATTCGCTACCGAATAGCTACGTAATCGCTACGAATTGTTTTACATGCATATTTTTCAAATGTTATCTTTTGAGGCATACCACATAAATATTTATCTTTTTAAGTATATTTTTTCAAGTTTCCCATAAAAAAATTGGGGAGAGGGAGTAAAACCTATCGATCACATCCTCTATAGAGGACTCAGATACGTCATCAAAGATCTTTTCTATATAAAAATAAAACAAATATATATATATATATATATATATATATATATATACTCCGTGTGTGTGAGAGAGAGAAAGAACAAGAGCTAGAAAGAAAATGGTTATAATTATAACAGGCATTTTAAATGGGAATATGGGAAATTGTGAACTTCCAATTGGCAATTCTAGTTTTGATCAACATGATAATGAATTGTAAAATTCGTCATTAAAGAAAAAGAAAATTTTATGATAGGCGTATACCATCAATTGTAATAACATTTGTCGAAATTTAAAAACAATCAAGATAGTGTGTATAACTATCAACGTCTTATTCATTATGATCAAGATTAAATTTAGTGATAATTAGAACAAAAATATTTAAGGTATTAAATAGGGATAACAATTTCGACCCAACCCGATAGATATCCACCCGGGGTATTTTTAGGGTAGGGGAGGGTATGGGTTTCATTTTCCAAAACCGACGTGAGTAGGATAGGGTATAAATATGTGTTGTCTACCCGTCATAATACCCACCCGACCCATATATATATATATATATATATATATATATATATATATATATATATATATATATATGTATAGAGAGAGACACACACATCATTATTAAATAATGACTACATATATTACCTGCTAAGTAAGTAACTTCACCGGTCCAAAAATAGGTCATAGTAAACAAAATTGTATTTGTACTGACAATTTTCTATATTCACGGGGTGGATAGATGGATCATAGCTGATGCTCTAAGAAAACAACAAAACATCTCACTGAAAAAAGAAACAATATAACAAAAACAAATATATGTAATTTAAATTATACTATTATTATTCTTATATATCAATTTTCGAGGTAAAAGATCGGGTGTTTTCTCTCACAATCAATTCCGTACTGTCAAAATCAAGGTTTAAATGTGCGATTCTTTCTAAAATCTTTTGCTTGTTTTTTATGAGTGTTAATTGATTGTGATGTGGACCCATCAAAATCAAAGGTGGAAGATCATATTGTGACATCTATTGTGTAATTTTTGTTGTGCCTCTATCATTACTCTTAATTGACTTGAGTGGTAAGCCATGAATGAAAGAGTAATTAGGCAACTTTATCATTCATCAGTTATTTCTACTCAAATTTTCTTTTAACGTATGATCCAAGCAATCTGCTATCTGTGTCATAATTTTAATTATGATGACTAAGTTGATTAAGGAATCATGAGACACACAAATTTTATAATAATTCTAGACCAAATCATACTTAAGTGTCGAACCAATAGAATTGAAGACATATTTATAATGGACCCCTATGCGTAAAAAGAAACCACCAATTATAATGTTTTAAAATGATAACTCGGTCGGGGGCGGACCTGGGGAGGGTGGGGTTCTCCCCCCGATCCATGATTAGTACTATTATGTGTCTTTTTCTTAAACAAAAGATTTTATATCCTAGAACCAACTTTTTTAACAAAATGACATGTATGTGTAGTATCTTTCTATTTCAACTATTTTTAATCAAGGTTTTGCTATGAAGAAGTTAAAAACGAATTGAGCTTAAGGCTCATCCCAGGTGGTTAGCCACCTGGGCTTTACCCTGGCCTAAGTGAGAGGTCGAGGATTCGATCCTCCCTTCCCCCGTAGTTTTAAAAATCCTTTCGTTTCCCGAGAAAAAGAAAAGAAAAAAAAAAAAAAGAAGTTAAAAACGAAAGAATATAATGAATATAATTTAATACGATTTATTCCATTGTTGTATCGTAAAAAAACTTATGATTATTATAGTGAGTGTCAGTTGGGATGTAAATTAAAGCTAAAACATGAATCACGTGTTAATTAAGCTTTTGCCATGCAAGAAATTGCTTATAGCTTAAGTAATAAAAACACTTAATTTCCAAAGTTGTTGAGCTTAGGTATGTGATGTTCCATCCGAATATCTTCATTTTGTTGGTAATATTAAAGCACACAACCCCCCACAAAAGATAAAATTGACCTTCAAAGAAAAGATACATATGATATAGTTAAGATTGAATACATTTTGTAATAAAATTGTTTTTATTATTTACATTTATTGTTCACCTCTATATCTTTATCTTAAATTAGGAGTTCGTATATAAAGAGAAACATTGTTATCATTTAGAATCATTGTCAATAAAACATCGGATTCGGTCTTTTATCTTTCCGCTCAAATTCTAATTTTCTTTAGGTAAGATCCATTTTGGTTGGATTATTGAGAATCTTTCGTACTTAGGAAAATCTCATTACAAAAAATTATCATACAAAAATAAAATATTGACAATGACAGGCCAATCAGGCAATTTAATTATGGTTGTAATTGTTTTTTTTTATGACATTGTCTAATTGAGAGACATTTTCAATGCACTTAACTTTTTCAATATAATAACATTTCAATCTGTCTCAAAAAAGGCAAAAAAGCAAAAAGCAAAAAAAAGACAAATATTTCAATCAACTCTATTTGAATCAAGTTGAATTTTTAATGATCAAACGATCATCACCCAAAGGGTTCAACGCACGCATTAGTATTGTGAGCTTTTTTACCGGGAGATTTCATTAATTTATTCATATCAAAAAATACATCAAAATTGATATTGTGATATGGAAGAACATGAAACAAAGAGAAGTAGTACAAACGTAGGCTACCAAGCACCGATTTAAGAAGAGTAAGTCATCCACCTATCGATAGCAATATGCACCCACCACCTTTGTTCTAAATCAATCAATCACTGGTTGCCAAAAACTGGCACAGTTCATATTTTTTCCAACAGGTAATCCCATGTAAGAGAATGGAAGCTCGGCAGCATTGCAACCTAATGAACAAGCTCCAAGCGTCAGATCAGCATTTGAATATTCAACCCGTATAACTTGCTTTTATTCATGTTGATCTTTTACCCAGAAATTAGTACAAAAGGCTTGAGGATTCTTCCCAAATTAGTAATATTTCCCATATTCCGTTAACCAAAGAATATAGCATCATCTGCAAACCGTATGTGGGTGAGATTAACACTTTTTCCTTGAGAAGCAACATCGACTTCTTTGAATCTGTCAATTGACACGACTTTCCTCATAAGCACATTGAGGGCTTCAACAAACAAGAAACAAAAAAAAAAAAAAAAAAAGGAGATAGCGGATCGCCTTGGCGAATTCTTCTCTGCATCTTGAACTTTGTAGGCGCCAAGTCAAACCAAAGTACATTTGTTCCAGAATTGAATCTAGAAATTCCCAATTGACCGAGTCAAAAACTTTTTTGATATCAACTTTGAAGATAAAAGGTTTACCATTGGTTCTTTTGAATTAATCCACTTCCTCGTTTGTGATGAAAACACTATCAACGATTTGTCTACCTTTAGCAAAGGCAGACTGACGGTGATCAATAAGAGTAAGAATAATCTTTTTGAGCCTTTTCACCAGCAACACCGAAATAATTTTGTACAGACTCCTAACCAAATTCATAGGGCGATAATTTCTAAAAGATGTGGGGTTGCATCTTTTAGGTATAAGGACAATGAATGAGCTGTTACACCCTTTACCAATTCTTCTCGAATGCTCAAAGTGTTTGACACATCTCATAAGGTCATCCTTAATAAGATTCCATTGTGCTTTATAGAAACCAAATGAAAAGGGTGACATAGAGGGTGGACAAGTGTCGGGTAGGTTGTGTTTTATTTATGTTCCATCTAGCTAGTTTGTCCATTCCATCCATTTCTTTTCCCATAGAATGAAAAGAGGCGATTTCAATCATTCATATCAAACCACGCCAAAATAATATAATGAACTGAAATAAGAATTCACTCTGAAAACGTTCATGATAATGGCATTGCCATAAATTATTGTTTTAAGCACTTGCCCCTTTCTTTTCTTAACTTTTTTTTTCCTTTTAGGAGAACACACCAGATGTGTTATATATGTAGACACATACTCATTCCATAGAAGTTTGATATATGGAATGAAATACTATACAAAACAAATTGCAGCATTGCAGCTAAAACGTTCTCTGAGGATTTCGTCAAACATATGTATGAAGTTTACTGTTTGACAGTTACAATAGGCAGGTTTTTTTCAGTTACAAAGGCAACAAGAAACTTACTTACAGTAAGCTGATATATAACTAGTAGCTAGGGAGACATATCCCAGTTAAAAATCATCAACAATTAAAGAGAAAATTTTATGTAAAACTGCTCCACCATATATATGAAATTGAAACTCAACAAAGTCTTAGATGGCTATTTCAGAAACTGTTAAAGATTTGATCTTGAACCTAAACCTGGGAGCTCTAGAAATAATGACCTGATTAGGACCCCTATATATGATATTGATCAGGGCATTTCGTCGTCAGTGGGCCATCATCGTACACATAACCAAGGTTATAGCCGCAGCTATTGCAATTGATCTTGGTTCGAATTATTTGAATGCCCCAGTAATTTAAAGTTTCGAAAAAAGGCATAAATTTTCTTTCTTGTACAAAGTTGGTTTTTGAGAAGGGTATTGCAGTGAATGAAAGAGTGCCTTTGTTGCCTGCCTCAAAATAGAAATCAGGTGGGTATAATTCCATGTTATGGGGATTCAGATTTGCTCCGCATTCTTTGCAGCTGTATACGGACGCCATTGAAGTTTGATTCATGCTTTGGTTTGATTTTTCTGAAAGGACCAATTCTACAAAGACTTCGTGTGCTATATTGTATTTTTTGGGGCAGAATTCTAGAAGTCAACTTACTAAAGAATAAAAAGAAATTCAATGTTACTCATCGTAAAATCAATCATCGCCCCGAAAAAAGTCGATTATATAAAAGTCGATTCTATAGCCACATCCGACTTTTTCAATGTTGATCCCAATCGACCGTGGGAAGAGCCAATTTTGCAGTTATTGTGTAGTCTCCGTTGAGGACAACGAAGATATCATAAGCATCCAATCAATAGCACGATACGTGACATGATTTTGAAGTATTAATTGTGATCAGCTTCGTTCTCAACTTGTTACTAACGTGTTTGATACCACGTATCATGCTTTGATTGAATATTAATAAATCACCTTATCCACGGTAGGATTTATGAGCAAGAACACTCATTGAACACTCGAAAATTTGCTCAAAGAACCTAACTACGATGCAAGTCAAGCAGCCAAGAAGTGTGTAGAGAATGTGCATTGGCATCCAATGACGTCTCTTGTATTAGAATGCTGAGAACTTGAAACAAGATTTGTATGCATATCAGTGTCGCAGCTTTTATGTAGACATAAGGCAAGAAAAAGGCGATCAAAAAAAAAAAAAAAAAACAATCAAAAAGCAATTGCTTAATCGGCCTAGGCTATCATCTACCATTTTGCTCGTCTTGCCCAAACACTAGGCGACTCCAGCTTGCCTCTCGCATAGTCGTGCCTAGGTTTTCGCCTTAACTACCAATTTTATGATTTCACACTCATAAAAGTGGTTGACTTTCTACCCAAAAGCTTTGGCAATGGCAGCAGAGGAGGTGGCTGTGGAGGAGCAATGACTAATCATTCTCACATTTTCAGTTTCTTTTCTTCCTAATCATTTGGCATGATAAATTGCTTCTATGCCATATACCATTCACCAGATTCTTTCTTTCTGCTGGCTATTTTGAAGGCATACAACACTGCATTCCTTAACTGAAATCTTGGAGACCATAACTTTCAAATTCTAGGCGAAAAACAAGAAGTATGATTGTATTCTTCTTATACGAGATGCCTTTCTGGCACAGATGGTCACCAATTACAATTACCGGACAATCATGGTAAGCAATGCAGATCAAAGAATTCTGACAGAAAGTATGACGTTTGTAACCAAAGGCTTAAGCAAGAACATCGTCTTCACATTTACCAGCACAACAGTCATGATACTTCTGAAAGTTAACTATGGATTATACAAACAACTGAACAAGGCACAAGTAGATACTAAACTTAGCTAAAATCCTAAAAGGAGAGGCTTCTCCAACTTATATACTATCCAGGGATTATGAAGCACTAAACCTAGGGCAAAAACATCTAAAATGACCAGAAAGCTGACTATCTGATTGATTTGATAGCAGAGATTACCACTTAGGTTTAAAGCAGACGGACGCAACTTTGTGGGCTTCTAATACTTATTATCTTGTGCTTGAAAGCTTGATTCAATCTGTAAAGACATTTCTTTAGGAAACATTACCCAGAACTGACCTAACACAGTTTATGTTAATCCCCCCTCACCCCATTTTAACACCAACAAAATAATAGCAATGCAATTCTGCTGCAAATTATAAGTACACAATGATTTTAGCAATATGAAATTCAAAGAAAAACGCATGAACAGCAAGGTAAGCCTTTTATTCCAGCAAGAATCATTTACAGTAAGCATCAATACAAAAACAGAGACATATCCCAACACACATCTTCTACAAATTAAAGAGAAAATTTATGTAAAACTACTACACCATATGAAATTGAAACTACACAAAGTCTCGATGAACATTAAGTTTCTGAAGAAACGTTTAAAGATTTGATCTTGAACCTGTACCTAGGAGCTCTAGGAATCACCTGACTTGGACCCATATTAAATTGACCAGGGCTGTTCGTCATCGGCGGGCCATCATCGTAAATATAACCGATTCGGTGACCGCAGCTATTGCAATTAATCTTGGTGCGATTTCTTTGAATACCCCAGTAATTTACCGTCTCAAAAAAGGGAACAAATTTGTTTTCTTTTACCAACTTGAATTTTGAGAAGTCAATCGCAGCAAATGAAAAAGTGCCTTTGTTACCTGCCTCGAAATAGAAATCAGGTGGATATAAGTGGATGGTTTGGAGGTTTAGATTTGCTCCGCATTCTTTGCAGCTGTAAATGGACGCCATTGAAGTTGATTCTTCGCTTTGGGATTCAGTTAAATATATAGTTGCTTGGTTTGATTTTTCTCCAAGCCGACGAAGACTCTGTTACTATCTAGTTTTTTTTTTTTTTTTTTTCCACATAAAAACTTTTTCGAGAAAGAAATATGGAAGTTTGAAAGGCTGTATATCTTACTTTTTTTTCCTTCCACGTAACGAAATTACCTTATCTTAGAGGCCATGGCCGGTCTTATGCTAAGGCCACCGAGATCCGGGTTTTAAATCCAACGGTGTTGGGGTCAAAGGTACATGTTTCGTTAAAAGAAAAAAAAAATCGTGTAGATTTAATCCGATCCAACCTAATATAATATGTTTTTTTTTTTTTTTGATAAATGCCCAATTTTGTTTTTATTCCAATCGATAAAGGTTCCAAAAAAAAAAATTACTTGGCCCCAAAAAAATTAGACATACAAATAAGTTTTATTAAATTTTTGCATTTACAAATTAGAAAACATACAAAGGATCAAATTAAAATCTCTTAATAACGTTGTCTTTTAAGATGTTTCGTCCCAGGTATTTGATTCAAACAAAATCTCTTTCGGGATACATGGGGTGTTTGATTTTGAATCAAACCCGAGGACAATCAAAGTTTTTCTGATGATGTTGTCAAACTTATGAATTTTCTTCTGCATACTTAGCCTTTTATAGATTGCAAGTACCCGATAAACGAATGGAGGTACTCCTTGCACGAAAAGGTAGGGTTGTCATTGTTCACCGGATGAAAGCATGCAACCCTTACACGAAATGGTAAGTACATATCAGTTCGAAAATGCATGTATCTGAAAATCCGAAAATGCATATCCCTTCATGAACTGATGGATGCCCCACGAGTTGGCGGCTTAGGTTTCGGGGCGTTGCCCCCACGAGGTCGAATCCCCGAACCCCGACGAGTTAATTCGTACGCAACTCGTACGCCCCAAAATATTTATTTATGGCGCTAACAATAAAGTATGTTTTAAATAAAAAACAATTTCACGAAAAGGTCGAACCCCGTTTCGTTGCGATAACATTAATTCGTATGGCGGACACCGAACTCACACGCGTACGCAACGATAACCCAAAATATTTATTTATGCTAACAGCTAAGCCTCATTGGCTAAAAATCATTTGAATCAAAAAGTATGTTTTAAATAAAAAGGTTATCTCTGTTGGCAGGATATTCAAAGTGACTTTGCCACTTGTTGACCGACAACATCAGTTTTTGTCTCCTACTTCATATTTTTGCTTCGGATTATGTGTGTTCACTAAATGCTACCGTGTTTTTTTTTTTTTTTTTAATGTATGATATCACTGCAATGTTAAACTGATACATGCAAGTTTAGTCTTTCTAGGCTAAGTATAACATTGTTGTGTTGCAACTCAGTCTGTTTGTTTTTTCACCTTAAAACAGCTCATTGAGTGCTTAGATATTTAACCTTAGAGCTTACTCGGATTCTGATCGGACAGGATGTAAAGATAACGAGAGAGATGTTACCTGAAACAATATACATTTTTCTTGGACAATTAATACTTCATTAGTAGCTTGGAGAACAATGAAACGATCCATTGTTTCTCAAAAACACAAAAACACAGAGAAATATTGTCATATTGTCTGAACATTTACTGCCTCAACAATATTCCAGCTTTTTGGGGTATTACTATTACATATACAAGGCAGCTTCTTGAATTAAGCTTCGGAAACCACAGGAAAATGAAGGCGAAGTACTGAAGATTGGAGTTGTAGACTTGTACGTAGTGTCAATTTGTGAGCTTGATTCAATTTGAAAAGACATTGCTTTGGGAAACAGTATTATCCAGAAAGGACACCAGACAGTTTATATCCTAATTAACACCAACAAAACAATAAAAAAATGCAATTCTGCAGGAAACTTCCACTGTTTATACATATACAGTGTGTTCAGCATAATGAAATTCCAAGAAAAAAAAACCCATAAACAGCAAGCCAAATCTTTTATTCCAAACAAGAATTATATATTTCACTAACACAAGTACACAACACAATTCCTTTTGCACCATAATCGTTCTAATGTCATAATGTGGAAATATTTTGTGTCAGAGTCCGTTGTGGCAGTAGCATTTCCAGTCTGTAAAACTACACAATCAAAGTTTTGATGCTCATTTACGTCGTCTCTGAGGTAACGATTAAAGATTTGATCTTGAACCTAAACCTGGGAGCTCTAGGAATGAGTTGACTAGGATCCACAACAACAGCTTGACCAGCTGGGCCGCTGTTCTTCGTCAACGGCGGACCATCATAGTAAACATAACCGACGTTGTAGCCGCAGCTACTGCAGTTCATCTTGGTCCGATTTCGATGTATACCCCAGTGATTTACAGTTTCAAAAAATGGCAGAATATTGCTCTCTTTTTCCAAGTTGAATTTCGAGAAGTGTATTGCACTGAATGAAAGAGTGCCTTTGTTTCCTGCCTCGAAGTAGAAATCAGGTGGATATAAGTGGATGGTTTGGAGATTCAGATTTGATCCACATTCTTTGCAGCTGTAAATGGACGCCATTGAAGTTAATTATTGGATAGGGATCAAGTTGAGTAATATAAGAAAGCGGATGCTTTTGGTTTGATTTTTCTCAAAAAATGCCAATTCAACGAAGACTTGGTGTTATCAAGAGAGGGTTTTCAGTATGACATTGCTTAAGTGGACTGCAATTGACATAACTACATGACATAATCAAATCTCGTATATTTGATAATGCTGCATGATTTTTTATTTTATTTTTTTAGAATGATGTATGATTCATTTTATAATGTATTTTTATCATAATTATGGGTATGGAATTTCGTTATGTTACTTGTTGTGAAACAATAGTTATGTCTCTATCATTCCTCAAATAAAATTACAATGAATGGCAGAATGATGATAAATCGCGGCATCATATGTTAGATTAACATATGTGTTCCTATTGACATCATGTAACTACTTTCAATCGATATACATATGCGTGTTAAAAATAGTGTGTAATTATGACACCGTAAGGGTGCCGGGGGGTGCCGGTAGGATTGTATCTATGGTCCTTTTTCCATCAAAAACTTTCTACGACTTTAAATGTTTCTTCTCACCCCCTAGCACCACATTGTAACTCAAATGGATGCTGCCGGACTCGACCACGCTCAAATTTAATGTCGATGCCGCTTTTGACCACAACCCTACGGCAGTGGGAGGGATTTTACATAATAGCCAAGGAAGGATTATCAAAAAATTCTAAAAAAAACATCGTGGGACATTACGATGTGATTGTGGAAGAAGCTGTAGCCATGTGTCATGCGTTGACATTTACTCTCGCATGAGGATTCCTTAGAGTTATTTTTGAAGGATTCCTTATCAATTTTCCGGTATCTTACAAATCGTACCGTGGATTTTTCATCACCAGGAAATATATTTGAGAATTACTTTGAAGTGTTACCTACTTTTGTTCATGTTTTTTTTTCTCTTTTGTCAATAGGCAAGACAATACGCCGGCACACTTTTTAGCAAAAGAATGGCTTAGATTAGTGGGTTGTGTTGAATGTGGTTCCACCCCTCATCCTCGCGTTATTTTGGCTTCTATTTCCGACAATGAGTGATAAAGTAATTAAAGTTTATTTAACCCCTCAAAAAAAATAAGGGTGTCAATATGATGAAGTTTGTAGTAGGGGTGTACATAGTCCCAGTCCCGGTCGGTAATCCGGTTCGGTCGGTCGATCAGGTTTTCCAATTACATACAAACAAAATAAAATGCGGAATTATTATTGATCAGGTAAAAGTTACAAGTTGTTTTCAATGCAGCTGATCATGGAGTATTTATAGCTTCATACACCTCATGGATCAGTCAGAAGTAAGTTACAAAATTTTATAACAAACTATAACAGAATAACCGCTTTCTAGTTTACATCATACTAAAGGTGATCAACAGGTTGTTGATGCTTCCATCTTCGTCGAGAGCTTCTATACTATCGACGGAGTTCTTTGGTGTCTTCATATCATCAGCAGCTTGTGCACTCAGCATTCCTTCCAGCCTATATACTGTAACAACCCCCTCAAGCTGAGAGCGGTAGATGAACAGCTTGCACTCAGCATTCCTTTCAGCTACTTGAATTCTGAAAATCTTTGAAACTCCCAATTTATCTAGTAGATAAGAGAAAATAGGTGCATCCAAGGCCTTGGTGAGGATGTCAGCTATTTGTTCTTTTGTATTGACTTGAAGAATTTTGATGAGCCCTGATTTGACTTTGTCTTTCACAACATGACAGTCAATTTCAATATGTTTGGTTCTTTCATGAAAGAGAGGATTGTGAGCAATGTGCATTGCATTAGCATTGTCACAAAATAACACAGTAGGCAATTAAACTGGAATTTGTAAATCCTATAGTATATAGATGAGCCATTGGATTTCACAAACTGCATTTGCCATGGCCATGTACTCAGCCTCTGATGAGCTTCTAGCAATTGTTGTTTGTTTCTTCGCCTTTCAGGAGATTGAAGCATCTCCTAGAAACTCATATAACCTGATACTGATCTTCTTGTTTCAGGACAACTAGCCCAATCACTATCTGTAAAACCCTTAAGTACAAGATCATTGTCTGCTGGGAAGAAGATTCCTTGGCCAAGATTGGTCTTCAAGTACCTCAGCAGTCTATAAGTTGCTTTCGTGTGATTTTCAGTAGGAGTGTCTAGAAATTGACTTTTGTTGTACTGCAAAGGCAATATCTAGTCTGGTAAAAGTGAGGTAAATCAATTTACCCACCAGGGATCTGTATGCAATGTTATCTTCTAAAAGTGGTGAATCACCATGTTGTAAAGTTTGTTTGGACTCCATAGGTGTCTTGGCAGGTTTGGCTCCCAAATATTCATATTTTCTAGGAGGTTAAGTGTGTATTTTCTTTGTGAAATGGATATGCCTTTTGGACATCTATCAGCCTCAATGCCTAGGAAATATCTCAATTTTCCAAGATCTTTGATGGTGAACTGCTGGTGTAAAGCATCTTTAACTTGCTAAATTAACTCTTCACTGGGGCAAGCAACTATGATGTCATCTACATGTACCAATAAGGAAATGAATGACTACCCTGACCCTTTTGTGAATAGACTGTGGTCATGTTTGGATTGAATGAATCCTTGAGCCTCCAACGATTCATTCAACTTGCAATTCCATTGCCTGCTGGCTTGTTTGAGACCATATAATGATTTGGTGAGTTTGCATACTTGGTTTGGTTTAATTGATGCACAACCTGAGGGTAACAACATATATACTTCTTCATGTAGATCTCTATGTAGAAAGGCAATATTGACATCCATCTGATGTAGATGCCATTTATTGACTGCTGCTGCTGCAAGGATCTGACAGTAGTGATCTTGACAACATGGGAGAAAGTTTCTTGATAATCAATCCCATATGTCTGAGTGTAGCATTTTTCTACTAATCTAGCTTTGTATCTCTCTACTGATCCATCAGGATTGTGTTTGATTCTGTACACCCATTTGCACCCTATGGGTTTCTTGCCTAGGGGAAATCAACTATTTCCCATGTGTGAGTCTTTTGTAAGGCTTCAATTTCTTTGTTCATTACCTCCTTCCATTCATTATGCTTGATAGCTTGATTATAGGTCTTAGGCTCTTTAACAGCATCAATAGCATTAATGAATCTAGCATAGTCTGCTGAGAGGTTGTCCAGACTCATTCCTGCACTCAGCAGATGTGGAGTCTGCTGAATATTATGAGCACCCCGCTTGATAAAATGTTGGTGATTTCCTTGTTCTTGTGGACATTCTTAGTTGTATGGGTTTAGGTGCCTGATATACTGGTTCATGCCTTTCATTGGATATATCAACTTCTGTTGATCCCATCGCTTGGTTGGTCTGCTGACTCATTCAGCAGGTCATCAAAACTGTCCATTACTGGTAAAGGAACATGTCAGCAATATCTAGACTTTCCCAACACCTGCTGAAAAAGAGGAAAATAAGTTTTATGGAATTGGTAATATCTAAGAGAATAGAACCTTTAGATGTAGTTGAATTGCCAAGATAGACACATGTCCTACATCTTGAGTCAAATTTTGTCCTATACTACTGAAGTGTGCATGAAAAAACTAAGCAACCAAAAACTTTAAACACAGAATAGTCTGGTTTGGTGCTACAAAGCACTTTTCTTTCAGCAGTGGTGTAGGTGTGACATTAATCAACTTTACAGTATGTAAAAGACAAAAACCTCAATATTCAATGGGTAGATTACTCTGGAATCTTAAAACTCTTGCAACATTCAGCAGATGTTGATGTTTTCTTTCAACAATACCATTTTGCTCAGGTGTACTTACACAGGATGTCTGATGTATGATACCTTGTTGAGCATAAAGGTCAATAAGTTGAAATTCTGCACAATTGTCAGATCTAATTACTTTAATAATTTTATGAAACTGAGTAGAAGCAAATTTATAAAGAGACTTAACAAGGTCGGAGGCTTCAGATTTATGCCTCATAAGAAAAACCCAAGTAAATCTAGAAAAATCATCTACAACAGTAAGAAAATATTGTTTTCCATTTACAATATGTTGTTTTAGAGGACCCCAAATATCCATATGAACAAGGTCAAAAGTAGCATTTACAGCAGCAGTACTTAAAGGAAAATGATTTTTCTTCAGTTTAGCCATATGACAGACATAACAAAGATAATGATTACAAATTTTGACATCAGCAGACTATGAACTGATGACTTGCAGTCTCTTCTTGTCTGGCAAGTGCCGAAGTCTGTAGTACCATAAAAGTGCATCATCTCATCTATCAGATAGAGTGTGATTTTCTACAGCATTGGTAACAAAAAGTCTTATTGGTTGGTTCATGACATAAAGTCCTCTCTGTAACTCAGGTGAACCAATCATGTTCTTGTTCTTGTCCTGCAAAACACACTTGTTAGCAGAAAAGACAGCCGAACCTTTTGTATGATTAATAAAAGAAGGTAAAGATAAATGGTTATACTTAAACCAGGAATGCAAAGCACATCATGTAGGACCAGTTGAGTGTTAATCCTCACTTGTCCTATATGTATGACAGAGACATTATTTCCATTAGGTAATCCCATTTTTATACCAAATGAAGATTTGGGATTGCTTAAAAGATCTTATGATCCTACAACGTGATCTGTGGCACCAGAGTCCAAGATCCATTGTATTGATCTTACTAAATTTATGTCACATGTTCCTGCAGCAGGTGAGTAATGTGTAACAACATCAGCGTTGGCCAACATCAAATCCAGCATGTCTAGGAGGATCATTCAACAGAGCCATCAACTTGTCAAGTTGTTGTGCAGTAAGATTGGGAAACCTTGGTCCAGCAGACCTGCTTGGTGCCTGATCTTCTTTTGCTGATTGTTCATCTTCTACCATATTTACCCTTTTTGACTTAAAAATAGGAGGAAAACCATGCTTCTTGTAACAAGTCTCCTCAGTATGACCATTGAATCCACAAAAACTACATTGCATCTTTTTGGGATTTTTGGGTCTGGGATTTGCAGTAGAGTTAGGTCTGCTGACAATCTGATTTTGCCCCTGTCCATTCTTTTGTGACAAGAGAACCATGGAATCGTGATTCTTGGCCTTGTTAGCCACATATAACTTCTGTCTTTCAAACTTGATTGCCATTGCAAAGACATCATGAATTTCTGGAAAGGGCACCATCAACATTGTCTGTGAGACCATTGGCTCAAATTCATCCCTTAATCCTTTAAGGAATTTCATGACATGTTCAGCCTCCATATGATCCATCATATTGATGAGTGCATTGTAGTGACATTGAGGATCACAAGAACAGACTGTTACATGCCTGATGGTCTTGATTTCTTCCCAAAGAATCATTAATTTTGTGAAATATTGATTGACAGAATATGTGCCTTGTTTTAGTAGATGCATTTCTTCAAGAAGATCTGAAAGTCTTAATGCATCAACATTTGAAAATCTTACTGCAAAATTCTTCCAAACTGTATGTGCATTCTTGAAATACATCAAACTATGTTTGGTGTTTTCAACAGAATTTAAGATCCATGATCTCACCATTGTATCGCACTGTCTCCATGCATGAAAGTCTGCTGAATCTGCTTTTGGCCTTTTAATTATGCCGTCTACGAAGCCAATTTTATTCTTGGTGATCAACACCATCTCTATGGACATTTTCCATGGATTGTAGTTGTTTCCATTCATCAATGGCTGAACAAGAACCAGAGAAGGATTCTCATTTGGATGAACATAGAATGGATTGGAGGGACTTATTTCTTATTTCTTAGCAGCCATGGCTATCAAGAACTCCAGAATTGATCACAAATCAACAATGATAGTGAAAAAACGATCAAGAACTGATCAAAAAACCAGGGAAAGAGGTGACAATTTACTCTCAAGAAACTGAAAACTCAGGAAAATGAAGAACGCTCTCAAGATTCTTCAACAATTAGAGAGAAAACGCACAAAGCATTCAGAAATTCTCAAATTTCTGCTCGATACCATGATGAAGTTTGTAGAATTACAAACAAACAAAATAAAATACGGAATTATTATTGATCAAGTAAAAGTTACAAGTTGTTTTCAATGCAGCTGATCATGGGGTATTTATAGCTTCATACACCTCATGGATCAGTCAGAAGTAAGTTACAAACGGTTATAACAAACTATAACAGAATAACCGCTTTCTAGTTTACATCATATTGAAGGTGATCGACATGTCTTGCTAAAGGTCGTCGACGGAACTTCTATACTATCGACGCAGGCTTGGTGTCTTCATATCATCAACAGCTTGTGCACTCAGCATTATATTGTAACACAATAGAACCCACCCTTACAAAGTGTATGAGAGTTTTATTATTGGAAGCAAATACGTCAAGAAATAGTTACAATTCGTTTAATAATTGATCTTTGCTATTCAATCCTTATGTATTAACTTTTGATACTAGCAATTATTTCTCATATGTATGGCGTACACGTAAAACATGGTTGTTTAAGCAAGATTTCTCAAATTCGAGCCATCGTGGATGCAGCGAGCCTTGTTGAAGCCCCACATCTGGTGTCTGACAGTATTTCGGAGGATTAATCTCATTCAATTGTCAATTGATAAAATGTGAAAGCAACAAAAAAAATGTCAATTGCTTGTGGCGATATGCGAAATTAAAGTTGTACATCTTACAATCTCAACCGAATAAGGATTTTCTCAAATTAGATGGTTAAGTTGATCCCTCAAGTGTAAGCTTTTTTAAAAGATTATTAACAAAATGACGTAGTATTGAATATAAAAAAACTACATCTAGATCATATTCATATTGTAAGTGTGAGATTAGATAACTTGCAGTTAAGAGATCGCTTGACCCTCTCAACACTTGAGATGATCTTGGCTTTAATCCTTTTGTCATAAAGAAATTTTATTTTACTACCGTTGTAAGAATATTACGTCAAAATGCATGCATCATACCTTTTAATTCTATTGTTTTTCATTTTATACACATCTATTATATAGATATAGAATAGACGAACAATATAAAGATATATCGTGTATCTCACTTAATTAATACAATATTCTTAAACAATAGTATTCTAAAAAATTCCATGTGATATGGATGAATTCAGTGATGACCATTTCTATCTTTAACAATATTTCACGTTTTACATCACTAAAAGACGTTGATTGGAATATGTACTATCCTAAAAGATAGCATTTTACTTTTTTTTTTAAAAAAAAATAGCATTTGGAAACGACAATTGTCTTATTATTATTATTATTATCATTATTATAAAGAAATAAAGCCTAAAATATTTCATCAATCGGTAGAAGGACGTCTTTTGAAACTTTTGCATAAAAGGACAAAACTATTTATTCACCGTCGAAATTTTGTGTTCGAAATTCACTGTTTAAATTCATTGCGAAATTCACGTCGAAATTCATAATTTTCAAAATTCATTATCGAAATTCACTAATTTTCGGGATTCACCGTCAAAATTCACGATTTCGGGATTCAAAGATTCATATTTTCGATTCATACACATTTATGCGGTATTTATAAATAAAAAAATAAATTCATTTAAAAATATTCCGTTATCGTATCCCTAATTTTTTATTTACACGTAATCGGGAATCGATGCGAAATGGTATATACCACACATTTTATTTATAAACTAAATTCAAACTGTATTATACAGATTTATTTACATATCCAATCGATGCGAATGGATATACCACCAAATAACTTCTCTAATGGCTTGTTTGTTACGTATGAATGGAATAGAATGGAATAAAGTTATAGGAATGAAATGAGATGTAATGGAGTAAATTCATTCCATTACTGCGTTTGAGATGTAAAAGAATGGAATAAAAGTAGGATATGGTGGAAGTGGTGGGGTGGGGTAGCCCTACCCAACACCCCACTACACCCTACCCACCCTACCTTACCGATTCCAGGCTATAATTGACCCGGTACACTGCCGGTAAAATTGGTCACTTAAAAAAGGTCGATCACCCTACCTCACCCACCACCCTACCCCAACCTACCTTACCCACCATCTATGCTACATACCCCTACCCCTACCCTACCCATCTTACCCTATCACCTACCCTACCCACCTTACACTAACCACCACCCTACCCTACCCATCACACCCTCCCTACCTTACCCACCACTGCCCTACCTTACCTACCACCCTACCCTACCCAGTACCCACCACCCCACCCTACCCTGCCTTACCCATCTCTACCCTACCTATCACCCCACCATATACCTTACCACCACCCCATCCTATTCTACCCTACCCTATTTCACCATATCTTACCTTACGCATCTTACCTACCATATCCCACCACCTACTTTACCCTATCCCCTACCTACCCTACTTCATCTCCTACCTACCCTACTTCATCACCTACCCTACACCCACCCACTCTTACCCCATCACCCAACGTGTTTTGTCGATTTTCATTTTCTTCCATCGCATTCCATCCATTTTTTGAAGGAATGAAAATTGACATTTTTCATTCAATTGGAATAAAATTTCATTCCATTCCATTCTCTCATAATCATACACAAACATTGTAATGAAATGAAGTCGAATTTTTTTCCGAGTTATTCTATTTGTACGATAGACTCACGTGCATGAATGATGACCACACAATTTGAATTTAATTTAAACTATGTGGTCATCATTAATCCACGTAGGTCTACGGTGCAAATGCGAAAAAGGATAGTGAATGAATACCCCTAAGAGCCATGGTTGTATTTATAACACAAGAGTGTATGGAAAATTTTATAATACAATTGTTGTACTAAAGTTTGTATCGAGTGACATATATTAGAGTCATTCATTTTTAACCTCTCATATACGATAAAAATATATAATGTGAAAGAGAATAAAAATAAGAGGCTCTAATGTATGTCACAGATACACCCTTGCTACATCCGTTTCCACCATAAAATCTCCCAGGGTATAGGTACTTCACCGACGTATATTTCCCTTATTTATATGTATCTGATGTGATATCCATCATCATTTTTTATAATAATAATAATAATACGTATATTATATTGTGAATAAAAGTAGTAGACCACGTAGCAGATTATCTGCATCCCACACAGGATTGAGACTCTATTGTATAAAATAATTGTAGATTTTTTTATTCTTAATTATAAAACTAACTTAAAGACACTTCTTCGAATGTGACTCAAGATCGTCACAGTTTTGGCACATGGCCAAACCTAATTGGGACATAATCGGTCGGACTCACCCTTTGAGGAGGGGTCATTCGTCCTCTCGGATCCGAGAAATCACTACTATATATTATTTTCGCCTCATAAGATTTATATTCGCCCCTATCATTTATATATAATAATCGTATAATTTGATATAAAACTTTTATAATGTAAAAAAAATATACATTGTTAAAATGTTTGTTTTCGTCAAAAACATTGTTTGTAGTGTTATACTTATTAGTAGGAGTATAAAGGTAAATATGTTCATGTTTTATGATATATGGTAGTTTTTTTTTTATTATACTATGTAAAATGTATAATTGTATTTTTTTTAGCAATATAGAGTAGTGTTTAAATTTGATTCCGAGGAGAAAGAAGAACACTACAATACATTTTTATTTGCAAATGCTTTAATATTATATGTAATATTCTGATTTTCGAAAATGACAGACAAGTAATTTTGCGAAAACGAAATATTATATTTATATTATTTATGGATTAAAGTTTTGTAAATAGAAAATATTAATTATGGTAATAATATTAAAAGAGTGATATTGATTGGAGTAATTGTAATTAAAAGGGAATTAATGGACTTTCTTTGTAATAATTCTTTGGGAGTTATTTTCTACAAAAATAAACTCCCCATGGCTTTTTGGGAGTTGTGAGAAGTTTAAAAGTTCAAGTTAGAACTTGGGATGGCTTGAGAGAAAAAGAGAAGAAAGGAGAATTCTTCTAAATTCTCACAATTTGGTTGGCGGATTTCAGAATCAAGTGGATTCGCGGAATCAACGGGAGAAGAAGATCGTGTTGATACAAAAAAGTTGAGACTTTAATAAGGTATGAATTTAGACCTAATTATGGATTTACCAAGTTTTGATCATGTTTGGACGTTCTAAGTTACTCAATTCGTAGTTCTGGTTGTTTAGAACCCTTGATCACAACTTATTCTTGAATTGATTGTTGATCAATAAGGTTTTGAGTGGAATAACTAGGAAGTGTTGCAGTTTTTCTTGGAGTTGTGATTTGGAATTGCTTATAATAAGTAATAGGCTCTTCCTATTTGATTAATTATAGTTTTAGGATGTTAATGTTGAGTTTTAGTGTTGTTTTGGTGCTAGAAATCATGTTTAATTGTTGTTAATGAAGCGTGTTATGCTATGGTATGTTAAAGTTGTTTTTTTTTTTTTTTTTGCTGTTTTGCTGTCATATTTTATGTTAAATATGTTGGGATTGGGTTAGAAATCGTACAAGTGAAGAAAATTATGTTTTAGGGCAATTTTAGTGTCTTGACGCGTGCCAAAACTAAACCAGAACGGGGAAATCGATTCAGAGAGCTTTTAGCGCGCGCCAAAGAGGTGTAGCACGCGCTAATAGTGAAACAAAAGGGACAGGATTGATTCAGAGACTTTTTAGTGCACGCCCGAGGGCTTTAGCACGTGCTAATGGAAACAGAGAGCTGTTTGGCTCCTGCTTGAGTTCTGGCGCGCGCCAAAGAGGCACTGCGCGCACCAAGAAGGGTCATTTTGTGATTTCATGTGTTTTGAGCTCCGAGACTAGTTTTGAATGTTGTTTCTTGATATAATAACATTAAATGAACATGAACAAGCCATGATTAAGCTTCTGATGCGTTTAGTTCCGTCACCGCATGGATTCTTCCTAAGAGTTGAAGTTCAGGACCGTCGGAAGTGCATGATTGACCTGTGCTTTGATGAATTAGTATTCATAAATGTCTGTGTAATGTGATAGGCATTGTCCTTGTCTAGTTGTCTAGGTGAGAGAGTAGGAGTTGTAAGGGAGCTTCTTTAAAAACACTTAGATTGTTAGTTAACAAATAAATCACGAGCGTACTTGTGTATTAAAAGACTAAACATCATATCATTCTTGGTAAGCCACGAGTTTATATCGCGATGTGTGGGTGGTCAATAAAAGTGAATAACTTCGTAGGTTTACAAGACCCCAAGTACGGAGGGACTTCGCCGAACGTGTACATTATCGGGGCCAGCCCGTGGCTATTAGTGTGATCAACTGATAGGTTGCAAACTATACTTCGTGGTGAGTAGCACCATGCGTAGTGCCTTTGAATGCAGATGTAACAAATATAAGCTATAAACAAGTAGGCACAACATGTTGATGAGAATGAAGTGAACTCTAGAGTTTGAGTCGGTCTCACAAAGATAACATAACAATATTATGAAGTTTGCATTGTAAAACTTAATTAATTTAATAGCTTTTACCTCTTTACTAAGTACATATGTACTTACCTCAATTGCATGTTTGTTTTGTGCTTTTGGAGTGAGAAGATGAACAAGTTGATCCGGAGTTCGATGAGGACTACGAGGATGATAGTTGATGATGCTTGTTGATGTTTCAATTTCTTATATTTCATGTTGTACTAGACTTAGTTGTATGTTACTTTAAAAACTATGTCGTACTTTCATCCTAAGACTATAATGTAAGTCAAGTTTGTGTTTTCCTTTTGAGACATCGTAGTTGTAAGACTTTGGACCTCGTCGTTGTAAGTTAACTTTCTATCTTTAGTATGTTTGAGTTTCTATTCTTATATGCATTTATGATTTTACCCGAGTCTTTTTAACCTCCGTTTGTTTTATTTTGATACGACAACATAGAGACTTGCGTATAATATTGGAGTTATTTAGTGTTATACGTGTCGAACGTTCTCTTCCAGATAAAGACTCGGTATCCGGGAGTGAGGAGTTACAGTTGGTATTAGAGCGAAGCGTCTTTGTTATTCTAGGCTTCTTTTCCCTTAAGATAATATTTCTTTAGACCACTTAGTAACATTCTGATCCTTATTGATATTTTAGAATGGTAAAACCGGTAAAGGTGTTCGTGGTGTCGAACGTTCAAGAGCACAACAAGAGGTAAATGAGTTGAATCCGGGTGAGGCAGCGTTGGTGGTTACGTAAAAAAGAATGATCAGCCGGGACTTCGTCAGAATCAGTTGCCCCTACCTCAGTTTCAGCCTTCACCTCTAGTTCATTAGGAACTACCTCCACACTTTAGTCCACATGAGCATTATGATGGACCCTTTCATGTTACTATCGTAGGTGATATACCACCGGTGTATCTACCCCATGTGAGTGAAGTGTACCCACCTCATTGTGTAATGATGACCGGCCCATTGATTCACACATACAAGGTCATGATTACACAATGACTGCCCTCACAACGCCTTCATTTCATAGATTCTACTACATAACTGGAAAAACAATCAACTCCCTCATGAAGGAAGCCTATAAAATGATCATCCTTACAAATCATAACTACTTTATTAGTTTGATCCCAAAATTTCAGAGTACGTAAGCAGTCAATTACACTGGTTCAGCTATTAATTGTCAACAAATCCACTAGTTAAATAGTTGGGTTATCCTCATGAGGTCCAAATACTTGAATCACAACCCGAGACGATTTCCGGGATCATCGTTCATCTTTTGTATCGACGTTTTTATCACTTACATCGTCTATTTTTTTTTTTTCACTTATCACATTTTCATCAATTTCCCGTCAATTGAGATGAAAAGTTGTGCGAGAACATTATGCTCATTAGGATTCCACGCTTCTTCATTTTATCAACCTAATCATGTTTAATAATCTCTAATTTTTTTCTATGAAAAAAAAAAAATCGTCTCATACCCCCTTCCTCCTCAATATAACCCTCGACTGCTTTTAGGGGATCTCAATGGGAGGTTAATTTTTTTTTTTCCAAAGCTTTATGAAAAGCTTTTGACTATTGGGGGAGTGATGAATTGGCCAAGCTTTAATTTAAACAAAATCTTGGTGAGAATGAACCTGTTGAAGATGTGAAAAGTGAAAAGTTTTTGTTTATTTTTTTTCTTAAATTTAAAATTTGTGTGTGGTAGAGAAAAAAATTGATATATAGTGGTTACATGGTATAAAGCTTCATAAAAGGCTTATTGTTGTAGGAAAAAAATGTTTATACATATATGATGTGACACAATAATAAACTTTTTAACAGGTTTATCACCGGAGATTCTCTTAAGCCTTGCATATTTTTCCAGAAAAATGTATCCTAAACCAATTGCTTTTTCTTATTCAGTGAAATCTTTACGGTGTATTATTCAAGCGCGGCTTTTTCCTTCTTAAGAGCACTCGCATCAGATACTCTTAACGTCTATTACAGTTTTAAATACATGTTTTCTAGTTTACGTCTTTATCGGTGATTAAATGAATTTCTTTATTTTACGTAATGGAAGATGTAAAGGAAAATTTACAGAATCTGGATGAATGTGGTAGATGTAAATGAAATTTTACAGAATTTATAGTTTACAGTAAAAATAGAGTATCTGCTGCAATATTATTTTTCGTGATGAAATATCTACAATAAAGTTTTAAAATAATTTACAGTATCCACGACAAATGTTCTAATAATTCATGGGAAATTGACAAAAATATGCGGAAATATCAATTTACCTGATACAATCGGGATTCTACGTGTAAATTGTGAAAATTATTATTTATTTATTTTAATGTTATTTTATCATGGAACGTGGTTGAATGAAAGCAAATCAAGAAACTGCTCCCATATCCAAATCCAGCTCACATGTCACCTCAAAACATAGCAGCTGCATATCTCCCTCCGTTTTCATATCTCTCCATTACGTTCCACCTACGCCAGCACTATTTCCACGTCCCCACGATCCCTGACCCCCTCCTCCTCAACAAACACCTTCGCCTTCTTCTAATCTTTCTTCCCCATTTAAAGAAAAAACCCATCTTTAATGTCTTCCACCGCATACCCATCTCTCCTATTCTCTCTTTCCCTTCTCAATTTCCTCTAGCTGAGCTGAGTTTTTTGTTTTTTTCTTCTTCTTCTTCTTGGGTTTTTGAGTGTTGTACAAAACAATGGCTGGAGATTCACCAGACAAAACCATTAACTTGTATGGCGACTTGGAATTGCATATTATTCAGGCCCGTCATTTGCCTAATATGGATTTAACTTCCGAGCGTCTACGCCGTTGCTTCGCTGTATGTGATTGCAGTACAGCTCCACCGACATTGGATGGCGAGCCTATTGAGTCTGAAGGAAGTGCTAGGAGCCATAAAGACCGGGATATGAAGATCGATAGCCACCATAAAGGTATTACGAGTGATCCTTATGTCACTGTGGAAGCACCGCATTGTACGCTAGCCCGTACTCGTGTGGTTTCGAATTCCTCAAATCCCAAGTGGGACGAGAGGTTTTGCTTGAATTTAGCTCACCCTGCTGATGTTTTGGAGTTCCGGGTCAAGGATAATGATCTATTGGGTGCCCAATTGATTGGTACTGTGAGAATTCCGGCGGAAAATGTGGCTACCGGGAAACAAATCTCTGGGTGGTTTCCGATTATTGGATCAAATGGGAAATCGCCTAAGCCAGATTCAGCTCTGAAGCTCGAGCTGAAATTCATACCGTTCGATGATAATCCTGCTTATAAGCACGGCATTCCAGACGATCCTGAAGAAAAGGGAGTACAAAAAACTTATTTTCCCTTAAGAATTGGGAATTTAGTGACCCTTTATCAAGATGCACACGGAAAACATGATGGGAAGGTTCCTAAATTTGAATTGGATGATGGAATGGTTTTTGAGCGACAGAATTGTTGGGAAGATTTATGTCATGCTATAGTTGAGGCTCACCATTTGGTGTACATTGCAGGATGGTCTGTTTTTCATAAGATTAAGCTTATTAGGGAGCCAACAAAGCCGTTGCCGCGAGGTGGAGATTTGACTCTAGGTGAATTGTTGAAGTATAAATCAGAAGAAGGGGTGAGAGTTCTGTTGTTAGTTTGGGATGATAAGACTTCGCATGATAAGTTCTTCTTCAAGATGGTACCTTTTCTTCTATTCTTTTATTGAATATTACTTTGTTGGATTCTTTATTTTGACAAATTGCTGTCACTGTAGAAGGCCAAAGATGATCCTTATTTCTCGATTTGTGCGTGTCATCCTTGCGCGGGGACATGCTAATCTTCTCTGTATCGTTCCAATTTTATCGGATGTCCCCAAAGATGATCCTTATTTCTTGTTTGACTTGTTTTAGTCAATAGGATTTTTATATTAGGTGAAGCCTTTTGGTTTGTACTTAATAATTATGTAGTTAGCGTCTAGTGGCTATTTTAATGCCTTGATTACCAACAAAGATTTGCTAAGAAATCTTACAAGGCAAAGATAAAATCCATTTAACGGTCCTTGAATATGGTTTCTCTTCATAGCACGAAACATAAGGATAAACTGCTGGATGTTGCAGTTTAATTGCTGTCTGCTATCCTATCAATACAATTTTATTCGGTTAGAGGCTCATGATTTGCTTTTGACTTGACCTGTTTAACCTCATTTTCCTGGGAATACGACATTGCCTCAAAATGTCGAAGCCATTCTTTTTAGGTTTATTGTGAATATTCTTTAGTAGGGGATTCATCACTACATTGTCCAGTTACTTGGTGTATTAGATTCTAAGGGAAGTTCCTAGTTTGTATCCGTAACTTGTCATAAATCTGCACTATGTTAATGCATTATTTCACATTCGTCTAGTTACTTGGTGAACATGATTTAACTATCAATGTAAAGGAATCACGTTAAGAGCATCACACTGTAGCTCTGATTTTTAAGTTTAAGTATCACACTGGAGTACACTAGAAGTTTCTGCAAATCATGAATTAGCTTGGTAAAAGAGAATCAGATCTGGCACGTAACATATGTTCAATGCTTGTAACTTGCTTACGTTTAATGCTTGTAACTTGCTGGGAGCAAAGAGAGTTTTTCCATGCGGGAATATTTGTTTGAAATATGATATTTCTGCTGCAAATGAGCAGCTTTTTTTTAGTTAACAAAGACTATCATTATACTAATAATAGTACAATCACATTACATCAGCACATCAAAGATAAAACACCAATTGTGATACTAATCATGCACACGAACCCCAAGCCCCCAATAGCAATAGCTTATGAGCTCTCCCTGATCAACTAGGCTTGCCATGTTAGTACTGATCTGGCTCACATTTGCAAGCTCCTTCTTGCTGTATGACAAGGCGTGATTCCCTATTTTGTACCATCCTGTGTACTGGTTGTTCTAAAGATCCCAATATACCTTTCATCACCTCTTGTACTTTGACTAGCACTGCAGTGAAAGATAGTGCCTTGTTGTCAACAATCACATACTCCGTGTACCGTGTACAGTTTCTAAAGCAAATTGTGTAACAATTTACTTTCACTCTTTTTTTTTTTTTTTTTGCGTGTGGATGGATACCTGGACACGGAATCCTGCAAGATGTTCCTGCCAACTCTCATTCACGCCTGCTATTTTATTTAGACAAGGATAAGCACAACTAACAAAAGTTTTTATAACGTTCAACTGATTGTCCTTTCAAGGGAAGAAAGATGATCAATTACATTCCTCCCTTAATTAATGAATGGTCTTCATATTATATGTTGCACCCTAAGCGTCATCTTTAAAAGTCTTGGAACATATTGCTTGTGGTAGTAACATTGATGTATTAATGAATGCAGGCAGGTGTTATGCAAACCCATGATGAGGAGACTCGAAAGTTTTTCAAGCATTCATCAGTCATATGTGTTCTAGCCCCACGTTATGCCAGCGGTAAACTTGGCATCTTAAAACAGCAGGTAGTATTGTTTTAGTTTCTTACTAATTTTTCTTGTGGTGATATTTGTTTCATCTATCAAAGTGTGTCACATATGTACGTGTTACCTTAATGTCTAATTTCTTTGATTCTATGTGCTCAAGGTTGAAATTTCTAGTCAATTTATGTAGGAAGGCAGAGTATATACGAAGGGTCTATGAATAATTGAAGCATCTAATTGTTCTTTCCTCAGAACCCGTAGGTTTCACATCTTAAGTTCCATTCTTATAACTGTATCCTGTCCGGACATATTTCAGGTTCTTCATTCTTGTTTTACAACATTGCTGTTATCTATTTCCTACCCGGTTCTCGATGCATACATAAATTTTGACTGAGAGTGTTCTCTCGTTAGAAAATATTCATTTAACAATGGTAGAACTGGCCTAGTTTTCCAGTCCAATTATCAACTCATCTAAAGAATAATTTTGTAAGGAGAAGTGCAATTTATACATGTTGAATTATCATCTCTCCAAATAGCTCCTGCCCCACATGTGAGCTTGCCAACACGCTAGGTGCAATTTTAACATGTGCCTTCACCTGTGGGCTTCACCCTGCAGGAAATCCCCCCTGCAGGGTTGTGCAGAAAAAATGCAGTTTTGTCCACTTTCATGTCTACTATCCATGTAGGAGCCGAAATGTTTACTTCTTGATGACTTGCTGGAGGAACAATAGTCTGTCCGATTGTTTTTTCACGACCCGGTTGGTTGATGGTTCCTTTTATTTTCTCAGGTTGTTGGAAATGTCTTTACACACCATCAGAAATGTGTGCTGGTAGATACACAGGCATATGGTAACAACCGGAAAGTTACAGCATTCGTGGGAGGTCTGGATCTCTGTGATGGTCGGTATGACACACCAGAGCATCGATTATTTCGTGATATTGATACTGTATTTAAAGATGATTTCCATCAGCCTACATATCCTGTGAGTTATTCTTTTCTCTATATCAGTTTCCAACCAAGTATACGTGATAGACTGCATCTGATTGTATATTGCGAAAGCTTGAAAAGCTGTGTGCAAAAACTTTTAATCAGTGTACTCTGTGAACTTGCTAAATACTGTATAACACTTAACTATTCTAGCAATTGTTGTCAAAGCTGTTGAACAGTATCAAAATTCCATATTCATTCGAATGTGAATGAAGGGAATAAACGCTTCAAATTACCAGCACAATGTTTTCCTAGAATTTCGTTTCTCTTGTGTTTCAAACTAGAAAAGCTTAGGAAAATTTTATTTCTAGCTTTTTGTGAATGTATTTCTTTATGTAATATTTGCTAATATACTTGATTTTATCATCCTTATAGCCCGGAATAAAGGCCCCGAGGCAACCATGGCACGACTTACATAGCAGAATTGAAGGGCCAGCTGCATACGACGTCCTCATAAATTTTGCACAGCGATGGAGGAAGGCTACAAAGTGGAGAGAATTTGCTTTTGTAAAGAAAAAGATTTCTCGTTGGCATGATGATGCCATGATAAAATTGGAGCGTATATCGTGGATACTGAGTCCAGCTCTCGAGATTTCAGAACGCCATACAATAATTCCTGGGGATGATCCCAAGTTACACGTCACCAAGGACAATGACCCACAGAATTGGCATGTGCAGGTGGGAGTTTGTTTGGTTTGACGTGATTGGTTGATGGAAGTTATTTACACTTTAAAGATTTATTTTTATTTATTTATTGCCTTTTTATTTTACAGATTTTCCGGTCCATCGATTCAGGGTCATTAAAGGGTTTCCCCAAATATTATGATGGTGCTGAGGCACAGGTGATATGAAAAACCATTTCTTCTTTAGACCAAAGCTTTTGCCTATGCTCAACTTGGGCTGGACATTGGTTTTGCCCCTCGGAAAATGTCTTGGGGATGAAGACTTTAGGTCCCTATTGTTTCACGATTTTTTCACTTCTATCCCTAATGTTTTGTCATGACATTTTAACCCCTTATCTATGTGTTGTTTTTTTTTTCGTCCTTTTTTTTTTGGAGACTTTTAGACTGAAAATGTAACAAAAAAATGCATACATGAGGAGCAAAAATCGTGAAACAAAAGGACCAAAAAGTATCATTATCTCTTATGTAATGTATAAATTGTCTTAATTATTTTCTTTTGATTACCTGCAGAATCTCATTTGGTCCAAAAAACTGGTGATAGAGAGAAGCATACAGACGGCATATGTCCAGGCAATTAGATCTGCTCAGCACTTTATATACATTGAAAATCAATACTTTCTGGGATCATCTTTTGCATGGTCGTCTAACAAAGATGCAGGTAAAATCACTGTTTCTTGTAGTTTGTCAACTTTGATTCTCCACACGAATGTCCATGTTAACAACACATTCTAGAAACAACTTAATTTTATATCTTATGGTGAGTATATTAACCATGTTTTCCGGGGTGGAATGTTGACTATTCTATTAGACCTATACTACAGATAGTTGTATCTCTGTTGTTTTGCTTCTTTTACTGAACATTCCTCTTGAATTTAATGACCAGGAGCGGATCATCAAATACCGATAGAGTTGGCTCTCAAGATCGCAAGTAAAATTAGAGCCAAAGAGAGATTTGCAGTGTATGTGATAGTGCCATTGTGGCCTGAAGGTGATCCTAAAACAGCCACTGTGCAAGAAATTTTGTTTTGGCAGGTATAATGTGCCTTATCATTATTACTCCCTTTTAATTGTTCGGTGTATTCTAAATTGGGAATTGGCAGTGAAATAAAGGTTCCAAACAAAATAAAGTTACTAGAGTGGGTAAAAGTCTCACACGGATATATGTATATCTTAATCTATCTGTTTTATCTGTTCCTCCCTCTCTAGATATAAATATATAAATCTTCAAACATTATGGTCACTTTTGATTCCACTAAATTTGGTGTACGACATGCCGTTTAAGGGAAAGCCCTTGTCTTTAAACCTTCTTGAGTTCTTTAAGTATGTTATTACGAAGATACACTAGCTTTTTCGTTTGCATTATCTGCTGGATTTTCGTTATCTTCTGTCATTTTATGCACCGACTAACAAATATAACAAAGGACAGTAATTCATAATTGCAGAACTTACGCCGATGTTATGAATCTTGGTGTTCTTTTTCAGAGTCGGACAATGCAGATGATGTACCGTATAATTTCAGACGAGCTGAAGTCCTTCAAAGCTGAAGATGTTCATCCTCTAGACTACTTAAATTTCTACTGTCTTGGCAAACGTGAATCAATCCCCGACTTGGATAGTCAACCTGCTGGAGAGACAGACAAGGTAGTTAAACATGTCCTGTTTCCTCATAATATGGTAGATAATTATGTTTTTTGTTTTTTTTGCTGTTTCGATTTGGTAAGTTTTTGCTTCTTTTTTTACATAAAACATCAATTAAAGAGATGAAAAAAATAATGGGATTTGCTTCTGTATATGTAATCAGGTTTGTGAAGCAATGAAGTATCAACGGTTCATGATATATGTTCATGCTAAAGGAATGATAGTGGATGATGAGTATGTAATCATAGGGTCTGCAAATATAAATCAGAGGTCTATGGCTGGCTCAAAAGACACAGAGATAGCTATGGGTGCATATCAACCACGTTATACCTGGGGAAAGAAAAAACGACATCCCTATGGCCAGGTATATATGATATATCAAAAAAGAAAGAAAGAAAAACCCTAGGAAAAAGACATTTTTGGTTTATTTCACCATTTTGAATTCCTATCCCCCGATGTTCCATCATGGTACTTTTACCTCTCATCTATGCATTTTCTTACATTTTGAGTTCATGTTTGCCACGTGTCGAGTTTTTATTGGTAGGAACATGGTGTATTGTTGATTATTTTGAACTGGAAATGTTAAAAAAATGCATATATGAGCGGTAAAAGTGTCGAGATGAAACAGTAGAGATAGCCGTGCAAAAATCATGAAACAAAAGGGACGAAAATAGTCATCCCCCCAAAAATGCTCTTCTGTCTATGTTTGAAATCTACTGTTAGAATAGAGATAAAAGCACTTTTGGTCCTGACTTTACCTTCAATGTTTGAAATCTACACTTTTATGAATTATCCCTCATGCATGCATTTTGTTACCTTCTCAATCCATTTTGCCACATGTCAAGCTGTTATTGGTTGGAAAATTGAAAAAGAAAATGCATAGATGAGGGGTAGAAGTGTAAAGTCGGAACATTAGAGGTAAAACTGCGAAATTCTTGGGTATCTTTATCCGGTGAGCATAGTGTGGTTCAAATGCAAGTGTCTCACGAATTGATAAATGTCTCTAATGTATCTTGATGTGCTTGAGTACATGTTTTTTTATTTAAAAGCATCATGATGTTCATTGTGTATTTGTACAGATTCATGGATACAGAATGTCGCTGTGGGAAGAACATCTTGGCAGACTAGAAAAGCGTTATCTCGAACCAAATAAACTGGAATGCGTAAAGCGGGTCAATGAGGTGGCGGAAGATAACTGGAAACGCTTCACGGCTGAAGAATTCTCAGAATTGCAGGGGCATCTTATGAAATATCCAGTAGAAGTGGACGCGGATGGGAATGTAGGTCCTTTACCAGGATATGAGAATTTCCCAGATATTGGTGGTAAAATACTTGGAAATTTCTCTGCTGCAATACCTGACATTTTGACAACTTGATGTTTTTTTTCCAGTTCAGATGGTAAGGACACTGAGATCAAGGGTCTGATTCCTCTTATCTTAAGATGATGTCGAATGTTAGATTTTTTGGTATGGTTTCAACGTCTTTACGGGCACTCACAGTTTGACTCTGGATTTAAGCGAGCCGTTGGTGTATGATTATGTGAGTAGTGTTTGGTTTGTGGATATGTATAAACTAGTGTTTGTTTATCTTTTCAAAAAATGTAGGAAGTGTTGTGAATGAAGTGTGTTGGTTTGTATTGTGGGTGTGTAAACTAGTGTTTATTTCATTTTCTCAAATGTAGGAAATTTATTGAAAATTCTGAGTATTAAACGACTTGTGAAAGAAAAGAATATTTTAAGACTTTTCACTTGTTATATGTATTATGATGAAACCTGTTCTTCAATGCCTTTTTTGTTCAATAGAATTAACAGAAATGAAGCCTAGGTATGTTGTGTCTTCATGCAATAGTGTCAAAGAGATTTGATTGGAACATGAAGACGCAAACCGAGTTAAAGAATCTAAAATCAATATGCGGATTCAAAAGTGACTGCGATACGTTAAACAAAAGACTTAGAAGTCCTAAAGAAGGAGGGAACTGATAGGTGTTTGACTTAGAAGTCCTAAAGAAGGAGGGAACTGATAGGTTCTCGTCTTGCGCATGAGACCAACATGAGAGCAAGGAAAATTGAAAAAGAATAATCAAACAACTTTGGTGGTTTTCAAGGCAACTGATCGAGTCGTCTATAATATATGATGAGTTGATGGATGATTCTTGCAAAGTAATTCAAGAAAATGATCAACAAGTTTGAAGGAATAAACAATAGAGATCATTCATATTCTGAACATATAAGAAAAATAAATGTAAGCTCGAAATTCAGAACAAAATTGAACGAAATCATATATTAAAAGATGACTTCAAAAAATAAATCTATAAAAAGAATGAAGCAAATTAGAGGTAAAATAGCTTTAAAAAGGAAGAAAAAAAAAACAGGAGCAGCAAATAAAATGGTGGGACAAAGAAAATACAAGCATCCCAATCTGTACAGATCGATGCTTTTGCGGCAAATGTACAGCTTTCTCCACAGAATCTGAAGTGTAAAGATTTAATGTACAGATTCTAATGCGGTACTAATTTAGACAAATCTGATGAATTAAATCTGTATTTATACAGATTTAGCATCATTTACAGATTCTACTGCGAGTGCTTAGGCATCAAATAGTATTCACGTGATACAAGTTATGCAATAACCTATGTTTTACACAAAGCACGTACCAGACATAATTGATTAAACAAACCGATGGGAAAAAAAAAACAAGAATTATCTACGAGCTTTTGAAGTTTTGTGTAAATCACACGTAACAAAAGTACTAATAATGACTTTCAAAAAAAAAAAGTACTAATAATGAAACAAAACTGGGGTGTACATAGTCCAGTCCGGTCGGTTTTTTACGATTTTCTGAAATGAACTGTAGTTACGGTTTTGATATTTTACGAACGAATCGAATTGGTCATTTTTCGAATTGATGAACAAATACGATCGGTTCGGTTCGATTTCGGTTTTAAACCGTATTTTATTTACTGCATAAAATTTTGATTTTTTTCTTCTAAAAATAAGACAAACACCATTATTGGCACCATAAGCCGGCGGGTGGTCGTTGTAACGACGATTTCGAAATGTTCTTTCGGCGCTTTCACGATCAAAGGATGAAGAATATTAGAAGAAGCGAGAACGGCGGGGCGAGCTCAAACGGCGGTTATCGGCGGGCGGGAAGCATTTTAGGTTTAGGTTTAGGTAGAAACGGCGAAGTATAAGGTTTAGAAATTTAGGGTTGTGTGTGGGGGTTTTTATAGTAGGAGGTAGTGAACAAATTAAATTTTATATATATATATATATAATTAAAAATGAAGTATAACCGGTTCGGTTCGGGTCATACTAGGTTTTTATGATAAAATCGAAAAGCGAATTGATTTCCGGTTCGGTTTTTCTTCATGAAAAAACCGATTGGAAAACCACGGTTCATCATTTTCCGGTCCGGTTTAATCCGGTTCAGTCGGTCAGTCCAGTTTTCCAATTTCGTTGTACGGCCCTAAACAAAACGGTAGAAAAAGACGAGAATTATCTACGTTTTTTTTTTCTTCTTTCTTTAAGGTTATCTACGATTTTCACTTCTTAGAGCGGCCCTAATGGTAGTTGTGAGATAACTCTCTTGATTGTTGTTGTTTGGATGATGTGGAGAAATATAAGTGGAGGATAAATATAGAAGGATTGTGGAGACAATTTGTGTGTGATGTGATGTTGTAATGGTGATAATATAGAAGGATTGTAGAGATTAATTTGTGTGTGATGTGATGTTGTAATGGTGATAATCTATTGATTAAAATAATATTAAATATTAAATATTTAAGTTTCTGAATTTATTTCCTGAAAAATGGTGGTTTTGGGCACATTTTTTCTAGAGATAATTGTCTACATGTCTCTCTTAAAAGAGAGAATAGAGTAGAGAAGTTTACAAAAACATTCTCTAATTTCTTATCATTATTTTGCTTTTAATAGATTTGTTTAATCTTATCTGACAAAAATACTAAAGAATATGACCAAACTTTGTTTATTAGGGTTGCTCTTAATTTTCTTCCTACGAGTACGAGGACTAAAGAGTAATTTCAATAAACTTATGCGACTCCTTTTATAAACCTCGTACCTGAAAAGCGTCGACCTATAGCTCACAAAACCTTCTTTCCCAACTTTTTCGATTAGGGTTTCTCGATTCTGTCGTCTGAAATGGTATGGCTTCGTCTCTCCCTAAAAAAAATTGATATTTTGTTGCTTTTTTTGCTTATTAAATTGATGAAAATTAATTGTGTCAATTTCGATTTGTAATTTTGCAGGCTCATTCTCCTCAAAGAAGGTAATAGAGCTGTGTTCGATTTGTTTTACGATGTTGATTTTGATTATCTTTGTTATTCGGCTTGAGCTCTTTGCTCACCATCATTGTTAATCTTTCTTTTTCTTATGTGCATTTGTCTGTTCGATAATTTTGGCCCTTTGTTTTGGCATTTTTGGAACATGTATTAGCTGATATAACGTGCTTCGTTCATCAAAGCCAATTTGAGTGCTTTTGATTCTGGTTTAGTCAAGATTTCGCCCTTGAAATAAGCATTCAGGGTAATCTTAAGTTCATTTCTTGTTTACAAAAAAGTTTGAAACCTGAACATCTTAGTTGTCGCCTACCCATGGTATCTTGTAGGCGAAAGTTGTTTGCTTTTCTGGTAATATCTTGTTTACTACTTCTATCCCTTTCCATTTTTTTATCATATGACACCTATCTAATCTTGAAATCTCCCTCTTAGCATAACGTAGGAGTTAACAGGTCTTGCTTATTTCTAACTATGTTAGAGTTCTCTAGGACGTGTGGGCTTCCCTCGTCTAACGTATTTAACACCACATCTGAGTTCCCCGGAGATGCAGCGGCCATCTCTCAAATGTTGCACTTGCAAATTGCAGAGCATTCTGTTAGCACAGTTTCTCATTTGACCTGTATTCATGTTGATTGACCAAGTGTTGGGCAGACATTATCTGTCCTCCTTTAGTTGAACTTGAAGCCACCTAGTTTGATATGGCTCGATTAGACAGACTTATTTGAGTATGCAGCAACAACCCCACAACCCTTATTTCTATTAGGTGTGGTCGGCTATACGGATCGCAGATCTCCACTGTGCTTTATCACTAACCATATCTAGCCTGATTCCCACATAAATCATATCCTTTTTAATTGTTTTCCTTCATGTTTTCTTTGGTCTGTCTACATGTGTGTACTGTTGTATCTTGCTGTACTTAACATGTGCACCTACAGAACATCTATGCACATGATCATTTATTCTCAATTATGACTCCCGTTTTCTCATCAATATAAATTACCCTTGCCTTTTGTCTAATGTTCTTATTTCCACCACTCATTTTTTGTTCATACTCATAATTTACAGCCCAAATTCAGACACATGAAGCCAATATTTTCCAACATCTTGGCTTTCTTGTATACTCATTCTTCCTGGTAGGTATACTCATTACCTTGTATGTGAGGGTACCTATGCGCCATACCTGCAATTTCCTTTCTTTGTACTTAGCATGGGACCTTAGAAACTCTTGCTTATTTTTCACTACATCCCAATTCCCTATTCTCTAGGTGATGCAGCGTCCCTTGCCCATTCCGTCTCCATTTTTCTAGAAAGGTTTGACTGCTCGTCTTATGATATGCCAGCGATGACACCCTTGCGATAGTTATGCTAGAATTTGATTGGCGTACCAAACTATGGTTTGTTAAGAGTTCATATAAGTTAAGCTTTTCAATCCTCTGCTTGTCTTAGAAAAATTTGATATGTTTGTTTCAGGTATTTGAGGTCTCCTTCCCCTTGGGAAGAAAAATCAAGATCTAGATCGCGTTCGAGATCTAGATCAAGATCGGTTCCAAGATTAAGGGACAGGTCAAGGTCCAGATCCATAAGTCGTGGCAGGTTGGTTTAGCCTTGGTTATTGCGATGATTGTTGTCATGAGGTTTTCTGTTGACGTTATTTAGTTTTTTAATCTTCCAGGTCACCTGAAGTTGCTAATCCTGGGAATACTCTTTACGTAACTGGCCTTTCCACAAGAGTCACTGAGAGAGACCTTGAAGATCATTTCTCGAAAGAGGGAAAGGTTAGCCGTTTGCGTCTATTGTTATTTCTTCATTTTGATGTTTCTTCCGGCATATTTATCCATATGGAATGTGTTCTATGAGTAGTAATTTCAGTCACTATCAATTTTTACAGGTGAAATCAGTTTTCCTGGTTGTGGAACCGCGTTCCCGTGTTTCTCGTGGCTTTGCTTTTATAACAATGGACACCTTAGAAGACGCGAATCGTTGCATCAAGTATCTGAATCAGTCTATTCTTGAGGGAAGATACATAACAGTCGAGAGGGTAAGTTATCTACCTACACATATATGGTTGGTATGTGCCTTTAGATGTATGGCAGTTACATAGTATGGCATGTTTGATTGCTAATGCATCTTCTTGACTTGGAGGTTTTCTGGTCATGTTCAGAAGACATTCATTCCGTCAGCCTATGTTGCAGCAATCAAAGATTGAGTTCATCCATTGCAACGATTTAGTCAAACGGCTTGATCAATGGCCGGCTAAAACAGCTTTTCACATTACTGATCAATACTTCCACATCTGTTGCTACATCAGCAATCAAAGATGATATGTTTACGTGTCTCAACAATTTAGTCAAAAAGCTTGTTCCATGGCAGGCTAAAACAGATTTTTCACACGGTTCTGATCAACATAAGTTGGCCACTTTATTTTCCAACAACACTATACTACCTCAGCAAATACTTTCAACTCTCAACTAATCAACGGTCATTATCAACGAGATCATAGTCAGGCTTTTATGGTATTTAGAATCTATAGTTCATCCCCTTATTTTATTTTTATTTTAATGAGAGTATATGATGGTTAAGCATTATAGTATGAGTGTTGTTTACCTGACTATGATATCTTTCTACTCCTTCCCTTGGCCAAGAGGTTTATTTGTTTTGGGTATTTTCATTCCCCTCCCCTTTCTGTCTGGGTGATTGTTTTGGTGGTGCAGAGGAGGTGATCGTTTGTCAAATTTGTTGATTGGTAGAGTGTTTATTTTACGTATTTTGATTAATGTATTAAGACGATGTTATGGATGAGAAAATCATGATAGCGTTTATTTTGCAGTCTCGAAGGAAACGCCCTCGAACACCAACACCTGGACATTATCTTGGGCTGAAGAACAGCAGGACTGATGGTGAGTTCATGCATCATTTTTATTAGTTAATTTTAGGGTTTGCTGATTATTAATGTTAATGTTATTCACTACGCAAATTAAGTTTAAAGCTGTCTTGTTTTGTTACGTTTCAGGAGGTTATCGTGGTGGTGGTGGTGGTGGCCGTGACCGTGACCATGGAAGGTATCGTGGTGGTTATTCAGACCGTGAGGACTATGGATATCATAGGTCTCCAAGGCGCTCCCCTCCTTATTATGGAGGTCGAGATTATTCTCCTCCTAGGAGTAGGAGGTCACCATACGGTGGGGGAAGATCAAGAAGGGGTCGGTCTAGGTCCTACTCTCCTTACCCTAGCCCTGATCGCCGAGGCTATGCCCGTGGTTCTAGGTGAAACTTGTTTAGTAGCTTGGTTTCCCCCTACCCACCCCCCCGCCCCCCCTTTGGGTGCACTTGACCTGTAATAGTTTGGGAGATTCGTTACCTTTTGTGGTACCTGGCAGTTTTTATTCTTTGGTCTGTAAGGAGTTTGGGTGGTATTGATAATAGTTAAGCGTAGACATAAAACTGTTTGATATATTACTCTCTATGTCATATCTAGAGGTTATTGGGATATGAGTTCTAGGCAAATTTCATATTTTATAATATAATACAATTGTCGTAGGAAGGTAAGGTTGTACTGAGTGACATACATTACAACTATTTTTTAACCATTCACAACGATAAAAATGTATTGTGAAATATTTTTAATCATTCACAACAATAAAAAGTGTATTATATTAGAAATAAGGTTTAAAAATGAAATGGCGCTTGTAGGAATGTATCGTGACAAACTTTTTATGTTTACACAAAATGCTTTATACAACCGTTGCAACAATAATTAATTTCAGTAGATAATTGTGTTAAATATTAGTTTTACAATTTCTGTGTAAGGTTTTGACGAACTCCTTCGCCAATCGGATAATGTATACTCCCTCAGTCTCAAAATAAATCATTTTAGATGTTTTCAAACAGATTAAAAAATGGTCAAATACAATTAAATTTAAGAAGAAGTGCCTAAGATTATCTGTTGACTATGAAAAATGTAATAAATACACCACTTATATTCTAATTATACTTATTATAGGACAAATTCAAAAAACTAAACGAATTTATATTTGGCGGCTTCTATCGGCACCATTTATTATATTATTTTTCAATTACTTCACTACACCACCAAATCATTAAAAGCACCACATCAATTAAATAACTTTTAATAACTTAATACTTTAGTCCCTCATCTTTTAAAAATTATAAAATAACACTTTTTAATCACCATAAACTTTTAAAAAAAGAGAGATTGAGGGAAAATGACAAAAAAAAAATACAAAATGAATAAATATGACACAATCCTTTTTTAATTGCAAAAATGACAAATAATTTCAGACGGACAAAAATAACCCCTTAATCAAAGAAACGCGCATACCATTTCTTCCTGGTTCTAACTTAGGTTTGTTTGTTTGTTTTGTTTTTTTTCTTCTTTTTTCCAAACACCCGTAACTTTTGATTTATAACTCCGATCAGCGAAATTTTTCCACCAAAATTCATATCTTTTTGCTCTTTAATTTGAGCCAAAATACGATACCCTTCCGACGTAAATTTTGAAAGCCAAAAAAATATTTGCATTAACCGGAGCGTTTTTCTTATAAACGACCGTAATTTTTGATTTAGAACACCGATCATCAAAATTGTTTCACCAAAGTTCATATTTTTTTTATCTTCATTTTGAGACCTCATTTGATATCTTTTCGACGTAGTATTTGAAAGCCGAATTTAATCGCAACATTTTCACTAATACAGTATCAGTATCAGTATCAGTATCAGTATCAGTCTCATTTAAGGCTTAATTCAAGTGACTACTTCAAGGTACACATATCTGGCTCATATAAGGCTCATTTAAGGCTTAATTCAAGGGACACAATATCATATCTGGCTCATATAAGGCTCATATAAGGCACACAATATCACTAACAGTATCATATAAGGCACACGGTATCAATATCAATATCTGTATCAGGTTCAAAAGGACTCTCCTTTCGGTTTTTTGTTGCAAGGTCTATGTCCCCCAAGTCCTTGATATGAACTGAATGTCTTCTTACAGTTCAAGCACTCATATTTACTTCTTTTCGGAGCATGTTTCGATACTACTTTTTCTTTAGGATCATTTCTTTTAGGCCTCTTCTTGTTCTTGGGTTCAATCACATTAGGCCACTTGTTCTTGGCTCTTGAAAAATCCTTTGAAAGACGTATCCGATTCTCAACTGGAGTGAGATGATTATGGCTGATGAGCCCGAATTTCCCAAGCTTTTCACGAACAACTTCTTGTTTACTAGGGCCTTGTTGATCGGGATGCGGACGTAGGAGATACCGAACCGAGTTTCATCCATTGTTAATAGATCAACAAAATGCTTGTGAGTATCCGCCAATACGCAGCTTCGATCCTGCGTGCATCACCTTCGATGGAACTAAATCACCGGCTAGAAGATTGAGCAAGGTAGACTTGCTCGCTCCATTGGGTCCCACTATAGCAACACGTGTCCCCATATCGATACCAACATCAACATTACACGGCTTCGAAATCCTCTCGGTTTGGATAATCGAAGTCGACTTGTTTTAGCCGCAATTTAGGAATTGTGAGTGTGTAGGTTCGGAAAATGAAATTTCACGAGTAATCTCTCCATTTCGAGGTGCCTCGGCAGAGAGGAGCGATGGTTCATCTTCGTTTTCTTTGCCTTTAGATTTGTTCCGTGATGCTTCTTTTTTGGCGACAAGTTTTGCCCGATTGTGACCTTCTCCCCGCTTGAATACGACTACCACCGGACCTTTTAGTCGCTTTTAACTGCTTGTCATAAACCTCGAATTTCTTATTCATCTCTTTACGTCGTTGCTCGTACCCACCTTCAAAATCATCGAAGCTGCCACGATAATATTGAAGTTTCTTGTCATGGAGATGAATGATTTCATTACACACGGTAGTGAGGAAATCTCTGTCATGTGAAACAACCACCAGAGTTTTCTTCCATCCGCTGCATAGATATTCTTGTAACCATAGGACAGACCTTAGATCAAGATGATTGGTTGGTTCATCCAATAGCAAAAGTGTTGGTTGAACAAAGAGTGCCCGAGCCAATGAAATCCTCATCCTCCAACCACCACTAAATGACCGTGTTGGATGTCCCTGCATGTCCTTAGTGAATCCCAACCCAGCAAGAATTTTTGATGCCACAGCCTCAGCAGCATCTATTTACAGGTTAAAAGAATGGAAGGAACGTTTGAGCTGAAGTAATTGGGGGTAATAAGAGTATATTCCTCCGGTGGAATTTATTTGTTCTTAATGCAACAAAAAAAATAAAGCATGATTAGCACTTAATTAAGGGAGAAAAAGTGGACTATAAACTAATTTTTCCTTAAAAAAAATAACTAACATCACATACCTATCTTCTTTCAACCTTCTTTTATTTTCAATTGAACCAAAAACATAAAGAAAAAGTTGGCCGGAGAACTTGAATCAAAACAAAAACATTTTATTAAACCTAAGACAAGCAAATAAATCAAGATAAACAACTTCAAATTTGAAAACTAATTGACGATGCTGGAAATCGTCTATCAATTAATCCGGGCCGTGTTTCCTTTTGGGACAATGGTTCAAGAACAATCCGACAGAAGGGATGGTGTTTTTGGTGTTTGTTTTAGACTGCTCGGGAGTTGCTTCTCTCGAGTTGCTCACGTATCCAATGACTATATTGGAATCAAGTCTTTCGTAGTTCCTTAGGGTTTGTTTATATAGGGGACAAGTTATCCTTTTTCCTTGTTCTACAAGGATTCGTATTATTTTCCTTAAGGATAAACACACCCATATCCCTATAATTTAGGGATAATTATAGATATGTTTAATTGTCAGAATTAGAGTCTTTATGACCCAAGATTCTATCTTCTTCATATTTCAATAATATGACTAAGTAAGGTTTACTCAGCCGTTCTTTGAACGGTCAAGTGATCCATCTGACTTTACCGCTTAGATATTCCTTCACTGCTTTGTCTTTACTCAGCCGAAAGTCAGTTTACTTTGCCGATTCACTGTTTCCTTCATTCTTTCAGTTTAAGGAGAATCCTTGTACTTCACTGATCCTTGATTTGTGTGAGATCAGTGTACACCATATTTAAACATTAAGTTTCATCACTTAAAACATAACTTAGACTTATCCAAGGTCATCACAGACTTCCTTGGTTATAAGTCAGACCATAATGTCTTCATTGCTTCTCTGCTTTGGTACTTGATCGGCTTCATTCTGCCGACAATCTGTTTTTACTTTGCCGTCCTACCAGCTAGTACAATACTTGTCTGACTCAACTTATACAACATGTCAGACTCTAAGTAAAGACTTATACAGAGAATTCTAACTTATTTCAGGCTTGCTATAACAGCTGGCATGCCCATCATCAAAACATAATAAAATGTTCTCAACACTGGAGCAGCTCCTCCTCACCCGGCCTAGACCGACCTGCGGTGGCTGGTGGGGGAATTCCTGATGATCTCCCACTTGGGGGTTAGAGACTTACCCTTGGGCATGTCCTTAGGGCACCTGGCCCTTAGTATCTATTCTTAAATGCCATTCTTTTGTTAAATGTCTATTTAGAGGATGACGCGTGGCGTAGTTCGGGTCGGCCCTCATCAGAAGCCCCCGAGATCTGATCTCGCTTATCATCCGATCAGATCTGCGCCAATCCTGCTCGGCCGTGATTATCCGACATCGCGTTTTGAATTCCCTAGCTGCCGGGTGGCAGCCTATTTACTCAGGCGTTATTGCTTTCCTGAAACCCGAGGTGTCTTTTCCCATACCCCTGTAACTGACGTCATTTTCCATGTCTAAAGGGGAGGGTTATAACCCCCGTCTTATCACTTGTCTTTCCCACTTCTTCTTATCGTTATTATTAAATCGAAGATCCGAGTTTTTCCCCCAAGATCTTTGCATTTCAACAAGTAAGCATCTTTTCTTCTCATGTTTCTATTCTTCTTCTGTTGCTTTCCTCATACTGTTGAAGAGGTTAGGGCCTGTCACTAGCACTTCCATAGAGAGAGAATTCGAGTCCCAGTCTGATTCGGAGGGTGAAACCTCTAACTCTAGGGTTCAACCAGAAATTCCGGCCCCCGCTCCTTTAATCGTAGAGGATTTGAACACTTAGTTGTTGATCCTCGGTTTACCAATTTACCCCGTGCTCCTCCCCCACCTGGGCTTTCCTCATTTTACCAAAGTTTGAGACGACATATGGCTACCAAGGCTGCAGTGGGTAGTTATGGGGTGGATTCCTCTTTATCCCAGGAGGAAATTGTCCGGATTTGCAATACATATGGGGTTGATCTGGGCAGGTATGCACCTCGTCTTCCTGCTACCCCAAATCGGTTTGCCTATCAACCCTTAAAGGGGTATTGTACCGTTTATAAGGAGCAATTCGAGTGTGGCCTGAGAGTTTCCTTTTGTCCGGCCTTCTTGGCTGTCCTTAGATATTATAACCTGGGGTCCTCCCAAATAGTTCCCAATGGAGTTAGGACAATCATAATTTTTGCCATCTGGTGTAGATGCTTAGATACTGAGTTCTCTGTTGAGCTATTCCGGACATTTTACCAACACAAGAAGGTTAAAAACCACAGTAGGTGGTACTACTTTCCCCGCCGTATAGACCACTGGCGGGACGTCCCCATTCTTTCAAAGGGGAAGTCCTCCATCCATAAGTGGAAGTCCCACTTCTTTTTCATTGTCACGAGGGGCACCCGAAGTTAGGTAGGTGGAACTCCAACTCCATTCCCACGGATGTATGCCCTACTGGGGTTGGAGCCCAGCTGCTAGAGGACAATGCCAATTTTGGTGTTCTTTTAGACCAAAAGGAGTATTCTTCTGAGATGATCGAGGCAGCTCGGCTGGCCGATGAGGGGCCTAATCCTTACCGGAGGCTTACTCAGGAGGAGTATGACAATTGTAGGGCCTTATCTTTTTCTGCCTTGCTTTCTTATATAGCTTATGTATTATCTTCTATTCGTACTAACCTTGTTTTTTCATGTTTTTTTAGTGGCTGGCTTTGCTGAGATATTTGATGAGGCTATTGAGGAAGAGGTTGTGGTCGAGCACAACCAACAAATCTTGGACCCGGAAAGGACCGGGGTAGCTGGCACCCCGAAGGTTCCACCTGTGAACCCTGGGGCAAGTATTGAGGGCCTTCAAACCTCCGAGGGTCTTTAAAGGGATGAACATGTTGTCCCTACACCACGTAGAGAACAAATGGGCGCAGAGCGCCTGGTGGTTCTGGACGGCTCTGAGCCTGAGGCTGCAGAAGGGCAGCTCTAGTTGTGCTCCTGATCCAGGAGAAAGAGGAGCAGGTCCTCTCGAAGTGACCAGGATACTTCCGACCTAGAAGGGGGTTCCCTGCGCCATGTTGTAGACGATACTGGAATGCCAGATAAAAACTTAGCTGCTGCAGTAAGTTCCTTATTTACTTTACACTTTACTTGTCTTTTTACTTAGATTTTCCCTGTGAACTTATTGATATCTTGAATGCTTTCTCAGGTCGTCACGAATGGCAAAGAAGTGTTGAAAAGATTTGACACCCTGTCTTCCCAAAAAGGTTCTCTGGAGCAGTGAGTTGCTGTGTTTTCAGCAAGTCGCCAGAAATACAAGGATGCCTCGACGTCCAAGGACCAAGAGATCTCTGCCTTGAATGAGCAGCTTTCTGCTCAAAAGGTCGAATTGCAGAAGATCAGGGATCAATTTGCCGCCGACCTGCAGACAGCCACTGCTGACCATGCGAAGCAAAATTCGGAGTTAGAAGAGGCACTTGCCCGACTCCGAGCTTAGAATGAAGAGTTGAAGGCTGTGAGACATGCAGAGTTATAAGAGCTCTGCTCAGTGCTCCGGGGCTTTTAAGGCTTTGCTTGCCCCGATCTTATGGCGCGGGTACACCTTAGGCGTGGACGAGGCTAAAGACCAGTTTCCTGAACTGGTGATTGAAAATTTTCCCCATCCGGGACTTCGCAAGCCTAGCTCTAACAAAGTCTATGATGGAAGACTTAAGAAGTTCCAAGCCGGTGAAGACTTGGCGGTGAAGTATGCCCGCCGACCTGCCGCTGCTCGTCAAGACGGGGCCTCATCTGCTCAACAGAATCCTGCTCCTGAGTCTTAGTCTAGCTTTTAAAGCTTTTTTTTAATGTAATTTGCCATTCTTGACCATGTATTTTGCTCAAAAAATTGTACTCTGACAATCTTATGCCTTTTGCTTGGGCTTTTTATGTAACCTTTATTTATATATATATATATATATATATATATATATATATATATATATATATATATATATATATATATATATATATATATATATATATTTATATATATATATATTTGCTTTGCTTTTTACTTGCCTTTCTTTCACGGTATTTTCGACTTTTCCTTCCTAGGGTAACTTTGTCCCCTTAGAATGCCATGTGTGAGTTTTATGCTCAGATGGCATACTTAGTGTATTTTAATGGAACTTTCTCTGAGTCTGATCTAAGCTCAGTTGAGATCGCCTGTCCTGCAGACTTGAGAAGATTGTCCTTTGAAAACTCTCTGAGTCGACCTGCAGCTCACTTCTGATTGTCTATCCTGCAGACTTGAGAAGTTTGTCCTTTGCAAACTCTCTGAGTCTGACCTGTAGCTCACTTCTGATCGTCTGTCCTGCTGACTTGGGAAGTTTTCCCTTTGCAAACTTTCTGTAGCTTAAAAGTACAAACTACAACCATGCAGATGTGCTAAATTTAAACTTTATTATCATAATTGATGTTCAACTACATCTTACTAGGGAATAGAAATTGAAATATAAAAGAAACATAAAGATTAAAGTCTGGAACATGCCATAGACATAGAACCTTCTCAAGTTGGTGGCATTCCAACTGCGTGGTATGGTCCTGCCATGGCATCAGCTAGCTGGTATGCTCTATTTCCATGTACTTGACCACTTTGTAAGGGCCTTCCCAATTCGGATCAAGTTTACCTTAGGGGCCTTGCCTGCTTACTTCATTCTTTCTGAGCACCAGATCTCCCTCTTTAAAATATGAGTACTTAACTCGGAAGTTATAGTATTGGGAAATCCTTTATTTATACTTTTCCATTCTGATGAATGCCACATTTTGGGCTTCTTCCAGGTCGTCTTTAGAGTGCCTGAGCTCAGTTGCCTGTTCTTCTTCAAAATAAAGCTCTGATCGGGGTGAGGGTAGGCCGATCTCGGTTGGAATTACTGCCTCACACCCATACGCTAAACTGAATGGAGCATCTCCTGTGGCCGAGTTCGGCATTGTTCTGTATGCCCATAATATGTTAGGCAAGTGCTCGACCCAGTTTTCCCCTTCTTCTTCAAGGCGCTTCTTTAACCCTGTTTTGATCTGCCTGTTGTGCTCGACCTGTCCGTTAGCTTGAGGATGTCCCACAGAGGTAAAGTGCTGAATTATATGCAACTCGGCACATCATTCCTTAACTATTTTGTCCTCGAATTGACTTCCATTGTCCGAGATCAAGGACTTTGGAATTCCATATCTGCACATAATGTTCTTCCATAAAAATTTCTGAATTTTCTTTCCACTGATTGTGGTTAGTGGCTCGGCATCCACCCATTTAGTAAAGTAGTCCACTGCTACTACCAAAAATCTGAAGTTACCGGGAGCTCGAAGGAGTGGACCATCTAGGTCAACTCCCCATTGATCAAAGGTCCATTGGGATACTAGAGGAACCATAACATGGGATGGTTGGTGTGACAGATTATCGTGCACCTGGCATGACTTGCATTTCTCGACCAGCTCTTTAGCGTCCTGCACCATAATAGGCCAGTAATAGCCGAACATACGGCATTTTCTTGCCAACGTTTGAGCTCCGGAATGGTTTCCACAAATTCCCAAGTGTATTTCTCGAAGGAGATAGTTTCCTTCCTCGGTTGTTGTGCATCTAAGCCATGGTGCAATATACAACCTGCGATATAAAACATTATCAAACACAGAATATCTTGCCGCCACAAGCTTTGTTCTTCTGACCTGGATCTTATCATTAGGAAGGATCCCATCTTTAAGATATGAAACAATCGGATCCATCCAAGTGCTACTTTGTGTGATCGACTGGACCATATGTTGATCATAGCTCCTTTCTTTGAGGAGTTCGACTAGCACCTTTCTATCTGATATAAAGTTAGAAGCTAAATTCGAAAGTGCATCTGCCCTTTTGTTCTCAGATCGGGACCTTTTTAAACTTTCCAAGTAAAGATTGTGCCACGGTTAAATACTTCCTCATAGGCTCTTCTTTGGCTTCATACTCTCCATTTATATGATTTACCACAAGCTGAGAATCACTGTGAACTTGTAAATTATTCACTCCAAGTTTTATAGCCAACTTGAGCCTTATAATTAAGGCCTCATACTCTGCTTCATTATTTGTAGCTTGGAATCCAAAACGCATGGCATATGGGAATTCTTCCCTTTTTGGACTAACGAGCAGGAGACCTGCCCCTGCTCTTTTTTGCTAGCTGCCCCATCGACATATTGATTCCATCTATCATGTTCACTAGTCTGCTGCTCTCCTTCTAAACGAACAACTATTCCCTCTGCCAAGAAATCCGCTAGCGCTTGTGGTTTGATCACAGTCCAGGGGCGGAAGTCGAGATCGTACTCTGCTAGCTCTACGACCCATTTTGCCAACCTTCCTGAGGTGTCAGGTCATCCCAATATTTGTCGAAGAGGCTGATCGGTGATTACAGCAATCGGGTGTGCCAGGAAGTAGGGCCTTAACTTCCTAGAGGCATGAACCAAGGCTAACGCCAATTTCTTCGCATTTGAATATCTTACCTCTGGTCCATGAAGTGCTTTGCTAATGAAGAAAACCTGTACTTGGTGGCCGTCTTGCTCTTTGACCAAAGACAAAGACCGAGTGCTTATTCACATACTGCTAAGTAAACATATAAAGTTTCTCCTTCCTGGGGAGCTGTTAATGTTGGCAGCTCGGCCAAATATAACTTCAAATCTTCGAAAGCTTTCTGACTATCTTCGTCCCAGTGGAAAGGACTAGCTCTTCTCAGAATCTTGAATAAAGGCAAGGCACACCATGCTGACCTGGAGAGAAATCTGTTTAGCGCTGCTATTCGACCTGTCAATCTCTCTACGTCCTTGATGTTTTTCGGTGGTAGCATTGATTTCAACACATCCACCTTATCTGGATTGGCTGTAATCCCATCTTTGGATATCATGTACCCTAGGAATTTGCCTGATCTGACCTTAAATGTACATTTTTTAGGGTTTAGCTTCATCTGAGTTTGTCTTAACATATTGAATACTTCTCTAACATCCAGTAGATATTGATCAAGAGACCTGCTCTTAATTAAGAGGTTGTCCACATACACCTCAATGCATCTGCCAATTTGCTGGGCGAATATCTTGTTTACAGCTCACTAATAAGTTGCTCCAGCGTTCTTTAAGCCAAAGGGCATGGTGACATAGCAGTACGTCCCAAATTCTGTGATAAACGAGGTCTTTTCCGCGTATTGAGGATCCATGGAGATCTGATGGCATCCCTTATAGGCATCTAAGAACACAAATATCTCATATCCCACTGTTGAGTCAACTAGACGATCGATCTTTGGTAGAGCATAACAATCCTTGGGATAGGCTTTGTTGAGATCTGTGAAATCAACACACATTCTCCAGCTTCCATCCGGCTTTTTAACCAATATTGGATTTTCCAACCGACTTGGATACAAGACTTCTTTAACAATACTTGCCTGAAGCAACTTGGTTACTTCCTTTTCAATTGCTGCGATTCGCTCGGGAGCGAAGTGCCCTTTCTTCTACCGAACATGGGGTCCTGCTCGGATCAACATTCAACTTATGCACCGCTAACTCTGGAGATAGACCTGGCATATCTTCGGTCTTCCATGCGAACACGTCTCGGAATTCTTTTAAGAGATTCACCAAGGCTCTTTTATGGGAGTCAGGGATCCACGAGCCAATATTCACGGTTAGATCTGCCTGTTCGGCCCATGGGCGAACAACCTCAGTCCGGTCTGTAGACGACCAGTTGTCCTCGTCTTCTGGGAGTAATTCCTCAATACTTACTTGTTGAACCATCATTTTTCCGTTCACAGTTGTTGTGTAACAGATTCTGGCTGTTTCCACATCACCCTTAATCTCTACTGATCCTTCTCCTATTGGGAACTTTATGCTGATATGAGCAAGAGATATCACAGCTCGTAGATCAATCAAGGCTGGTCTTCCCATGATTACATTATATATGGAAGGAGCCTTCACGACCACATAACTAATCATCAGGGTCCTGCCCTTTGATGTTGTTCCAAAAGTGGTATGTAGCTTAATCATGCCCAAAGGATGTACTGGGGGTCCAGCAAAGCCGAACAGAGGTGATGAGATAGGTGTTAATTCTGCATCTTTGAGCTCCATAGCTCGGAAGACATTATAATATAGCACATTTACATCACTGCATGTATCAACACATATCCACTTTATCAAGTTTTTATTCACTACCGTCTATATCACTAATCCTTCGTTGTTTGTCACCAAGGGAAGGGAGTCCCTAGGACCATATGTTACTTCTTCAGAAAGCCATATCCTTTTGTTTGATTGAGGAGGAGCAGCAGACCTGCTACTGCTCGTGTCTTCAGTTTGAGCGGAGCTGTTCGGCCCACCTGAGATCATGTTAATTTTGTAAATGTGGAGGTTGTCCATCTGACCATCAGGGTCTGGCATGTGGTCTCTTCTTCGTTGAAACTCCTCCCTGTTATCTCGATCATGATAATGATTCCTTAGTTTAAATTCACGACGGCCACACGGTTCGGGCTGTTGAGACCGATCTACGACCTCGTCCAGCTTTCCTTCTATTACTACCGCGTCGATATCTCTTATCAAATCACGGCACTGCTCTGATTCATGGCCAATGTCTTTGTGATACTTACAAAATTTATTGATCACTTTTTTCCCGAGGTCCCCTCATCGGGGGTGGGACCCTTGCTATTCCTTTCTTTTTCATAATTGCAAGGACATGCTCGCGAGATCTGTTCAATGGATTGATGTCTCTGTCCTCCAGAGCTCCCTTCTTTCCCATCCAATCTGAGATTGGCACAGTATATCCCTGATAGATTTTCTCTTCTTCTCAGATTTGTCCTCAGTCTTGTTTTTCTTACCTTCACCTCTTTCCATTTCTCTTTTCATCTTATTGGCTTCCTCCCCTTGGCAATACTTATAAGCCATATCTAGGCATTCTTCCATTGTTTGGGGGAGTTTGATATTCAGCTTGGCGTGCAGCCGACCCTCTCACAGACCTGCCACGAAAGAGGCGACCAGAATTCGGTCATCAGTGTCTCTGACCTGTGTAGATTCCTCGTTAAAATGTTTTATGAAGTGGAGCACCGTCTCGTCCTGCTTTTGCCTTAACGTGAGGAGATGAGTTTGGTTTCCCTAGAACGGACGAGCAGCGATGAAGGCATGAACGAACTTCCGAGTGAGAGTTCCAAATTCGTAGATCGACCTCGGTGGAATCTTGTTGAACCATTCCCGAGCTCTTCCTGTAAGCAGCACACGGAAGGCCTTACACATCATCTCATCTGAGGCGTTGTACAGATTCATATGAGATATGTACTGATGCATATGATCATAAGGATCCTTAGATCCATCATATGGTTCAATTTTTGGAATTTTGAAGCATGCTGGTCTAGGATAGTTATCGATGTACTCTGTGAATGGCGACGCATAGAGGAGCTCGTCTGATTGTCGTCCCAGCAATGCATCCAGTTCGGTCTTGGCAGTGTCGTTGGGCTGGTATTTAATATTCTTTCTCTCGGTGTGGAAACTAGACTCCACCACTTCTTGTGTTTTGAGAGCCCCCTGGGGAGGATCTGCCTCTGAAACTTCTGGGGGATCTCTTCCCTTTTGTGTTTCCTCAAATATAACCTTGAGGGTTGTGTTATCCATATTTTTCAAAGCTTCCACCAACGCCTGGTTGTCTGGATCTTAAAGAACAGGATCAGATTGGTGAGTCTGACCCTCAGTAGGGTTTGTACCCTTTTTGCCGGCTGCATTATGGCCTCGATCCTGGGTAGTGGTGGCTCCACCTGCTGTGTTGGATCTGCTGGATCCTGCGTGCCTTTCTTGCCTGTGTTCTTGGCCATGGTTAATGAAAAACAACTTTCTGGGGATTCTTGAACAATTTGTCAGAAAAGAGGGCCCTTCTTTTAGCGCCAATTAACGATGCTGGAAATCGTCTATCAATTAATCCGGGCCGTGTTTCCTTTTGTGACAATGGTTCAAGAACAATCCGACAGAAGGGATGGTGTTATTGGTGTTTGTTCTACAAGGAATCGTATTATTTTCCCTAAGGATAAACACACGCCTAGCGCTATAATTTAGGGATAATTATGGACATGTTTAAATGTCAGGATCAGAGTCTTTATGACCCAAGATTCTTTCCTTATTTATCATTAACTAGTCAGTACGTGGGCTAATAGTCGGGTATGCTCTGTCCGACCTGCGTCGAGCCCCCGAGGCCATTATGGCTACACTGGAGCAGCTCCTCCTCACCCAGCCTGGACCGACCTGCGGTGGCTGGTGAGGGAATACCTGCCTATCTCCCACTTGGGGGTTAGAAACTTACCATTGGCATATCCTTAGGGCTCTTGGCCCTTAGTATCTAATCTTAAATGCCATTCTTTTGTTATATGTCTATTTAGAGGATGACGCGTGATGTAGTTCGGGTCGGCTCCCATCAGAAGCCCTCCGGATCTGATCCCGCTTATCAGCCGATCAGATCTGTGCCAATCCTGCTTGGCCGTGATTATCCGACCTCGTATTTTTAATTCCCTAGCTGCTAGGCGATTGCCTATTTACTCAGGCGTTATTGCTTTCCCGAACCTGAGGCGTTTTTTTCCATACCACGGTAACTGACGTCATTTTCCACGTCTGGGGGGGGGGGTATAACCCCCATCTTATCACTTGTCTTTCCTACTTCTTCTTATCGTTATTATTAAATCGAAGATCTTAGTTTTTATTCCCCAAGACCTTTGCATTTCAACAAGTAAGCATCTTTTCTTCTCCTATTTATGTTCTTCTTTTGTTGTTTTCCTCATACTGTTGATGATGGTAGGGCCTGTCACTAGCAGCTCCATGAGAGAGAATTCGAGTCCCAGCCTGATTCGCAGGGTGGAACCTTTAACTCTAGGGTTCAACCAGAAATTCCGCCCCCCCTCTCCTTTAATCTGGCCCCACCTGGGCTTTCCCCATTTTACCAAAGTTTGAGACAACATATGGCTACCAAGGTTGCATTGGGTAGTCATGGGGTGGATTCCTCCTTATCCGAGGAGGAAATTGTCCGGATTTGCAATACATATGGGGTTGATCTGGGCAGGTATGCACATCGTCTTCCTGCTACCCCAAATTGGTTTGCCTATCAACCCCTAGAAGGGTATTGTACTATTTATTTGGAGCAATTCGAGTGTGGCCTGAGAGTTCCCTTCTGTCCGGCCTTCTTGGATGTCCTTAGATATTATAACCTGGGGTCCTCCCAAATAGCTCCCAATGGAGATAGGACAATCATAGGTTTTGCCATCTGGTGTAGATGCTTAGATACTGAGTTCTCTGCTGAGCTATTCCAGACATTTTACCAACACAAGAAGGTTAAAAACCACAGTGGGTGGTACTACTTTCCCCGCCGTACAGACCACCGGCGTGTTAGGAAATCACTAGTTTTACGCAGCAGAATTTAAAATTTGATTTTCTTTACAAGATCGTTCTTCGTTTAATGCAATAAACACGTTAAGTAGTTTGACGGTTATACCTTAGATGATCTATAATATCGTCGCTTTGACCGTCAACGGAGAGTAGTTCAGTGCGCAAGCCGTCCACGCGTCCGGCCTCTATCGCTAATCCACACGAACCCCTTGCCGGAATCCTCCTTGGATTGCTATCGAAAAACTCCGGTTGCTAGACCGGCCTTTTTCCTCCCTCACAAACTCACTATGGATTGCTCTCTATTTTACACAAGAACTATGAGCTCTTGCAATTGTGATGTACAAAAGAGCTTGACACCCACCTCTTATTTATAGTTAAAAGTGGCACCCCATATGTGTGTAGGAGAAGAAAACCTTTTTCCCAATAAAATAAGGAAAATCAACTAGATTGATTTATCTCTTTAATTATAATTTATTTTGTCAATATCTTATATTGAATATAATTATCTTATTACCATAAATCTATTTTTCCAAAATCAATTAATATCATATATTAATATTATGGCAATCTTATTAATTAAAGTGCACAATCCAAGTGATAACAGCTGGAGCTGGGGTCCACATCTGGGGTATTTATGACAATTCCGACAAAGATCTTTGGCGGTTAAGGTTTGAGATTTGTGTCTATAAATACCAATGTTGTAATCAGTGCAAGAGTGTGTCTTTCACTTTGTGTGGAATACCGTGTAACTTTGTGCATAATAATATATATTCTTTCTGTCCGTGGAGTAGTTGGTACAACGCCAGAAACCACGTTAAATCACTGTGTTATCTTTGTTTCTGTGTTTTTATCAATTTCCGCCATTCTTTACGTTTGCATTGCTTCTGTTTTATCTTTCTTAAACTGCAAGCTTCTCGTCTGTGTTTCAATAAAATGGTATCAGAGCGTCAGGTTCAAGATTCAGAGAGTTGCGGGTTGAATAGAGTTGATTTTCACCAAGACCGGTGACCGGTGCTAGGATTTTGTGATCAAAGGTTTGTTCTTTAATTAGAAAGATGTCAGGAATAACATGAAGATTGATAAATTTACAGGGAGGAACAGTTTTAGTTTGTGGCAAATCAAGATGCGGGCCTTGTTAAAGAAACAAGGATTGTGGACTCCTTTATCTGATAAAGGGGATGCCAGTTCAGCAGATTATGCCGGTCTGGAGGAGAAAGCGCATTCAACCATCATGTTGTGCTTGTCTGATGATGTTATCACAGAAGTTGCTGAGGAAGACACCGCTGCCAAGTTATGGTTAAAGCTTGAAAGCCTGTATATGACTAAGTCATTGACCAACAAGTTGCTACTAAAGCAGAGGCTATTCAGCCTGAGGATGCATGAGGGGACTCATCTGAGAGATCATCTTGATCAGTTGAACACAATATTACTTGATCTCAGGAATATTGATGTTATGATTGAGGATGACGATGCTGCTTTGATTTTGCGTTTCATTACCAGCATCCCATGAGAACTTTGTGCAGTCATTTATAGTTGGGAAGGATACAGTTGCTTTAGAGGATGTAAGGTCATCTTTACATGCTAGGGAGCTGAGACATAAGGCAGTGGGGGCGAATATCGAGGGCCGCATGACCGATAGCCGATAGCGTACGGTGGAAAAGAGCATGGTCAGTCTAGGAAGAAAAATTCCAAGAAGACAAGGTCCAAAGGCCCTAAATCCATATATGTTTGCAATTATTGTAAGGAGCAGGGACATTGGAAGTCCAATTGTCCAAAGAGGAATAAATAGCAGAAGAACAATTCTGGCACAGCTGCTGTAGCAGCTGAGCATGATTCAGATGAGGGCATGGTTCTAGTGGCAGGAGAGTCAGCACATCAAACTGATGTGTGGATTTTGGACTCTGGAGCATCCTTTCATATTTGCCCACACAAAGAGTGGTTCTCAAGTTATCAGCAGATAGATGGTGGTCATATAACTATGGCAAACATCAAGGTCTGCAAGGTAGGTGGGATTGGCTCAGTTCAGTTGAGGACAGATGATGGAAATTTCTATAAGCTGAGTGAAGTTAGACATGTTCCACAAATGACCAAAAACTTGGTATCTATCAGTTCTTTGGACAGTAGGGGATTCAGTTTTAAGAGGGAAAGTGGTGTGCTGAGTGTCTATGAAAACTCAATTGAGGTTCTCAAAGGAATCAAGAAAGGGACTCTGTATATATTACAAGGGTCAGTTGTTGCTGTGGCATCAGCATTCATCAGTCACAGCTTACAAAACTGTGGCATATGAGACTTGGTCACATGGGTGAAAAGGGGATGCATGTTCTTTCTCAAAAAGATTTTCATGAGGGATGTAAGGTCAAGAATCTAGAATTTTTATGAGCATTGTGTGTTTGAGAAGCTTCATAAGAGCAAGTTCTCAAAAGGGGTACACAACACAAAGTCATCACTTGATTACATTCATTCTGATTGTTGGGGGCCATCAAAGGTGGAGTCATTGGGTGGTCACAGATATTTTGTGTCCTTAATTGATGACTATTCAAGGATGACTTGGGTGGTGATGATGAAACACAAAAGTGAGGCATTCAAGAGCTTCATGCAATGGAAGGCTCTAGTTGAAAATCAGATGGGGAAGAAAATTAAAAGGCTTCATACAAATAATGGTCTGAAATTATGCTGGACTGAGTTTGATACATTGTGCAAAACTGAGGGTATTGCCAGACATCATACAGTCAGGAATACTCCTCAGTAAATTGGTGTAGCTGAAAGAATGAATCAAACTCTTCTGGAGAGAGCAAGATGTTTGTTTTCTCATGCTGGTTTGTCAAGCAGATTTTGGGCAGAGGCTGTAACTACATCTTGCTATTTAATCAACAGGAGTCCTCACATAGGGATCAGTCTCAAAACACCAGTTGAGATGTGGTCAGACAAGCCTGCAGATTATTCAGTTCTAAGGGTATTTAGAAGCACAGTTTGCTATCATGTCAGTGAAGGGAAACTGGAACCAAGGGCCAAGAAAGGAGTGTTTGTGGGGTATGGTGATGGAGTGAAGGGTTTTTGAATTTGGCCATAAGTAGAAAACAGAGTCATTCTCAGCAGAGATATAGTTTTCGATGAAAATTCTATGCTCAGTTCATCAGTGGGGAGGATAACTGAAACTGAAACCAGTGCTGAAACTAAGAAAACTGACGGTAAGGTGGAGCTTCAGGTGGAGTCAGTTGGAATGCAACAATTAACTGATCCAAGTCAGTTTTCATCTGATCTGGTTACTGAACTAGAACTTAATCCAAGCCAGTCAACTGAGCAAATGTCAGTTGAGCGTCAAACTGAGAACATGGGTCAGCAGAGTATAGCTGTCAGTAGATCTAGAAGATCCAATGTTAGGGTACCTCCCAAGAGGTATGAGTTTGATGATATGGTTGGATACACACTTCAAGTTGCAGAAGAAGTGGATGGTTTTGAACCTTCTATTTACAGGGAAACAGTGACATGTTCTTAAGCATCTCAATGGCTTGCTTCCATGGGAGATGAAATGGAGTCATTACTGAAGAATCAGACTTGGGATCTAGTTAAACATCCAGATGATAGGAGAGTTGTTACTTGCAAATGGATCTTCAAGAAGAAGGAAGGCATAACTGAGGCAGAAGGAGTTAAGTATAAGGCACGTTTGGTTGCAAGAGGGTTCAGTCGGAAAGAAGGGGTGGACTTTGATGAGATATTCTCACTGATAGTCAGACATACTTCACTCAGAGTGTTACTAGCAATGATGGCACAACAGGACTTAGAACTTGAGCAGTTATATGTGAAGACAACTTTTCTACATGGTGAGGTAGACAAAGTGATATACATGACTCAGCCATAGGTTTCCAAGTTCCTGGTAAGGAAGATCTTGTGTGTAAGTTGAAGAAGTCCTTGTATGGACTGAAGCAAGCTCCTAGACAATGGTATAAAAGGTTTGACATTTATATGATCCGGTTGGGTTACAACAGAAGTCCATATGATTGCCGTGTTTACAACAATCAGTTGGAAGATGGATCATACATCTATCTTGTGTTATATGTGGATGACATGCTGATAGCTGCAAGAAAGAAGTCTGATGTTTAGTATCTGAAAGACCTTCTCAGTGCTGAGTTTGAAATGAAAGATTTGAGTGCAGCCAAGAAAATTTTGGGGATGGATATCTGGAGAGATAGAAGTCAGAAAAAACTGTTTTTATCTCAGCAGGGCTATATACAGAAGATTTTTGTCAAAGTTTGGCATGTCAGCTGCTAAGCCAATAGATACTCCTATGGCATAAAATGTTCATTTGTCAGTTTTTTCTTCACAATCAGCAGAGGAGAAGGAATACATGACAAGAGTTCCCTATGCTAGTGCAGTTGGCAGTCCGATGTATGCCATGGTGTGCACTAGGCCTGATCTGACTCAGGTAGTCAGTGTTGTCAGCAGGTTTATGGCTCAACCTGGAAAGGAACACTGGAAAGCTGTGAAAAGAATGTTTAGGTACCTTAGAGGTACAACTGATGTTGGTCTCATTTATGGAGGTGATACTCAAAAACTGATCACAAGGTACTGTGATGCTGATTATGCAGGTGATGTGGACAGGACGAAAATCAATGACAGATTATGTTTTCACATTGGGGAATTCAGTTGTCAGCTGGAAAGCAACTCTTCAGGCAACAATGGCTTTATCAACTACTGAAGCTAAGTTTATGGCTCTTACTGAAGCAGCCAATGAGGGTATCTGGTTGAAGGGACTAGTCAGTGATTTAGGGCTACGTCAGGATCAAGCTGAGATTTATTATGACAGTTTGAGTGCAATTTGTCTAGCTAAGGATCATGTTCATCATGAGAGAACCAAGCATATTGATGTGAGGTATCATTTTCTGAGAAATGAGAAGATGGTTGTAGTGAAGAAGATTGGCACCAAGGATAATCTTGCTGATATGTTCACTAAACCGGTTCAGCAGAGCAAGTTTCAGTTGTGTCTGGACTTGCTGAATATTCAAAGCTTGTAAATTGAAATCTGGATACTCAGTTGAGGGCAGATCAACTAAGTGGATTCTGAGGAGAAGTTTGGTACTGTACATCCTGGCATTGACGAATGTATCTGATACATGTACGTCTGATTATGCAATCTGATTGACTGTGAATGAGAGTTCAAGTCAAGGTGGAGATTTGTCAGTTTTGGTGATTGATCTCTAAACTGATAAATAACTGGTGGAACTAATCTGGAAAACTGAGACTAAGAATGATGGTCAGTTCGCTAAGTATATTCGCCCGTGAAATTCGGTTTGATGAAGTGCAACCGAGTTTCTTCGAAGTCGCCACGATCGCCCGTCCGCCGAGTTTTGCTGAGTATAGCTGAGTTCTAAATCTAGGCAGTTGATTACAAGTCTGGAAAGTCAGTTTGAAGCTGAGTTTCGTCTGGTGGATAACAGCTGGAGCTGGGGTCCACATCTGGGGTATTTATGACAATTCCGACAAAGATCTTTGGCGGTTAGGGTTTGGGATTTGTGTCTATAAATACCAATGTTGTAATCAATGCAATAGTGTGTCTTTCAATAGTGTGTCTTTCACTTTGTGAGGAATACCTTGTAACTTTGTGGATAATAATATATCTCCTTTTCTGTCTGTGGAGTAGTCGGCACAATGCCGGAAACCACGTTAAATCACTGTGTTCTCATTGTTTCTGTGTTTTATCAATTTCCGCCATTCTTTACGTTTGCATTGCTTCTGTTTTATCTTTCTTAAACTATAAGCTTCTCGTCTATGTTTCAACACTTTGCTTGCCCCGATCTTGTGGCACGGGTACACTTTGGGCGTGGACGAGGCTAAAGACCAGTGTCCTGAGCTGGTGATTGAAAATCTTCCCCACCAGGGACTTCGCAAGCCTGGCTCTAACAAAGTCTATGATGATAGACTTAAGGAGTTCCAAGCTAGTGAAGACTTGGCGGTGAAGTATGCCCGCCGACCTACCGCTGCTCGTCAAGCCGGGGCCTCATCTGCTCAACAGAATCCTGCTGCTGAGTCCTAGGCTAGCTTTTTAAGCCTTTTTATGTAATTTGCTGAGTCTTAGGCTAGCTTTTTAAGCCGGGACCTCATCTGCTCAAAAGTGATTTATAGGGTGCCAAGAGTAATCGTGATGCCGTGAGTATTTTCGTGATGCTCATAGAAACCGCTTATATTTTGGGACGGAGGTAGCATTTAAAAGTAGTTGGATTATTAATAAATTATGGGTAAGATATATGATGCCGTGAGTATTTTCGTGGTGCCGATAGAAGCCGCTTATATTTTGGGACGGATGTAGCATTTAAAAGTAGTTGGATTATTAATAAATTTTAGGTAAGATATAGAAAAAAAAAAAGTAATAATGCTTAATTGGTAAGTTAGAATGTGTGTGTATATAATGTATATATTCACAATACACCTTAACGTTATTCGATAGTATGAAATATAGTACATTCAATAAATCTTCACCAATATTAAGTTATTTTTAGGTGTTAAATCTCACAATAAGCATGTAACGCCCCCAAACCCCGGGCCTGGTAGCATTAAATGATTCATAAATAGTCCGGTTAACTGTTTAGACCGCCGTCCTCACTTGGTCTAAAATGGCTAACCCGAGTTGACAAGACCTTTACTTTCTCACACTTATATGGTGGTGATGCGCTTACTTGTCCTTGTGGACATGTCACAGTTTCGTTATAAGGGACTGGCATCATCGCCATGACAGCCAAAACTTGTCCCTATGGACTTGTCACAGTTTGTCTCTACCAGAGGATCTAGAGGTGGCATGTGGTACTTAAATCCGTCTGATAGTCGGCTCTGAACACCATTTTGTAACACCCCCAGACTTCGGGTCTGGTAGCGCTAAATAAATCATAAATGGTCCGGTCAACTGCTTAGACCGCCGTCCTCGTTTAGTCTAAAAGAGTTAACCCGAGTTGGCAATGCCTTTATTTTTTAATCCTCCACTTCCGATGTGGAATAGCCAAGTGTGTTTGAATCTTTTCTTAATTGTATCACACCGATGTATCATAGTATCATATTTGGATTTTAGATTTGGCATTTTAGAGGTTTAACGTGCATATTGGACCTTTGGATTGGTAAATGGATATGGAATTGTTTTCGTTTTTTTTCATCTTAAACATTTAACTGATGCTAACAATTGTGAGACAATGAGTAATAAAACATACAAATATTTTGTCCTTTATTTGGAATCCCTGGTTACGATAGATCTACAATATAATCGATGATTTTTATGATTAGTTAGTCCTATATCACTATCAATATCGTAAAAAAATGTTGTGTCACTCGTGACAAGATACTCAACATTAAGCCTCTCTATTCGCACCACCAACAGTCGCATTTATAATGCATTATGATAAAAAAATATAAGTGTATTATTCATAACACCAATAGACATATTTGCACTCCATAGGAATTTGCAAACACCTCATGATACTCTATTAGGACATGAGTCTGGTCGTTGGACAAATGATTCAGAGTATGTTCATGTATCAAATTGAGGCACCCTAAGAGTCCATATATTGGTCCACTTTCTCAATTTCTTAGTAAAAGCTTATGCAAATGAGCTTCTTCTATTCAACTTCTCAGCGTAATGGTTCACCCTCGTTAGTGAAAACAAATCCGTTTTGTTGAAGTCAAAGACCGTCCTTTTTCATCCAATCCACCCCTAATACCCTTTTCATCCAATCCACCCCTAATACCATTTCACAGCCCTTCAATTCACATTTTGTTGCAACTTAACCCCTCACATGTTTCCGACAGGCGTAATAAATTAATCAAAGTGCATGACATGGCTTTTATGGTTGAGACAGATTTTTCTTTATCTTATTAAACGAGTTAAAAATCAATTTCTTAGGAATGATTCACAGAGGTTTATTACAATAGTTCAAGTATCTAACAAATATGATTGCTTATATTGCCACTGACACCCTCCTCAATGTGCCTCGTAAGAAGAAAAAAGATCCAAGATTTGTCTTAGTTGGAGCGGTGGCAAATACACATGGAAAGTAATTGATCGAATGAGGGAGGGAAGCTAAACGATTTTTACCTCAACCGCTATCGGACAACATATTAATGAGAGGATCAGGAAGGACCGGGATGTGCGAATATCAACAACAATAACATATATCTGAGGTCGGGAATCTTTCTAAAACCAAAATGGTGTCCTAACTGTTGGAGACCGCTTTGGTTCTGGAAAGATTCCCAATCTCGGATATATGATTCTGTTGTTGACACTCACGCATCCTAGTTCTTCCTGATCCTCTCATTAATATCTTGTCCGATGGCTGTTGGAGGTAAAAAAACGCTTAGCTTTCTTCCCCATCCGATCAAATACTTGCCATGCGTATCTCTTACTGCTTCAACTAAGACGAATCTTGAATATTTTTTCTTCTTACGAGGCATATTAAGAAGAGTGTCAGTGGCCATACAAGCAATCATATTTGCTAGATACTTAATAGTAGTAGCAATTGTAGTGAATCATCATTAAGGAGTTGGTTTTTACCTCGTTTAATAAGATAAGAAAAAATGTCCAACCATAAAAACCATGTCGTGCACTTTGAAACAGTTCCTTTCACCATTTATTTCCATCGATACCCGTGAATCAACCATGATTACGCCGAAAGCTTCTTCCCAAAGAACTATTATCGATGTTGTGGAATCGCTGAGGAGAATTCAACACATGTAGCAACAAAACGTCAGCCATAAATGTGAAAGATAGTGAAATTCCTTTCACATAAAAAAATAAATGCTATTTTGATCAGAAGAACTTAACTCAATCTTGTTAGCTTTGATTTATTTCTCTGAGTCTTACGAAAAAGACACACATGATTCAGGAAATTTTTTAACTCTATCTTGTTAGCTTTGAACTTCATTTGAAACAAATGCTTCACATGAGAAATTGCGGTCTGCAAAAATAATAATAACAATAATCAGGTCGTTAACCAACATCTAAAGTAAGCAAAAAGCAAATCCGTTTTTGTTTTTACTATGTGAACTTCGACTTGGTTCAGTATAATCTTCAAATCACTAAACTGTCAAATGGTCAAACAACTAGTGTTCTTCAAATCACTCAACCGGCAAATGGCCAAACAGATAGTATCCGTTTTAGCTTATGACTAAACACTATATTAGCCAATCCATTCTGTGATATTCAAGCTTTTAATAAATAAATAGATATTTGAATTATCTTAACACCTTTGGCTAGCCCTGTAGAAGAAAGCCTATAATGTTCTACTATTCTAATGCTATCAAGTGTGTTATCCAATCCCCGTATAAGCTCATTTCAGAATTATATCTAAAAGGTTAAATGTTGTAAAGGACAGGTTTTAATCTAAAATGGTTGAGAAGGACAAACATGTAGTAACACATATAAAAAATAAAAAATGGCTGCGTTCGCAGATATATCGATTTTAGAGTAACATGTGCTACTTAACAAAAAAGTAAAAACACCAAGCATGCTAGAGTGATATTGGAAATTTAGAGAAAGATGCAAAAACTATGAAAATGATTGTTTAGGCAAAAATAAACTTTCATACAATACATAATCATCCGATTAAGGTAGATTCCTCTCACCTGTATGGTTTCATTGGCAGAAAATGTTGAGCCACTTTTCAGATTCCTAAAACCTTGATGGCCTTTTTATCATCATGCTCAACACTTGATGCCTCTTGAGAGTGCCAACATTACCAGCGAGCTCAAGGCATCATGTATGAACAAACAAAAACATGAAACTGAGAAGATTGATAAAGGTCATCATAGGACAACATCTTTGAGGGATCTGATGCACATCATTAACCAATACACACTTCAAAGACAGAGCTATGTACACATGCATGTAGGAGATGAAAACCAAATTAAGATTCACCAACACATTTAAACTGAAAGATAGCCTAATGAACAAAAACCATTACTACCTGAAGGGACCCCGATCCTCTGCTGTAAAAGGAGCACAGCAGCCCGTGCTGTGACGCAAAACGGCGTCATTTCGGCCCGAAACGACGCCGTTCGGTTCCGACCTTAAAAAAAAAAAAAAAAAAAAAAAAAACACAATCAAAACGGCGTCGCTTCGGCCCGAAACGACGCCGTTTCGGGCTCACAGCACAGCACGGCAGAGGGCAATACGGCAGAGTATCGCAATTCCTACCTGAAGGTACAGCCGGGCAATTGGGCCTCGTTTTGATAGCCTGAATGTATCATCAATTACCCTGACAAGTAGGTAGAAAAACTTCCCAGTTAGAATTACAGTCACTTTAATTTGTGGAAAAAAACACAATTGAAAACAACAACTTATCGAACATACCTCATTTCAGAATCAAGGTCTGACGATGCTAAATAAAGCACCATGAAAAGTTGATGTGTCAAGGTTGTTTAAGATCTTACTTGATAGAAGGTGAAATAGAAAGGAGAAACAAAGGTTGTTTAGTAAAAAGATGGTGCCTTTTTTATGGAAAGATGGTGGTTTTTATGTTGTACGGCCGGGTTCAAGAATGTATCTTGAATTGCCTACGTATCTCGTTTGGAATCCAGAATCAAGCCCAACGTAGTTCCCGGATGTATGTATTTATAGGCACATGTCCCTCTCCCCGCCCTACATTAAGGGCGGTTTAGTCTATTGACAAATATAACCTTGGCTTCCTATCCAAGTTACTCCTTCGACATCGGCTCGATGTACATCGAGATGGTCATGCCAATGTGCAAGCCTTCTACATAATTAACTCATAATGTAAATGATCTTGATCATGTCGAGATGGCTCACCGACTCGACATCCTTGTCATACCCGGACCTCATCCCCATTCCAAATTTCGGACCACTCGTATAATTCCACGTGGAAGGGTGGCATATCGTATCGTCATAAGCCCCCGTATCCGACGAGGCCTCTTTAAAATGCCGAAGTCGGATCTAAAAATTTAAAAAAGTAATTCGATACGAGGTCTTCTCTTGGCGGGATTTGGGCTAATGTCTCAACCGCCACGTCTCCCTAGGGTGACGTCATGCCGCATCGAATTAAATGGGCACGGGAAACGAAGCATTTTCATTGGTTGTAGCCCCTTGATATGCGCGATATTTTTATTATAACCGCCCAAAACCGTCCTTTCAAATTCATTTGGAAACTTATCAAGATAAAAGGAGTTCCAAGCCGGTGAAGAGTTTAAATTTACTCATTCTCATCCATTTTTCCTGCCTCATACAAAATTTGCAAGTAAGCTTTGAACTTCCTCCGTTTCTTTCTTATTTCATTATTTTCTTTGTTTTTCCATTCCCATGTCTGTGAGTGAGAGCGATTCTCAAAATTTAGAAGAGATTGCCGTGTCTGAAGGCGAATCGCAGAAGCAACGGTTTCGAACAATCTAATACATCCGGCCGAAGTTCACCGGAGAAGAAGGAGAGGAGGCTGTGGAGGAAGAAGAATCGACTTCCCGACGTATTACGAAACGTCAAACCGTAATGAAGGGTCGTGGAGCATACGGGTGCGTATCCGCCTAACGGAGGGAAAGGTCAAGGCTTTATGCCAAAGGTTTGATATTCCGTATTCGTCCGATAAGGTGCTAGTCCCTCGAGGTCAAAACCAATTTGCTTGTGATCCTCCCCCGGTTTTTGCGCCGTGTATGAAGCGCAATTAAAAGAAGGGTTAAGATATCCTTTCGACCCATGTCTTATCGAAGTGCTCCGACACTACCGTATATGTGTTGCCCAATTGGCCCCAAATGGTATTAAGCCTCATGGGCTTCGTCTTGGCATGTCGTGTGGCCAAAGTCGAATTCACGGTGCGCTTGTTCCGACAATATTTTTCGATCCAGGGATTGCAAGACGCTGGGTGGTATACCTTTCAGAAACGTCCCTTGGTCCCGGAATTTGTACGGAGGGCCATATCATCTCATGGGGACTGGAAACCGAACTTCTTTTTTATCCGACATGGTCTTGGTGACCTCGACATACACACTTGGCACAAAAGACCTAAAAAATGGCATGATAAGCTTGACTCCGATCCACCCGCGTCGTGTGGAGTGCTGGAACAAGTGCGCCCCGATATTGCAACTCGGAACCTGCACCCTCTATATGCTTATGCCGACCTCGAGACGGCGGGCCCGGGTGCTTATATGGAACTCGATGAAGAAGTTCGGGCTTTGTGTAGACTATCGTTAATTTTATCGAATTGTTATATTTCTTCTTGCTTACTTATTTCCATCTCGATTATATAGTAAAGGTGACCTTTATTCTTGCAAAGGAATATTTCTCGGAGATGGAGTCGTCTACTAAGATGCCTCGATCCCAAGAAGGTCGACCCCAAGAAGATACAAGAGCCGGTGGGGACCAAATCGAAAAACCCGTTTCGGTTTCGATAGTCTCTCGGGGGCAAAAAGACTCCGGCTCGAGCACCCACTCCTGCATCAACGTCAAATATTCTTAGGGACCAGCCTGATGATGCACTGGTGGAGAAGCAGCTGGGAGAAGGTGCCGACTCGAGGAAACGCTTGAAGACCACCGACACGAGGCATGGCATAGAAAAGAGGCTCGAAAAATCCCTCACCCAAAAACTATCGATCCGATCCCGCAGACTACAACTTCGAGTTGGAGATGATGGCCCCCGACGATCCGAACCAATATATTTCCAAGCTCCTCCGAGCCGTAAGACTTCATAATCTATAATTTGTATTTGCCAACGAGTCGATTTAACGTCTCTCTCATTACAAAGTTCGTCTTTCCACCGACGTGGCCACGAACAATTGGATCCCCTTCCTCTCGCTCTCCGTCGAAAAAGAGGAGACTATAGAGAAGCGTAAATCAAAGATCGAGAACCTCGAGGCCCGTGCACGAAAATTGGATGGTCGACGTTTGACCCCGGAGGCCGATTTAGAGGTTTCTCGATTCAATTTGAGCAAAGCAGAGAAAGCGCTAGCAGATAGGGAGGCGAGTTGACTAGGGTGAAGTCGAGCTCGAGACAAGGAAGGCCGAGCCGGCCGGGTGCATCAAAGTGCTCGAGACGACCTACGCATCGAAGTTGACGCTTGGCGTCTCGCATGGAGATGGCCAAGAAGGATTTTCTCGGCCTCCGACGAGCTTAGAACCGAAATAATGCCGTTGATGACTCGTGCCATGAAGGGTGGATTCACCAATGCTTTAAAGGACGTCAAGGAGGCCTTCCCGTAGTTTGAGGTGTCGAGTATCAAACGGGCTCATTTGTACGACGAGGAGTCGATCCCCCGATACGGCCGATACTTCGAGGAGTTCGTATCCGGGGTTTCACTTCATGAGAAGTATGTTCGACCCGCTCTCGTTCGTGATGGAGAAGAGGACGATGATGTCGACGTGGACCTCGATGATGTCGATCTGGATGCTTCACGCTTAAACCCCCCTAACGCTTGACAAGCTTCATCACTTAACTATTTTGTTCGATATGGTTGTAAACTTTGGATTTGATTTGGTTGTACTTTTCAAACATTTACTTTCTTTGTCTTCGTTTTATTTTTTGTTGATGAATTCGTTCAGCTGGATTTTACTTGATTCTTCTCATCGAATTATCTAACTCGTGATTCTTGCCTTTAATTTATCCTTATTTCGTCGCGACTTTCTTAGGGTGTAGTCATATCGACTTAATTCCCTTTCGATTGGTTGTGGTGCGCTCATATCGACTTGATTCCCTTATGATATGTTAGGGTGTAGTCATATCGACTTGATTCCCTTATGATATGCTAGGGTGTAGTCATATCGACTTGATTCCCTTATGATACGTTAGGGTGTAGTCATATCGACTTAATTCCCTTTTGATACGTTAGGGTGTAGTCACATCGACTTAATTCCCTTTTGATATGCTAGGGTGTAGTCATATCGACTTAATTCCCTTTCGATTATTTAGGGTGTAGTCATATCGACTTAATTCCCTTTCTTGTGCGAGGTGTAGTCATATCGACTTAATTCCTCTCTATTCCCCCAAAGTGAAGCATGAGTTCATGACTCATGATACACTTTAAGTATGAGTTGATGTTCGCTTTAGCAAAGTTAGGAGTGATAAGCATTAAAACTTTAACGCATCGTATCGACGGGTACTTGCTATGATGGTTCAAAGAAAATTTCATAAATTGCAAACATAAAGCCTTGATGGTCGATTCGACGCATTACAATCACCAAAACGGAAATGAAAATTACACATAGTACTTTCTAAGATTAAGTGGCATGCCAGTTCGAGGCACAAGGCTTCCATCCGACCTTCCAAGTTGATACGCTCCTTTAGGATGGACTTTCGTGATCTTGTAAGGGCCTTCCCAATTCGGCTCGAGTTTGCCTATCGGGTCTTGTCTCGCTTGCTTCATTCTTTCTCAAAGACGAGGTCACCAACTTGGAAATATTTATACTTTACCCGAGCGTTATAGTATTGTGACATCTTTCTTTTATACTCGCCCACTCGATGTGATGCGAGCTCTCTTCTTTCTTCGACATCATCTTTCGCCCGCTTGAGGTTGTTTTCATTTGTCTCGATATTATAAGCCAAAACCCGAGGTGAAGACAACCCGATCTCTCGCCGGTATAACCGCTTCACACCCGTAGGCCATTGCGAAAGGAGTTTCTCGAGTAGCCGCATTGGGTGCGCTTCGATACGACCACAAGATGCTTGGCAACCGTGCCGCCCAATCGCGTCCCTCATCTTCCAATCGCTTCTTCGTACCGAACTTCAACTCGTCCGTTGGTCCGCTCGACTTGTCCATTCGACCGAGGTCGAGCCACGGATGTCGTTCTATGTTCGATCTTGAACTCTTTGAGCCAGCTCTGCACCCTTTCATCCAAGAACTGGGTGCCATTGTCTGAGATCAGGTACTTGGGGACTCCAAACCTGCATAAAATATTTTCCCACAAAAATTTTTTGATGGTTGCAGCTCTGATATTAGCAAGGGCTTTAGCCTCAACCCATTTGGTGAAGTAATCGACCGCGACTACAACAAACTTTAAATTTCCAGGGGCTCGAGGCAAAGGCCCTACTATATCGACACCCCACTCGTCGAACGGCCAAACAGACTCGATGACGTTCATCTCTTGAGCTTGCTGATGCGTTATCACATCATGAACCTGACACGCTCTACACTTCATAACCAACTCATTTGCGTCCCTCTGCATTGAGGGCCGGAAATACCCTGCTAGCCTACATTTCCTCGTCAGCATTCGTGCCCCACAATGATTTCCACATACTCCCCGATGTATTTCCTCGAGAAGATATGCTCCCTCTTCTTCTGACGCGCATCGCGTCCAGGGCGCTACGAATGACTTCCTGTAAAGAACATAATCAAATAATGCATATCTCGCCGATCGTAATCGTACCTTCCTTGCTTGAAACCTATCCGATGGTAGAATCCCATCTTTAAGATAAGCGGCTATCGGGTCCATCCACGTCGACCCCTGAATGATCGGTTGCACATCAACTTCTTCGTAGCTACGCTCTGACAACATTTCTACCAGGACTTTCTTTTTTGATTTGAAATTAGACGCCGCTTAGATAAGGCATCGCCTCGTTTATTCTCGTTCCTCGGTACCGTTCGATACGAACATTCTTAAATTTTGACATCGCCTCTCGAACCACTTTTAGATAGCTTTTCATGGTTTCCTCTTTAGCCTCATATCCCCTCGGATGTGATTTACCACGAGCCGTGAGTCGCCGTATACTAGAGATCCTCGACCCCTAATTTGATTGCCAACTTCAAACCCGTGATCATGGCTTCATATTCCGCTTCGTTGTTAGTGGCTTTGAATTCAAATCGAAGCGCATATGGGAATTCCTCTCCTCTTGGGCTAATCAAGAACAAACCCGCTCCTCGCTCCTTCCTTGCTGTAAGCACCATCAACATAAATGGTCCACCGTCGTTCGATGGTTGCTTTTCTTGTGCAATTTGGATCGAAAATCCTTCGCGATGAAATCGGCTAGTGCTTGGCCTTTGATAGCCGTCCGAGGCGTGAACTCGATATCGTATCCGGCTAACTCGACCACCCATTTGGTCGGCCGACCCGATGTCTCGGGCTTCGCCAAAATCGTTTCAAGGGTTGGTTCGTGACTACCACGATCGGGTGTGCTTGAAAATAATGCTTTAATTTCCTCGACGCATGGACTAGGCCCAAAACTAGCTTCTCGGCCGGTGAATACCTTAACTCGCCCCATGCAAGGCTTTGCCGACGAAGTAGATTGGTACCGACCCCGCTCTCGCTTCTCGAATCAATACCGCGCTTATCGCTTCCTCACAAACGGCAAGATACACCAAAAGCTTCTCTCCCTCTCGAGGTGATGCCAAGGTGGGCAGTTTGACAGTAATTCTTTAAATCTTCAAAAGCCTTTTGGCACCTGTCATCCCACTGGAAGGGACTCGCTTTCTTTAGAATCTTAAAGAATGGCAAGGCCCTTTGTGCCGATATCGATAGGAAACGGTTGAGAGCTGCCATCCGACCCGTTAATCTTTGCACCTCCTTCACACTTCGAGGCACTGGCATGTTTTGGAGGGCCTTGATTTTGTCTGGGTTCGCGTTAATTCCATCCTTAGATATCATGTACCCCAAGAACTTTCCCGATCGGACTCCGAACGTACACTTTTTTGGGTTGAGCTTCATGTTAGCAGAGCGGAGAACCTCGAACACCTCTCTCGTGTCGATTATAAACTGCTCGAGAGACTTACTCTTAATTAACAAATCGTCTACATAGACTTCCATGCTCCGCCCGATCGCCTTTTCGAAAATCTTGTTCACGCACGCCGGTACGTTGCTCCCGCATTCTTTAAACCAAACGGCATCGTAACGAAACTAAATGTCCCGAAGTCGCTTATAAAAGCCGTCTTTTCCGAATCTCTCGGGGTCCATAAGGATTTGATAGTAGCCACGATACGCATCTAGAAATCCAAAAACTTCGAACCCTAATGTCGAGTCGACAAGTTGGTCGATCTTGGGAAGTGGGTAAGAGTCTTTTGGGCAAGCTTTGTTTAGATCCGTGAAGTCGATGCACATCCTCCACTCTCCCATCGGGCTTTTTTACTAAAACTCGGGTTGGCTAACCATTCCGGATATACCACTTCTTTAACGATCCCACCACCAAAGAACTTGTCGACTTCTTTTTTAACTGCTTCCTTTCTTTCTGGTGCTAGACTTCTCTTCTTTTGCTTCACCGGTTTCTTTGTGGGGTCGACATTGAGCTTATGCATAGCAATGTCACCTGAGAGTCCCGGCATGTCGTCGGCTTTCCATGCAAAAACATCTCGAAACTCAACCAGGAGATCGACTAACGTCTGAACATCGGGGTGTGGAATCCACTTCCCGACTCGAACTCCCTGGCTTTCCTCTTCTTCCCAAACTCGAACTTCTTCTGTTGGATCGACTGAAACCCAACTTTTGTCTTCTTCCTCCTCAGGGATTAGCTCTTCAACCAACACTTGGCCTACACCCTTTCCTTTAATCGTTACCAGGTTGCAATTCCTGGCCACTGCCACATCTCCCCTTACCTCGTGGGTACCATGCCATGTAGGGAATTTCATGCTGTTATGGTAGGTGGAGATCACTGCTCTCAAATCATAAAGTGCGGGTCGACCCAATATTACATTATATCCTGAAGGGGCCTTGACTACGACGTACGTCATCTCCATCGTTCGCCCCTTCTCACCATCTCCTACCGTGGTTAACAAGTTGATAGATCCGACAGATGGATGGCCCGCCCGTAAAACCGAATAGCGGGGTGGACAATGGTGTTATATCTTCATCTTTTAACTTCATTGCCTTGAACGTTGAATAGTATAGATATTCACGGCACTCCCGCTATCAACACGTACTCTCTTTATTAGCCCTCGACTGATGACTGCTTCTATTACTAAACCTTCACTGCGGCCATAAGTACTGGGGACATCGTCTCTGGGTCCATATCCTACCTCTGTTGTGAATTTCAACTTCTTGGCCTCTCTCGACCCGTCCATAACGGGTTGACTTGATCGGGGTCGGTCTAAGTCATGTTCCGCCACAATCGTATTCACGCCATATCCGATTCGGTTATCTCCATAAGGATCTCGATTCTGATCTTCCCTTCTATCGTCTCGACGCTCATCTCTCTGATTATCCCTCCTCACGGGCTCAGATGACCTGTCTCTACGCCTTTGATTGCTTCGATTGGGAGATCGATCTCTTCTTCCATGATAATTCTTCCTCTTGTATTCACGACGTCCTTTGGGATCATCCTTCTCCGATCCGTCTACTACCTCGTCGAGTTGTCCTTCTTGGATGCCGCCGTCGATATCTCTTTTTAGATCAAAACATTCTTCTCGTATCATGCCCCACGTCCCGATGGTAATCACAATATTTGTGGGTGTTTTTCCTCTTCTCGACATCTTTTGATATCGGTTTTGGCGTCCGAGCAATGTTCTTTTTTATCATGATGGCTAGCACCTCTTTCCGGGATCGATTAAGGGGTATGAAGTCTCTATCTTTCAAATTACCTTTCTTCCCGAGTCGATCCGTAATTGGCGCCGTCATCCGATCGAAAACGCCGGCTTTCCCTTCATTCCTAGGCCGACCTTGGTCCGGCCGCGGGGGTCGTTCTTCGAGTTGAGACCAAGCGAGATGGTGTGCAAGCGCACCGCTCCTCACCTTGGCAAAATTTATGGACTATGTTCACACATTCGTCCATGCTTTCTCGGCATCTTCCTAGATAACTTATCGTATAACTTCATGTTCCCGATCCCCGCAACGAAAAAATTGACTCGAAGTGTCTCATTGAGATTGTGGACTTTCATTGCTTCGAGGTTAAAACGCTTCATATAGTCGATAGTTGACTCATTCCTTTCTTGCTTGATGTTAGTCAAATGGGTAGAACTCGATGAAACTTCTTGTTTCCAATAAACGCGTCGCGAAACTTTTGCCCCAACCGCACGAAGCTAGAAATCGACCCGGGTCTCGCTTGTGGAACCACTCTCGAGCTCGACCTCGTTAATAATGTGTCAAATGCTCGACACTTCATGGCGTCGTTCGCATTCCTTAGCCTCATCATCGATATGTATCGGTATAGATGATCCTCGTGATCCGTTGTGCCGTCATACGGATCCATCTTCGGGGGTTTGAAGGACTCGGGCATCGGGTAACGCTCGATCTCAGAAACAAAAGGCGACTCAAGCCAATCGATGTCTCGATCTTTGCCTACGATACGATTGAACTCGTCTCGTATACTTTCCTCGACCCTTCTTAAAGGCTTCTCTTGCGCGGCCCGCTTCTTGTAGTTGGTGGCACTGACTTCTACCTCGTCTTCGCATTCTTCTCGGATATCCACCAGCTTCTTCCCCTTTGCGTTTTCTAACTCTTTCTGGCCTGGTTGATCTAAAGGTTGCCTGTCCGGAAAATCGTGGAGTCCCTTTTCAACAAACACTGACGCTACGACACGCTTAAGTGCTTCTTCATCTAACGACGCCAAGTGGTCTGCAACATCCTGCAACTGGGGAGGAAGCTGAGGTTTTTGCGTTTGCACAACTGCAGCCTTAGAACCAGTGGGCTTTTCTAGGACATTCTGGTTTTGTTCCCCTGCCGGCTCTAGGTCTGTGTGTTCTTCATTCTGTACATTCTTACTGCCTGCTTTTCTTCTTGTTGACGGCGCCATCGTACTATTCTCTCTAAATCACCGATAGATAAGGCCCTCCTTCTAGCGCCAAATGACGATGCTAAATAAAGCACCAGTGATGTGTCAAGGTTGTTTAGTATCTAGGGGGTGAAATAGAAAGGAGAAACAAAGGTGAAAAAGATGGTGCCTTTTATGGAAAGATGGTGGTTTTTATGTTGTACGGCCGGGTTCAAGAATGTATCTTGAATTGCCTACGTATCCTCGTTTGGAATCCAGAATCAAGCCCAACGTAGTTCCCGGATGTATGTATTTATAGGCACATGTCCCTCTCCCCGCCCTACATTAAGGGCGGTTTAGTCTATTGACAAATATAACCTTGGCTTCCTATCCAAGTTACTCCTTCGACATCGGCTCGATGTACATCGAGATGGTCATGCCAATGTGCAAGCCTTCTACATAATTAACTCATAATGTAAATGATCTTGATCATGTCGAGATGGCTCACCGACTCGACATCCTTGTCATACCCGGACCTCATCCCCATTCCAAATTTGGACCACTCGATAATTCCACGTGGAAGGGTGGCATATCGTATCGTCAATCTCGCGCGACTTATTATACGAGTTAAAGCCCAGCTTGATGAGTACAATGCATGGTTTTTTGATTCAAAGTGCTTTTAATATGAAGACTCTAGCAAATATAATTGCTGACATGGAGAAAGAAAATACGGGGTTTATCTTAACTGGAACCGAGGTCAAACATATGACATGTTTTTTTTATTAAAATGGACACGAGATCTGGACATTTTTTTCTAGTTCAACAACCACCGGACAGGATATTGATGACAGGATCAGGGCGCAGGGGTTGAGTGACTATCAATAACAGAATCATATATCTGGTGTCGGAAATCTATCTAAAACCGAAGCGGTCTCCTACTGTTTCAGGACCATCAAATATGTTATCGATGTCACGAAAAAATGAAGCCAATGGTGGATGAAGAGGAAATTTGATGTTCCTTTACTGTTATGAGAGTCATTATATGGGCAAGTGAAACAACTGAACATTTAATCTTGTCAAAAGTTCAGTGTTTCACTTGCCTATATAATGGCTCACCTCACAGCAATAAAGGAATATCAACTTCCTCTTCCTCAAGGTAATAGAACAATCTCTTTGCCATCGTTGTCAATATTCTTGGTAAAATGACGAACTCCACCAGATAAATTCCTTGAAATTAGCACAGGATTGATGTTTCCACCGATGCCTTCATCTTCTTGACATCAATAACATATTTAATGGACCTAAAACAGTAGGAGACCGCTTCGGTTTTGGACAGATTCCCGACACCAGATATATGATTCTATTATTGATAGTAACTCAACCCCTGCTCCCTGATCCTGTCATCAGTATCCTGTCCGGTGGTTGTTGAACTAGAAAAAAAATGTCCAGATCTCGTGTCCATTTTAAGCAAAAACATGTCATATGTTTGACCTCGGTTCCAGTTAAGATAAACCCCGTATTTTCTTTCTCCGTGTCAGCAATTATATTTGCTAGTCTTCATATTAAAAGCAGTTTGAATCAAAAAACCATGCATCGTACTCATCAAGCTGGGATTTAACTCGTATAATAAGCTACGAAAACCCACTCCCAGCCATATAAACTGTGTCCCGCACTTTATATAATGTCTTACGACTGTCGTAAACGGAATTCTCTACACCATTCCTTTTCTTCGTTGCGCATGAATCAACTGCCAACACCCAAAAGTCTTGTTCCTAAATTGCTATTATTGATGTTGTTGAAGCTAATGGCCGGGTGGACAATTCAACCGGATTAACAACAAATTGTCAGCCAAAGTGTGAAGATACCTCTAAAGCAAATTGAAAATCCTTTATCATAAATAATCAGGCCGTTCACCAACAACTAAAGTAAGCAAAAAGCAAAAAAGGTATTCCGTTTTTGTTTTACTATGGGAATTTCGTCATGGTTGAGTATAATCTTCAAATCACTCAACTGGAAAATGGTCAAACAACTAATGTCCTTCAAATTAATCACTCAACCGGCAAATGGTCAAACAGCTGGTGTCCTTTTTAGCTTATGACTAAACACTATTATTAGCCATTTCCATTCTGTGATATTCAAGCTTTAAATAAATAAATAGAGATATATACGGGGAAAGGAACGTGAATTATCTAAACACCTTTAGCTAGGTCTGAATTAAGAAAGCCTATAATGTTCTACTATTCTAATGCTATCAAGTGTGTTATCCAATCCCCATATAATTAAGCTCATTTCAGAATTATCTAAATAAAAAATGGCTGTGTTCGTCGATATATCGATTTTAAGGTAACATTTGCTACATATCAAAAAAATAAAAACACCATGCATGCTAGAGTGATATTGGAAACTGAGAAGATTGTTAAAGGACAACATCTTTGAGGGATCTGATGCACATCATTAAGCAATACACAACTCAAAGACAGAGTATATGTACACATGTACATAGGAGATGAAAACCAAATTAAAATTCACCGACACATAATGGACAAAAACCGGGCAATTTGGACGCGTTTTGATAGCCTGAATGTATCATCGATTACCCTGACAAGTAGATAGAAAAACATCCCGGTTAGAATTACAGTCACCTTGTGGAAAAAAACACAATTGAAAACAACAACTTATCGAACATACCTCATTTCAGAATCAAGGTCTAAAAGCATCTGTGCTGCATTAGACCACTGCTGCTCCAATTCATTCAATTCAACAAGCTTCTCTATAATTACAAGCACCTGTAAACCACGCAAGTAAGGACATTGTATAAAAAAAATTGCATAATCCAAAAAAATGAGAACATTACGTAACTCCTCCCAACTAACTAATCAACGTGGCTAGAGACATTATTTCACTTTGAGTCCTCATATTTTATTACAAATAAGGCTCATGCAATTTACCATTAGTTCCAGTGACGGACCCTGAACTTTTTTTCAGCGGGGTCCGTAAATATTTAACACACTAAATAATTTTTTTCACGGGGTCCGAAACATTTTCCATAGGTAAAATGCAGAGTATTTTTATTTTTAGCGGGGTCCGTAGACCACCCTTAGTAGGCTTTTGATCCGCCCCTGATTAGTTCAACGTAGCAACATGCATTATATGTATTGTATTAGGTAATCAAATTGTATATTTAAATTAAACAACACTAAGTATAGGATTTTTGTTCAATTAATAAATAAAAAACTCGGTTGAACACCCATTTACCTCAAATTTCTTTACAAAAGATGAAATTCAAAGCCAATCTTCACAAACTACAAAAAAAAAACACTTGAAGATTCAAATACCTATTCGATTCTTTCACCTAAAAACGTAGATCTAATGTTACTAGAAACCATGAAAAGTTCTAGAAAATAGATCTAGATCTAAAAACATGTTTTGAAGATCCTACTTGATAGAAGCAAAACTTATATCATCTCGTTGCCCTCTTCGTCTTGATCGATTTGGTGTGATTGATCTAAATATCCAACAGTTTGATGGTTAGAAAAGTTGGATCTTCCTCTCCAACTCTCTCTTTTCTCTCTAATCTTTCTTCCTTTTTCTAGGAGTGCAGGCAAATAAATGAAACAAGGAAAATTCTTATATATGTGTAGAAAAACACAAAACTGTTTTGTTTGGTTGTATACGTGTCCCAAATCAAAAAATTGAATGTAATAGGACTCCCTATAGCAAAATTATCCTGAAACAAGTTTTAGGGTTTGAGCTCCGCTAGGAGCATATTTAAAGTGTGTGTAATCTTTTATATCCCGAAGAGAAGAGAAAAAAAACAAGAGAAGAGGAGTTTTAGGGTAGTTCAAATTTCCATATTTACCCTTGCTACACAAACACCCATTTCCCTCGTTTATTATTTAACTAGGATTTCCTCAAAAATACTAGAAAGAATAATAATACACCATGAATCCTCGAAATGACACTAATATCCTTTCATGAATACACGGGTATCACAGGTAGCCGGAAGATTTGGAGTGACGAGCCTTTTTTACTTCCTCTTTGATAGGTTCGCTGCTGATCACCCAAGCTCCGTAGTCTTCCTTCGTGCGCTTTATGGTGCTTCTTTTCAATAAAGAGAAAGGAAAACAATGCATTTAATATTGTATTGTTTTGTGAGAAGTTTTTATATTATGGGGCACCATTAAAAAGCCAAAAGGCCTTATATTGCGGGACGGAGGGAGTATTAAACCCTCTAATCGATTTAGTTTCTACCAATTCGTTGGGTTTGGTTTGGTTTTAACCTATGATGCACCGACACTTCAATCTAGGCGCTGTGCGTCGTGTCCGACACATTTCCGACACGACACGCGACCGAAACGCTTCGACACGTGTCGGCTGATTAATATAATTTTATTTAAAATTTTATTATCCGACACGCCTCCGACACTCCCTGACACGGCACATATATTCCTGAACCCAATTTCTTAAAAAAAAAAATTCTTTTATTTAAGTTTTCTTTAATGGAAACGTTAAAATACATGATTTTTATTTCTATAATAATTTAATAAATAGTACGCCGTATTAAGTTTATATGTTTCTTGTTGATAAACAATCATTTTTACAATTTATAGTATTTTGAAGGTCAATCACAAATTTTTTTGGCACCGTACAAAGATCGAATATCTATTTAGATATTCATAGATTTTACGTATTACCTATCTTATTTTCCCTTTTTTTTTTAGATTTTTACGAATATATATATATATATATATATATATATATATATTATACATAACGTGTCGATGGTGTGTCGTGTCCTTAATGAAATTAGCCGTATCGCCGTGTCCGTGTCGTGTCGTACGGCATATTCGTGTTCGTGTCCGTGCGACATAGGTTTTAACAAATCTTGAACACCCCTCGTAAAAATTCAGTATATGATTTGATGTGGCATTAATATTCAGACAATCAGTGGTTTTATGGTGGTCGAGGATCACCATGTCACACTTGTCCACCAATGAAAATCCTTATAATAAGGGTAAAAATGTAAATTAATGGCATTTATATTTTACTCGGTGGGCCCTTGTGTGTTTTGTTGCTTTCCTATTGGTCCTGGATCACTAAGTCATACTTGGTCGAGGACCATAATAAAATTTCCGTCAGACAATATTCACTAAGCAATTATACACATACTTCCGCAAAAAAAATAAAAAAATTATACACATACGCACAATATGCATACATAACAAAACACCGCGCAAATTAGAGTTTCTCGAGCTGTGAGAAGTAAGAGTGAGAAAAAGTTCTCGTCCCTTCTAGTCCTCCTTGTGTGGGGTTTCACCGGATTTTCGATCTGAATCTCCATTTTCACTCAAAAATCAAGCTCTTTCTGTCTAATATCCGCCTTTCTCCTCTTAATCCGCCTGTTCTTGTCCATTGTTCCATCAATCGGGGTTTTCTTGATCCACCTTTAATTTGGGTTTGTTCATAGATCTATTTTTTCTGGCCGGATCTAAGAATATGGAAGAAGAAATGGCGAAAGGAATGAAAGATGGCTCAGCTTCTTCATCGAAAAAGCTGAAAATTGTGCTTCCGGCGAGTGTAACGGCCAAATCCAAAGGAGAATGTAAACGCAGTCTGGTTGTCAAAATCATATCTGAAAAAAATGTTGGATATGGTGCTCTTATGGGAACTCTCTCTAACATCTAGAAGTGCAAAAAGAGCTATGCGATCATTGGCCTGAGTACCAACTTATACCAGATTCAGTTTGATTTAGAGCTAGATGCTGATAGAGTGCTCATGGTTTGTCCCTGGTATCATGATTCTCAACTGATGATTATTAAGAAATGGAGGCCAGGCATAGAGAAAGAGGAGGGAGCTTTCAACCTTGCTCCAGTTTGGGTCCAGATTTGGGGTTTGCTGTTGGAGTGGGTTTCGGAAGCAGTAGGGGAGGAAATTTGTGAACAATTAGGTATTGTCTTGAAGAAGCAAGTAGTTTTTGGAGGGAGCAAATATGGTAAGTTCGTACAGTGTCTTGTTGTCATTGATACTTCACAGCCCCTTCTGCAAGGTATGTTGGTGAGCCAAGATGGGGTCGAGAAATGGGTTAATTTCAAGTATGAACATGTCTCTCAATACTGTGCTTATTGTGGGATAATTGGGCATAGGTCTTCTTGTTGCTATGCTAAAGTTATTGATCAGAATGCGGGAGTTTACAGAGAGGAGACCTTCGGGCCTGAACTTCATGGCATTCCAATCAAATCAGTCACTGAGTCCCCTCTTGTTCCTGGTAAATCCTAAATGCCATCTATGAGGAGCCCTGCTTCGGCTAATTTGTCCCTTGAAAATGATGATGCAGATGACGAAAAGCTTTAACGGAGAAGAGTATCAGAGGCAGATTCAAATTCCAATACTGCTTTGAACCCAGCAGTAGCTAACGATAGCCAACAAACTGAAAAAGAGAAGGAGCAAATGGATAAGGGAAAGAAACAAAGTAACGTACTATAGAGAATCTTCACATTCACAGGAAGAGCCTAGTATTATGATTGTGGAAGAAGAATTATCTCCCCCAATCCTGGAAACCCTTACGCTTGAATGGTACACGGATGAAGCTGTTAAGCATAACTTTGCCCAAAATTCTAGAGTAACCATTGAAGATGTTACTGATATCTTAGCTGAAGCTGAAATTGCACAGACTGGGCTCTTGATTGAAGGCAGCAAAAAACGTAAATTCATCCCAAGTGAAGTTCCTCTTATTTTTTACCCGCAAGACGCTGATTCTGGTGCAAGGGAGTATATAGCAGAATGTATTGAAGCTGACAATGATGAAGGAGATTTCGATTTATCCGAACCTTTTCTTAAGAAGTTGAAAATTATGAATACCTCAAAATCTAATGCTGATCACGATGGGGTGGAGGCAGCCAGCCCGAAGTGGCTCCCACCACCACAATGAGGATCATGGTGTGGAATTGTCAAGGGGCGGGGAGCTCCTTGACAATATCCCAGGCTGAGGAGATGTGTAGGCTCCACTCCCCAGACGTTTTCTTCATGTCGGAAACGAGAAACCAGTCTAATCTGCTATCTAAATTATGTAAAAAATTTGGTTTTGATAAAGTACATACTGTTGACCCTATTGGGCTTTCGGGAGGTTTGGCTTTATTTTGGAAAAATGATGCTAATATCATATCTGTGACTTCTACTTCGTGCACCATTGAAGCTTGTATTAAAGGTACACAACCTAACTCTTTATGGTGGTTTATTGGTATTTATGCTAGTCCTATCCCTTCAATGAGAAAGAATCAATGGAGTTTTTTGCTTAACCGAATGTCTCTTTGGGGGGACTGCTTTCTTATTGCTGGGGACATTAATGATATATGTAAGAATGAGGAGAAATAAGGGGGTAGAAATAGATCGGATTCTTCTTTTTCTGATTTTAGAAGTTTCTTGTCCTCAAGTGGTCTTATAGATCTTGGCTTCATTGGTCACTTTTGGACATGGAGTCGTTGTTGGGAGGGGGAAGAGCCAATTTATGAGAGGTTGGACCGAGCCCTTGCTTCGGCATATAGGTCTAACCTTTTCAAAAATGCGTCGGTTTCTCATGTTGATATGGCTTCCTCCGATCATTGCCTCCTAGATATTTGTTGAGTTGGTAGGGGTGCTTCAACTAAGAAGAATTTTTATTTTGATGAGAGATGGGTTGGTAAGCCGGGTTTTCTTGATGCGGTCAAGCAAGGGTGGGATGTTCAAGTTAGAGGAACTCCTTTTTACAAAATCCTCTTTAAAATTAAAGAAGTTCGAATGCGACTTAATTGTTGGAAAAGAGTTAATTAATATTTCAAGTTCAGCTCTTAAAATAAAGACCCTTAAAGTTCAAATAAAAGATGGTATCCAGTCCTCAAATTCTGTTGCGAGACTTAAAGAGTTGAAACAGGAACTTTCACTTGCTTATAATGAAGAAGAAAAATATTGGAAAACTCTTTCTCGTGTGCGATGGCTTAAAGAAGGTGATAAAAATACCAATTTCTTCCACTCGGTTGTGAATGGTAAAAGGAGGAAGAAGTTTATTCCTGGCATTTTCCTGGCGGCTGACCATTCATGGAGTTGTTTCCCCTACTGAAATTGTCTCGGAATTTCAACAATTTTATGACAAACTTTTTTCTTCTTCGGGAATCAATGACTATTTATTGCAGGATTTTGAGGATATGGAGGCTTGTATCACCCCGAAAATGAATGCTAATATTTTGAAATAAATTGGTGAAAAGGAGCTCAAAGCGGCTATTTTCCAAATGCATTCGTCCTCGGCTCCCGGTCCGGATGGTATGTCCCTAGCTTTTTTAAAAATTGTTTCCACATTATTAAAAAAGACATGTTGGGGGAAATCAATAATTTTCTAAGAGAAAGCAAATTCCCGAGAGAACTAAATCATACTTGTATTGCTTTGATTCCAAAAACTGTGCACCCTTCTGAACCGCCTCATTTTAGGCCCATTAGCCTTTGTAATGTAGTCTATAAAATCCTTTCGAAGATCTTGGCTAACCGCATCAAAGTTTGCTTACTTTCTGTATTGGTGAGAGTCAAAATGCCTTTGTTCCGGGTCGTCAGATGTTAGATAGTTACATTGTAGCCCATGAATCAATTCATTAGATGATGCACAAAAGGAAAGGAAAAGACTCCTATATGGCTTTAAAATTAGATGTCTCCAAAGCGTTTGATAGAGTTGAATGGTCCTTTCTTTTCCACATGTTAATGAAGTTCAGTTTTAGTGAAGGGGTGATTACCCTTATCAAACAGTGCATCACAACAGTCTCCTTTTCATTCATTATTAATGGAGAGCGTGTTGGTTTTGTTAAACCAAGTAGGGGTATTAGACAATGGGACCCTCTTTCCCCGTACCTATTCATCATATGTGCACAAGGCCTTAGCCACTTATTAGAAAAAGCGAATTCTGATGGTAGTGTCCCGGGATTGAGAATGGCTAGATAAAGTCCACGTATCAACCACTTATTCTTTGCGGACGACTCTTTGATTTTTTTCTCGTGCGGATGTTGATTGTGCTGCGAGTTTAGCCAATATTCTAAATAAATATGAGCAAGTTTTGGGGCAAGCCACTAATATAGTCAGCGGTCTTCTGTAGTAAAAATACTTCACAATGCAATAAGCAAGGTATTTTGGCTTTATTAACGGGCTATCTGAGGTAAGTCATTCCAAATACTTGGACCTTCCGTTGGTAGTTAGTAGAGCTAAAAATCAGATTTTTAACTTTCTTGTTGAACGATGCAAAAATAAACTAGAAAGCTGGAAGTTCAAGTCTCTAAGTCAAGGTGGTAAAGGGATTTTGTTATCCTCATCGTTATTTGCCATTCCCAATTTAACTATGTCCGTTGTCTAACTTCCCAAATGAGTCATTAATAAAATCCACTCTCTTATGGCTAATTTTTGGTGGGGTAACTCTAATAAAGATTTCTCGGGTCATCATTGGATTAAATGGGAGTCGCTTTGTCTTCCAAAAGGAAGAGGTGGTCTTGGATTTAAAATTTTGGAAATTGCTAATACTGTTGCATTAGCTAAGACCCTTTGGAGAATCCATTGCCTCCCCAACCTTTTGGTAGCAAAAGTCTTAAAAGGAAAATATATTTTCAAATCCTCCATTTTCAATTGTAAAATCCCTTCTTCTTCATCGTTCTTTTGGAAGAGCTTGATGTCGGCTCAAAGTTTCCTAAAAAATAATACTTATTTTATAGTCGGTAATGGAAAGTCTATAAAAACTTGGAAGGACCCTTGGATTATTCAAAATCCCTCTTTTTTGCCTATTTCTCATGTTACTTCTCATAATAGGGATGTTTTGGTTCGTGACTACTTATCTAACAACACTTGGAACAAGGCTAAGTTATCGAAGTCATTTTGGCAAGTAGATGTAAATCAAATAATTAAAATGCCAATAAGTCTAAAAGACACTCCGAATAAGAGGGTTTGTGTTTTTTCAAAATGTGGAGACTTTGTTACTAAAGCAGCTTACGATGCTTGTCTCCAACAAAGACTGATTACCCATTACAATCGTTCTATGTGTGGTAATGCATTTAATGAAAAATTCTGGAAGAGAATTTGGGCTTTATCACTACCTCCAAAAATAAAGTATTTCCTTTGGAAGCTATTTAGACACATTCTACCTATTTTGGAGGCGCTTCATAAACGATTTGGTTTTGATAATTTAATGTGTTCGGCATGTGGAGAAAATTTGGAGTCTATTGATCACCTTTTCATTACTTGTCAATTTGCGCAAATGGTTTGGAAATTTGCAGGTATTTCTTGGGATGTTTTTTTTGGCACCGAATGCCTCGGTTAGTCATTGGTGGGATGTGATATCGGTTAGACACTCTCATGGGGAGTTGAATGACCGAATAATTTTTTCTTGTTTCATCTTATGGTTCATTTGGAAGGCTCGTTGTAACAGATATTTCAAATCTTTGTTTTGGTCCCCGGATGATACTGCAAAATATGCTAATGAGGCATGGTTAGACTTTGAGCAGGCACATCAAGAGGAGAGGATAAATTCTAATATTATTTCCTCCTCTCCTGTCTTGCAGCGTACAGACCCAACTCCAGATGTGGTTAGGGCCTATGTCGATGCTGTCTGGAAGCCGGATTCTTGCCTTGATGGATATGGAGCAGCTCTTTTCCGGGAGGATGGTACGATTTTGGAGGCTTGGGCGTCCCCGAGATTGGTTTCTAGTTCCGTCTTCGCAGGGGAGGCTCAAGCTTTACGTTGGTGTCTTCGTAGAAGTCATGCCATGGGAATTAAGAACCTAGTTTGTTTTACTGATAATCTGTCATTTGCTAACTGTAGTGAACTTGGCCAACCTCCCCCTTTTGATTCTGCGATTGTTCTTGATGATATTAGGCTGATGATTTCCGGTTTTGACTCATGCCATGTTTTGTATTCTGATAGAGAAAGCAACGAGTTAGCCTATAAGCTCGCTGCTTTCTCTTTCAAATCTGATGTAGGTGTATTTTGGCATGGGTGTACACCGGTATGGACCTGTACAAGCTAATATTTTTTATTAATGAATGCTTTCGTCGTTCGACAAAAAAAAAGAACAAAACACAAACATTATAAAAAGTTGTGTTTGTTTTTGTACAGGTACCCCACGCCACAAACCGGGTACCCAATCTCTCTCCCCTAATTAAATGGGTACAGATTCGAAATTCATGAGCTTCACTATTCTTTTTTACTTACGACATAGGGCCGACATGGGTACAGACGTTAATTCTATAACAGATCATTAGATGACTGTCATATACAATAATAAACAAAACAGTTTTGTCTTTTTATACGCATGACAGTAATCTAGTACAACCACATGTTTTTTTATAGGGAGAATGAAAACTTCTAGATTTTTTACAGCCTAAAGGAGCTTGTGCTGCTGGGAGTTTTTTTTTCTCTTTCTTCCAACATTTTCAAACACTCATATCAAACGCGATAAAAATTTCACTGAATTTTTTTATTTTTTATGCTCTTTCTTTTTAGACTTGGTTCGATATAATTACGTCATTTTTTGTGAGATTCACTGTCGAAATTCACTCAGTGAAACTCCCTAGTGAATCCCGAAAATTAGTAAATATCGTGAATTTCGAACAATAGTGGATTTCGACAGCGGATTTTCTAAAATCACGTCGGAATATGTTGAATGTGGTCTCAAAATAAAAAGAATGAAAAAATAAAAAAAATTTGGTGAAAGAATATTCAAATTTGGAGTTCTAGATTGATAGATATACGTGTTTAAAAATATGGATAAGAGAGAAATTGTGTTGATTTTTAATTATTTAAAATACGTCCAGAAAATTATATATATATAAAAATAAATAGATTTGTCCTTTATTCAAAAAATTTAAAAAACTGTTATTCTCCTTGATTGATTAAATATTTATGTCTTTCTCCCTTATTACCCCTTATTTATATTTATGATATATGAATTTACTGTAAAGCTCTTGTAAAGTAATGACACTAATGAAAAATCTGCTATGAACTGAATGATATGCTGGACAATATTAAATATGATACTAAAACTGAAGATTTTTCATCTAGACACGCACATAATTTTTTTTCCTTCTTACTGTAGTTATGTTGTCGATCGGTGTTTCGTAATCTTTTGATGTTGTTGGTTACAATTATATTGTTTTGTACTTATTTGTGATGTTTTTGTTTCAGCTACTGTTATTTTTCTTCTACCAATTCAATAATTTTATTGTTTTTTACTTTTGTAATATATATGTTGTTAAATACTAGTTTAGTATTTCTTGAGCGTGATTTGACTTATGTCATTTATGTATAAAAAATAATTTCTAATATTAAAACTTGGTCCTCTTCAAATTTTGTCTCGGGCCGATTGAATTTAATAACAGCCCTGTCGACAGTCCGATTTAATAAGTACCTGCATCATAATTTTTCGGAGGAGACTAGCAGAAGAAGGGACTGTTTGATTCCATGAGGGGTGGGGGGTGGTGGTGGTTAATTTTGCATTTATTCTATTGCCATTACCACACCTATTTTCCATCTCTCTTTTCTTTGTCTTCTTCCACACAGCAAAAAGAGCAGTGTAGTACACTGTAGTGTAAGAACCGTTATGAGGCAATTGTTTATTTACTACTTTTCGAAAAGATTTTTGTTTAAATAGTATTTTTACAAGAGTTTTTGTGTATTTAGTATCGTGAACACAACCTTATCCAAAATAAATTAATATTCCCTAAATAGCCTTATATATCGTTAAAAAAAACCCATTTTTTTAGGAAAGATATTTAATAAATTCGTGTATAAATGTCCCTTCAACAAATTACATTCTCCTGCATTGTTGAATGTTATTAATCAGATTACAGGTTCAGATTCAAGTCTTAGTTCATGATGTTAACATTTGTTAAATTAACATTAATGGGAAATGTTGTCGTAAACCCAGTTGGTCATTTTTCAGAGATTAAGGAAGATATGACAGACAGATTCATGGTTAAATTAACATTAATGGGAAATATTGTCATAAACCCAGTTGATCATTTTTCAGGGATTAAGGAGGATTTGACAGGCAGATTCAGAGTATTAAGGAGGGTTATTCACTGATTTCACTCTCCATTCTAATAAGTTTTCCTTTTATCTCGTTCTCATAAACGTGTACCATATTCATAGATCCAACACTCTAAATTAATGAATGAATATTTTCAAATAGTTCCATGATATCTGAATTAATTCCAGAAGAACATTTCGTTAATGAAAATACTAAATTAAATTGTTAATTTAAAAAAGAGGTGGGCGGGAGCAATAAAATTTAATATTTTATTTATTTGGGTTAACCCAGTTTAAGTTAATAATTTACCTTCAGGAAATTATTTGGGTCAGTTTAAGTTAATAATTTACCTTCAAGAAATTATTTGGGTTTGTAGGCATATTTTTAAGAGAGAGAAAGTAGAGAGGGAAAATTTTTGGGTTTTCAACTTGGATCTTACTATGGTTTTGCTGAGGACCTCAGGGAGACAGGGACTTATATAGTCCTGGATGTGAGCCACTCATGTAATGTCACGTGGCTCATTCTGGCCACACAAAACCATATAATATTACTGGTTTTGCTTGTGTAGCCGACATGTGGTCTCCACTAACAACATTGTATGCAATTATTCCCTCCTTTTTCCTGTAGCCCCGTGTTTGAATTTTCAAAATTGTAACAGTTTACTGAAGGGTATTTTTGTCTTTTTCAATTAATAATCTTTTTGCATTATTTTTTTATGGACTCCGCTTTATGGAGTACCATATAGAGAAGAAACTTTGGAAAATATACTATATGAACAATTTCCCTATTATGAGGCAATTGTTTATTTACTACTTTTCGAAAAGATTTTTGTTTAAATAGTATTTTTACAAGAGTTCTTGTGTATTTAGTATCGTGAACACAACCTTATCCAAAATAAATTAATATTCCCTAAATAGCCTTATATATCGTTAAAAAAAACCCATTTTTTTAGGAAAGATATTTAATAAATTCATGTATAAATGTCCCTTCAACAAATTACATTCTCCTGCATTGTTGAATGTTATTAATCAGATTACAGGTTCAGATTCAAGTCTTAGTTCATGATGTTAACATTTGTTAAATTAACATTAATGGGAAATGTTGTCGTAAACCCAGTTGGTCATTTTTCAGAGATTAAGGAAGATATGACAGACAGATTCATGGTTAAATTAACATTAATGGGAAATATTGTCATAAACCCAGTTGATCATTTTTCAGGGATTAAGGAGGATTTGACAGTGATTCGCAGTATTAAGGAGGGTTATTCACTGATTTCACTCTCCATTCTAATAAGTTTTCCTTTTATCTCGTTCTCATAAACGTGTACCATATTCATAGATCCAACACTCTAAATTAATGAATCAATATTTTCAAATAGTTCCATGATATCTGAATTAATTCCAGAAGAACATTTCGTTAATGAAAATACTAAATTAAATTGTTAATTTAAAAAAGAGGTGGGCGGGAGCAATAAAATTTAATATTTTATTTATTTGGGTTAACCCAGTTTAAGTTAATAATTTACCTTCAGGAAATTATTTGGGTCAGTTTAAGTTAATAATTTACCTTCAAGAAATTATTTGGGTTTGTAGGCATATTTTTAAGAGAGAGAAAGTAGAGAGGGAAAATTTTTGGGTTTTCAACTTGGATCTTACTATGGTTTTGCTGAGGACCTCAGGGACTTATATAGTCCTGGATGTGAGCCACTCATGTAATGCCACGTGGCTCATTCTCGCCACACAAAACCATATAATATTACTGGTTTTGCTTGTGTAGCCGACATGTGGTCCCCACTAACAACATTGTATGCAATTATTCCCTCCTTTTTCCTGTAGCCCCGTGTTTGAATTTTCAAAATTGTAACCGTTTACTGAAGGGTATTTTTGTCTTTTTCAATTAATAATCTTTTTGCATTATTTTTTTATGGACTCTGCTTTATGGAGTACCATATAAAGAAGAAACTTTGGAAAATATACTATATGAACAATTTCCCTATTATTATTTAGTAAAAAGATAATTATATGTGTTCTTTAAGTTATTTAAATATTATATTGGTAAATATATTAGTGCAAATTAGTTATAAGGCCGTCGTTAGAGAATTAATGATCATTTAGGACACTCCGAAATCTTATTTAGTTATAAGGACATTCTAATTTTAAGAAGGAAACTTATTTAGTTATAAGGACATTCTAATTTCAAGTGGATAAAGAGGAAGAAGGAAGGAAGGAAGGAAAAAAAAAATCGCTGGTGACATTGATTTTTTTATTTTTATTTTTAAGATGCAGTGACATTGATGTCTGAAGCAGTGACATTGATGACTTATGCAGTGACATTGATTTCTGAAGTAGTGACATTGATGACTTATGCAGATTGTCAGACCAAGGAGGAGTAAAAACAGACTCTTTGTAGTTGGGATAGCGGGGAGGGTTAGAGGAAGCAAGGACAGATAGGCTAGGATTAGATGTGGCTTCTAGACGAGGAGCTGAGGATAGAGCACTCTGTAAGAAGGTAGTCTGCCCTTTCTATTAGCTATAGTAGCTAGATGGGAATGTAGCCTATATGGTAAATTACCATAATTCTTTGATCCTGTGATATTGATGTCCGATGTAGTGACATTGATGTCCGATGTAGTGACATTGATGTCCGATGCAGTGACATTGATGAATGATGCAGGGACATTAAGCTAAACATTCAAGATCGTGTTAAAGAATTGAGGGATTCCCCAATGAATCCACAAACAACGTGTGGCCATTACAAGAGTCATACTGAAGAGTCTTTGTAGTTTCACCAAACTTGTACTTCTATCCATATTAAAAGCTCCACATTCGGAGAAATGCAAAACAAGAGCAGAGCTGACTGATGTAGTTGTTAGGTTTTAAGCAATGACATTGACGACTTATGCAGTGACATTGACGACTTATGCAGTGATATTGATGTCTGATGCAGGGACATTGACGACTTTTGCAGTGACATTGATGTCTGAAGCAGTGACATTGATGACTTATGCAGTGACATTGATGTCTGAAGCAGTGACATTGATGACTGTATTTACAATTAGATAACTGATGCAATGATATTGATGTCACCGCATATACAACTTGATACACACATTTGATAACTTTGTAAAGTAACTTTATTTCTTTGTTATCTTTAAATATTTGATTGATGTTGGTTTATTTGATTAGTGTTGGTTTAAATTTTCGATAACTTTGTAAAATAACTGTATTTCTTTTGGTTTTTTTGGTTTAAAGGCATATTTTTTCAACCAAAGGTATGCATAAATTGTTACAATAACAGGTCACTGCATAAATCGTTACAATAACACGTCACTGCATAGTTCGATACAATAAGACATCACTGCATAGATCGCTACAATAAAAAGTCACTGCATAAATCGTTACAATGAGACGTCATTGCATAAATCGCTACAATGAGATGTCACTGATCAAGGTTGTCAATGGATCGCGGCGGTCAATACATAATGGTAGCCAATGAATCGCGGCGGTCAATGCATCGGGGTGGTTAATGGATTCCGGTGGCCAATGCATGACGGTGATCAATATTTCACGTAGATATTTATGAAGAAAAAATCGATTTTATGAAATTTAGTCGGAAAAAAATATTGAATTTTTGATTTTAGAATAAAGAAGACGAAAAAATATGAATTTCAGTGAAAAAATTTTGACGATCCAAGTTTTTGATCAAACTATATAATCTTTAGAAATATGGTGAATTAAAAATAAAAAAACAAAAAAAAAAACATTCTTCCTCTTTATCCACTTTAAATTAGAATGTCCTTATAACTAAATAAGATTTTGGAGTGTCCTATTACCCCTAATAAGTTGAAAATCAGTCCTTTTAAATAATTGGCCCAATATATTATTGGTTTATTATTAATTGAGGGTATTATGGGAAATCCTATGATGGTTAGAGTTTTTCATTCCGAAATATTCAATAATGCTTTAGGTTCCTTGTCTTGTTTATATATAGACTGCATGTGTACGATCGGTTGGTGATCATACAAAAAATAGGCATATAGACCAGAAAACCTAAAAGCACCATATGTCGTCACCATTGTGCGTATGGATTCGGTTCTCTCCTCTTATTCAAGACTTAGATCGAGATGGCTAATGGAATCGGATAACAACAGATGTAAGAACAATCATGTCGGTTTTTTCCGCTATTCAAGTATTCTTGTAGATATATTATTTTCCAGCATGTAGTAGTAATATACGCAAATTAGACATAAAGAGAGATTCCCCTTCATTTATTACAAAGGCCCTATCATCTTATGATGCCACACCACACCTGCAATATTCCCCATCAACATGCATGGCATTGGGATGCATACCCACACCCCTTTTTGTTTATTTTGCTCCACTTTTAACTACTTTCATATAAACATTAATCAATTAATTAATTAGGATATCTTTATTAGATTCGATCGTCGGTTGTGTATATATTTGAAACACATCCGACAATTGAGTCTAATAGATAATTCCTACATCAGAATTTTCCCCTTAATTATGCATGTAAGGTGTATGTACTACATGTATACTAGGTTGCACAGACACGAATACGCGGACACGGGACACTGCACGGGGATACGAGAGTTTTGGAAAAATTAGGACACGGGTGCGGGGGTCAAAATATAAATATTAAAAACATAAAAATTAATATGTAATTATCAAAATTATAAGCACGAAATCAACGTGGTGTTTCATTTGGTCTAAATGAGACCAGATCTGACTTTCATGGGTGAGTAAAGATTTTTTTTTTAACGAAACTACGTCGTTTTAGGTGGAAAGTGTCTAGAATCTGGTAAAAGTATCCATACTCTGGGAAAAATATCCATGTTTCCAGATACCGTGTCCGACTCGCGTTTCCAAATTTTTTTAAAATTCCAATTCGATCTGATGCATAGTTATCAGGCCCGGCCCGGCCCGGCGGTCGAACCGGTCGACCCGGTGTCCCGGTCCCAAACCCGGGCCGGGTCAAGCATTCGGCCGTTTACGCAAGTGAACCGTTCTGACCCGGCCAACCCGGCGGTCGGACCGGTCAACCCGGTAACCCGGACGGTTTTCCATCAGCCCAGTTTTTTTTTTTTTGTCATCAGGATTTCATTCACATTCAGCCGGTTCTAAAAAGAAGCTTCAGCTTAAACAAGATAAATCTCAAAACATCGAGCAAATTTTGTCAAAAAAAAGAACATCGAGCAGATCTCTCACAAAAAAAAAATCAAGCAGCAATATGTATTTTTTTTTGTTTTATAGGAAATAATTATTGGTATTTAGGGGTATTTGTACTTTTTTTTACGGTCGAAAACTCGAAGTGAAGATAATGAGCTTTTTTTCATTATGGATTGAATGTATTGCTGTGTTTTTTTAGGAATGTATGAAATTGTAGCAGTAGCTACAACACTTACCTAAAGAAAAGGCTAATTATTTGCGCTTTAACTTGCACAACAGATAATCATTTGAGGATTTTATGTTGTCTAATTTGTAATTGTGTTTGTTGGAGTATTTTGAAATAATTATGGTTGTTATATTTTATTTTATCTTTATGTTTTGAATATTCAATTATATTTTTTAAGTATATGATGTAACCCACCGGTTGAACCACTGACCCACCGGTTGAACCACTGACCTGGTGACCCGATGTCTTTTCCGGGTCAATGACCGGACGGACCGAGTCTGATAACTATGATCTGATGTTGTGTCCGACACACGACACACTAACCGTATGGAGTGTCCACGCATGATGGCCTGTATATTCATCTTATTGCAATGGGACAACTTTAAACGACAATCCTTATTGCATTTGGGGCCATTTTATTTAATCCACTCGTCTCTTATTGCAATCTGACTACTTTAAACAATAAACTTTAGATTCGGGACCAATTTTTTTTTTACTATTTTTACACCAGTACGGTTTTACCGGTATGGTGCAAAATAGGAGCATAAATGATTCAAGTCCAATCGAGTTTTGAGATTATTGAGTAGAGCGTACTTTTAAATTTTACGAACCCGAAACCGAACACAAGCTCGACATGACTATTCAATTTAAATTTGATCATGAACACCTCCGAACATAAATGAATCTCACAAAAGAAATGCAATGACATGTGCCTGTATTTCGATTCTTAACCAACCATAACATAAACTTCAAATAAAGAGGCGAAAGTAGCTTTTACCTTCAAATTGTTCTGGAGTATATAAGCTCAAATTCGTTCACCAATTCATCAAACTCGTCACTTAATTAGGTCAACTACTCGATCTAACCCCAAAATCAATTGTCTTACTATTTATAAACTGACGATGTTGGATCTCGTCTATGAATAAATCCGGACGTTTAATCTAGGGTAATATGAACGACGAATATTTTTTTAGGTGATTTTTAAACTGAGCTTGAGTATCTTCCCAAGTTGCCTACGTATCGTGTTATGTTTCAGGAATCAAGTCTTTCGTAGTTCCTTAGAGTTATTTATATAGGAGACGATTTATCCCTTTCCTTGTTCTACAAGGATTCGTATTATTATTATTTCCCTAAGAATTATTCCATGTAAATCTCTATGATTTAAAGATAATTATGGACATGTTTAAATGTCAAGATCACGGTATTTATGACTTAGGATTCTTTCCTTATGTATCTTTAGTTATCCTGCACGTGGAATATCCGCCGGGGCTGCTCTGTACGTCTTGCACCGAGCCTTCAAGGCCACTATGGCCGAACTTGGCAGCTCCTCTTCACCAAGCCTTGGCCGGCCTGCGGCGGCTGGAGGAGGAGTTTCTGCTGATCTCCCACCTGGGATTAAAGACCTACCCTTGGGTATGTCTTTAAGGCTCCTGGCCCTTATTATGTATTAACTCTCTGTCTTCCCTCAATGGTTAGCCAATATAAAGATGACATGTGGCGATAGTTAGTCCGACCTTCGTCATAAACTAAATAAAGTGGTGAGATCGAGAGGGTGTGTTTCTTGCTATAAAAAATAAAATTTATTCGAAGAAAGTTTTAATTCCTTTTTTTCCTACCAAAATGACAAATAATGAATTGACGGATCCTGAAAAACATTTCAACCATTTTCCACCAGATGCACAAATTACTTTTTTTAATAATGAATAGACAAAACCGCTGTGACACAACGAGCTGAGTGCAACAACGTGCATCTATATCATTGATCATGATGGATATGATAATGATCAATGAATTAATATTATGAATCAACGATGTAGATAGTTATTGCACTCGTTGTGTTACAATGATTGTACCTGTATCACAAATAGTAAGTCCCTTGTCCATTATGTTATGATATCAGCACGTAAAAAAAAAAAATGTTATCCAAAATAGTAAGACATCCCTGCATATCATAAATGCTTTCTCACCTAATAAAAGGAGATGAGATGATAATTTGAAGGAAAATGATATGTGCACTATACAAATATGTAGTGCATTTTTCATTATATGGTTTATTTATATGGATTAAAATGATGAATTATTTATTTTGATAGGTCACAACAAAATGAATAATGTTGATTGTATTGTGTAGAATGTTGTGATGAAATGAGTAGTAAATATATCACTACTCTGATTTGAAATATAAATAAATTGCAACCTAGCTGCTTTGTCTACTAGTCTAAAGTAAAAGAAAAAAAAAAATATTCTTTGAACAAACGAATGAACATAAACGGAGTAAATACAATATTATTTAAGATTATCATGCCAAAACTGATGTCATCATGAGAGTAGTAAAAATAATGGTTTTTTTTTTAAATTTTTTTTTTTAATTTTTAGGATAAGCGTTATTTTTATTCAATTAAATCAATAGAGCATGCCAATAGTACATGGGAATGCGGCCTCGTACCTCATTGTTTAATACTAACTAGCGATAAACCTTTTTTAGCTAGAAGATGAGCTGAAAAGTTGCCCTCTCGATTGACAAAAGACAAGCGCTGATTGACAAATACCGGAATAAGGACTTTACAATCGTCGATAATTGAACCCAGCTGAGACAAATCTCCTTCATTCGATAAAAGCTTTTGGTGGACCAGTTGCAAATCTCCTTCAAATATGATATTGAAGTATCCCCATGTAATAGCAAGGACCATAGCTTGATGAATATCTAAGGCTTCAGCAGTTGTAACATTATAGCACCCAAGTAATTTTGAAGAGAAGCTACGGAGAATGTCACCCGAGCTATTCCTCACCAAACCTCCAATTGCTACCTCGGACCCTTTTACCACTGCATCCACATTAAATTTAACCAATGATTGCGATGGTGGCTCCCAGGGTTTCCTGGCTTTTGATGAATTCGGCCTCTGCGATTTCCTTGAGTGAGCTTAAAGGTAGCTGGATGCTTCTATTTCTGACTGCATTACAATATCAGCCGGTGGCAAAGCACGGGTCTAAGTCTAACAGCTTTTCCTCCCGGGTAATCCCGTCTCCTTAAAGGAGCTATCTCTCCCTCAAAGTAGAACGGGCATAATCGAAGACAGATGGTAGCGTATTCGTCGTAGTTGATCTCACGTGCTATCCTCAAGTCTTCAACGTTTTCGTCTGCTCTCCCGAAAGAGGTTTCGCAGCTAAGTATTATGGTGTTGGAAACTGAGTGGGTCTTAGAGATGGGAAGGCCTACTACGAATCATTTCCTGAATGGGATCTTCTGCCCACGACCAATTGGCTATTTGGAGAGCCAGCGAATAAGCGAATCAGTGGCGCATGATAGAAAGGTCACGAACTCTTCAACACAGAGGGTCCGAAGGAGGCTTGAATTAGTCCAATACGCTTCGATTCTCGCTATAGTAAAGAGAGAAATAAAATAGAATAGGTTGACATAGATAGAAAAATAGAGTTAATGAGCTGGGTTATTAAAATCTCAATAGGTAGCTATCAATAGTAAATGGTGCGGGTGTTCGCGGTAAAGCACCAAGTACCGAGAAGCTATATTCTTCCGGTATGCCACGCACGAAAACAAATAGATTCTAAACCGACCAGCTGACACGATCTGGCTTGGTTGGCTGACCTTACCAATCCACAAGCTGAATGAAAAGAGTGGGAATATGTTCAATTATACATTTTAGAGGGGTTCCCCACCTCTGAAGCTTTCAACTCATCATATGGCTATGCTTATGCGCGAGAACTTGTGTACATTTCGAGATGGTACTTAGAATTGACTCAGTAACCGGGGAAGCTCTCAAGGTAGCCCAACTCTTCTTTCGCACCGCTTTTACAGCCCAAGAGAGAGCTCGGCGAGGCCTATCATCTAAAGTAGGACTTTCATGCTAATTTTAATATGTAGTTGATCGTCTAAGCCCATCCGGTAGCGAGAGGTTTAAAACCATTCAATCACCCCTTAGCTAAAAAAAAAAGACCCCGGTGTACACATTCCCTGTCAGTCATTCGGAGATGTTTAAGGGTGCCATAGTGGGAATAGTCAGTCTGGCATTATGTGGTGGGTTTTGTTCAGGTTCGAAGCTGAGTGCTTTTTACATTGGCACTTCAGGGAACGAAGTTGAAAAAGGAGTTAGTGTTGTTGCTTTGCGGTTGTTTGTGTCTCGGCTTCTTTGATGGGCACAGTAGCAACCACAGAAGGCTTAGCTACTTAGTCTACAAACATGGTCAGTAGATGACCTGCTTCATGTAGTCCTGGTAAACCGATCAAACAGGATCTGGATTTGGACTTCTTGTGGCGTCTGAGGTTTGAAAATATGACACCCGAAGGGCCTGGCACGCACAATCCTATCCTTTTCAGGATTTGGCTCTTGTTGCTCATAGATCAAGCTACATCTACTTTTCCAAATCAACCAAAGAGTATTAATAAACCTAGCTACAGACTTCTCCTGCCCTTTTTCCACTAAAGCTCAAAGAGATCCAGACTTGAGTGGAAAGGTAAATTCCTCCAAAATTGACCGTCTGGATATAAATGCCAGACTGATTTAGCTATGAAACAATCGAAGTAGCAGTGTCGTATCGTTTCTTGTGCTTTCCTACAAACCAGGCAGATACCATTCCCTACACCACTAGACATGAGCCCCATTGCTATCTGCAGTGAGTTATGAAGTATCTTCCAACAAAAATGAGCAGTTCTCGGCATTATATTTTCAATACATTTATATGCAATACGCATTTATTGCTTCAATTACACAATACATCTATCAACATGCTAAAAAAAATCTAACATAATCAAATCATATCGAAAACTAACCCTACTAATATTGTGTGATAAAAAAATCTATCAGAATCAAATCATATCGCAAGATAAACCTACAAATATTTGTTGTCAACATTACAATAAAAAACATTTATTTTCTAATCCAAAAAAAAAAACATTAGAATTAGTGAATTCAATGTAAGACACTATGCGGTAACATGGATGCAGTGACATCAATCCATACACATATATAACACAAAAACTCATGCATTATCATTAATTCATATAGTGGCGTAGCATAAAAATTCATGCAGTGAGAACAACTCGTACAATGACATTAATTTAAACAGTGACTTAGAATAAAAATTCAGCGGTGAAATTCATTCATTAATTCATATAGTGACGTAACATAAAAATTCATTCAGTGACAACATCTCGTACGTTGATATTAATTGACACGGTGACATTAATTTAATCAATGACTTAGAAAAAAATTCAACAGGGAAATTTATTCATACAGTGACGTAGTATTGAATGAAACAATTGTGACTGTTAGCGCGACATCGAGAATTAGAAAAAAGATTTGTTACACGGAAGAGATCATCGATGGCCAAACAATGCACGTATGTTTCTTCAAATTTTGCCTTCCCATGAAAGCTCTCAATTTTGAACCTGATGGGCATGGGCATGCTTTTCATTTTGCTGCTCTTAGACTAAAGTGGTTTTTCGGAGGAAGAAAACATATGTAGAAAATGACAATCATGTCATTTGAGATATAGAGGATCAGCAAGGAATCACCCTGATAAGCAAGTTGCTCTCCTCCTTGCTGATCGATCGACAAAACTGAAACTGCAAAAAAAAAAAAAGCCAAAGAAAGAGACGAAATAGAATACCGCTTCAAGGACATTCAAGAGACGGGTCCTAAGAGCATTTGTAATGATTATATATAGTTTTATGGAGTCTATTTTATTGTGGAGCCCACGAAATAGATGGGATGATGAGATTAATTCAAGTTACGAGTTGTAATGGCTCTGGTAAAATTAAATAAATATAAAAACAGCTTATCACTATTGAAGTAACAACTTTCGAAATATGCTTCATGAGATACAAGAAAATTAGCTGATTATTTGATTAATAGCTGTAAAATTTAAATTTTATGTAATAAAAAAGTTTTTCAACCAATCAAATATTTTTTTTTAAAATTAGATGGAAGTCTTACATGCACATCTAGGTGGAGTCAATATTTTTTAAGTCTATATAGATGCACACCTAGGTGAATTCAATATTTTTTGAGTCTATTTTAAAGCTATTACTGTATATAAAAAACGAAACTTCGTCTAAAATTGATGATTTTATTATCAAGGTAATCAATATTTTTTAAACACACTTTTGTTTCACTAGGACTCGAACCCGGAATCTCCGGGTTATAAACCTCAGTGATTACCTCGGTAAATCAAGGTAATCAATTTTTGAGCTATTACAATTGCTTTAATCAGCCCTGTTTGAAGAAGAATATATTGACTCCACATACGAGTTTGATGATTAAATTCTAACTGATTGTGCACCTCAACATGACTTTTTTTAAGGTATTTGGACATGCTTTCTTGAGGAATAGATGTTGGTCAGGGAACCAACCAGTCCCTACATGAGATGATAAGATTTTTTAAGGTATTTGGACATGCTTTCTTTAGGAATAGATGTTGGTCAAGGAACCAAAGAGTCCCTACATGGGATGATAAGAGCTCACTCAAAGGGCTGTGTTATCACATGATATGGATCAATTAAAGACTTAAGATGTGTTTGACTTTGGGTAATTTCTATCATCAAATGAATCAGTTTCTTTGTAATTCATGATTTGAGTGCTTCATTAATTCATTGATTATATGGGCATGTTTGGTATAGAGAAAAACCAAGAAAAGAACAGCAGTGAGAATAGGCTTGAGAAAAGAAAAGTCTAAAAAAAAAAAAAAAGAATTGTTAGAAAAATGTAAGAAAATATGGATTTTTAAACTTAAAAAAAAATCTTTTCTTTTCTCAAACAACTTTTCTCAATGGGGAAAGAATAAAAATCTGAGAAAATAATGCATTTTTTAGAAAACTTGAAAAGTTGAGAAAAGAATACAAAACTTTTCTTTTCTCAATACCAAACATGCCCCTATAAGTTAGAGAAGTATATCCCTTCTAGAATCTTTAGCCAAGTTTTATTATATCTGCATGTTATGTGGAACAATAGATGCTTAATTATAGCTAATTGTCACAAGTATCATGAATGATGGCAAAAGTAACCCAAAACATTCTTTTTTGAGCCTTTTCGATACCGAGCGTGTGTGATACTTAAACCTTTCTGTCACGTCCAATTATTTGATCTGCGTTGCTTTTACTATGATTGCTGGAAGCATAAGCGTATGTTTGAGAGCATATGTCTGAGATTCTGACAAATTAAATGACAGATTAAATGGTAGTAGATTTAGAAAGAATAAATGGCCCTCAGCTTAGCAGAATGATACAATACGTTTTTTAGACAAGATTAAAGGAACCAGACAGGTGTCTCTCAGGACAGATATTTTCACAGGTTCATGAGGAATATTTCACATTGAAAACCAAACCTATGTCATAATTGTAAACCTAACATTCATAGAAAATAAAACTAAAGAGGATTTCAGTTACTTTTTACAATCATTCAACCACCCGTACAAATGAGTCGTCAAAAGGATTTTCATACATAATACATCAGACCTTGAGGTAATACCTCTCTTTGTCTTTCTTACGGTAGGTAAAATATCGAATCGCTTGAAATGAGGACAACTTTTATGTTGCCTCCACTGCCTATATCCTTTTTGACGGTGATGTTATATTCAATACACATAACACAGTAAGAGACTGCACTTGAATCAGATAATTTTTTGGTATCCGATTTTTCTGTTCATACGCACCCATGTCAGTCTCACCCGACTCATTCATTAATATCCTTTTCGGTGGTTGATTAGCTAAAAACCGCTGCAAATCCTCATCCATTGTAATCAGAAACTTGCCTTTTGATTTTCCTACGAAACCAACGAGGACAAACCACCTATTTTTCTTCTTCTTACGATCCAAAAAAAAAAGGTGTATTTGATCAAATCAGCTACGGTGTTTGCAAGAAGATTGATATTAGAAGCCTTGCTAATATGATGCTGCGGATTTTCCTAAAAAACTGTATTTTAACTTGTTCAAAATACCGCGAAATACAACACCCGGCAATGAATATCATGTGTCCGAAAACTTTTTGACGGCCAGAACTCAACTGCAATGACGGCAAAAGTTGGTTCACATTGTGCTATTCTAGAAGTCATCGAAACACATCCCTAGTAGATTGATTCAACAAGCAAACTGTCAGTCAAAGTATGATAGATACCCTAATGAATAGCATTTATTTGTTAATATGAAAAGAATTTCGCTATTCATTAGGGTATATGTCATACTCTAGCTGACGGTTTGCTTGTTGAATCAATCTAAAATGGATGTGCTTCGATGACTTCTATAACAACACTATGTGAACCAACTTTTGCCGTCATTGCGGTTGAGTTCCGGTTGTCAAAAAAGGTCAACGAGATAAGAGGATAAGGGAGAATGTTTCGGACACATATGATAAAACTCATTGAGGTGCGAAACATGGTATTTATTACCGGGTGTGGTATTTCCCGGTATTTTAAACAAGTTAAAACGCGGCTTTTATAGAAAATTCCGCAAAGTCGTATCAGCAAGGATTCTAATATAATATCGATCTTCTTGCAAACACAGTAGTTGATTTGATCAACAACATTATTCTTTAATTGGTTTGTAAGAAGAAAAATATGTGTTTGTCCTTGTTGGTTTCGTAGGAATATCAAAAGACAAGTTTCTGATTACAATGGATGAGGAATTGCAACGGTTTTTAGCTAATCAACCACTAAAAAGAATATTAATAAATGGGTTGGGTGAGCCTGGCATGGGTGAGTATGAACATAAGAATCCGGTATAAAAAAATTCATCGATTCATGGGCAGCCTCCTACTGTGTTAGGTGTATTGAATATAACATCACAGTCAAAAAAAGGACATAGGCAGTGGAAGCAACATAAAAGTTGTGATATTTTACCTACCGTAAGGAGGTCAAGGAAGACAGAGAGATATTACCTCAAGGTTTGATGCTTGTATGGAAATCATTTTGACGACTCATTTGTATGGGTGGTTGAATGATTGTAAAAAGTAACTGAAATTATTTTCTATCAATGTTAGGTTTGCAAATACGATAGATGTTTGCGTTTTCAAAGTGGAATATTCCTCATGAACCTGTGAAAATGTCTGTCCTGAGAGGCAACTGTCTGGTTTCTTTTAATCTTGTCTAAAGAAACGTATTGCATCATTCTGCTATGCTGAGGGTCATTTATTCCTTCTAAGTCTACGACCATTTAATTTGTCAGAATCTCAGACATACACTTATGTTTCCAGCAAACTTTTTATAACCATACAATCATAGTAATAGCATCATCATCCTGCATTTGAAAATTGAAAAGCTAAACGGTTAACTTACGAATATTACAGGATGGCCCATCCTGGGATCACAGTTAGAATTATTTAATGCATGCATAATATACGCTCAAGTAGACCTTGCAACTTGGATAAGGGATAGATTAAATAAAAAATAAAAAATCACTTTGTCGGAATGCATGCAGATCTAATTGTCAGAACAACACATGAAGCAGACTTAGACTATAAAGAAACTACAGCAGCAATCAAACATATTCCTTCGATTCGACTTAGTGAGACATGTACTTCACTCAGCAACAAGATACACACCGTATCCCCTAAACAAGAACAATAGTTATCAGATTCTGAGGAAACATAGCACATCAGTGGCCCCCCAAAAATGCTTTTGAAGCAGATCAAGGAGAGACATGACCAAAGTCAAGAAAGTTGATGCAACAAAAAGATCACAAATTCCCAAGTCCAAGCATGCAATGGACACAACATTACTAGAGATTTTGTGAAAACAATTACGACAACGTCAACAGTGAATAATAGTCTCCAGACCCAATGATCTTAAGGTTCGAAAAGCGCATATAAGTAGTTGTAATTAAAGAAGACAATAAATCAATCATAGAACAAGAGGTTCAGACTGCTTTACAGCCATATAAGAGTAGTTGAGAAGAGGAGGCAATGGGATAGAAAGAATAAACTAAAACGAGAAGAATAGGAAAGGGGAATTATGACCAAGTGTTTAACATGTGGAGGATGATGATGACTCAAATAAAGAGGCAACAGATAGTCGATCTATTTCGCTTTTAATACCGCCTTATACATTTGGGCCTTTGAAATATATAAGGCTTCTAAGAACATACTTCACAACCGATTCAATCATTAAACTACTCCACTCATATTATACAAAAGCAAATGAACGCTCTCCCCCTTTTCGCATCTATAATTATTGATCAAGACATTTTTCGATAAGTTTGACAATAACTTAAGTAATCCAGCAAAATCCTCAATACGCACTCACTAATTTTCTGTTTTGTTTATACTTGGTTTCAACTATCAACCAAAGCCTCATATAGCACCAAACAGGTATAGTATTGATCTGTTTATTCCCTTACTCCCTTTAAAGAAAAAAAACACTGTACACTCAAGCTCAACTAGGCACGGCCATTTTTGTAGCCTCTTGTTTGTCTATCTATCCTTTTCATTACTCATAACCACAGTTAAATGGTACAGGCAGTCAACTGGTCAAACCAAACAAGAACACATCCTATTGATAAAAATTATCTGAATATACGAAGATTAATTATGATGTAAGAAATAAACTTTTTTTTTTTTAAAGAAACAAAGGTTGCAAAAACAGATTTCATTATATGTTATCTCAATCTCGGATTAAGTTGATCTTCATTTCCATCTTTATAAATTTACTTCAATTGATAAAGCTCATAGGACAACATCTTTGAGGGATCTGATGCTCATCATTATTCAGTAAGCAATACACACGTACACATGTAGGAGATGAAAACCAAATTAAGATTCACCAACACATTTAAACTGAAAGATAACCTAATGAACAAAAACCATTACTACCTCAATTCGGACGCATTTTGATAGCCTGAATGTATCATCAATTACCCTGACAAGTGAATAGAAAAACATCCCACTTAGAATTAAAGTCCCCTTGTGGAAGGATAAAATAATTGAAAACAACACCTTATCTAACATACCTCTGTCCAGAATCAACGTCAACTTCACTAAGCATATATGCTGCTTTAGACCACTGCTGCTCCAATTCACACACAATTCAGCAAGTTTCTCTCTAATTACAAGCACATGTAAGCCAAGTAAGGACATTGTACAAAAAAAATAGAACATTACAAGGGATTACGTAAGGCCAAACAGAATGTTTTCCAATGCTCCCGCGTAACACTAACACGGTGCAGAGCCAAAACCAGAACACACGCATTTCACTTTACAACATATAAAGTTTCACAATAATACACGCTTAACCGACAGATCAACAAAGAAATAAACATTTTTTTATTAAATTAACCCAACCGTGCGTTGATGCAGTATGCACTTGTCAGTAAGGTGACTTAAACTCTACATCTGGTGGAACCAATCTGAAGACTCAGCTGGGTGATGGTCAGCTGAGAAGTGTATTCAATTCTGTACATCAGTAGGGTGGAGTCTGCGAGCTTCGGCGGGGTAGCTTCGGCGGGGTAACTATCGGCGGGGTGATAGTCGATGAGTACTTGAATACGGCGCAGGTCCCACATCCGTTAATTCGTTATGTGACGGTATACGGTGTCATTAAAAGGAGGACACGTGTAGGGGTATTTATGGTGCATCGGACAAAGATTCCCGGCGGCTAGGGTTTAGGGATTTGTGCCTATAAATACGATTGTTGTCTCATTATCCGAGTGTGTTGAAATCTGTAAAATTCGGTGATAATAAAATATCTCTTTTCGCCGTGGTTTTTTACCTCTCCCACCGAGGGGTTTTCCACGTTAAATCGTGTTCTTCTTGTTTATGTTATCTCCTTTGATTGTTTATGTTTGATTGCTTCGTTTCGTTTCTTGCATCCGAAGTTATCTCCATCCGTTTTATAACAAGTGGTATCGAGCCGGGTTACGGAGAAAACGATCATACGATCAACTTCATCTTCACCAAGACCTTCGACAAGGTGCTAGGATCGTGATAAAGTTGTAATCTTTAGCAAGGAAAGATGTCGGCGGTAAACGTAAAAATCGATAAATTTACGGGAAGGAACAGTTTTTTGGTCCGTGGCAAATCAAGATGCGTGCAATCGTTGAAACGAAAGGGTTTGTGGAGTCCTTTATTTGACAAACCAAATACGGGTGCGGCAGATTATGCCGATCGGAAGAGAAAGCACATTCAACCATCATGTTGTGCTTATCGATGATGTTATCACCGAGGTTGCTTTGAGGAAGACACCGCGGCCAAGTTGTGGAAAAAGCTTGAAAGCTTGTATATGACCAAGTCACCGACCAACAAGTTGTTGTTGAAACGAGAGGTTGTTCGGTTTGAAGATGCATGAAAGGAGTCCACCGAGGGAACATCGGACCGAAATTTGAACACAATATTGCTTGATTTAAGGAATATTGATGTTAAAATTGAAGATGAAGATGCGGCCCTAATCTGTTGGTGTCACTACCGGCATCATATGAAAACTTTGTGCGATCTTTCATAGTTGGAAAGGATACGGTAGCTTTGGAGGATGTAAGGTCCGCCTTACATGCCGGGAGCTTAGACACAAATTTCTTCGGTACAGACGAGACGGTCGAACATTTCTGGGCTAGTAGCTAGCGACAATAGTGGAAAAGGATATGGACGAGAAGAAGAAAAAGAAGTCGGGGTCCAAAGGTCCTAAGTCTACCGATGTACGTAATTACTTGTAAGGAGCGGGGACATTGGAAGTCCAATTGTCCAAGGAAAAAGAAACGACGGGAAGGCAATTCGGCACGGTAGCCTTGGCTGCTACCGAGCAATCGATGAGGATCCGGTTCTAGTTGCGGGGGACTCTACACACCATAATGATGTGTGGATACTTGATTCCGGAGCATCCTACCATATTTGTCCAAACAGAGAGTGGTTTTCACTTATGAGCGGATAGATGGTGGTCAAATCTATATGGCCAACGGCAAGGTCCGTAAAGTTGTGGGAATTGGCTCGGTAAAGTTAAGGACGAGAGGATGGTAAATTTTGTACACCGAAAGATGTAAGACATGTTCCACGAGATGACCAAGAATTTGGTATCTCTTAGTCTACCTGGACGAAGGGGTTCAATTTCAAGGGTGAAGGTGGGCGGTTTGAATGTCTTCAAAGACTCGGTTGTAGTCCTCAAAGGCATCAAGAGGGAACCTTGTATATATTACAAGGATCTACGTATCCGCACCGTCGCTATTGCATCCTCGGCGGTTCACCGGGCTCGACGGACTCGACCGTGGCACGTGAGACTAGGTCACGTAGGTGAAAGGGGTATGCGATTCTTTCTTCGACGGGTTTTCTTGGGGGATATAAGGTCAAGAATCTGGACTTTTGTGAACATTGTGTGTTTGGGAAGTTGCACGAAGTAAGTTCTCGGCGGGGTTGCACAACACAAAGGCATCACTTGATTATATCCATTCGGACCGATGGGGTCCATCAAAAGTTGAGTCATTGGGTGGTCACGGATATTTTGTGTCATTCATAGATGACTATTCAAGGATGACTTGGGTGGTGATGATGAAGAACAAAAGTGATGCATTCGGTAACTTCAAGCGAGTGGAAGGCCCTAGTGGAGAATCGGTTAGGCAAGAAAATCAAGAAGCTTCGTACGGATAATGGTCCGGAATTCTCGCCGGACGGATTTTGATTCATTTTGTGCGGTGAGGGTATTGCCGGACATCATACGTAAGGAATACACCTCGAGCGAATGGTGTAGGCGAAAGGATGAATCAAACTCTACCGGAGAGGGCAAGATGTATGCTTTCTCAAGTTTGGTTTATCAAGGAGATTTTGGGCGGAGGCCGTAAAAACAAACTTGCTACTTAATCAACGGGAGTCCTCACACGGGGATCAATCTCGAAGACACCATTTGAGATGTGGTCGGGCAAGCCTCGCCGACTACTCGGTTCTAAGGGTTTTTGGGAGTACGGCTTACTATCATGTTAGTGAAGGGAAGTTAGAACCAAGAGCCAAGAAGGGAGTGTTTGTGGGGTATGGTGATGGAGTGAAAGGATATAGGATTTGGTCATCGGCGAGTCCGAGTAATCCTCGACGGGGACGTTGTGTTTGATGAAAATTCTATGTTAAACTCGTCGGTGGGGAGGTCTACGAGTACGAAACCGGTGTTGAATCGATAGTGTTGAGAAACGGGTGGAGCTTCGGGTGGAGTCTACCGATATGCAACAATCGGTGGACCAAAATCAACACTATACCGATACGGATAATGAACCGAGAATCGATCCAAGCCGACCCTACGAGACCTCGGCGGGGCGTCATACAAACATTGATCGGCGAGTCTAGGCGCGGCGGCCTAGAAGATCTAATGTTGGGATACCTCCAAGGAGATATGGATATGATGATTTGGTGGATATGCACTCCAAGTTGCGAAAGAAGTAGAGGTTGCCGAACCTACTACTTACGGGGAAGCGATGACATGTACGAAGCATCTCGGTGGCATGCTTTGCCATGGGAGATGAAATGGAGTCATTACTGAAGAATCAGACTTGGGAATTAGTCAAACAGCCTACTGACAAGGGAGTTGTGACTTGTAAATGGATTTTCAAGAAAAAGGAAGGAATAACAAAGGCAGAAGGGGTCAGGTATAAGGCACGTTTGGTTGCAAGAGGATTCAGTCAAAAGGAAGGGGTTGACTTTGATGAAATATTTTCACCTGTGGTCAGACACACTTCAATCAGGGTGTTACTAGCAATGGTGGCACAACAGGATCCGGAACTTGAGCAATTAGATGTGAAAACTTGCTTTTCTACATGGTGAGGTGGATAAGGAGATATACATGACACGGCTTTGAGGGTTTTCAAGTTCCCGGAAAGGAAAATTATGTTTGCAAGTTGAAGAAATCATTGTATGGTTTGAAGCAAGCTCCAAGGCGGTGGTATAAAAGGTTTGACAGTTTTATGCTTCGACGGGGTTACAACGAAGCCCTTATGATCGTTGTGTATACCACGGTCCTTTGAAAGATGGATCATATATCTATCTTGTTACGTATGTGGATGATATGCCGATAGCCGCAAGGAAGTCGATGTTCAAAATCGAAGAACCTTCTTAGTGCTTTGAATTTGAAATGAAGGATTTGGGTGCGGCCAAGAAAATCTTGGGGATGGAGATCTCGGAGAGATAGGAGTCGAAAGAAGTTGTTCTTGTCTCGGCGGGGTTATGTGCGAGAAGATATTGGCCAAGTTTGGGATGTCTCGTCGCAAAACCAATAGATACTCCTATGGCATCAAATGTTCATTTGTCCGTTTATGCTTCACGGTCGAGTGAAGAGAAGGAGTATATGTCAAAAGTTCCCCATGCTAGTGCGATTGGCGATCCGATGTATGCCGTGGTTTGCACTAGGCCCGATTTGGCTCGGGCGATCGGTGTTGTCGGTAGGTTTATGGCTCAACCTGGTAAGGAACACTGGAAAGCTGTTAAAAGGATATTCAGGTACCTGAGAGGTACAGCTGATATTGGTCTCATTTATGGAGGTGATAATGGTCTGGTCACAGGTTACTGTGATGCTGATTATGCAGGTGATGTTGACAGTAGAAGATCAATGACTGGTTATGTGTTTACATTGGGAAATGCGGTGGTCGGTGGAAAGCTACTCTTCGGGCTACGGTAGCCTTATCAACTACCGAAGCGAGAATACATGGCTCTTACTTGAAGCGGCTAAGGAGGGTATCCGGTTGAAGGGGCTAGTCGGTGATTTGGGGTTGCATCGGGATCGGTGAGATATATTGTGACGCTTTAAGTGCAATATGTTTGGCCAAGGATCGGTTCATCATGAAAGAACCAAGCATATTGATATCGGGTATCATTTTCGAGGAATGAGAAGAGGGTTGTAGTGAAAAGATCGGCACCAAGGATAACCTGTCGATATGTTCACTAAACCGCTTCGAATGAGTAAGTTCCGGCTTTGTCCGGACTTACCGAATATTCAAAGCTTGTAATCTGTTTCGGAAACTCTACGAGGGCGGATCGGTGGAGTGGATCTTGTGGAGATAGTCCGGTACAAGTACATCGGCATTGACGAATGCATCCGGTACAAGTACATCCGGTTGTGCAATCTGTTTGACTCAGGGAGAGTTGAAGTCAAGGTGGAGATTTGTCGGTAAGGTGACTTAAACTCTACATCCGGTGGAACCAATCCGAAGACTCGGTACAGGGTGATGGTCGGTGAGAAGTGTATTCAATTACGTACATCGGTAGGGTGGAGTCTACCGAGTTTCGACGGGGTAGCTTCGGCGGGGTAACTATCGGCGGGGTGATAGTCTCGCGAGTACTTGAATACGACGGGGTCCCACATCCGTTAATTACGTTATGTGACGGCTATACGGTGTCATTAAAAGGAGGACACGTGTAGGGGTATTTATGGTGCATCGGACAAAGATTCCCGGCGGCTGGGTTTAGGGATTTGTGCCTATAAATACGCTTGTTGTCTCATTATCCGAGTGTGTTGAAATCGTAAAATTCGGTGCATAATAAAATATCTCTTTTCGCCGTGGTTTTTTACCTCTCCCATTTGAGGGGTTTTCCACGTTAAATCGTGTTCTTCTTGTTTCGTTTATCTCCTTTGATTGTTTATGTTTGATTGCTTCTGTTTCTGTTTCTTGCATCTGAAGTTATCTCCATCCGTTTTATAACAGCACTTGCATTAAATTTTTTTTTTATGGCCTTAGTAGTCAACGTGGCTAGAGAACTCATATTTTATTACAAATCAGGTCCATGCAATTTACCATTAGTTCAACATAGCAACATGCATTATATGTATTGTATTGGTAGCCAAGTTGTATATTTAAATTAAACAACACCAAACATAGGATTTTAGTTCAGTTAACAAATAAAAGATCCGGTTGAACATCCCTTTTAACTCATTTTCTTGAAGAAAATATGATATTTAAAGTCAAGCTTCACAAACTCCAAGAACACTTGAAGATTCAAATACCTATCGATTCTTTCACCTAAAAACGTAGATTTAAGCTTACAACAACTTTTAAACAACTCAAATCTAAGAAATAAACCATGAAAAGTTTTAGATCTAGAAAATAGATCTAGATCTAAAAGTGGGTTTTGAAGATCCTTACTTGATAGAAGCAAAACTTATATCATCTTGTTGCCCTCTTCGTCTTGATCGATTTAGTGTGATTGATCTGAAAATTCAACGGTTTAATTGTTATAAAAGTTGGATTTTCTTCTCCAACTCTCTTTTCTCTCTACTCTTTCTTCTCCTCTCTACTCTAGGTGTACACCAAAAGAGTGGCTTGTTTCAATGTATGAAACTTGAGTGGCTTGTTAAATAAAGCGAGACAAGCTTAGCTAATACTGTATATATCCGTTTCAAAATATAAATCATTCTATACTTTTATATATTATCAATGTAACATTTATTACTCTTTTCTCTCTCTTACCCCTAATTATTATCAATCAAACCACTTTTCATTACTTAACAACTATTACATTAATGATAGTCAATGGACATTTTAGACATTAACCATCAAATTTATGACATTCAATCATTTTTTTAATCTATGTGAAAACACAAGAAATAACTTATATTATGAAAAGGAGATAAGAATAATAAATAGCATGATGGTCATAAAGAGATAGATATGTTTTCCACCATTATTAATGTTATTAAAGTTAAGGAGGTGTTCACGGTATCGGATTGGTTCAAAACCATGGTAGATACAGAAAATTTGTTCAACGGAGTTCATAATATTTTAAGAATGGTTAATTTTTTTTCAGCATGTCCATAAATACTATTTTTATAAGTAAAATTTAAATAATTTATCATTTTAGCGGTGTTTGTGCGTCTCGTTTGGGGTCAGGTAGATAGCCGTTGTTCAAAACCAAACCAAACCAAATATTTCGGTTTAAGAAATATGAAACCTAAATCAATTATGTTAAATTCGATTTAATTCAGTTTGGTCTTTCATTTCTTTCATTTCTTTGATTTGGTTCGCTTGGATATGACGCTTTATACTAAAAGAAAACTATTACAAATCAAGCATACTAACTAAATTGATCTAATTATAGACAAATTTTAGTCTATTTAGTATTTTTGACTCCTTATATCATTGCATGCTAGGTAACATGTCATCAATCACATGAATAAAGAAACAAAAGCACCCGTCGAGAAATGATAGTCGCAACGAAAAATAACAAAGAAACAAAATATTGATTGATCTAGCACCCGTCGAGAAATATATGGAACCAAGACTTCAAGAGCGATAAAACGTCCCAATATTGCTATCATAACAAACAATAGGGGAGCTTTTAAATAAGGTAGACGAATTTCAATATACTACACCCTTGTTAGATAAATAAGCATATACGTATATAATTCTGAAGTAGAATTGCCACATATATATCTATATCTATATCTATCTATACTCATAATAAAAATACGATGAGGTGTTTCCTCCAAAAATTCCCTCAGTGTTTCTCCCAAAAATTGTTTCCTACCCTCGGTGTTTCCCCCACAAATTGTTTCTCATTTTTAGTTATAATATTGAAACTAATTTATTATATTTTGATTTCAATTAAATTACACCAACCCTTTAATTTCACTATACGTGACACATGCTTGACACCCCTTTATCCATATGTAATCCATTACATTTATCCATATTTTTTTATTAATTATACTAGAGTGGTTAGGCCTTGCACCGCAAGGCCCCGTAAGGCCCTCGGTCTAGAAACATTTGCTTAAAACAGAAGGTTTAAACACAAGACACGGGATAAAAATATTGTTTGAAACATAAGATCTAAACACAAAAGACTTAAAACTTGGTTTGTTAATTACATTCTTGGAGTAAATAAACACTTACACAAGATAATGAACTCATGATGCGCCTTGTTGGGAAGTAATAAACGATACATAACCAAAGTCATAGATTGAATGGAACATATTCAAATAAAAACATGAACATCATATGTGTTGCAGGTAACTTCAGGTAACTTATAAATTAAATATAAGAGCAAACCAAAACGAAGGGAAGTCTTAAAAAACATTAACAGAACGTTTCTTGAAAATCAATAATATGATACAGGGCACAAAAGAAGTTGAGAAAATGAGTATTGAGTAAAAAAAAACAAGCAGTTTATTTACCATAAGCACAAGATCAAAGGGCATCAATAAATGTGAGTAGCTTCCGTGAGCAATTTTTCCTGTATGCAAGAGGAAAACACATAATGGTTGATTGTATGTAGGCGTGGGGGATAGTGATGAAGAAGCCGCAGCCGCAGCCGCAGCCATGAAATGAAAACCCTAATACTACTACCAAAACTAAATGAAAGGGCAAGTAAAATTAATGTGAGAGAATAAAGGGTGCTACCAATATCCATGTCAGATGAGAACCCTTCTTCAAGATCAATAACACTTCCTCTGTCTGCAAAACACTGGATTTTCATTGTGGATTCCATGCATTTCATAAAACGGGCTAACTCAAGGTCCATGCCTACCATGTCCCTAAAGAATGGGAAAGAAAAAGGTCAAAACATAAAATCAAATGTAGACAGGGCACATTAGGTACTTCATATGCAATCTGCATGTGGAAAAAATCTTGCTATCACATTTGAACAATAGAGATGGGGTGGACTGCACTTGTTTGCACTGAATGTTTGATGCTTTCCTCATCCTTACAATGCAAGTTTTCAACATTTTCGGTTCTCAGAAAAATTCTTTCCCTTCTTCGGTGGAAGCTGAATGATTTCCCCCCATACCAAGCCACTAAAATTGTTCCATTAATAAACGATCCAACCCTTAAAGAAGATTTTAAAAAAAGAACCAAACAAGGAGGATAGATTTAAAAAATGAAAAAATAAAACTTTACAGCAGAGTAGAAATAAATGGCAATACTGTAAACCCTCAACTATTAACTGAAAGGAAAAAGCTATGAAACAAAAAGGAATTCCCAAAAAAAACAATGTGGAACATTCATATAAAGCAAGAGAAACTCAGCTCGTTTCTTTTTACTTGTTTCTCAACGAATAATAACAACACCTTCTGCTTTCCATCAAGCATTGGTGTTCTGAATATGCAAAATGTGCTGAAATTCCTCATTCAAAACCAGAGCCTGCACAAATCAATACTCGAAATCAATCATTCAACTGAAAAGGTAATCATCCAATTGAATCAATTTCAAAAACGGGATCACGGAGCTAGCAGATTCACTCACCGTGTCTCTATTGATTGTGATGGATATGTGTGCAGGAAACCGATAAAACTCACCCCATTATGCTCATTCCTTACACAACTTCTTCAACTGCAACAAAAACCAACAGATTAAAACAAGAATCAAGGTTTAAACTGCTCCACTACATGAGTGACAAATAAAAGACAAACTTGAGTAACCAAAACCAGTTTTTTTTCACCGGATTATCAATCAAAGGTCCGAACTTTTAGTTTCAAATGTGTCTTTTTCAGCTCGTAACGGCTTTGACCAGGCAGCCTGTAATCCTTATCAATTTCTGCAAGATTATTCAAACATTAATGGCAGAAATTATAAAATCAAAACGAAAATTAAATAGAGATAGAGTGAAGAACGAATTCACCGGATAAAATTAAAACTTAACGGGCAATGGAGGTAGACCGGTTAAATGCTCCATCGAGTTCAAAATCCTTCAATAGATAACATACCTGGTTCCATATAGGTTCACCAGGAGGTCCAATAACGATGAGTCCGATCGTTCTTTTTACTTGCGTATTACTTGATCTCCCAACTTCAAAACAATATACGGATCCGTTTTGCCTGTTCAAAAATATGAATGAACAAAAAATTTACAAGAAGCAAACATATTGGATATAAACAGAGATTGACGAGCCATTCAGATTCTCACTGGGCCTTGCCGTATAGATACAAGATTTCAATTTGAATCATAACAGAATAAAAACAAAAACATTCTGACTCGTTACCATAGAAGATGTCAGTAAGGTGACTTAAACTCTACATTTTGGTGGAACCAATCTGAAGACTCAGCTGGGTGATGGTCAGCTGAGAAGTGTATTCATTTACGTGCATCGGTAGGGTGGAGTCTACGAGCTTCGAGCGGGTAGCTTCGGCGGGGTAACTATCGCCGGGGTGATAGTCCGCGAGTACTTGAATACGACGGGTCCCACATCCGTTAATTCCGTTATGTGACGGCCTATACGGTGTCATTAAAAGGAGGACACGTGTAGGGGTATTTATGGTGCATCGTACAAAGATTCCCGGCGGCTAGGGTTTAGGGATTTGTGCCTATAAATACAGTTGTTGTCTCATTATCCGTGGGTGTTGAAATCTGTAAAATTCAGTGCATAATAAAAATATCTCTTTTCTGCCCGTGGTTTTTTACCTCTCCCACTGAGAGGTTTTCCACGTTAAAATCTGTGTTCTTCTTGTTTCTGTTATCTCCTTTGATTGTTTATGTTTGATTGCTTCTGTTTCTGTTTCTTGCATCTGAAGTTATCTCCATCCGTTTTATAACAAGTGGTATCAGAGAAAGGTTCTGGAGAAAAACGAGTCCGTACGACCAACTTCATCTTCACCAAGACCTTCGACAAGGTGCTAGGATCCGTGATAAAGTTGTAATCTTTAGCAAGGAAAGATGTCGGCGGTAAACGTAAAAATCGATAAATTTACGGGAAGGAACAGTTTTGGTCCGTGGCAAATCAAGATGCGTGCACTTGTTGAAACGAGCGGGGTTTGTGGAATCCTTTATCTGAAAAACCAAATACAAGTGCAGCAGATTATGCCAGTCTGGAAGAGAAAGCACATTCAACCATCATGTTGTGCTTATCTGATGATGTTATCACTGAGGTTGCTGAGGAAGACACCGCAACCAAGTTGTGGAAAAAGCTTGAAAGCCTGTATATGACCAAGTCACTGACCAACAAGTTGTTGTTGAAACAGAGGTTGTTCAGTTTGAAGATGCATGAAGGGAGTCCACCGAGGGAACATCGGGACACTCGAACACAATATTGCTTGATTTAAGGAATATTGATGTTAAAATTGAAGATGAAGATGCAGCCCAATCCCGTTGGTGTCACTACCGGCATCATATGAAAACTTTGTGTAGTCTTTCATAGTTGGGAAGGATACGATAGCTTTGGAGGATGTGAGGTCCGCCTTACATGCCGGGGAGCCGAGACACAAGGCCGCTTTGGGACGACGATCGAAATTTCTTTGGGCTAGTAGCTAGCGACAATAGTGGAAAAGGATATGGACGAAGAAGAAAAAGAAGTCCGGGTCCAAAGGTCCTAAGTCTACCGATGTCCGTAATTACTTGTAAGGAGCGGGGACATTGGAAGTCCAATTGTCCAAGGAAGAAGAAACGACGGGAAGGCAATTCGGCACGGCGGCTTTGGCTGCGAGCAATCGATGAGGATCCGGTTCTAGTTGCGGGGGACTCTACACACCATAATGATGTGTGGATACTTGATTCCGAGCATCCTACCATATTTGTCCAAACAGGGAGTGGTTTTCTACTTATGAGCGGATGGATGGTGGTCAAATCTATATGGCCAACGGCAAGGTTTGCAAAGTTGTGGGAATTGGCTCGGTAAAGTTAAGGACGAGAGGATGGTAAATTTTGTACACCGAAGGATGTAAGACATGTTCCACGGATGACCAAGAATTTGGTATCTCTCGATCTACTTGGACGGACAAGGGTTCAATTTCAAGGGTGAAGGTGGACGTGAATGTCTTCAAAGATTCGGTTGTAGTCCTCAAAGGCATCAAGAGGGAACCTTGTATATATTACAAGGATCTATCGTATCCGCACCGCTCTTCTTGTTGCATCCTCGAGCGGTTCACCGATCTCGACGGACTTCACCGTGGCACGTGAGACTTGGTCACATGGGTGAAAGGGGTATGCGATTCTTTCTTCGACGGGTTTTCTTGGGGGATATAAGGTCAAGAATCTGGACTTTTGTGAACATTGTGTGTTTGGGAAGTTGCATAGAAGTAAATTCTCGGCGGGGTTGCACAATACAAAGGCAACACTTGATTATATCCATTCGGATCGCCGGGGTCCATCAAGAGTTGAGTCATTGGGTGGTCACGGATATTTTGTGTCATTCATAGATGACTATTCAAGGATGACTTGGGTGGTGATGATGAAGAACAAAAGTGATGCATTCGGTAACTTCAAGCGAGTGGAAGGCCCTAGTGGAGAATCGGTTAGGCAAGAAAATCAAGAAGCTTCGTACGGATAATGGTCCGGAATTCGCTGGACGGATTTTGATTCATTTTGTGCGGTGAGGGTATTGCCGGACATCATACGTAAGGAATACACCTCGAGCGAATGGTGTAGGCGAAAGGATGAATCAAACTCTACCGGAGAGGGCAAGATGTATGCTTTCTCAAGTTTGGTTTATCAAGGAGATTTTGGGCGGAAAGGTTAAGACGACTTGCTACTTAATCAACGGGAGTCCTCACACGAGAATCAATCTCAAGACACCATTTGAGATGTGGTCGGGCAAGCCTGCGACTACTCGGTTCTAAGGGTTTTTGGGAGTACGAAATTTACTATCATGTTAGTGAAGGGAAGTTAGAACCAAGAGCCAAGAAGGGAGTGTTTGTGGGGTATGGTGATGGAGTGAAAGGATATAGAATTTGGTCATCGGCGAGTCCGAGTAATCCTCGAGCGGGGACGTTGTGTTTGATGAAAATTCTATGTTAAACTCATCGGTGGGGAGGTCTACGAGTCCGAAACCGATCTTGAATCGATAGTGTTGAGAAACGAGGTGGAGCTTCGGTGGAGTCTACCGATATGCAACAATCGGTGGATCCAAATCAACACTATATGCGATCTGGATAATGAACCGAGATCGATCCAAGCCGGTCCGCGAGACCTCGGCGGGCGTCATACAAACATTGATCGGCGAGTCTAGCGCCGGCGGGCTAGAAGATCTAATGTTGGGATACCTCCAAGGAGATATGGTTATGATGATTTGGTGGATATGCACTCCAAGTTCTTTGAAGAAGTAGAGGTTGCTTGAACCTACTACTTACGGGGAAGCGATGACATGTACGAAGCATCCCAGTGGCATGCTGCCATGGGGGATGAAATGGAGTCATTATTGAAGAATCAGACTTGGGAATTGGTCAAACAGCCTACTGACAAGGGAGTTGTGACTTGTAAATGGATTTTCAAGAAAAAGGAAGGAATAACAAAGGCGAAGGGGTCGGGTATAAGGCACGTTTGGTTGCAAGAGGATTCGGTCAAAAGGAAGGGGTTGACTTTGATGAAATATTTTCACCGGTGGTCGGACACACTTCAATCGGGGTGTTACTAGCAATGGTGGCACGGCGGGATGCGGAACTTGAGCAATTGGATGTGAAAACGCTTTTCTACATGGTGAGGTGGATAAGGAGATATACATGACACGGCTGAGGGTTTTCAAGTTCCCGGAAAGGAAAATTATGTTTGCAAGTTGAAGAAATCATCGTATGGTTTGAAGCAAGCTCCAAGGCGGTGGTATAAAAGGTTTGACGGTTTCATGCTTCGAGCGGGGTTACAACGAAGTCCTTATGATTTGTTGTGTTTACTTCGATCCGTCGAAAGATGGATCATATATCTATCTTGTCCCGTATGTGGATGACATGCTTGATAGCCGACAAGGAAGTCGATGTTCAAAATCGAAGAACCTTCTTAGTCTTTGAATTTGAAATGAAGGATTTGGGTGCGGCCAAGAAAATCTTGGGGATGGAGATGCGGAGAGATAGGAGTCGAAGAAATTATTCTTGTCTCGGCGGGGTTATGTGCGAGAAGATATTGGCCAAGTTTGGGATGTCTGTGCAAAACCAATAGATACTCCTATGGCATCAAATGTTCATCATGTACGTTTATGCTTCACGGTCGAGTGAAGAGAAGGAGTATATGTCAAAAGTTCCCTATGCTAGTGCGGTTGGCGATCGATGTATGCCATGGTTTGCACTAGGCCCGATCCGGCTCGGGCGATCGGTGTTGTCGACGGGTTTATGGCTCAACCTGGAAAGGAACACCGGAAAGTCATTAAAAGGATATTCAGGTACCTGAGAGGTACAGCTGATGTTGGTCTCATTTATGGAGGTGATACTGGTCTGGTCACAGGTTACTGTGATGCTGATTATGCAGGTGATGTTGACAGTAGAAAATCAATGACTGGGTATGTGTTTACATTGGGAAATGCAGTGGTCAGCTGGAAAGCTACTCTTCAGGCTACAGTAGCCTTATCAACTACTGAAGCAGAATATATGGCTCTTACTGAAGCAGCTAAGGAGGGTATCGGTTGAAGGGGCTAGTCGGTGATTTGGGGTTGCATCGGGATCGGTGATATATATTGTGACGGTCTTAGTGCAATATGTTTAGCCAAGGATCGGGTTCATCGTGAGAGAACCAAGCATATTGATGTCGGGTATCATTTCTTAAGGAATGAGAAGAGGGTTCTTTGTGAAGAAGATTGGCACAAAGGAGAATCCTGGCGATATGTTCACTAAACCGGTTCGGCGAGTAAGTTCCGGCTTTGCCGGACTTGCCGAATATTCAAAGCTTATAATCGTTTCGGAAACTTTGCGAGGGCGGATCGGTGGAGTGGATCTTTGTGGAGATAGTCGGTACAAGTACATCGGCATTGACGAATGCATACGGTACAAGTACATCCGGTTATGCAATACGTTTGACTCTAGTGAGAGTTGAAGTCAAGGTGGAGATTTGTCGGTAAGGTGACTTAAACTCTACATTTTGGTGGAACCAATCGAAGACTCGGTGGGTGATGGTCGGTGAGAAGTGTATTCATTTACGTGCATCGGTAGGGTGGAGTCTGCCGAGCTTCGGCGGGGTAGCTTCGGCGGGGTAACTATCGAGCGGGGTGATAGTCTCGCGAGTACTTGAATACGACGGGTCCCACATCTGTTAATTACGTTATGTGACGGTATACAGTGTCATTAAAAGGAGGACACGTGTAGGGGTATTTATGGTGCATCAGACAAAGATTCCTGGCGGCTAGGGTTTAGGGATTTGTGCCTATAAATACAGTTGTTGTCTCATTATCCGTGGGTGTTGAAATCTGTAAAATTCAGTGCATAATAAAAATATCTCTTTTCTGCCCGTGGTTTTTTACCTCTCCCACTGAGAGGTTTTCCACGTTAAAATCTGTGTTCTTCTTGTTTCTGTTATCTCCTTTGATTGTTTATGTTTGATTGCTTCTGTTTCTGTTTCTTGCATCTGAAGTTATCTCCATCCGTTTTATAACAGAAGAAGTACGAGAGCTTTCTTGCATCAACAAGAGTCAAAGATAATTCTCCTGCAAACTTTTTGTTTCCTTCTTTAATTTCTCCTGACTTCAAATTAACTGGAACGGGACCAACTGCTTTCCCCCCTTCACAAAATCGAGCACAATCTTCTTTGGACGTACAAAGAGTTGAGGTAGATCCACGATAAGAAGTTTCGTTAAGAACCTGGGGCATAGTTCAACAGCTGCTTCATATTTTGTTGCAATGTTAAAGTGAAAGATCCAAATAAATTTAGTTAAATATACACAAGGTGGGAGGTTGAACATACATTGATAGGACAGGAATGGCTAGAGATGGTCCATTTACACATGCGAAAAACAGAATAGTCAAAGTCATGGAATGAAAGATGAAGTTGCATACATGTAAATGCAACATAGAATCAGCATGCACAACACCGAAACTAATTAACTTGAAAGAAATGTAACACAATAACAAAATACATTAGAACAAACTACAGATGACATACTACCTCGGTCCCAAAATATAAAGTCCATTTGGACTTTTCACACGGTTTAAGAAATTTGGTTAAATTACTTGTGTGTCTCATTTATTCTGATGAAAAAGTCTAAAATAACCCTTGACTGCAATTAATGCAATAGTTGTAAAGTATTGAAAAGTAGTTGAATATATAATAAATGCTGGATAAAAAGAGAAAAATGTAACCAATACTTCATTGGTATTCTATTCTAAATGGGCTCTTATATTATGGGACAAAACCAAAAATCTAAATGGACTAATAATTTGGGAAGGAGGTAGTATATGCTAACAAGACACTTGAATGAATTTGATGTTATATTATCTCTGATTCTTTACTAATGGAGAAATACGGTCTTCTCAATTGCACCAGAGAATATATGTAACCACAAGGACACAGCATAAGGAATCAATGAAAACTATAAAATCAGGGGACAAAACAAAATATACGTATAGGTATACATATACGTTCCACACCAAACAATTCTCCTCTGTTCTATGTGAAACTACTACAAAGTCTATTCCAGAAATGATTATTTATGTTTTGTGGTGCAGTATATGTAATGAAAGCATGTGTAAATAACAAGCCTGATGCAAATAATCGGCATAGAGAAATAGTGAAGCCTTAAAAGTGTGGCATACCCATCAGATTGAACAAACGATAGGGAGAAAGTTCAAATTTTATCTTCGGAAGGGAAACCAATGCCCAAGAAACTGCCCCAACCCATGGCTCTGCAGGTATCAATCGTAACTTCACCCATAATTCCCCGTCAATGTCAAAGTCTCACACAACAACAGGTACAGTAATAGGAATAATACTGAACTTGAGTGACAGAAGTAGCAGCATTCGCGCACCTCCTGTATAGCGAAGGCCGATTTGGTACCTAGAAGACATATACAGATACAGCTTAGTTTAAAAGATGAATCGTTTCCTCTTACATACATCAAGACAACATATGTATATCAATCTTTGAGGTTAAATAAGGAACTCTATGTTGTGTAACACACTATAGTGAGAACATTGGATAATCAGATACGGGCAATCAAATAGAGCCATCAAAACTATTGACCCGTCTATTTAAGAGAATAAAACTATTACTACTACATCTACTCTACTACATGTCTACTCTTGTCCACATGTTAAAAGGCATGTTGGATGTATATATAAACTACACTTATCCTTAACAGCTTAAATTTCCAGGTGAGATGACAATCCATCTTCGCCTGTACAGGGATACCATTACTTTATATTGAAATATTATACAATCAGCAGGGTCAGAAGGGTCAGTTACCCTGCTGAATATATAGGATCAGCAGGGTCAGCAGGGTCAGTTACCCTGCTGAATATATATAAACCGATAATAGTTATAATACTTAGTAATTAATGTTTAGTATTATTAAATCTGATGTACAAATTAGGAAGCTGAACAGTTTCTACTTTTTTACTTATCAATATAACCACCCTAAAAAGGTATCTAGGTAGTTAATGTAGTTACTTTATGCTTTATGCTTTTAGCATGCTTAGCACTTTTGTATTCTCCTATATATACTAACCTTAAGAGGTTATGTTTAATAACAAGAGTTACATTTTTCTCTTATATTCTTCTTCTTATCTTTCCTTTCTAGTTCTTCTTCTCAATATCTTTAAAGTTCTATATGGTATCAGAGACCTGGTTTTTCAGGAAAAATTCGATCCAGACTTTAAAAAAAAAAATCTTTCCCTCATCTTTTCCAGTTTTCAAAAATGACTGATTCTGGAATTCATACTCCCACTCCTTCTGCTATTTCTCTCAGTGTAAATGGAGTTGATAATCCATCACTCCAAATCACATCAAAGAAACTCTATGGACCTAATTATGTCCAGTGGGCACAATCTGTGCGTGTCTATGTCACTGGAAGAGGTAAACTTGGTTACCTAACTGGAACCATTAAACCCCCAGCCGATAAAGAATCTCAAGAATATGCTGTCTGGGAGACAGAAAATGCTATAGTTGTATCTTGGCTCATCAACTCTATGATTGATGATATCAGTCAAGTTCATCTCTTTACTACTTCTGCAAAGGATATCTGGGATAAAATAGCCAAAAATTATTCTGACCAAGGCAATTATGCTACTGTTTTTGGTCTGAGAACTTCTTTAAAGGAAACCAAACAGGGTGCACTTAATGTCACCCAATACTTCAACACCCTCAACAAGCTATGGCAGGAATGTGACCAACTTACAACAAGGCAGTGGAAATGCACTGAGGATAGTGATATCTATGCAAAACTTGTTGAAGAAGAAAGGGTCTTTGACTTCTTGTACGGTCTAAATCCCAACTATGATGCTGCAAGGGAAAGGATTCTGGCTCAAACTCCATTTCCTTCAATTCAGGATGCTTTTTTCTGCTGTGAGAAAGGAGGAAAGTAGAAGGGGAGTTATGGGTGTAAGCAATGGTATATTATTGCCAACTCCAGGTGGAAACCACTCTGCACTCAAAGTTGCTGAATCTGATGCAGCAAATGTTGGGTATAACAAAGGCAACAACAAGAAAAATGAGCAATGGGCCAACCTACTTTGTGACTATTGCAAAAAAAGGGGTCATCTCAAGGAGAAGTGCTGGAATCTCCATGGAAAACCCCATCATCTTATGAAGAACCGGGCTGAAGGAAGTGGAAGTGATCAAAAATGGGCATACAATGCTACAGAACATGCCATGGGGTTCACAAAGGAGCAGATGGAAACTCTGGCTTTAATGTTTGACAAACGTATTCCACCTGGTTCTCGAATCAACCGTAGGGGCAACCGCTCATGGTAATCAGTCTTGGATTGTAGACTCGGGGCATCAAGCCACATGACAGGTGATCTCTCCCTTTTCCATTCTTTCACTAATAGTAATAATGAGCACTATGTTACTATTGCAGATGGTTCTTCTTCCAAAGTGGTTGGTGTAGGGTCAGTTAGAATCCTACCAAACCTCACCTTAAATTCTCGTTCTTTATGTCCCAAAACTTGATTGTAACCTATTCTCTCGTCGGCCCAGCTTCGCAATGATAGGAAATGTGTTGCTAACTTTTATTCAACTCATTGTGAGTTTCGGGATCCGGGGTCACACACGAAGATTGGCGTTGCTAGGAAATCTAAGGGTCCGTATCTCATCCATAGCAACCTATCCTAAGAATGCAAGTGCTCTTAATGTTAGCTTGAATTCTAAATGTAATAGGATAATGTTGTTACATTTTAGATTAGGACATCCTAATTTTCCCTACCTAAAAAGGATGTATCCTTCCTTGTTTTCTGATATTTGTATTGAAAGTTTGAAGTGTGAAAATTGTATCTTGGGCAAACAAACTAGAACTGTCTTTAAACCTCGTCTCTTATAAGGCATCCAAGCCTTTTATGCTTATTCACTCGATGTCCTGGGGACCATCCGTAACATCCAACATTATTCATAAACCCCGGTTTATCTCATTCATTGATGATCACACTAGACTCACCCGGGTCTACTTTATGAAACATAAATCAAGTTCCTACTCTATTTGAAAATTTCTATAACATGATAGAAACTCAATTCCGTACTAAAATACAATTCCTCGCATCGTACAATGGAACGAATACCTAAACTCCCGCCTTAATCCCTTTGTCACCAAGAAAGGTATAATCCACCAAACTTCCTGCACCAACACACCCCAACAAAATGGGGTAGCAGAAAGGAAAAACCGTCATCTTTTGGAAGGTGCTAGAACCCTACTTTATACCTATAATGTCCCTTACTTCTACTGGAATGAGGCTGTTCTGACAGCCACTTTATTAATCAACCGGATGCCATCCGAATACCGAAATTCGCACTCTATTGATGCTCTAAACTCCATATTCCCTAACTCAAAACTTGTATCCACCTTACCTCTCGAAAATCTTTGGATGTACAAATTTTGTACATAACCATGCCCCCACTAAAACCAAATTGGATCCTAGGGCTATAAAAACTATATTTGTTGGTTATTCTGCCACTCAAAAGGGGTACAAATGCTTTGACCCAAACACTCATAAATTTTATGTATCTAGTGATGTTACCTTCTTTGAAGATCAACCTTTTTACCACACAAAACCCGACAACAATGATGATCAATACTTGTTTCGTATGACCCTACTACTCGCCCATTCCTAATCACAAGCCACCTTCTATAACCATATCCGAACCTTCTCCTAAAACCATTCATGAGAAAAATACCGACGACCCCGTGATCTCACCATCTCCTACCTCACATTCTCCTATCCACACTCTTGCTGAGGAGGAGCCTACCAACTCACATAGTCCTACTCCCATTATCTATACTAGACAAAAGAAAACCAGTCAGTCTCTTCCTCATACCCCTGTTCCTCCTATTGAATCTGAACTTATCCATGAGCAACATAACCTTGATCTTGAACCTAATTCTGATTTACCCATTGCCTTGAGGAAAAGTACTAGAGAATGTACTAAACATCCTATTAATAGGTATGTGTCATATGGTAAAGTGTCTAGCAAACAGAGGACGTTTTTAGCCAACTTAGATGCTTCTCAAACTCCTAACACCATCTATCGTGCTCTAAATCACCTACAATGGAAGAAGGTCGTTTTGGAAGAATTGGATGCATTGGAAAAGAATCACACTGGATGACATACCTACTCCTAAAGGGTCAAACCCGTAGGGTGTGTGGTTGTTTAACATTAAACACAATCCGATGGAACTATAAACAGTACAAAGCAAGACTTGTGGCTAAGGGATTTACACAATCTTTGGGGATTGACTATAATGAGACTTTTGCCCCGTAGCAAAGCTCAACTCGCCGAATTATTATATCAATTGCAAAGAACAAAGAATTGGCCTCTCCATCGCCTTGACATAAAGAATGCCTTTCCGAATGGGGAACTACAAGAGGAGGTGTATATGCAAAGACCCTCCTGGATTTGTATCAACACCCAACCATGTCCTAAAACTGAATAAATCCATTTATGGACTAAAACAATCACCTAGGGCATGGTTTAGCAGGTTCACTCAAGCTATGAAACTTGCTAAGTATATACAGGGACATGGAGACCACACTATGTTCTATCAACATTCAGAAACAGGGGACCTCACCATCTTGATAGTGTATGTGGATGATATTGTTATCACTGGAAGTTCAGACACATAAATTGCTAAACTCAAAACCTTCTTACACCAACAATTTGATGTAAAAGACCTTGGACCTCTCAAATACTTTTTAGGCATGTAGTTGCTCGATCTTCAAGTGGTATTTTGCTCACTCGTAGGAAGTATACCCCGGATTTGCTCTCTCGACTACGGGTTACCTGGGGTGTAAACCCGCTCGATACCCCGCTTGATTGTGCTATCAAATTTGGAAAAGATGATGATGGTGGAGACTATAATCTTGAAAACTATCGAGGCTTGTAGGAAGACCGATCTACCTCTCACACACAAGGCCGTACATCTCATTTGCCGTGAGTCAACCGAGTCAGTTCATGCACTCACCTAAGGTAATCCACTATAATGCTGCATTAAGACTCCTAAGGTTTCTGAAAGGATGTCCAGGGAAGGGTATCCTGTTTAAAGCTCAAGGTAACACAAAAATTGAAGGGTATGTTGATGCCGATCGGCGGGGATAAAGTGGAAGGAAAATCAACCTCGTGGTGGTGTATCTTTATATTTGGAAACCTTGTTTCTTGAGAAGCAAGAAACAACCGCTGTGGCCGAAGTACAACAAAAGCGTAATTCGTAGCCGTTGCCTTAGTATCTCGTGAGCTATTGTGGATTCGAAAATCATGGCGAACCGAGAATTCATGTATCCAAACCTATGTGTTTATATAGTGATAGTAAAGCTGCTATTGATATATCTAAAAATCCTGTTCAACATGATGGGACTAAACACATTGAAGTTGATAGACATTTCATTAAGGAAAAAGTCACTAATGGAAGCATTAATCTATCTCATGTCAAGTCCAAGCTTCAGGTAGCTGATATCTTCACCAAAGTGGCTTCCTAAAACTAATTTTCAAAACTCGTGTGGACAAGTTGGGACTCCCGGACATCTACCTATCGCCTTAAGGAGGAGTATTGAAATATTATACAATCAGCAGAGTCAGCAGGGTCAGTTACCCTGCTGAATATATAGGATCAGCAGGGTCAGCAGGGTCAGTTACCCTGCTGAATATATATAAACCGATAATAGTTATAATACTTAGTAATTAATGTTTAGTATTATTAAATCTCGATGTACAAATTAGGAAGTCCGAGCAGCTTCTACTTTTTACTTATCAATGTAACCACCCTAAAAAGGTATCTAGTAGTTAATGTAGTTACTTTATGCTTTATGCTTTTAGCATGCTTAGCACTTTTGTATTCTCCTATATATACTAACCTTAAGAGGTTATGTTTAATAACAAGAGTTACATTTTTCTCTTATATTCTTCTTCTTATCTTTCCTTTCTAGTTCTTCTTCTCAATATCTTTAAAGTTCTATACTTTATGTTTCCAAAAAAGGTTGTTTCCGGATCGAACTGGTGAAATCCTGCCACACAACGGCGGCTTTTACCACTATGGCAATGCTCCCTTTTGTCTTGGAGATCTTATTACCCGAAAAACCAAAAACAAAACAAAAAAAACACGTTATTGTTCTTGAAGTAGGGAACATGAGAAGGATTAGAATGAATTGTCACCCTATGACATAAAGTAGTGCACTTTCTTATTGCTTTCTGCAGGCAGATACCCTATAACACAATTTCTAGCTTATTACATGGACATTTCACAATTGCTGGCAATTACTAAAACTTTTACACATGTATAGTCGTCCTGGGCCTAACTACAACATTTATTTGTTCCAAAAGCTGTTTCAACATGAAAGTTTGTGTCAGCTAAGTTTTTGCACTCCTATCTCGGGTCACCGAATAAGGTACTTGCATAGTAGGGAGTTTCAATATGTGTAAGAGCTCTGAAACTAAAAGGTTAATGAACATAGAACATCATGAAAAAGAAACGAAAAACACATAACAGGGAGAGGTCAATCAAGCAACCAAATCACCAAGAAGAGCCTAGGTCAGCAATGAGGGTGAATTGCACCAGATCAAGGGGAAAGTGCCACGTGCATTAAAAGACAACAAAGTCTGTCTATTTATACACAAGGCGGTGTCTAAATGGTCTGGTGCATTGTACCATCCTTATATAAGACTCACCCAACACTAACTGCACATCAAGAAAACTATCAACAGCTATAGCATAAGCATAAAATACACCATGACAAGTGCATGAAATGCGATAGCAGAACTACAAAACCGCATAGGCACCGAGAAGGATTAGCGTCATAATGGTTAAGAAAATATTGATTCCAACAAGAACAAAACAGTGGAAAATCGCACAAGATGAGTTAAACAACTCTAAGAAAACAAAACGCAACTGCATTTCATAATGATTGAAACATGAAAGGAAGGCATCTTAATGCTGACATGTCTCAAACCAATGCGATATCCAAATCAATAGGTAAGATAAGCAAGAAAGCACACTTCTTTCACATGCCAAATATTTCTTAAGCGAGGGTAAACTCTACCAAACTCCAAAAGATAAAAAGAACTGAAATTCTTAAAATGAAAAACAAGGCATATGAAACCATTCAAAATCCATAGTCATTGCTGAGCACACGAGACGTGACAGTGAAACAGAACTTTGATAAATCATAAAGATAAAAATCCAGCAAGAGAAGTCTAATGATCAACTCACTGCAAATCATTATCACTGTGAGAAGTCCTGCGCTCAATACTCCTAACAGACAACGGTTCATCCCCTAACGAAAACTGCTTTACCTCAACTCTCTGCTTTACCATTCTACAGATTCTTTCCTCTGCAAATCCTTCTCCAAAAACGTTGAAAGTGTTGTTGGTACCTTTACTTGTCCTATCTTCCATACTCCCCTCCAATCATCCTCATCACCACCAATATTACTTCTCTTCCTAGAAGTCCATACCTTGTCAAAAACAATTCCAACAAGGAAAAAGAACACGAATAATCCAAAGATATTGCAGAAAATCGTTAAGTTTTCATGACATTCGGCCATGGAGATGAAGAACGGCTTGAGAGCTGTTTAACACCTATAACCGAATGACAGACACACTCCATATATCGATAAACACAGCAACTATTGCAGCCATTTGCAGGAAAAAGTAAGCAACCCTTTTTTAAAGCTAAGAATCTGTGTCTCAACGCTCGAAAAAACCCACAACCAGAAACAGGGGGGGAGGGGGAGAAAAATCCTTCAAACACAACCGAAAATTAAAGAGTAAGAGGAACATATTGTATTGCAGTATCAATAAATCAGGCTACACAGGCATTAAATCGAAGAATAAGCTATGAACAAGCAGCAAAACCTAAAATAAGGAAAACCGTAAATCTAACCTTTGGCGATAACAGCTGAAAAATAAAGGAGACCCAGTTGTAGTTTTATGGAGAAGCAAACAGCATAGATGCATAGGGCATCGTCATCAAGGCTGAGAGAGCACAATACACTCACCAACCAAATCTGACCAATCCATTGAAAATAAGCCAGCTTCATCTTCGATCATTATGACATGCACGTGGAAATGTCAATCCTCTACCTTCTCTCTGTCGAATAAACCAACTCCACTTGAGTGTTTGACAATAGGTGTAAACCGGAATCGTCGGTGGGTCGTGTACGGAGAGGATGAAGACGATCTGAAATGAAGCTACAGGAACGGTTCCATTCTCATACCATACAACCGGGTCTCCTTGCTGGGCCTTTTTTTTTCCTTTCTCAAAACGGCCCTGGGCCAACCAAATGACAAATGCATGGGCTGCACATATCTATATAAATATTTTAGAGCAATTAACTGTCAATTAACCCATTTCCTCATAATTACCCGACCCAAACCCGGGTTTCCTGAATTACCAGAAGAAAAAAAAAAAAAAAAAAAAAAAAAAAAAAAAAACAAACCAACAACGCACGGACTCATCCCACGTTATCCATATTTCCTGATTTCCTTTCACATAACTCCTCAATCCCCAACAACAACTACCCACCACCTCCGTTGATTTCTTCTATTCCTTCTCCTTCACAGGTTTTTTAATTACTCTCTCCTTTACAGTTTTTTTGAATTTATGGGTTTACTATTTATCTAGATTTTATTGTGCCAAATTTCATTTCTGTTTGCTTGCTTTTTCAGAAGATTGTACTGCTTGGGCATGCGATTCAGTTGATGACAAATTATTTTTTGAATTTATGGGTTTACTATTTTTCCAGATTTTATTGTGCCAAATTTCATTTCTTTTTGCTTGCTTTTTCAGAAGATCGTACTGCTTGGGCATGCGATTCGGTCGATGATGACAAATTATTGGAGGTGTGGATGTCATTGAATTTGAATAAGTTGTATGTTTTTTTTTTTTTTGGTTATCTCATCTTTTTAATTTGTATTATATTTGGAAAATCGGTCTCCTGTGTTTTCCAGCCTTTTCTTAGGTTATGGATACATGCTTATGAATTATGATACGTGCAATCCGAGGGCGAGGAGTATGTTTTTTCTATGTCACATTCATCTTCTAGCTTGCTGTTGGAACTGTTGCTCACAAAAGTCATAGACATAAATCGGAAACAAAGGTATGTCGTGCAATTTTGATGCCCACATGTATTGAATTTTATTAGGCTTATGATGTTTTTGCTTACAAATTGTGGTGACATTGCTTTCGGTTCAGCTTATGATCTTTTAGATGAAATTAACAGAATTTCATATATTAAGATGAGAATTGTTTTTCCATACATACAAGGGATGATACACTCACACTCATATAGTGTCAACTACACATAGTAGTTACACACACAAAACCAAGTGGCTAATACTAGCTTGTGACAAGTGTCACTCTTGTGGATAAGACAAATCTATCTAGATAAGATAAATCTAATAATATAAATCTTATTTCTTAACATCCCCCCTCAAACTAAATGTGGGAACCACCTCAACATTTAGTTTGTGCCTGAAAACTTCCAACTGAGGGCCTGGCAGGGCTTTGGTGAGAGCATCAGCTACTTGCATGGAAGATGGCACAAATTGCACAGACAGCTGCTTGTTAATCACTTGATTCCTCACATAATGGACATCAACCTCTATGTGTTTTGTCCTAGCATGGTAAACAGGATTGTGAGCCAAGTAAATAGCACTTAGATTGTCAGACCAAGCTACTGGAACAGTGGTAAGATGAACCCCCATTTCTGACAGAAGCTGCTTGATCCAAAATAACTCAGAAGACAGATTAGCTAGTGATCTATATTCAGATTCAGCTGAGGATCTGGAGACAACACTTTGTTTCTTAGAGCTCCAAGAAACCAGTGAACCACCAATAAAAACACAGTAGCCTGCAAATGATTTTCTATCAGCAGGATAGCAAGCCCAATCAGCATCACAGAATCCAGTCAGTTGTAAGGAGCCACCAGCTTTAAACAGCAAACCATACTGCAAAGTCCCTTTTACATATCTGAGAAGTTTCTTCAAGGCATACCAATGAACTTGAGTTGGTTTTTGCATGAACTGACTGAGATAATTAACAGAATATGCAATGTCTGGTCTAGTGCAAGTGAGGTATTGTAAGCCTCCAATTGCACTTCTGTACATACTTGGAGAATTCATAGGTTCACCTTGATCTGGTAGAAGATGTTCACCAGGCACCATTGGCACTGTACAGGGCTTGAGATGATCCAGTTGTAACCTTTTCAGAAGTTGGGATGCATAATGTCCTTGAGTCAGATATAAGCCATCAGCATTCCTATGTGCTTCCATGCCCAGAAAATGTGTAATTGAGCCAAGATCTTTAAGGGAAAATTTAGAGTTGAGTAGGTGCACAAATTTCTGAATCAAGCTTTGAGAATCTCCTGTAACAAGGATATCATCCACATAAACTAGAACATAGAGAGAGTTAGTCCCAGTGTGTAATATAAATAGAGATGAATCGTAGGTCGATTCTTTGAAATCCCCACTGCAAAGATTCGTAGTTTCGTGGCTCCAAACCAGGCCTTAGGTGCTTGTTTGAGACCATACAGGCTTTCTTGAGCTTGCACACATAGTGAGGCTTCGTGTATCAACAAAGCCTTACAGGGAACCATGTACACATCTTCCATTAGGGCTCCATTCAAGAAGGCATTGTCAATGTCAACTTGATGAATATGCCAGTTTTTGCTAACTGCTAGAGCCAGAACAACCCTGATAGTAGAAGCCTTTGCTACAGGACTGAAGGTTTCTGTAAAATCAACACCATAGGTTTGATGGAAGCCCTTGGCTACCAACCTAGCTTTGTGTTTAAGTATGGTCCCATCAGGTTTCAGTTTAGCTTGAAAACCCACCTACAACCAACAGGATTTTGACTGGTGCTGGGTGGTACAAGTATCCAGGTGTCATTCTTTTGCAAAGCATCATACTCAGCAGCCATTGCATTCTTCCACTCAACACAAGTTAATGCTTCTGAGACTTTAGTAGGTTCAGAAAGGTGAGCAGGAAGGACAGTGGACTGAAGTTGTGCAGAAAAAGTTCTAGGTTTGTATATGCCACTCTTAGACCTAGTTTGCATAGGATGACCATGGTTAGGCTGAGGATTATGTGGAGGAGGTGACACATTGTGTGAACTTGCAGAATCAGAACTGAATTCAGGGGAAGCTGTGGACTCTTGTTGGTCATGTGTGTCCAGTGGAGAAAAGGAATTATGAGTGGGAGTAGTATTAACAGAAACAGTAGGTGTAACACAGGGTGCAGTATAAATATTATGAGAAGGTAATGGTGAGGATAAAGTATGTACCTCTGGAGATGAAACGCAGGAACACTTTGCTCCACAGATATAGGCACAGATGTATCTTGTACAGATTGAGACTGAGGGATGGTGGTAGAAAACCAGGAAACAACATCAGGAGCAGTAAGGATCTCTTTGTGATGTCCTTGAGTGAAACCTTCCTTAAAGGGAAACTCAGATTCATTGAAGACAACATTTTTTGTGATAAACACCCTTCCTGTACTGTCGAGACACTTGTAACCCTTATGAAGAGGACTAACACCTAGATAGGTACATTTACTTGTATGAAATCTGAACTTAGGGTGGAGAAAAGGTCTTAGGTGAGGGAAGCAAGCACATCCAAAGACTTTAAAAAACTTATAATCAGGTAGCTTATTGAACAGAGTTTCATAAGGGGATTTGTTTTGTAAAACAGGAGTAGGCAAGACATTTATGACAGTGACAGCTTCCACAAAACTGTCCCACCAGAAACTAAGTGGAAGGGATGCTTGAGCAAGCATGGTCAGACCTAGTTCTACTATGTGTCTGTGTTTCCTTTCAGCTCTTCCATTTTGTTGATGAATGTGAGGACATGGGTGCCTAAACTGAATGCCTTGTTCTTTAAGGTAAGACTCCAGTGATCTATACTCTCCCCCCCAATCTGATTGTAAACATTTAATCTTTGTAGAAAACTGGTTTTCAACAAGAGCTTTAAACTGAATAAAGGCAGAGAACACATCAGATTTAGCTTTTAGAGGGAAAATCCAGGTATACCTAGAATAATCATCAATAAAATGCACATAGTACATGAAACCAGAACTGGATTTAACAGGGGATGGTCCCCAGACATCAGAATAGACTAATTCAAGAACATTTTGAGCATGAAAATCAGATAAAGGATAGGAGAGGGCATGGCCCTTACCAAATTGACAAGCATCACAGAAATGTAAACTTTCATTAAGATCAACATTACAAGACTTCAAAATATGCCCTAAGACTTGTTTGGAAGGATGACCTAGTCTCCTATGCCAAACATTAGGATCACTATTAACATTAACAGAACTTAACTGAGCAGTACATGACTCTAGGACACATTCACTAGAACTAGACATCATCTGGTTATTGGACTGAGAGGAGAAGCTGTCATGTTTGGAGTGAAGGGAGGTCTGAATGGAGTGTGGAGCCTCAATCTGGTACAAGCCATCACTGAGAGTTCCGGTGAGCAGTAGTGTCCCTGTGTTCTTGTCCTTTATATAGCAAGAGTCAGGAGTAAAAACAACATCAACAGGATTATCAGCAAGAAGTTTAGAAAGACTAATTAAATTTTTAGCAATCAGAGGAACATGAGGTAAATCTTTAAGTAAAAGTGTTGTGTGTGAATGGTTTGTAGGAAAGAATGTATGGCCTATGTGAAGTATAGGACATTGCTCACCATTCCCAACTGCTAAGGTCTCAGAACCATTGTAGCCTGCACCAAGATGAAGATTGTTCAGGTCTGAGGTTAGATGGTTGGAAGCTCCACTGTCTAAATACCATGCTGGATCATTCACTGACTGAGAAGAAGCAACATAGGCAGATACTTGCTTGGGATTACCACTGGTGTTGTTGTTGCTAGGAGGCACAAAGTCTTCCTCAAATCTATGCCAGCAAGAGGTGACAATATGGCCATTCTTGCCACACAATTGACAGACCATCTTATTACCAGAATAGCCTCTTCCACCACTATTACTGTTGCTCCTCCCTCTAGCTCCACGTCCACCTCTAGAATTTCCTCTACCTCTGCTGAAATTATAGTTGGGATTGGATTGCCTGTTGTTTGGACGAGGCCCCTGTGCCAAGTTTGCTGATGGATTGACCATTCCAGTACCAAAACCAGCTCCAGAATTAGGGTTCAATCTAGCTATTAGTCTTTCATGAATCATTAGTTGAGATTGAACATCCTGCCAACTAAGGGATCCTACTCTGGAGGTAATATTGACTATGGCAGACTCATAATCACGATCCAATCCTCCCAAAGTGGCCAATATAAGCTCAGATTTTGTAATAGGATATCCAGCAGCAGTCAGATTGTCTGAATAAGACTTCATCTGAGCCAAATAATCTGACATAGATTTAGAACCTTTGGAAGCCTTGGCTAAGGCATCTTTATACTCAAGCATACGAGCTTCTGACCTGCTGTTAAACAAAGTTTCAAGGGTAGTCCAAATTTCATAGGCAGTGCCACATCCTACAACCTCAGATAAAGCCTGTTCAGTCATAGAACTGAGTAACCAACCCATTAACAGATTATCCTTAGTTAGCCATTCTTCTGTCACAGATGTTCCAGCAGGAAACAACAATCGGGATGAAGATTCAGAAACAGAAGGCATGGGACTAAGGAGGTGGTCTTCTAGCTTATGACCACGAATTATTGGCAGAATGGTGTAACGCCAAAGGAGGTAATTAGTTCGATCTAACTTCACAGTGCAGATCTGGTTTAGATTTCCAGAGAAAGGTGGACTAAGAACGGAAGTAGGAGAGTGAGGACTTACAAAACCCAAAGGAGGAGGAGCTGAGCCAAGAAACGGTGGAGTGGGAAGACTTGGCCGGAAACCAGTAGAAGTTGATGAAGATTCTGATCTTCCAAAATGCATGCCGGAATAAGGAGGCAGAGAGATGATACTGGACGACGGAAGACTAGTTACAGGTATGCCTGTAACAACTCCGACTGGACAGATAGATGTCATAGACGTAGGATTGACGGCGGAGCTCGGAGAACCAGTTGTTGAGCTGGTTCCAGCTGCAGGAGCTGCACCAGTGAGTTGGACGGTGCCACCAGTTGTAGGTGGTTGATCGGAGGTGGCCATGGACACCGAACACCCGCTGCTCCGATACCAAGATGAAATTAACAGAATTTCATATATTAAGATGAGAATTGTTTTTCCATACATACAAGGGATGATACACTCACACTCATATAGTGTCAACTACACATAGTAGTTACACACACAAAACCAAGTGGCTAATACTAGCTTGTGACAAGTGTCACTCTTGTGGATAAGACAAATCTATCTAGATAAGATAAATCTAATAATATAAATCTTATTTCTTAACACTTTTCAATCTTCATACAAGTTGAGTTGCATTTTTTGTTGATTATAGTGTTTTATTATAGCATGTTCAGAGTTTTTATATATCGTTATGAACCATTTGAACAATTGTTTTCCATTTTCATGTCTCAGTTGCTTCCGTGTAGTTGAAGCACACGCAATATAGTTTTTGGAAGGTAAGCACGCGCAATTTGAACAAAATTTCATGTGAGATCCTTTTTGTTTTTAACATGACTTTTCACTATTCTACTATTATGGAAGATTAAAGTGTTATACTAGCTTACATATGTATATTTGGAATTTTATCCCTTCCGCTCGGCCTCATTGATTTCTTTCTTATTATGAACGTATAGGACATTGGCTGAAAGCACATCAACGGATAAAGTTGGCGTATTTTAGGCAATCAAATGTATGTTTTCAGCTACATTTTCTAGAAATATCATGCCCCTAATATAATATCAGTATAACTTCATGTTCTCATTGTAAATATGAATCCATTTTCAACTTTTTGATGAAAAGGTCTGTTAATTATTAAAAGTGTAACATCTTTCAACTTCAGCAATTTTTGCTTTCATGCCCCCATATTTTGTTGCCATTCATCTTCATCAACTGTTGAAAACAAATTCACCATTTGGTTCTGTATACTAATTTGTACCAGCAAAAGACAAGTCTCGGTTTTGTAAGGACGTTCACACACAAAATGTTTTGGCGGTGTGCACGTTTGATCTTCAGTTTATGTTCGTATATCCGGGGTGGGAACGCTCTTCTTCAGATTCATGCGTACTGACGGCTGTACTTCATGATCCGGACCAAAACTTTCCTTATGTTCCCGAAGGTTTGCATCATGTTTAATGTGCTATTTCTTATGTCATTTTTAATATGAAATTTGATGAATCTTCTAAATTTGGTTGATGACTCTTTACTATACGGGAAGAATTGGCACGCGTGCTTATTAAATGATTATTTAAGGTCCTTTGTCAACACTTTGACACTAAAACGAGTATAGTCTATTGTCTAACATCTGATGTGAACGATTGGTCAAGATGTTCTTATCGTTTATTTAGTAGTCATTTTCCTTTCCTACTAACATTTTATATATTATAGAAATGGATCAGACACTCCTTTCATTGTATTTTTCAACCGTGCATCTTGATTCCAAAGCTGTACAAAGTGCAAACACTTTTAGCCAACTCGGTGCCATCATTGATCCGTTTCTGAGTTTTTTCCTCCTTTTCTGATGAATTTTAGTATGATTTCAACTTCTTATGGAATTAATCAATTACTTCCTTCCTTCCTTTTTCTTAGGTGGAAGTTGTGTGCTTACAATGGCACACCATTGTGTACGGGACTTCAACTGCGTTCGGGGCATTCAATGTCAGGTACTTCCTATTGTTTTTCCTTATGGGTGATTTAACTCCATTGTTTTGGTCATAGGTTTTTAGATTAAATATTGATGTCATAACACCCTACGGTTCTGCAACTTGAGAATTTCTCATATTGGAAATGACTGTGCTATAAACAGCATCTGTTCGGCAGTTTTATTTTCATTTGATTGGGTTACTAATTTTTATATTGATCCAAATGGCTTACCCACTTTGCATCGAAGAAATTTTTTTTTTTTTTTTTGCAAGATCATGGCCATCTTTTCATTTTTGTATACTTTTGATTTTAAATTCAAAGTGCTTCAGGTCATTCTGACATTTTATTAGTTAGAATTCGCCACCGTGTGTAGATTTTTTAAACTGCTTTGAGCCATTTTATTTCTGATTTCTTCACGTCTTTTTCTTATCAATGCATAGCCGCCACATGCCTCTTTACCGGCACACGGATCCATAGTCTTCCCATGATCAAGGAAATGCTTGGCTCTTTCATTTGTGTGGCTGCACCATTGTATGATCTCTTTCAGAAGTAAAATAAAATGAATGAAAAGAAAGCAGTGACAGATATATTAGTGATGGCCATTGCTTAAGTTCTGATGGTAGGAATGATTTTTCTCATGTTTGTTTTTGTGGACATGTGCATTCTTCTGAATGATTTTCAAAAGATGATATTTTGTCTGTGCAATCTTTTTGATTTTTTCCTCATGTTGTCAGTGCATTGCACAGGTTTTTTGCAAAAATTATTTTGTCTGTGCAATCTTAGTATACATTTTGGTCATAGTGTGAGTAACAGGTACCAGGCGAATTTGTGAATGCTTATTGGGAGACTGACGTTTAGCCCATTGCGAATCAAAAGATGAAGAATTAAGAAGTAGTTGTTCCACATGGAATGCCAAGGGTCATTTAAAACATTTTTAAATGTATATCCTATGTATACATTAATTCATTTTCAAACATATGTAGCCATTTTTATTTAATAATATTTTCTATTTTAAGGTTTTTCCGTGCATCGCACGGATTTTCCTATTAATATATATATATTTCTGAGACAATTGGTACAGCCACGTGGGAGGAAGGGGTTGGAACCCTTTCTTCTTCGAAAGTAGTAGGATACTCTATAATATTACCTTAGAACTTATCTTTTCAAAATAAAAGCTCGATGATGATTATCACACGGTTAAGTCCCTTCCTTTGGAAAAAAAAAGTCCATTCCCACTAAAACACTTGGCCCCGTTTTATTATTATTATTTTTATTATTATTATTATTTATTAATATTATTATTATTATTATTTGTGGAGAGAAGCATTGGCCACATTATTCAAATTAATAATAAATAAAAGTTGGATTAAGCTGAATTAAACAACTATCGATAAAAAGCACATATGTTTACACTTAGAGTAACATTTATAATTAATCAATGTTGATTTATATGTTTAGCATTTTTAATTATTCAAAATAAACATAAAAAATGATCATCATATTATGCACAAATGCTTTGGACGTAGAAGTAAAACTGAGGTGTGAGTGTATTTTTCCTATAAGTTCTTTCACTGTATTTTTCGGTGTTTCCCCAAAAATTGTTTCTCACCCTCGTTGTTTTCCCCACAAATTGTTTCTCTTTTTTTTAATATTGAAACTAATTTATTATATTTTGATTTCAATTAAATTACACCGACCCTTTAATTTCACTATACGTGACCCATGCTTGACACCCCTTTATCCATATGTAATCCATTACATTTATCGATATTTTTTTATTAATTACATACTCTATAATATTACATTAGAACTTATCTTTTCAAAATAAAAGCTCGATGATGATTTTCACACGGTTAAGTCCCTTCCTTTGGAAAAAAAAAATCCATTCCCACTAAAACACTTGGCCCCGTTTTATTATTAGTATTATTATTATTTATTAATATTAATATTATTATTATTTGTGGAGAGATGCATTGGCCACATTATTCAATTTAATAATAAATAAAAGTTGGATTAAGCTGTGACGATGCTAAATAAAGCACCAGTGATGTGTCAAGGTTGTTTAGTATCTAGGGGTGAAATAGAAAGGAGAAACAGTGTGAAAAAGATGGTGCCTTTTATGGAAAGATGGTGGTTTTTATGTTGTACGACGTGGGTTCGAGAATGTATCTTGAATTGCCTACGTATCTGTTTGGAATCCAGAATCGCCCCAACGTAGTTCGGATGTATGTATTTATAGGCACATGTCCCTCTCCCCGCCCTACATTAAGGGCGGTTTAGTCTATTGACAAATATAACCTTGGCTTCCTATCCAAGTTACTCCTCTGACATCGGCTCGATATACATCGAGATGGTCATGCCAATGTGCAAGCCTTCTACATAATTAACTCATAATGTAAATGATCTTGATCATGTCGAGATGGCTCACCGACTCGACATCCTTGTCATACCTGGACCTCATCCCCATTCCAAATTTGGACCACTCAGATAATTCCACGTGGAAGGGTGGCATATCGTATCGTCATAACCCCCGCAGATCTGACGAGGCCTCTTTAAAATGCCGAAGTCGGATCTAAAAATTTAAAAAAGTAATTCGATACGAGGTCTTCTCTTGGCGGGATTTGGGCTAATGTCTCAACCGCCATAGGTCTCCCTAGGGTGACGTCATCTTTGCATCGAATTAAATGGGCACGGGAAACGAAGCATTTTCATTGGTTGTAGCCCCTTGATATGCGCGATATTTTTATTATAACTGCCCAAAACCGTCCTTTCAAATTCATTTGGAAACTTATCAAGATAAAAGGAGTTCCAAGCCGGTGAAGAGTTTAAATTTACTCATTCTCATCCATTTTTCTGCCTCATACAAAATTTGCAAGTAAGCTTTGAACTTCCTCCGTTTCTTTCTTATTTCATTATTTTCTTTGTTTTTCCATTCCCATGTCCGTGAGTGAGAGCGATTCTCAAAATTTAGAAGAGATTGCCGTGTCGAAGGCGAATCGCGAGGAAGCAACGGTTTCGAACAATCTAATACATCCGGCCGAAGTTCACCGGAGAAGAAGGAGAGGAGGCTAGGGAGGAAGAAGAATCGACTTCCCGACGTATTACGAAACGTCAAACCGAATGAAGGGTCGTGGAGCATACGGGTGCGTATCCGCACTAACGGAGGGAAAGGTCAAGGCTTTATGCCAAAGGTTTGATATTCCGTATTCATCCGATAAGGTGCTAGTCCCTCGAGGTCAAAACCAATTTGCTTGTGATCCTCCCCCGGTTTTTGCGCCGTGTATGAAGCGCAATTAAAAGAAGGGTTAAGATATCCTTTCGACCCATGTCTTATCGAAGTGCTCCGACACTACCAGATATGTGTTGCCCAATTGGCCCCAAATGGTATTAGAAGCCTCATGGGCTTCGTCTTGGCATGTCGTGTGGCCAAAGTCGAATTCACGGTGCGCTTGTTCCGACAATATTTTTCGATCCAGGGATTGCAAGACGTTGGGTGGTATACCTTTCAGAAACGTCCCTTGGTCCCGGAATTTGTACGGAGGGCCATATCATCTCATGGGGACTGGAAACCGAACTTCTTTTTTATCCGACATGGTCTTGGTGACCTCGACATACACACTTGGCACAAAAGACCTAAAAAATGGCATGATAAGCTTGACTCCGATCCACCCGCGTCGTGTGGAGTCTTTGGAACAAGTGCGCCCCGATATTGCAACTCGGAACCTGCACCCTCTATATGCTTATGCCGACCTCGAGACGGCGGGCCCGGGTGCTTATATGGAACTCGATGAAGAAGTTCGGGCTTTGTGTAGGACTATCGTTAATTTTATCGAATTGTTATATTTCTTCTTGCTTACTTATTTCCATCTCGATTATATAGTAAAGGTGACCTTTATTCTTGCAGTGGAATATTTCTCGGAGATGGAGTCGTCTACTAAGATGCCTGATCCCAAGAAGGTCGACCCCAAGAAGATACAAGAGTCGGTGGGGACCAAATCGAAAAACCTGTTTCGGTTTCGATAGTCTCTGGGGGCAAAAAGACTCCGGCTCGAGCACCCACTCCCGCATCAACGTCAAATATTCTTAGGGACCAAAATTCCGATGATGCACTGGTGGAGAAGCAGCTGGGAGAAGGTGCCGACTCGAGGAAACGCTTGAAGACCACCGACACGAGGCATGGCATAGGAAAAGAGGCTCGAAAAATCCCTCACCCAAAAACTATCGATCCGATCCCAGAGACTACAACTTCTGAGTTGGAGATGATGGCCCCTGACGATCTGAACCAATATATTTCCAAGCTCCTTCGAGCTGTAAGACTTCATAATCTATAATTTGTATTTGCCAACGAGTCGATTTAACGTCTCTCTCATTACAGGTTCGTCTTTCCACTGACGTGGCCACGAACAGAATTGGATCCCCTTCCTCTCGCTCTCCGGTGAAAAAGAGGAGACTATAGAGAAGCGTAAATCAAAGATCGAGAACCTTGAGGCCCGTGCACGAAAATTGGATGGTCGACGTTTGACCCCGGAGGCCGATTTAGAGGTTTCTCGATTCAATTTGAGCAAAGCGAGAGAAAGCGCTAGCAGATAGGGAGGCGAGTTGACTAGGGTGAAGTCGAGCTCGAGACGGTGAAGGCCGAGCCGGGCCGGGTGCATCAAAGCTCGAGACGACCTACAGATCGAAGTTGACAGTTTGGCGTCTCGCATGGAGATGGCCAAGAAGGATTTTCTGGCCTCCGACGAGCTTAGAACTGAAATAATGCTGTTGATGACTCAGGCCATGAAGGGTGGATTCACCAATGCTTTAAAGGACGTCAAGGAGGCCTTCCCAGAGTTTGAGGTGTCGAGTATCAAACGGGCTCATTTGTACGACGAGGAGTCGATCCCCCGATACGGCCGATACTTCGAGGAGTTCAGATCTGGGGTTTCACTTCATGAGAAGTATGTTCGACCTGCTCTCGTTCAGGATGGAGAAGAGGACGATGATGTCGACGTGGACCTCGATGATGTCGATCTGGATGCTTCACGCTTAAACCCCCCTAACGCTTGACAAGCTTCATCACTTAACTATTTTGTTCGATATGGTTGTAAACTTTGGATTTGATTTGGTTGTACTTTTCAAACATTTACTTTCTTTGTCTTCGTTTTATTTTTTGTTGATGAATTCGTTCAAATTTGGATTTTACTTGATTCTTCTCATCGAATTATCTAACTCGTGATTCTTGCCTTTAATTTATCCTTATTTCGTCGCGACTTTCTTAGGGTGTAGTCATATCGACTTAATTCCCTTTCGATTGGTTAGTGGTGCGGTCATATCGACTTGATTCCCTTATGATATGTTAGGGTGTAGTCATATCGACTTGATTCCCTTATGATATGCTAGGGTGTAGTCATATCGACTTGATTCCCTTATGATACGTTAGGGTGTAGTCATATCGACTTAATTCCCTTTTGATACGTTAGGGTGTAGTCACATCGACTTAATTCCCTTTTGATATGCTAGGGTGTAGTCATATCGACTTAATTCCCTTTCGATTATTTAGGGTGTAGTCATATCGACTTAATTCCCTTTCTTGTGCGAGGTGTAGTCATATCGACTTAATTCCTCTCTATTCCCCCAAAGTGAAGCATGAGTTCATGACTCATGATACACTTTAAGTATGAGTTGATGTTCGCTTTAGCAGGTTAGGAGTGATAAGCATTAAAACTTTAACGCATCGTATCGACGGGTACTTGCTATGATGGTTCAAAGAAAATTTCATAAATTGCAAACATAAAGCCTTGATGGTCGATTCGACGCATTACAATCACCAAAACGGAAATGAAAATTACACATAGTACTTTCTAAGATTAGTGGCATGCCAGGTTCGAGGCACAGTGCTTCCATCTGACCTTCCAAGTTGATACGCTCCTTTAGGATGGACTTTCAGGATCTTGTAAGGGCCTTCCCAATTCGGCTCGAGTTTGCCTATTTGGTCTTGTCTCGCTTGCTTCATTCTTTCTCGCACGAGGTCACCAACTTGGAAATATTTATACTTTACCCGAGCGTTATAGTATTGTGACATCTTTCTTTTATACTCGCCCACTCGATGTGATGCGAGCTCTCTTCTTTCTTCGACATCATCTTTCGCCTGCTTGAGGTTGTTTTCATTTGTCTCGATATTATAAGCCAAAACCCGAGGTGAAGACAACCCGATCTCTGCTGGTATAACCGCTTCACACCCGTAGGCCATTGCGAAAGGAGTTTCTCGAGTAGCCGCATTGGGTGCAGTTCGATACGACCACAAGATGCTTGGCAACTGTGCTGCCCAATCGCGTCCCTCATCTTCCAATCGCTTCTTCAGACCGAACTTCAACTGTCTGTTGGTCTGCTCGACTTGTTCATTCGACTGAGGTCGAGCCACGGATGTCGTTCTATGTTCGATCTTGAACTCTTTGAGCCGCCTACGCACCCTTTCATCCAAGAACTGGGTGCCATTGTCTGAGATCAGGTACTTGGGGACTCCAAACCTGCATAAAATATTTTCCCACAAAAATTTTTTGATGGTTGCAGCTCTGATATTAGCAAGGGCTTTAGCCTCAACCCATTTGGTGAAGTAATCGACCGCGACTACAACAAACTTTAAATTTCCGGGGGCTCGAGGCAAAGGCCCTACTATATCGACACCCCACTCGTCGAACGGCCAAACGTACTCGATGACGTTCATCTCTTGAGCTTGCCGATGCGTTATCACATCATGAACCCGACACGCTCTACACTTCATAACCAACTCATTTGCGTCCCTCTCGCATTGAGGGCCGAAATACCCCCGCTAGCCTACATTTCCTCGTCGCATTCGTGCCCCACAATGATTTCCACATACTCCCCGATGTATTTCCTCGAGAAGATATGCTCCCTCTTCTTCCGACGCGCATCGCGTCCAGGCGCTACGAATGACTTCCCGTAAAGAACATAATCAAATAATGCATATCTCGCGATCGTAATCGTACCTTCCTTGCTTGAAACCTATCCGATGGTAGAATCCCATCTTTAAGATAAGCGGCTATCGGGTCCATCCACGTCGACCCCCGAATGATCGGTTGCACATCAACTTCTTCGTAGCTACGCTCGACAACATTTCTACCAGGACTTTCTTTTTTGATTTGAAATTAGACGCCGCTTTAGATAAGGCATCGCTCGTTTATTCTCGTTCCTCGGTACCGTTCGATACGAACATTCTTAAATTTTGACATCGCCTCTCGAACCACTTTTAGATAGCTTTTCATGGTTTCCTCTTTAGCCTCATATCCCCTCGGATGTGATTTACCACGAGCTGTGAGTCGCTGTATACTAGGAGATCCTCGACCCCTAATTTGATTGCCAACTTCAAACCCGTGATCATGGCTTCATATTCCGCTTCGTTGTTAGTGGCTTTGAATTCAAATCGAAGCGCATATGGGAATTCCTCTCCTCTTGGGCTAATCAGCAACAAACCCGCTCCTCGCTCCTTCCTTGCTGAAGCACCATCAACATAAATGGTCCACCGTTTCGATGGTTGCTTTTCTTGTGCAATTTGGATCGAAAATCCTTCGCGATGAAATCGGCTAGTGCTTGGCCTTTGATAGCCGTCCGAGGCGTGAACTCGATATCGTATCCGGCTAACTCGACCACCCATTTGGTCGGTCCGACCCGATGTCTCGGGCTTCGCCAAAATCGTTTCAAGGGTTGGTTCGTGACTACCACGATCGGGTGTGCTTGAAAATAATGCTTTAATTTCCTCGACGCATGGACTAGGCCCAAAACTAGCTTCTCGGCCGGTGAATACCTTAACTCGCCCCATGCAAGGCTTTGCCGACGAAGTAGATTGGTACCGACCTCGCTTTGCTTCTCGAATCAATACTCGCGCTTATCGCTTCCTCACAAACGGCAAGATACACCAAAAGCTTCTCTCCTCTCGAGGTGATGCCAAGGTGGGCAGTTTTGACAGTAATTCTTTAAATCTTCAAAAGCCTTTTGGCACCCGTCATCCCACCGGAAGGGACTCGCTTTCTTTAGAATCTTAAAGAATGGCAAGGCCCTTTGTGCCGATATCGATAGGAAACGGTTGAGAGCGCCATCCGACCCGTTAATCTTTGCACCTCCTTCACACTTCGAGGCACTGGCATGTTTTGGAGGGCCTTGATTTTGTCTGGGTTCGCGTTAATTCCATCCTTAGATATCATGTACCCCAAGAACTTTCCCGATCGGACTCCGAACGTACACTTTTTTGGGTTGAGCTTCATGTTAGCAGAGCGGAGAACCTCGAACACCTCTCTCGTGTCGATTATAAACTGCTCGAGAGACTTACTCTTAATTAACAAATCGTCTACATAGACTTCCATGCTCCGCCCGATCGCCTTTTCGAAAATCTTGTTCATCGCACGCCGGTACGTTGCTCCCGCATTCTTTAAACCAAACGGCATCGTAACGAAACTAAATGTCCCGAAGTCGCTTATAAAAGCCGTCTTTTCCGAATCTCTCGGGTCCATAAGGATTTGATAGTAGCCACGATACGCATCTAGAAATCCAAAAACTTCGAACCCTAATGTCGAGTCGACAAGTTGGTCGATCTTGGGAAGTGGGTAAGAGTCTTTTGGGCAAGCTTTGTTTAGATCCGTGAAGTCGATGCACATCCTCCACTCTCCCATCGGGCTTTTTTACTAAAACTCGGGTTGGCTAACCATTCCGGATATACCACTTCTTTAACGATCCCACCACCACCGAACTTGTCGACTTCTTTTTTAACTCGCTTCCTTTCTTTCGGTGCTAGACTTCTCTTCTTTTGCTTCACCGGTTTCTTTGTGGGGTCGACATTGAGCTTATGCATAGCAATGTCACCTGAGAGTCCCGGCATGTCGTCGGCTTTCCATGCAAAAACATCTCGAAACTCAACCAGGAGATCGACTAACGTCTGAACATCGGGGTGTGGAATCCACTTCCCGACTCGAACTCCCTGGCTTTCCTCTTCTTCCCAAACTCGAACTTCTTCTGTTGGATCGACTGAAACCCAACTTTTGTCTTCTTCCTCCTCGTGGATTAGCTCTTCAACCAACACTTGGCCTACACCCTTTCCTTTAATCGTTACCAGGTTGCAATTCCCGGCCACCGCCACATCTCCCCTTACCTCGTGGGTACCATGCCATGTAGGGAATTTCATGTCGTTATGGTAGGTGGAGATCACCGCTCTCAAATCATAAAGTGCGGGTCGACCCAATATTACATTATATCCCGAAGGGGCCTTGACTACGACGTACGTCATCTCCATCGTTCGCCCCTTCTCACCATCTCCTACCGTGGTTAACAAGTTGATAGATCCGACGGATGGATGGCCTCGCCCCGTAAAACCGAATAGCGGGGTGGACAATGGTGTTATATCTTCATCTTTTAACTTCATTGCCTTGAACGTTGAATAGTATAGGATATTCACGGCACTCCCGCTATCAACACGTACTCTCTTTATTAGCCCTCGACCGATGACCGCTTCTATTACTAAACCTTCACCGCGGCCATAAGTACGGGGACATCGTCTCTCGGGTCCATATCCTACCTCTCGTTGTGAATTTCAACTTCTTGGCCTCTCTCGACCCGTCCATAACGGGTTGACTTGATCGGGGTCGGTCTAAGTCATGTTCCGCCACAATCGTATTCACGCCATATCCGATTCGGTTATCTCCATAAGGATCTCGATTCTGATCTTCCCTTCTATCGTCTCGACGCTCATCTCTCTGATTATCCCTCCTCACGGGCTCAGATGACCTGTCTCTACGCCTTTGATTGCTTCGATTGGGAGATCGATCTCTTCTTCCATGATAATTCTTCCTCTTGTATTCACGACGTCCTTTGGGATCATCCTTCTCCGATCTGTCTACTACCTCGTCGAGTTGTCCTTCTTGGATGCCGCGTCGATATCTCTTTTTAGATCAAAACATTCTTCTCGTATCATGCCCCACGTCCCGATGGTAATCACAATATTTGTGGGTGTTTTTCCTCTTCTCGACATCTTTTGATATCGGTTTTGGCGTCCGAGCAATGTTCTTTTTTATCATGATGGCTAGCACCTCTTTCCGGGATCGATTAAGGGGTATGAAGTCTCTATCTTTCAAATTACCTTTCTTCCCGAGTCGATCCGTAATTGGCGCCGTCATCCGATCGAAAACGCCGGCTTTCCTTCATTCCTAGGCCGACCTTTGGTCCGGCCGCGGGGGTCGTTCTTCGAGTTGAGACCAAGCGAGATGGTGTGCAAGCGCACCGCTCCTCACCTTGGCAAAATTTATGGACTATGTTCACACATTCGTCCATGCTTTCTGGCATCTTCCTAGATAACTTATCGTATAACTTCATGTTCCTGATCCCTGCAACGAAAAAATTGACCTGAAGTGTCTCATTGAGATTGTGGACTTTCATTGCTTCGAGGTTAAAACGCTTCATATAGTCGATAGTTGACTCATTCCTTTCTTGCTTGATGTTAGTCAAATGGGTAGAACTCAGATGAAACTTCTTGTTTCCAATAAACGCGTCGCGAAACTTTTGCCCCAACTGCACGAAGCTAGAAATCGACCCGGGTCTCGGTTGTGGAACCACTCTCGAGCTCGACCCGTTAATAATGTGTCAAATGCTCGACACTTCATGGCGTCGTTCGCATTCCTTAGCCTCATCATCGATATGTATCGGTATAGATGATCCTCGGGATCTGTTGTGCCGTCATACGGATCCATCTTCGGGGGTTTGAAGGACTCGGGCATCGGGTAACGCTCGATCTCAGAAACAAAGGGCGACTCAAGCCAATCGATGTCTCGATCTTTGCCTACGATACGATTGAACTCGTCTCGTATACTTTCCTCGACCCTTCTTAAAGGCTTCTCTTGCGCGGCCCGCTTCTTGTAGTTGGTGGCACTGACTTCTACCTCGTCTTCGCATTCTTCTCGGATATCCACCAGCTTCTTCCCCTTTGCGTTTTCTAACTCTTTCTGGCCCGGTTGATCTAAAGGTTGCCTGTCCGGAAAATCGTGGAGTCCCTTTTCAACAAACACTGACGCTACGACACGCTTAAGTGCTTCTTCATCTAACGACGCCAAGTGGTCTGCAACATCCTGCAACTGGGGAGGAAGCTGAGGTTTTTGCGTTTGCACAACTGCAGCCTTAGAACCAGTGGGCTTTTCTAGGACATTCTGGTTTTGTTCCCCTGCCGGCTCTAGGTCTGTGTGTTCTTCATTCTGTACATTCTTACTGCCTGCTTTTCTTCTTGTTGACGGCGCCATCGTACTATTCTCTCTAAATCACCGATAGATAAGGCCCTCCTTCTAGCGCCAAATGACGATGCTAAATAAAGCACCAGTGATGTGTCAAGGTTGTTTAGTATCTAGGGGTGAAATAGAAAGGAGAAACAGTGTGAAAAAGATGGTGCCTTTTATGGAAAGATGGTGGTTTTTATGTTGTACGGCTGGGTTCAAGAATGTATCTTGAATTGCCTACGTATCCTGTTTGGAATCCAGGAATCAAGCCCAACGTAGTTCCTGGATGTATGTATTTATAGGCACATGTCCCTCTCCCCGCCCTACATTAAGGGCGGTTTAGTCTATTGACAAATATAACCTTGGCTTCCTATCCAAGTTACTCCTCTGACATCGGCTCGATATACATCGAGATGGTCATGCCAATGTGCAAGCCTTCTACATAATTAACTCATAATGTAAATGATCTTGATCATGTCGAGATGGCTCACCGACTCGACATCCTTGTCATACCTGGACCTCATCCCCATTCCAGCTGGACCACTCAGATAATTCCACGTGGAAGGGTGGCATATCGTATCGTCAAGCTGAATTGAACAACTATCGATGCATGGATGGAGATATTGTGACACATTTGCCACATTTACGCCTATGTCGGGTTCTCTATTTCGCTAAACTGCAAGCTAAGTCCTTCTTCTTTCACTCGTTTTACATTGAGGACAATGTCAGCTCTTAAGTGGGGGTGGTAGACTTAGCTTTGCATTTTGTGTGTGCTATGAGTGTGATTCGCTTGTTATGCATGTTTGGTTTGTTGTGCCATAGCAATTGGTCTTTTTAAGCAAATTTTGGCAAATTTTTAAAAAATATTCGTGACTTGTGTATTGAGTAGATACAATGAAGAATCATTTTGAGAAATGCAACTAAAAGATAACCATTAACATGCATCGGCACGAGTTTGTGATTTAGCTACGGAATAGGACTTTTCACGTATAGTTCCGACTCATGAACCCCGGCTTTTAGTGAAAGATTATGGTAGCTATAGAGAAGGTCCGGCTAGCTAGAACTTATATCATTAACTTTCAAGGCGAAATAGAAGGGTTACTTAGAGATAGGCATAGGATGACGGTCATGGCGCTTCTTTGACCCGCTAGAGCCAAATAGCCAACCCGGAACGTTATCCCTAGTCTCCCCGCCTCAGCCTTTCTTAGGACGGTGAGACCCCCATCCGAAAACGTTAGCCTTTCGGAATTTAGCCCATTTACCTAGCCCCAAAACCTTTATTTTGTGGTCTACGATTCTTTGGTCTCCCTCGTGAGTGAGCTTAACCTTTATACTTTGGACATAAGTGAGATGTATGGCTCATTATTTGGGTGTCGGCTTGGTAAGTGAGTCTATTGGGGAGGGATGACTACTTTTGGTGGTTGTGTTACTTTGGCTATCTTTTTATGTAGCCTCGTTTTCCATCTTATGTTATAATGTGTATTGTGTTATATTAAATTACATTGTGTATAAAAAAAAAAGAAAAAAAGTGAAGGGAAAAAAAAAAACAAAGAGGCAACCATATAATCATAAGAAAAAGCCAAAGTTAATGGTAAAAAATGTATTAAAAAAAGAACACAAAAAAGATGTTGAAAAGAAAAGAAGAAAAAATGTTGAAAAAGAAAAGAAAAGAGAAAAGGAAAAAAAACAATATAAGAGTCAAAGAAGTGCTATGAATGATATTTTTATATAATGTGTATAAGTGAAATTGTTTGGTTTGGGGGAGAGTTGATTGAGAGGTTGGTGTTTTTGAGTCTCTTGTGATATTCGTTTCTAGTGACTAATTTTTGCGAATTACCCTAGAGATTCATATCGGTGACGATTGTTTTTGCACTATTCTTTTGGTTTGCTATTGGTATTTGGGTGAGAGTGATATTACTTGTCCAATACTATGGTTAAGCTCACTTGTGCTTCTTTTGTTGATATCCTTTTTATCACTTCGATTACCCCGTCCCAGCCGAACGTTACAAGTTTTCAAGTCCTACCCTACTGTGCCCAACTATAGGTAGCCCCGATTAGTGGAGATTGTTAAGAAATATAAGCCTATGGTCTAGCCCCGACATCTTATACGTCTATAATCCAAACCGGGAGTTAGGGTAAATGGGAAAAGAGCCATTCACACATGCACACTATTACCATACCTAGGTAGAAACTTGTGTCATCGCATGTTTATGACCATCTTTCACTTATAGTTCGAGAAATGATGTGTTATTGTATGTGTTCAATGCATAAGTGATTTTTTTCGAAATCATCATTTTGCTCCAGGACGACCAAAAGCTAAATGAGGGGTGATTGATGAGAGACTAAGAGTCAATCCTAATATGCATTTCACACTTTTTTCACATTTTATAGCATATTGGGGTTATAATTCTATGATTTAGATGCTATCTCATGCTATTTTCATCACTTTCTGTTCCACATCGCATTTAATCAAAAATCTTATTTTATTGTTGAAATGTGAATTTTTATAGAATATACGGAATATTTTATACCCCACGGAATTACGTGTGTTGCTTTGTTTGTACTATTATTAAATCATGGGCAATTTTGGACGAAAGAAGAATAGCAAAAATATTAATTATAATATATTAGATTAGAGATAGATACTGGGACGGGGACGGAAAACAGGGGAGCTACCTGTGCTTTCTTTAGCCGAAGAATGAGGGTTTCAAACCTCATTTTCTGTAGCTATTAAGTTGAATTAAGGCATGGGCTTTACTCTACAACGATGAATTCATCTTCTACTTAGTGATTCTTCATGGGATGTGAGCTCTTTTCATGTATTACACTTAATTGAGACAATTTCGTTTTTAGCTTGATTTGTTGTTTTGATGGCTTTAAATGATATGAATTGCTTGGCTATTGCACTAATCATGAGTAGCTAAGTAAGTTATGGTTGTGTGATGTGAAAATTGGTTGTGTGTTTTCTTAATTGCTTGGATTTGAGTAGGATTCTATTGTCAAGTTCTTAATTCATTCATGCCATAATGTTTGCTCTTAGTATTTGTTGGTAATTTTTGATTGCCTACATGAACTACTTGGTTGATTTGAGGCATAGTTGCAAAAATTAACTTAGATGAGGAGATACCATGAACACCTAGTAAAACCACCTATAGTCTAGGATTGGTTTCTTGAGTGTGTTTTCCAATTCGTTTTGGGCATTCCGGAGTAATTAATGCGTAGTTAATCGTTTATTCGAGTCTTAATCGATAGGTTAATGTATTAACTATAGTATACCAATGCAAGAGATTGATTGGTGTGATTCGAGGGTTTGCACCGTGAATGTGTTTTCTTAATTGCTTGGATTTGAGTAGGATTCTATTGTCAAGTTCTTAATTCATTCATGTCATAATGTTTGCTCTTAGTATTTGTTGGTAATTTTTGATTGCCTACATGAACTACTTGGTTGATTTGAGGCATAGTTGCAAAAATTAACTTAGATGAGGAGATACCATGAACACCTAGTAAAACCACCTATAGTCTAGGATTGGTTTCTTGAGTGTGTTTTCCAATTCGTTTTGGGCATTCCAGAGTAATTAATGCGTAGTTAATCATTTATTCGAGTCTTAATCGATAGGTTAATGTATTAACTATAGTATACCAATGCAAGAGATTGATTGGTGTGATTCGAGGGTTTGCACCGTGAATGTGTTAAGAACTCGTTTGTAATGCTCACTATCCAAGTTGATTTTGATAATTTGCACCTAACCAATCGGATCGTCACTCTAACCACTCCTTGTCATATCATCTTTAGTCCACTCTTTTAATTGCGCTTTTACTTGGTTGTTTTACTTTTAAGGTTACACTTTAGCACATAGCATTTTTTGATAGCCAAGATTCACTTCTCAAGTTATGCGTTTCAGATCATTTATGGCTTACAAAAGCATGTTGTAATTTTCAACATAGATTTACGGCGTGTCCATCAATGGCTTGCATTTGTGCGCCGTAATTTCCCATCTATGGCATGTCTTGCACGCCTTAAATTGGCAAATTTCTTGTAGTGACTGACGCATGACGAAGTTTCTAGAATAAAAACAAATACGGATCACGCTTTGCTTTTTGCTTATTTAAGGTGTTGGTCAATGTCCTGATTGTTGTTATAATTATTTTGACAGACTGCAAAAACGGTACAAGTCATTACAGAGCAAATTATTAGGTTAATAAATAAGACAATTTTCAATGAGGTTCCAAATTAAGTAGTCTTGAGAATTTGTGTACATGGATGTGTATGATCATTCAATTGATTATAGGGCGGCTTTACTTGGGTTTGGCATTGTTTATAATCTTTACCTTACCAATATAGTCTAAACTTAACTTTTTTTATCAGGTTCCTGTCGGGTTTCTGTCTAAACTTCACTCTTTTATCAGGTTGGTGTGCATGGCAAGGACTCAATATGCGTGGTTACTAGGACCGGAGATCTGGTTCGTTAGCTATATCTTTCCTTCTTTCTTATGTAATGTTATATAACTCTTCTGGTGGGAGAACACTCCTCTCCTAATTTTTAGATTTCATATGTAAAGTATCACTCCTATAATCCATAATATGAACAGGACGTGACACGTGCGCTCGGCTTCTCAAAGCATCTTACAGTAGAGTCAGTTCTCCGCGAATTCAGGAAAACAGTAATCTCTGAACTCGAAGGTGTGTTGGATTCCTTTGCATTCTCTCGTGTTATTGTTGTCACAAATAAGTTTGAAGTGAATCCAATCGTCTCCTATCCACTATACTTCATAGCTATTTTCTGTTAGTAAAGTTGCTTATTAGGCCGAGCTCAAACTTAACATGGAAAAAAACGAAGGATAGCTGATAGTGGGGGAGGGGAGGGAGACGGTAAAATTGGCTGGTAACTGTTATGGCCTTTTTATTTGCAAGGAGTTTATGTGCAAACAATTCAGCTGGAGCTGAAAACATTAGGGCTATCAAGCCACTTGTTTGGCTATGTGTATAACACAATTTTTTTTTTTTTTTAATGAAACATCACTTGATCATAATAATCCCTTTATTCCCTTTTTATTTTATTTTTATTTTTATCGTAACTGAATGAAATGAATAAGTAATCTATTATGATACAATAAATATTTATGCTATATCAATATACAAGATTTTTTTTTTCATCGTAATTAATTTTACCTTTTGAATTAACAGTGTCCACAGTATCCGTCATAAAATATGAGAGAATGTACGGGCTTTATATCCAAGACAAACCGCAATCAATAAACATCACAAATCAACATTAATATATATATATATATATATATATATATATATATATATATATATATAAAAAAGAAAAAAACCTTTTCCTTTCATATGATAAACCGGATAGACATCCCTCGCCCTCTTACGTATTAACAAAAAATTAATCCGAGATTAGAAAAAAAAAAAAAAACCAACAACAGCAAAATAGTATCAATGAACCCTTTTAAGAGTGAGTTGGTTGCATTTGAAGCTTCAAAGTCTTAGGCTTCTTCTGAGAGTCTGTATCACCCGCTTCAAAGTCAGCCTGTATCACCTGCTTCAAAGTCTTAGGCTTCTTCTGAGAGCCTGTATCACCAGCCCCAGGTTTGCGCTTACCCAAGAAGTAGTCAACCTGTATAGGGGTCAAGCTACCAGGGAAGTCTTTCTCAATAGTTGCAAACCCACTCCTTGGATCGCTATTTTGCCCGGGTTTGCCCGCTAAGAACGAGATATGGTGATTTTTGTTGAGCTTGAGCTTCCCTCATTCTCTCTACAGAATGAGTTGGTGTATCTGAATTTGGCATCTGTTTTACCTTCAGCTCCTCTTGGTACTGCCTCATACGCTTCTCTTGCTTCATTTTACCGGGGCGCTTGCCGTGAAATTTATGTGAAAGCAACCGAAAGGATTCCTTTGGAGTCAAAATTCGTCCGTATTCATCTGTCCTTTCGATGTGTATTTCCTTTGTGTGTATTTCCTTTGGTCCCTTGTCATAAATCCCAGCAAGCTTGCTCTTTTTCTTGTCCATGTTCCGGCCACCCCTTTCAACGCTCTCTCTTGAGAGCTCCTCTGTCCTTTAAAAGCTTTAATGCCCCGGCTAATCCTTTACCAACAGCAACTTCATGTATGGTTTCATCTGGAGCTATCTCCTTTTCTTCCTTCTTTTCAGGAAGTTCAACTTTCACGATTTCTTTTACCTCTGACCAGACACCGTCTTCTCCTTTTGCTTCCTCCTCCATGAAAACATCTTCTTTACCATCAGGAGCTCGTGCTTCATCCTGCTGAAGAGCCAAGAAAAATCCTTCCATTTCAGTAAAGACAATCTTCTTCTCTTGTGACTCTGCTCTTGCAGATTCATTGGTCGTGGAAGATGCCAGCAGAGCAAGAGCCTGTGGACCAGATTTCACAGCCTCCTCTTGCTTAGCCAAAGCTATTCTTCTCGCCCTTGCAAAAGATCTCTGCATCTCCTCATCATCATCACCAATTGCAGGAGCATCAACTTCCTCAGATTCAGCTAATAAGGGGATCTGGCCTAGACGAAGTGTTTTAGATGCTTCATCAGCTTTGGCTAAAGCTGCCTGGTATGCACTGCTTCTAATCTCAGCTTCACTCTTCTCCCGTTGTTTTTTAAGAGCCTGCAATTTACTGTCATTGCGAGAACCAAGATCCCCAACACCCAGACCAGAAGAAACAGCCTCTGCTTCTAGGGCATCAACATCCAGCTTCTCTTTTTTCCTTAGTGATTTCTTCTTTTTGGGCTTTTTAAACTCAAGCATTTCATCTGGTGTGTAGTAGTCTGATGGTAATCTCCCTGGTGCATTGAGACCTTCAAAATTCCTACTTGCTGGAACCCCTTGTATCCTCTTACGAAGCTCTTCAAATTTCTTCTCAGCTTCACCTGTGAAACGTCCATTTGCATCAAGAGTTATCCCTTCGTCAGCAATTGGATCATCATACCGAGGTAACATGTTTTTTTCAGAACCAGGCTCATCAAGAAACTTGTCATCGTAAACTCTTTTCTTCTTCTTTGCAGCTTCGTAGGCCTCATTCCGCTTCTTTTGCTCCCCAATTTCAATGTTTTCAAGCTCGTCGTTAACACCACCAACAGCAAGAATGCTTTGATCTTTGAGTGTCAAGACAACGGCACCTCCCTCAAGCACTTTATCGATCCCATGAAGAACCTTCACCCCGCTTAGGTCATGAGTTGTATGCTGCGTGGGATTATCATCATTATCTTCTTCGTTCACGTTGTCCTGCTCTTCGAACTTTTTTGAGAGGTCCAAAACTCTCTCCTTCTCAAGTTTGCTGTTCCGACTAACCCATGCTTCAACCTCAGAAGCAGTTTTTGACTTCTTCTTCTTCAACCTTTCTTCCTTCATCTTCTGAATGCGATCCTCCAACTCTTTTGCAGAACCGTGTGATCTAGCACGTTCCTCGTTTGAGGTATGCTGAGTTTGATGAGCCTCACTTTCATCCTCAGCATCCTTTGACCCTCTTGCCTGCTTAGTGACATCCTGATCAGTGTCACCAACTGTCCTCCGGGACTTATCATTCAGTTTCGAGTCCCTGCTCCTCTCATGGCTTTCATCTCGTTGTTTGTGGCTGCGGACATCTTTGTCCCTTAGTTTATCATCATCGTCACGATTGTATTCCTTCTCCCTACTTCTTTCCTTAATCTTATCTTTCTCACAGACATTCCTGCTTCTGTCATGGTCAATTTCAATCTCCCTTTCCCGGTTCGGGTCCCTGGTCTTATCTTTTCTCGTATCCTTATCTCTAACCCGGTCTGGATCTATTTCCCAATCTCCGTCTCCATCTTTTTCCTTACTCCGATCTCTATCCTTTGAAGCATGATGGCTAGTTTTCTCTCGCTCTCGCTCTCTACTCTTATGATCTTTATCATCCCTATGACTGCTCTTCTTACTCTTATCCTTGCTCTTATGCTTGCTACACTGCCGCGTTTTATCAAAATCATCTTCCTCCATCACATCAATTCCACCGACCCACCTTTCCCGGGACACAGAAATATCATGGTCTCTCATCTCAACACTTGTCTCCAAAACCTAAACGTTTATGCTTATTATTGTGATTTCTTTCTGCAATCAGAAACTTCCACAGAGCTGCTGCTGGAAAGTTCAACAATCTTGCCTCCGGCTTTCAAGAGATTACCGACTGCGACGAATAATATGCGTGCCATTGGAAGAACACACTCTTATATAATATACGGTAGGGCACACTTATTATATAATATTATTATTACATTATATTTTGTATACGGTAGAACACACTATTCTAATCCTAATCCTATAAAAGGTAGAAGAGAATTCTAATCCTAACCCTATATTATTAAATTATTATATTTATATTATATTATATTTATATACTTATCCTATCCTAATAATTTAATATAATAATATTACATAACAATTCCGATATTATTATTATTATTATTCACATCATCAATATATCTTCATCATTAGTCATCATCAATCAATATTAAGAAGAATGGAAAACTTTAGAGTTGCAAGCAACTATTGAAGTTGAACCCGAAAATAACCGACGAGAAGGTAAAATTTTATCGTGTTCTTTATGCTCTTTTTGATCCGTTTTTGTTTTATGAACTTTTGTGTCTCAAATAATATATATAGATTTTTGTCCAGAAGGACAAAATTATCAAAAAATCGGGATAGAAGGACACTGTAATTTAATAAGGACAAAAGTAACAATTATGAAGTAACAAATATGAAGTAACAAATGTGGAATAAAGTAAATATGAAGTAACAATAGTGAAACACAAAGTAACATTAACACGTGAAGTAACAATTTTAAAGTAACAATTGTGATCTTTGTCCTTTATAATCATTAAAATGTTATATGAGGTGTTTCTGTTCTTGTGGGGGATGTTTATCTACCAAGTCTTGCACTCCAGGCAACACATACATGTTTAAGAAAAGCCATCTATGGAAAAACACAGCTTTGTAAAATCAATATATTATGAGCAAAGTATAATGCAAAGGGCTCCTCCATGTACACATGCTGGTGTATTCTTCAACCATAATTAGATGATGATCACCATCATCATCTTGAATAAGCCTCAATTTTAATCCCCATGGTAGCTTATCAATTATCATAGGCCATACAACAATCTCTTAATTCCCCAGACCTTCTTTCCACCTCTACCCACTCCTTCACAATCAGCACAACAATCTTATTCTTTTCTTATTCACTTGTGAGAATGCTGTTTAGGCCTTTATTAAACAGTTTCGAGCTTCCTCAAGCCATCTTGATTTGACGACGGTTTTATCATCTTCTTCACGGTGGAGGCCACGTTTCTTCAAAATCTCTTGCACCCCATACGCCTCAAACATGGCTAAAGCTTATACAAACATTCAGATGATTCTTCTTGCTCAAGATCTTGGTATGAAGTTCCCTTGTAAGTTCTTTTTCTCCAACTGATATCTCAAAATCGGTATAAGCCTTCCAAAGCAACTTTAAATTCTGCAATGCTGGTTGTGTAACCGCAATCTCAAAAATGAATCTTGCTCTCTCTGTTTCGTGAATGGAATTCTCAAATTGAGCACTCTGAATTCATTATTCATGAGAATTATCCGGTGACCTTTGCACGAGTTTCTTATAAAGCTTCCTACATTAATTGCTGCACATGCATTTCCTAAATGAACCTCTAACCAGCTTCGATTATTTTCCCATCTGTTGGCACAAGACATGGAATTCCATCCACAATCTAAAAACATAAAAAAGTAAATTCAACACCGAAAAAATGAAAATCTTAAATATTCATCACTAAGCATCTATCTATGTTAAAGAACTTCCACTGATCAGCTAAAAAGATAGAAATTCCTTTCAATGAAACATTTTACGTAGTTGAGTTGTTAGTGACATCAAGCCAGACTTCGCCACAGTAGAATCGACTTTCAATAAGTTCAAGCTCTTGAAAGCCGATTCTATGGTTCATAATTGACTTTGTGAAAACCGATTGCGTGTCGTCTCACGTCAGGGTAATTTAGGTAGTAGTATCATTATGGGCTTCTAACATTTTATTGTGTTAAGGTTTCTGAGCATAATCATTAACCCAAAGTGCAGTCTTTAAGCTTTCTGACCAGAATCATTAAACCAAAATGCAGTCAGCTAAGCTGTCCGAGCACAAGAATAAACAAAAATGCAGTTTCTAAGCTCTCTGAGCAGAAAAAATTAATTAAAAAGCAGTGATTTCAGCTTTCTGAGCTCAAGAATAAACCAAGATGCAGTCTTTAAGCTTTCTGAACAGAAATATTTAACTGAAAAGCAGTGATTGAAGATTTCTGAGCACAAGAATAAACCCAAATGCAGTCTTTAAGCTTTCTGAACTGAAATATTTAACCAAAAAGCAGCGATTTAAGCTTTCCGAGCACAAGAATTAACCAAATTGCGGTCTTTAAGCTTGTTAAGCACAGGAATTAACCGAAAATTGCAGTGTTAAGCTTTTAGAGGTGAAAAATAACCTATATTGTAGTCTTTAAGCTTTCTGAGCAACCAAAATTGCAGTCTTTAAGCTTTCTAAGCACAAAAATCAACCAAAAAGCAGTGATTTAAGATTTCTGACCACAAGAATTAACCAAATTGAAGTCTTTAAGCTTGTTAAGCACAAGAAATAACCGAAAATTGCAGTGTTTAAGCTTTTTGAGCGGAAAATTAATTGTAGTCTTTAAGCTTTGTGAGCCACCAAAATTGCATTCTTTAAGCTTTCTAAGCACAAAAATCAACCAAAATGCAGTCTTTAAGCTTTCTGAGCACAAGAATTAACCAAAATGCAGTCTTTAAGCTTTCTGAGCTAGGTGTTTTTATTTTTTATATATGCAGCACATGTTACTCTAAAATCAACGTACTATGCAACAATTTTATTTTTTAGATGAATATGAAATTAGCTTATTTGTGGAGTGGATAATCCACTCGATCGATAGCTTTAGAATCCCATAACATTATATATCTTGAATATCACAGAATGGAAAATGGCTAAGACTATTGTTTAATTATGAGCTGAAATGAACACGGTAGCTATACTGAAGCATGACTAAGTTTCTAGAATAAAAACAAATACGGATCACGCTTTGCTTTTTGCTTATTTAAGATGTTGGTCAATGCCCTGATTATTGTTATCATTATTTTGGCAGACTGCAATTTCTGCTCTTCAGCTTTTGTTCCAAAAGAAGTTCAAAGCCGATGAGATTGAGGTAAGTATTGGGAGTGACTGTTGATTCCACTTTTTTTTTCAGAATAATTTCATCTACCCAGTAATAACCTTGCTTGGACCATACCACCCTTTTCTTCTGATATATATTGGAGTATCGGTCACACTTTGGCTGATATTTCGCTACTACTCCGGTTGCATAATTAATTGTAATGGAAAGCAAAAACGGCACAAGTCATTACAGAGCAAATTATTAGGTTAATAAATAAGACAATTTTTATTTCAAAAAAAAAAAAAAAGACAATTTTCAATGAGGTTCCAAATTAAGTAGTCTTGAGAATTGGTATACATGGATGTGTATGATCATTCAATTGATTATAGGGCGGCTTTACTTGGGTTTGGCATTGTTTATAATCTTTACCTTACCAATATAGTCTAAACTTAACTCTTTTATCAGGTTCCTGTCGGGTTTCTGTCTAAACTTCACTCTTTTATCAGGTTGGTGTGCATGGCAAGGACTCAATATGCGTGGTGACTAGGACCGGAGATCTGGTTCGTCAGCTATTTCTTTCCTTCTTTCTTATGTAATGTTATATAACTCTTCTGGTGGGAGAACACTCCTCTCCTAATTTTTAGATTTCATATGTAAAGTATCACTCCTATAATCCATAATATGAACAGGACGTGACACGTGCGCTCGGCTTCTCAAAGCATCTTACAGTAGTCAGTTCTCCGCGAATTCAGGAAAACTCGAAGGTGTGTTGGATTCCTTTGCATTCTCTCGTGTTATTGTTGTCACAAATAAGTTTGAAGTGAATCCAATCGTCTCTATCCACTATACTTCATAGCTATTTTCTGTTAGTAAAGTTGCTTATTAGGGCGAGCTCAAACTTAACATGGAAAAAAACGAAGGATAGCTGATAGTGGGGGAGGGGAGGGAGACAGTAAAATTGGCTGGTAACTGTTATGGCCTTTTTATTTGCAAGGAGTTTATGTGCAAACAATTCAGCTGAAGTTGAAAACATTAGGGTATCAAGTATCAAGTATCAAGCCACTTGTTAACTCTAGATATTAGAATAACAGTGGTTTCTTTTCATTTTTGTAAATAAAACATTATTCGTGTGCTTACAGTATTCCTTTCTACAATAAACTTTGTTTTCTTTGGAGATGTTGCTCGCATTATAGATTAGTCTTTCGTTCAACTTTCGGTTAATGGTTTAATGCTTTGTTCGAGCAGACCCTGCAAGCCCGTATAGTAAACTACGTGAAAGCTTTGGCCATAGCGTCCCGAAGCCTTTCGGTGTTGGTATGTTCGTAAGACCCTCTTCCTTTGAGGCTTTGGCACATAACAATCTTCCGCTCATTTTTGCTTTTCCTAAATGCAGTTTCCGTGATTCTCGGCACTGATAAGGTTCATAAAGAAAGCGGACACAAGGTACTCAGCTAGCTTTGGATGCCTTCTTTTGCGCTTTTTTATCTTGATAATCATGCAAGTTATTTCATGTGTATAGAGTTACACTGGATATGTGTTGCATTTATTTCTTGCTTCTTGGGGGAAAAAATCGGAGCCCAATAGCATGCATACTATTATTCATTAGCACCCGTTCATCCACCCCAAACTCTCAAAAGTAAATAAAATTGTGCAGAAGTCAGTATTGCTCTTTTTTCCTTTCTTTGTGCTAGTTCTTTGAATATAGCGTGAGAAGTAGAAAATTCCATGAGATGTCATAAAGAATCACTCGTTCAAAGATTGGGTTTTTCCTGAGCAATTTTGAAGGGACATATTTAGCCACACCTTTCACGCCCGTGACTGTTAAAAAGGGAAAGAAAAGGAGAAAAATCTCAACAAAAAAAAAAGTGGAAAGTGGAAAGTGGACTGGTAAACAGAAATCAACATAACTTGGGAATTTTTTTATATTGTGAGCTTGTTCAAGTAGTGGACGGTTATTTTGAGCGCTTTAATGATTGGCTCAATGATTATTCTCTTCGTGTTACGGGGCTTATGTCTATTTTTGTTTTTGGTATATTGTTTGTTTGTTTGTTTTGACATGATGCTTGAGTTCTCCGGTAACGTTGACTTTCTTAACAGATCTCAAGTGCTGAGATGAGAGACAAGGTCAGTAAGCTTTTATGGAGAGGATGAGAAAAGTAGTCTGGTAAGCAGAATCAACATAACACGGGAATTTATGTATTTTCTTTAAATTTCTAATATCTCTCTAGCATGCCTAGTGTCATGATTTTTTATGTAGCACATGTTACCCTAAAATCAACGTATCGGCGTATGCAACCACTTTTTAATGAGATAATTATGAATTCTGCTGTACATAATACACTCAATAGCTTTAGTATTGAGAAAAGAGGAAAATAATTTCAATATATTGAATCTTGGACAGAGTATGTAGACTAGAACAATTAATGAATGGAAAACTATATAAATGAAGAACCTTGTTGAACATTGAACTAATACCACCAAACGGATTACGCTTTGTTTTTGCTTACTTAAGATGTTGGTTAATGTCCTAATTATTGTTATTATTATTTTGGCAGACTGCAATTTCTGCTTTCCAAATTTTGTTCCAAAATAAGAAGTTCAAAGCCGAGGAGATTGAGGTAAGTTTCGGGAGTGACTCTTTTTTCTAAACATCCATTCATCCACCCAGTAAGAACCTTGCTTAAACCCTACCACTTTTTCTTCTAATCAAGATAGCATTTATTTTGTTACTATGAAATGGGATTTTACTATTCATTGGGGTATATGTCACACTTTGTCTGACATTTTGCTGCGACTCTGGGTGCATTAATAATCATCGTAATGGAAAAGCAAAAATGGCACAAGCCTTTACCGAGCAATTCATCAGCTAAATAAGACAATTTCCAATGAGATTACAGATTAAGTAGTCTTGAGATTTTGTGTACATGGATGTGTATGATCCACTCAATCAATTATTTAGGGCTTTACTTGGTTCGATGTTCAAAGTCTCTGTTTTGCATTGCCTATAATCTTTTACATACCGATAGTCTAACTTCACTCGTTTATCAGGTTTCTGTCATGGACCCAAATTATTTTGTTTCTGTTAAGGAAGCCGATTACAAAGATATATATGTAAAGCATTTGGAGATGAATGACATCAAGGACCATTTAGCTGTCATTAACGAGCCAGGTACTGGAGGCTCGACAACCACCGTTGAGAGTAGCGATTAAAATGATCATTGTTATAGTGTCATCCTTGGGGCTATTACACAAGTAGTATATTATGGATTTGGGATTTTATTTTTGTATGGAGTTTGAGATTTAGTACTGGAACATATGGGTAAGGTTCCTCCCCCCGCCCCGCCCCTCCCCTCCCCTCCCCTCTACTGGTTTACCCCTATATATTTTGATGTCTGAACCTGGCTTGGTCCGCCTTAAATAAAGTAACAGTGCTGGAACATACAACTCTTGTCTTATCTATTGTTGATATAAATTTACTTAATGACTGGCGACGTCTATTTGATTTTATATCGAATTTCAATTGCTTTTTGTCTGACTTCCATGGTGGGAAGTCCTGGTGAATTACGCGAATGATGTGATTGCTAAAATTACGCTATACAATATTCTCATCCTGAAAAAAAAAAAAAGAAAGATTTTCTCAGATTATTCTCTATTATCAACTACATGATGAGCCTGTAGAACTAAACATCATTCTTGACCAAAAGGAAGCGTATTGGCACCAACGATCCCAACTTCAATAGATGGTTGAAGGCGTACTTGTTTCATCTTTCCAATATCAAGAAACAACTGTATAGAAAGTGTTTCGTCTATAATTTGGCCTTTTCTCAATCCAAGTAAATATGTTTCTCCGACGGTTGGGCCTTCGGCCTGTTAAGAAATAAAATGTTAATTATATATCAACCCAACAAAAGTTTTGGGATACCTTACCTTTATCAAGTGGCTGGCCTTGGGTTCAGTCTTCCTACATAAAAAGAAGGAGTATTGGCTTTATATCTTCAGGGAAGTATCAAGTGGTATTTGGTACCGGTGCAATCAGATGCATCACCATTCTAAGTTGTTCGTCCACCTATTGATGTTTGTATCTCAAAGATGAAAAGGGAAACTACAGAGTTTAAACCAACTTGAAACCTTGATAATGTGTATAGTTTTTTGTTTGTTCTAGTGGTTGATTTTTATAATTTTTTTAGGTCCCCACGACGTAATAACGTTGTTTGCTTTTGAGTTAAACAAAGTGGATCAAACCAAGAGGGCATTTCGCCGCGCAAGTGGTTTGCTTCGAGAATTTAAAGAATGTCTTCTTCTCCGACTTTAACTTTTAAGTAAGTCGAACGATTCTCCTCTGAAACGTCATATACGATCGCCGACCTTACTTTTAAGGTCCCGGATATCGGAGAGTTTAACGGGAAAAAGAGGAAAAAAACAAAGTGGATCATTTTCTCAAACAAAGAAAAAAAAACCAATATAAAACCATCAAAATCGATTTAGTTTCTACCAATTCCTTTGGTTTGGTTCGGTTCGGTTTTAACAAATCTTGAACACCCCTAATTATTAAAAATGTAATATATCATTTGTGATGGTATTAATATTTGAGACAATATTCAGTAAACAATTAAACACATACGCACTGCCTAATAGAATCCATATATATATACAGTATAGTAAATAATAAAACACAAACATCAATTATAAAAAAGAGAGTAGGGTTCTTTGAATTGGTTTTTCCTGAAAAAAAGGGTACCCCACACCACCAAACCGAGTACCGAATCTCACTACCCTCATTAAATGGGTTCAGATTCAAAATTCACGAGCTTCACGATTCTTTCTTTCTTTCTTTTACTTACTTACTTACTTACGACAGATCAGGGCAGCAGAAGAAGGGACTGTTTGATTCCCTGAGGGGTGTGGGACTGTGGGGTGGTTAGTTTTGCATTAATTTCTCTTGCCATTACTCACACCTATTTTCCATCCTTTTTTTTTTTTTTTTGGGTTCACACAGCAAAAAGCAGCAGTGTACTGTATGTATGTAGTAGTAATAATATGCAAATTGGACATAAAGAGAGATTCCCTTTCATTTATTACAAAAGGCCCTCATTTGCTCATCTTCTCATGCCCACACCTCACCTGTATCCATCCCCCCATCATTATGCATGGCATGCATCCCTTTTTGTTTATTTTGCTCCACTTTTTAACTAGTTTTACGTATGCATTAGTTTATTAATTAGGGTATCTCTATTAGACTCAACCATACCGTCGGATGTGTATACACTTGACACAAATCTAACGATTGAGTCTAACTCAGGGTTCCTCAATCAAAAAATTCCCCCTTAATTATGTATGTAAGATGTATGTACTACCCGTTAGAGGGACGGAACAAGGGGTAGGTTTTTATTTTTTCGATATATCAAAAACCTTATATAATTGTTTTAATCCAGTTTATCAGATCATACAGATATAATCCGTTAGCTCACCCGACTGAAAATTCTTCGTTCCGTCCCTGAGCGGTAATCGTCTATATTCATATCTTATTGCAATGGGACAACTTTAAACGATAATCCTTATTGCATTTAATTTGGGACCATTTTATTTAATCCACTCGTCTCTTATTGCAATCCGACTGCTTTAAACAATTACCTTACATTCGGGACCATTTTTTTTTTTTTATTTTTATTTTTTACACCAGTATGGTTTCTACCAGTGTGGTCAATTAGGGGTATAAACGATTCAAGTCCAGTCGAGCGTTGAGGTTATTTAAACGAACGTAGGTGTACTTTAAATTTTACAAACCCGAATCCGAATACGAGTTTGACATGACTATTCAACTTAAACTCGATCATGAATACTTTCGAACACACGCAACGGTTCTCACAAAGGAAGTTCAATGACATGCATCTACCCGTACGTGTATTCGATTCCCAACCATCACATAAACTACAAATAAAGAAGCAAAGTAGTTTTTGCCTTCAAATTGTTCTGGTTTAATCTCAAATTCGTTCACCAATTCATCAAACTCGTCACTTAGGTCAACTACTTTTACCCTAAAATCAGTTGTCCTAATTTTAAACTAAATAAAGCGGTGCCAGAGAGGGTGTGTTTCTAGCTAAAAAATTAATAATAAATTTGTTTTTTTAGAAAAAAAATAAAAAAAATATGAAGACCTAGTTTTAATTCACTTTTTCTACCAAAATGAAATAATAAATTGACGGATCCATTAAACATTTCAATGATTGTACAATTATTATTATTATTTTTTTTTTTTGAGTAATTTTTTTTCTCCCACAAGAGATGCACAAACTATTTTCTAACGTGCCCTCAACGACTTAATTAACCTCTTGGTTTGGGAGGCTTGACATGGAATTTTTAAGACGAAATTGTTTATTCACAATAGAATACCGGAGGTCGATGTAACATGTGTCATCTGTCATTCCTCTATGAAATCTAATTTTCATGCCTTGCATGATTGGTCCTTGGATTAAGGAAGTGTGGTGTCAAATTCTCCCCCGAAGACGACATCACCATTTTTTGGTTAAACCGGATATTTATATTAATTACATAAAATTGTACAACTGTTCGGAAACGAAACAAATCAAAAAACTATACAAGAAGCAAAGAAATAAATTGAAATCTTATTCGCTCAACACATTGACTTGGGTGGATTTTAATCTTTCTCATCACATTCTTGACGATGAGGACCAAGATTGGAAATGGATTTTTAGAGAAGGTATCGCTTACCCTTGGTATTAGAGAAATAAATTTGTTATGACTAGTTTAGAGACTCTTCCGAGCACTAATTTTTTTTGATCTGTTTTTTTTTTTAAATAATGTGATCTTAGCACGTACTAAATCGTTTGAAATTGCTTTTAGTGAAACAACTATTCAATCACACGGATAAAATTTTGTATATTGTATGATTCCTTTTTGAATGTATATTCGTTTTGATTTATGTACAGTATATAAAAGTTTCCCTTAAATAAAAATCTATTTTCTAATGTAATATTTACTTTTCTTCGGTTACGTTGAACGGGGTTTGGACCCCCCCTATATTACAGTCGTACTACCCCTTTCATTTTTACTTGTCTATTATGTTATGATATCAGCACGTAAGAAAAAAGGATATCCAAAGTAGTAAGATATCCCTGTATATCATAAATGCTTTCTCACCTAATAAAAGAAGATGATTTGAGAAATAAATAAATTGCACCCTAGCTACTTTGTCTACTAGTCTAAAGTGAAAGAAAAAAAAATATTCTTTGAACAAACGAATGAATATAAACCGAGTAAATACAATATTATTTAAGATTATCATGCCAAATCTGATGTCATAATAAGAGTATATGTGTAACTCTTAATATAATTAACATTATTTTAATAAAATTAACAAAAAAATCTCTCAGGCCCTGTTTGGATTGAAGAATTAGATAGGAAAAAAAGAAAAGATAGTGACAAAAGAGAAAGGAGAAGGGAATGAGAGATTGTGAAGTTTATTTTGAGTGTTTGGATAGAACTAGACATAAATGAAAGAAATGTTTAAAAGTGTGTTTAGAATATCAATGGAAAAGACAAGAAATGACAAGATTATACATGATTTTCCAATTTTAGACTTTATATTTGTGAGAGATTGTGAAATTTGAGGCTATTAATTAAAGTAATTATATAAAATATTTAATAAGGAGTAAAATAAAAACCATCTCCTTCCGAATTTGTTGGCCGGTAAACACACTATTCAATTTATATTACATAATTTTCTTTGGTCTCCCTCATTCCCTTTCCTTTACTTCTAATATTGACTTGCCAAACACTTCCAAATGAAATCTATCCAAACCCTTTTTTTTCTTCCCGTTCCTTTCTTCCAATCCAAACATGCCCTTAATAACATATATAATTAACATTGTTTTATTGATTAAATGAAAGACATTATCGTACATATATACTACTACATCCGTCTCAAAATATAAGTTGTTTTGATTGTTTTCACACATATTAAGAAAATGGTTGAATGACATAAATTTAATGTAGAAATGACTAAAATATAATTTGACTATTATTAATGAAATGGTTATAAAGTATTGAAAAATAATTGGATTGTTAATAAATTAAGGGTAAGATAGAGAAAATAGTAATAAATGCTTCATTGGTAATGTAGAATGACTTATAATTTGAGACAATAAAAAAGAGGTAGAGTGACTTATATTTTGGGACGGAGGTAGTACTTTGTAAACATAACATTTCACAATATCATCGTAACTCAAAGTATCATAAAGTCAATATTCCAGTAGGAAAAGTATCATGAAGTCAATTAATTATAAACAATTTAGTTCCAGACAAATTTTATGGTAGTCCGGCCACAAATATGACTTGATGGTCCGGAATCAATATTATTTGCTTACCTGGAGTCAGGAGAAATAACTTTAAGAGCATCGACCACCAATTATCATGTTACAGTCATCGTATCCAATATAATGAATTGTGACCATATGAAAAGAATATTAGACAAATGTGATAGATTGAGAATGTACACTTGTCAATATATCAATGGTGTGAGGTGTCACAGTTTGTTAGTTTGTTATATATCAAGTCTGATAAATATGTGTAATGAGTACAACACAATTATGATGAATCTAATAAAAAAATTCTCTCTTTATGATTATTTGAGTTTCTTTCTTGGTATCAGAGCCAACTTGCCGGCGCGATGAGCTCTCAAGGTTTCGACGGGCTGTCAATCGGCCTTTCTATCTCTCGTTTTCCATAATCACCAGCATCGGAAGAGAACTGGTGACCGCACCAGCTGTATCAGAGATACCAGCATCTGCAGATGGAACTCAATCGGCGGCACCAACTTTATCTCAGACAATGTTCGGTGCCATTCCGTCACTAGGAATGTACTCTCCGGTTCGGATTAACCGGTGGTTCTCCCGTGGACCGCTCTCTGTGCCACTTACTAGTCTTCCTTTCACCAGCTTTCCGTCTCCGGTGGTAAGTGCTGGTTTATTTCCTGGTTTCAGCTCAGTACCTGGTTTAACTACTCACATAGCCAATTCATCTTTTGGATCTGGTTTTGTTACTCCCTTTAATGGTCACATTAATCAAGTCTGTAATGTGAAGCTTGATAGAGATAATTATTTGCAATGGCGCTACACAGTTCTTCCTGTTATTCGGGGTCACAAATTGGATAGTCATTTGTTTGATAAAAATGCTTGCCCACCTGAGTTCTTGTCCTATCCACGTCTAAACGGTACTCCAATTCCTAATCATGCGTTTGCAGAATGGCAATCTATTGATCAGTTGTTAGTTGGCTGGTTGCTCAATTCTATGACTGAGCAGGCTCTCCAAGAAGTGGTAAGATGTGCTACTGCTGCTGAAATCTTGGAAACCTTAGAAGTTTTGTTTAATAATCAGTCTGAAGCACGTATGTTGGAGTACAAGGGAGCTCTAAGTATAGCAAAAAAAGGTTCTAAGTCTATGGGTGATTACTTGGCACAGATGAAGGGTTATTCAGATAGCTTAGCTGCTGCTGGCTATCCCATCAGTAAATCTGAACCGATCCTTGAAACTTTGGGTGGATTGAACAAAGACTATGATTCAGTGATTGTAAATATCACCTCAAGAATTGGATCCCTCTCATGGCAAGAAGTGCAATCTCAGTTAAACACTCATGAAAGACTCTTGATGCGGTTCAATCATGTGGCTGACATCTCTAGAAGTTCTCCATCTGCATGCACATCTTGCCACAACTCAATCTCCAGGCAACATGCCACCCTATAGGCCCAACAATAACCAGTCCAACAGAGGTAGAGGTGGAAGGAACAATAGAGGAAGATGTAGAGGTGGTAATGGTGGCAGAAACAACTCTAACAATAACAACATTGCAAACAAGATGATATGTCAACTGTGTGGCGAAACAGGGCATGCTGCTAGTATCTGCTACCACATATATGACTTCAACTACATGGAGCACCTCCTCAACCCAATGGACCACCTCCAAGATAGATTTCTGCATATGTATCCACTCTACAATCTGTCAGTGATCAATCCCGGTACATGGACAGTGGAGCTAGTGATCATGTCACTTCAGATCTGAACAACATGCATCTGGGATCTATATACAATGGTAATAAAGGTTTTCATGTTGGTAATAGTGAGAAATTACAAATTCAGCACATAGGTTACAACACTTTGCACACACCACACCTCACACTGCACTTTAGAAACGTACTTCATGTTCCACAGATTTCAAAAAATCTCATTAGCATTTCAAAACTTACTCTTGATAATCCTGTTTCTATTGTTTTTGATGGATCTTTATGTCATGTGAAGGACAAGAGCTTAGGGACACAACTACTCACAAGAATCCTTGAAGATGGACTGTATAAGCTTCTTCCAACCACAATGACCTCCCTTCAATCCAAGCCAGCGTCTTCTCTACATGTCAGCTCTCCATCAAATTAGTCTGTCATGTCTAGTATGTCCTCTCATGAGGTGTCTATTGTTGCTATGTTTAAGTCTGTGTCTAGTCTAGATGTTTGGCATAGGAGATTAGGCCATCCATCCAAGACAATTCTGCAACATGTTCTAAATCGTTGTAATGTTTCTTTTAATGAAAATGTCAATTTTTGTGAAGCCTGTGTTTATGGTAAAGGGTATGCTCTCACTTATCCAACATCCACTTCTAATGCTCAAACCCTTTTGAACTTGTCCACACAGACCTATGGGGACCTGGCCCAATAAAATCCACCGGGAATTATGTATACTATATCCACTTTATTGATGAATTTTCTAGATACACATGGATTTAATCACTAAAAACAAAAGATGAAGCACTTCAAACCTTTATTCACTTTAAACAATATGTTGAAACTCAGTTTTCTACTAAGATAAAGTGTTTTCAATCCGATTAGGGTGGGGAATACAGAACCTTTGCACATGTTTTAAAGGACTGTGGTATTGTTTCCAGGCACCCCTACCCTCATGCCCATGGCCAACATAGAAGGGCAGAAAGAAAGCACAGACACATAGTGGAATTAGGCCTCACTCTAATGGCTCAGGCCTTCTTACCTCTAAGATTATGGTGGGACAGTTTCATAGAAGCTGCCACACTTATTAATGTTCTTCCTACTCCAGACCTACAGCACAAGTCACCTCATGAGGTTCTGTTCAATAAATCCACATATTACACCATATTTAGAGTCTATGGTTGTGCCTGTTATCCTGATCTCAGACCATTCCACAACACCAAATTCCAATTTCACTCCACCAAATGTGTGTACTTAGGTCTCAGTCCTAGACCATAAGGGATACAAATGTATGGATCCCAATGGCAGGTTGTACATCTCCATAAGTGTCACTTTTAATTAGTCAATGTTTCCTTTTTCTGAGGGTTTTACTCAGGGTCCACACAAAAGTGTTCATGCAGAGTCCAACACCCTATCCTACTCATCCTTCTACCTTCATGTCAGTGATACAACAAATACAGTCCACAAGGATCCCAGTGAAGTAGAGGTGTTTGCAACAGTCCCAAGCTCTCCATCATATGATGTTAACTCCAATGGAAGCAAAGGCACATAAAAAACTCCTGTAATAGAAGAGTTCTCCTCCCCACTGGTGAGAACTAATACTCATGTTTCACCTCCAAACATATCGACAAACACACACACAATCCCCTGACTTTCATGACTCACCTACAAACACACCATATCCTACTACTCATGTCTCACCTACAAACACATCATCTTCTCCATCACCTTCACCACCACAAATCACCATGCCTGCACAACCCACAGGCTATGCAAACAAGATCCAAAAGTGGGATCTTCAAACCCAAAACCTACAGTGCTGAAGCTAAGGGAATTTCTTATCAGTACTCTGCTGAACCTCAAACTGCAATGAAAGCCATGATCCAACCTGAATGGAAGGCAGCCATGGAGGAGAAGTATCAGGCCCTGTGCAAAAACAGAACATGTGGACCTGGTACCTTACAATCCTAGACAGACACTTGTAGGAAACAGATGGGTATTCAGAAGAAAACTTAAACCAGATGGTACAATACTCAAACACAAAGAAAGATTAGTTGCCAAGGGTTACAACCAGACATATGGAGTGGTATTTACTGAGACTTTCAGTCCAGTGGCCAAGGCCTCCACTATTAGAGTGATTCTTGCATTGGCTGTTGCAAAGAATTGTGGACATCAAGCAACTGGACATCGATAATGCCTTCCTCAATGGACCCTTGCATGAAGTTGTCTATATGCCACAACCTATAGGGTTTGAGGACAAAACTAAACCTACTCATGTTTGCAGGCTCAACAAAGCCTTCTATGGCTTAAAACAGGCACCAAGATCATGGTTTGATACTCTCAGGGATCAGATGAAGCATTGGGGGTTCAGGCAATCCATGGAAGACTTTTCCTTGTTCATATTCAAGAGAGGTAACACTGTTCTATACCTACTTGCATATGTAGATGATATTCTAATTACTGGAAATTCAGAAGCATTGATCAAGAAATTTATCAAGATTATGGATGCCAAGTTTAGTCCGAAAGATCTTGGATCGGTGACTCATTTCCTTGGCATGGAAGCCCACGGAGATGTCACAAGACTGTATCTAACTCAAAGCTATTATACGTCTCAAATTCTGCAAAGACTCAATCTGGACAATCTGAAACCATGTCCAACACCCATGGTAACTGGAAAGAAGTATGTTCCAGAACAAGGACAACCTATGACCAACCCAAGTCTTTACAGAAGTGCATTGGGAGCCCTACAGTGTCTCACATTTACAAGGCCAGATATCACTTATACAGTCAACTATCTCAGTCAATTTATGCAAAACCCCTACACAGAACATTGGCAGGGAGTAAATAGGCTCTTCAGATATGTGAAAGGAACACTGGGGCATGGAATTCACTTTAAACTTGGCTGTTTTCCTTTTATCACAGGTTACTCAGATGCAGATTGGGAAAGATGTACATTTGACAGAAAATCTGTAGCAGGATATGCTGTGTTCTTGGGAGATTCACTTGTATCTTGGTTCTCAAAAAACAAGGGGTTGTGTCTAGATCTAGCACAGAGTCCGAGTACAGGGCTTTGGCTAATCTTACAGCAGAAATTCAGTGGCTTAAACACTTGTTGATAGAGATGGGAGTTGCTTTACCTAAAGTTCCCACCATTTGGTGTGACAACACAGGAGCAATTTCATTGGCTCAAAATCCAGTATATCACTCCAGGACCAAACATATAGAGCTGAATGTACACTTTGTCAGAAACCTGGTGCTGTAGAAACAACTCAACATACACTTCATTCCTTCATCATCTCAAATTGCAGATTGCCTAACCAAACCGTTTCCACCATCACAATTTGCTGCTTTCAAGGACAAACTAAATGTTACAGAAGCACCATTTAGTTTGAGAGGGACTGAAAAGAATATTAGACAAATGTGATAGATTGAGAATGTACACTTGTCACTATATCAATGGTGTGAGGTGTCACAGTTTGTTAGTTAGTTAGATATCAAGTTTGATAAATATGTGTAATGAGTACAACACAATTATGCTTAATTTAATGAAAAATTCTATGTTTATGATTATCTGAGTTTCTTTCTCCATACATTTTTTTCTTTTTCTTTTCACAATGCACTTAAAAATATATGAATATTGTGATATAAGAAAATATAGTAGCACATTTAATAAGACCAAATTGTTTTAGTACAACGGTAAACGCTTGATCCTAATATGGTATCAGTGTTGAAATGGTGTCCTAAACCCAATCGGGTTGGACCGGATCCGACCGGGTCGGATCATTTCTACTATTTCTTTATGTTTATGCATATATTTGTTCTTTTAATGAACCAATTATGAATTGTTATATGATAACGTCCTTAGTATTAAACTGTGATAGAGAAACCATGATAGGCGATTATGGTTGATGAGATCTCTAATCACTTTAATGAGTTTGATACTTAAATGTCTCTAGGCTGATGTACTATTAAACAGGGCATTGGTAGTACAAACAGATTAGCACGTATTAGATGTCTTCTATCTTTAAGGTCAGAGATAGATCTCGTCTATCGAAGTGTAGAGACACTTGGACTGTACGTGGACGTGTATTAGAGAATGCGTACGTTAGACTGACCCACTTACACTGTTAAGTGTTACACTATGTGGCAGTTGTGTAATTATCCTTAGGACCGGAGTCTACATGACATCACGGTGTGGATTGTCATACTTTGACTCTATTGAGGTTTCCCCTAGCCATGGGGCGATCATGCGGTAGTGATTGAGTGTGATACTGAAGCATGCGGAGTATACATGTTTGGTCGTCTGGGAATCGCGTACCCGATAAATAAGGGTGAATATCCGAAAGGGCCTTCTTATAAGGAATGTCTTACTCTCGTGAATCTTTACAAAGTGGAAGTAAATAAGTTACTTCGAAAGAGCATGATATCTAGATTATAAGATACGGTCGTTGATGTTTGACACTCGACGAACGACCGTATGGATATTATTACAGCGATAGGATTGTATTTACACGGTAACTGTTTCACATGAAAGGTAGTAGTCATTGCATTTGACTCTTCCGATGATTGGGGGTCACGGTGTGTTGCTAGACGTTATCCCGTGATCGTTAGGCATGAAGGGCATTTTTGTAATTTGCACTTGTGTCTACGGCCAACATATTTGGAAGCCTATCGGGTCACACACATATGAACATCAAGTCGGATTAAAATGCGGTTATAGTTGATGACCAAATAAGCAAAGAATTTTTCTCACGACTATAAAGGTTATAGTGGTAAATTAATATGGTGGTATTTATTTATTATGAATAAATATAATACAAGATATTAATAATGTTGATTAATTAAATATGTATATTGATACATATAATTTCAAAATATATATATATATATATACATGTATTTTGTGAATTAATTAATGATAGTATTATATTAATTAAAAAAATCTCAATTCCCAAGGGACGCCACTTTATTTTGTATTGGATACATTTGAATTGTGCAATTTAATTAATAAGATTACCATAATATTAATATTAGATATTAATTGATTTGGAAAAAAAATAGATTTATGGTAACAAGATATAGTCAATATAAGATATTGACAATATCTTAGAAATATTTAATATATGATATTAAATTAAATGAGATAATTCAATAAAAGATATTTTCCTTATTTTATTGAAAATCGGTTTTCTTTCTCCTCTATCCATTAAGAAGTTTTTCCCAATCAAATTGGGATGCGAATATGGCGTGTTTCTCCCTATAAAAGGGGACTTGTGTCAACTCTTTTACAACACAATATTCTTGCAATATTTTAGTGAGATAAAAAGAGAGCTTCTTAGAGAGAGTTTTGAGAGAGAGAAAAAAAAAATCGGTCTAGCAACCGAGTTTCTCTGTAGCAATCCATATGGGATTCCGGCGGGCTATACGTGTGGATCACCGGTAGAGGCCGAACGCTTTGGCGGCTTCGTGCAGAAACTACAACCGTAGACAAAGCGTCAATCCAATTGGATCAACCAAGGTATTCTTTTGTCTACTTCTTTTTATGCTTGTTGCTTAAACGAAGTCGATCTTGGGAAAAAGGAAATCAAAATTTTGAATTCCGCTGCGTTCCTGCGTTGATTTCCTAACAATCAGAGCAAGAGATCCCGAGTTCAAACCCTGCTTCCAGCACAATTAAAAAAAAAAAAAAAAAAAAAACCAAGTGTTGGGGCCCACTCTCTTTCTTGTAGGCCACACTTCCCAGACAAAAAAAAAAAAAACAAGTCAATTGTTGCCTCTCTCCCCACACTTCCCAAACAATAAAAGAAAAACAAGTCAAGTTTTGCCTCTCTCCCTTCTTATAGACCCACACTTGAGGGGACCCACATTTGAGGGGGCACATTTGGTTTTAGTACAATGGTAAGCGCTTGATTCTAATATATTGTGCATGTTACCTGATACTCCGTTCCAAAATATAAATCACTCTATAGGTTTTTATACATATTAAGAAAGTGGTTGAATGTCAATTTCTGTTGGAAAAAATGTAACGTGTGTTGAATGATTTACGGAACAGATCCGTAATTAACGGAATATTTATTGAAAAATAATAATAGAAAATAAATAACACGAAGAGAAGATTCGTTTTATTAACTAGATCTGAATAACTATAACCATACAGATATAATTCGAACAATAAAACATGAAAGTTCGATGCATAAAATAAAGGACTAGAGATCAAACTGTGACGAGTAGTTACTCTTTTCTTAAAACAAATTGCCCCGGTATAGTGCTCACGGCAGTAACAACTGTTTCCCAAGATACAACGGCTTCACGTTTTGGATTTAGAGACACTTCAAAAATCCGAGCTCCGGCGAACTTACTGAGTTCCCCGACTTCTCTCCCACTCAAGAACTAGATCTATATGATAGACTTTTTGTGGTAGAAAAAATAAGAGAAAATTGATGCTTAAACATTCATCCATTGGGTTCTTTATATAGTGGGGAGGAGAAGCCAATACTCAATTTTTATTGGGCGGATGACATAAGTCGGCCGACTTTTCCCTCAAGAAAATTCATTCTCGCGTGTACACCTTGGTGGCCGACCCCATCCCTTAATTTTGATTGGTCGGATGACGTGTAGTCTGAATTCTGATTGGTCGGATGACTCAATCACAAAATCTTGAATTCTGATTGGTCGGATGACTCAATCACATGCCACGTGTAAATAATTAATTTTCGGTTAATTTCATAAAGAAATGTTGTCCAAAAAATTTATCGCAACACCCGATCCGATTCAGACGGAAAACGGAGCGCGCGTGTGAAATTATCTAAGTCCTCCCTCATGCACAGAAGTGTTTTGCCTCTTGGGGCACATCCATAAGTGTCACACACTTTTAAGTATGGAGTTCACGTCTCCCATTTTTCCAATGTGAGAGAGTTTGAGTTGATCACACCTTCAACTCCTCTCCCACACATGTTTTACACCAACTTTACGCATTAATTTTTCGTTCACCCGATATACGAATAGAGTGATTCCAAAGCTAAATATCATCTACTCCGTGAGTAGTATTTTTAGGTATAACAAACTCTCGGTGAACCACACCGGAGCATATCCGAAATTCGCGCTAAAGTTGATTGTTTCAACACATAATCCAAGCCGCCATTTCATGGGATTTGGCTTATATTTCCAACAATGTCTAAAATGCCTCATTGACTATCATTAATGAAATAGTTGTTAAATAATGAAAAGTTGTTGAATTGATAATAAATTAATTAGGAGTAAATTAGACAAAATGGGTAATAAATGTTACACTGGTAATGTAGAATTACTTGTATATTGTAAGACAAATCAGGAATGTATGATGACTTATATTTTGGGACGGAAGTGTATATATAACTTACTACTATTTGATAGATTGTAAAAATATGTGGATACAATACATGTAATGTGATACAATTATATAATAATTAAATTTATTCATTAAATATATTTGTGTTTAATGACTAACCTAAAAGAAGCAACTGTAAATATTATACACCATGTCTCAAGAAAATCTTTAAAAGGGGTCCGTATCCACCAAAGAATATAAAGAAAGCGATTGCATGAGGACAATTATGCTGGTGAGATTAATGATAGGTCCATGTTGTAGATATACATAAATCCTTTTCTTTTATTTTATTTTAAAGAAACTTAAATAATCTTTCACATGGCCGTTTTTATATTTGAATTTTTATTTTGTATAGCAAATCATCTTCAAACATTTTTGTAAGATTGCTTTCATATAAACCCTTTATATATACAAGTTTTGCAAACCTACATTTTCATCTAATTTTAAGGGTTTCTTTATCGGAAAATGATTTGTGCTCAATCAAAATATAAGAAATTTTAGAATAACAATTCAACATTTATAAAAATAAAAACAAAACTTTTACCCTAAAAGGGGCCAAATGGTAGGCTAAGGGGCCTCTTGGATTCCTTTTAGGGGAAATAATTGTGTCGTGTGGAGACACCGTGTGATTGAATATGAACCACACAGTTTCATTCTGTATTTATACTGTGTGGTTCTGATCGTTTCACTCGCCACTTCACCTTAAAATCCCCTCACCACACAAGTATATCCGAACTTTTAGATAAATGAAACCTATATAACCAAGTTTTTAACGCCAGGTTTCATATTTTCTATATAACGCACCCTAAACCATCAAGTTATCATAGTCCAACATACCCGGTCATCCGAATTCATATATTCCACCAACTTACCTCAACCTCATTTTCTACATCTGTCCTTAACGACCAATCTAGCTAACACATCAAATGAAATAATATGATATGTCAATGATATCATTTATAAAGTGATAGTGGGACATCTATTTAAATCGATATCGTATCATTAGACATCGGAGTGATCATTGTGACCATATTACTAATCTTGATTGATATGAATCACATCAGAATCATCGACCATGAAAATATGTAGGAACATTAAAGTGAAATTTGTAGTAGAAGTATCATTTCCATTTATTATTATTATTATTATTATTATTTTATTTTTTTACTTAAAGCTCTCGATATCCTAAACCAACTGATCGATTAATTTGGAGTTTGATTCGGGTCGATTAATCCGGAGTTCTATCCGGACCGTGTTTTCAGAGCATGACTCCTTACTCAGAGATAGAACCTAGCCAATAACTCGTTTAAATGACGCATCAGAGGAGAATCGAATCGGTGACTCTTAGTCACACGTAAGACATAGCCAAAAAAACGTTTTTAACATGAGAAAAATTGAACCGGTAACTTCCGTAGGTCTTAAGTCCGTTATGAATTAAACTATTTGCTTTATGAATTAAACTATTTGCTTTAATTTCGATTTTTACAATGCATGTACAGTATGTTTGTTTAGGTTGGAAGTTGAAGAGGTGGGGGGGGGGCCGTGGGGGAGGGTAGGGGGAGGAGGAATAGTGAAAACGGAAATAAATGCAGCTGACCCGCTTTTCAGTTTTGGTAGTATAGTAGGGGGTGGGCTTTAAATGCTTTTACCTGCATAAAACGTCGCCCCTCTCCCCCTTCTTTAATTTCATCCCAAAACATTCTCAACCGTTCCATTCAATTCCCACACCTCTTTCCACCATCTTTCTCTTCTCTCTCCCCCTCGGTTTCTTGTTTCCTTTTTTGTTTGTTATCATTTTCATTTCTTTAAGGTTGTTGTTTGATCCCCATCAGATTTGGATATCTGGGCAGGTGTTTTTTTCGCTCATGAAACAAGAACTTTGATATTGGCCTGGTTCACTCAGACAAATTTAAACCGGACGGCGAGTTGATGGTAGTTTGATTTGAGATTTTGGTTTGATTGAGCCGTGCCAATATCTCGGTTCTGTTTCATTTCTATTGGATCTCATCTGCTTAATTACTTATTCACAGGAAAATTCGATCAAGAGAGGTTTGATTTCTTTCTTTCTGATATTGATCCACCTTTGCATGTGTTGCTAATTTTTAACTTAATTAACTAGGGTTTATGTTGGGTTTTTTTGTTTGACCTTTTAAAAAGTTATTCTATGACTTTCTGACAATCTACTGTAAAAGAAATGATTTTGGGAAATTGATTGTATGTGTGATGCAAGATTATTTACTTTTATTTAATTAATTTCGTTTTGATGAAAGAATACAAGGCTTTTTTTTCTTTCTTTTTTTAACGAAAGAATACAAATTAGCAGAATTTTTTTGCTTTTCAATGATATTAAATTATAAAATTTAAAGGCCATTCTTGTCAAAAATAAATAAATTAAAGGCCATTCAGTGATAATTTTATTTGGATGAATTAATGGACTCTGATTGAATAATTGGTAGGCTGACTTCATCTCAAAATATAAGGTTTTTTGTTTCGGTTTTTTTTGCTTTTTTTGGAGCATAATATTAATTATTTTACAATATTAGTGAAGTATTTTTTTTTTTTTTTTTTTTTGATACGAGTGAAGTATATATTTTTTATTATTCTTTTTTTCATTCTTAATTTATTATAATCCAACACCTTATAATCATTTCAAATTATAGCGTTAATGATATTCATAGGGTACTTTAGATTTTTTCTTCAAAATATTTATAATTCCTTTTTTGTATTTAAATTGTACGAACAGTCTAAAAAACATGAAATTTTGAATAGATGTTGTACTTAGTTACATATATTTATTTAGATTTAAAAAAAAAAAACGTTTAAGGTGGGTTTAGCCCCTTCCCATAAAAGATTAAACATAGTTATAATGACCATAAAGCCTTGATTTGTTTAGTGGTTGTTTAGCCTCGACGACGATGTGTTTATTTAAAGTTGGTATTTAAAGAAATATATATATATGTATATAACTTCAGAGGTTATAATTTTACATGGGGTAAAAAATAAAGTGTGAGAAAGGGATCGTACTCGAGTTTGTTGGAAAGAAGGAGAAAACCTTCTTCCACCTCCTATCGCCTTTCTGATACGATATGCGTTTACATCATTAATATATTATGATAAATACACAAGTGTGATCAACGAATCTTACATTATTATTATCAAATGTATTCCATTTGTTTCAAAATATAAATCCGTTTTGACTTTTCATTTGTTTTAAAATATAAGTCTCTTTGGACTTTACAAACAGTTTACAGGAGTGAATGAGTGTTATTAATTTTATAGATAAAAGTTTAAAATGCCTTTTGTTTACAATTAATACGATAACCGTAAAGTAATGAAAGATTGAAGAATTCATAATAAATTAGGGATAGAATGAAGAATAATACAATATATGTTTTATTGATATTTTTAATAGACTTGTATTACCTCCGTCTTGTAAAAATGTCTATTTTTTAAAAATGAATTGTTTCATAAAAGTGTTCAATTAAAAAATCAATACATCATTTAATGCATTTTTTTCAAGCATACCACTATTATTACATTTAATGTTTATATATTCATTTTATATTATATTCATTTTATATTCCAAAAAAACATGTATTATATACTAGGGGTATATATGTCTATCACTACTTAAAATACAACACATTAATTATTTTCTTAATCTGTTTGTACCATAAAAATAGACATTTTTTATGAGACGGATGTAGTATTATGAGACAGTCAAAAAATCAAACAGATTTATAGTTTGTGACGGCGAAAGTATAGACGTACGACATGTCATTTTTATGGAAAAATTAGTTTATAATCCACTTTTTCTCCCTTAATTAAGTGCTAATCCAGCTTCAATTTTTTAGTTGCATTAAGGACAAATAAATTCCACCAGACGAATATACCCCTATTCTTTCAACACTATTTTCGGTTAATCATTTTCTGACCTGCTGCTATACTTCATCGGCGATGCAACATCATCCCCGTCCTTTCTTCCCCACTAACCCACAACAATATTCCTGCGAATCTATTCTCCACCGGTGGATTTACGGGCAACCTTTTCCATGATTTCTCTCGATTTAATTGTTCCATTTTATTCGACTTCTCAACGGTTCAACGGCGAGGTGCGCTTTCTTGCAACGATTATGCTCACTGGTGGATTTCAAAATATAAGATGCTTTTATCAAAGTTGTCCAAACATGGGATTCTAGCAATTGATCAAGAAAACGAAACCCATTGTTATTCTAACGTTGTTGTTGGCCTTAAAACCCATAAAGAACTGATTATCGATCAAGATTCGTTTACGTGTCGTCGTCTATGAAAAGTTTCAGGCAATTCTTGAGGAAAACCTATGGCTTAGAAAGATCGACGGTGGTTAACTTGCGAAAAGGAAGCGGATTACTACGACCAAAACTGATGATTATTTCACGAAGCAGGACGAGAAGATTCTTGAACGAAGATAAAATCACGCGAATGGCGAAGAAATTAGGCTATGATGTGACCGTAGCCGAGACAAACGTCTCAAGCAACATGTCGAATTTCGCTAATATGGTGAATTCTTGTGATGTTCTAATGGGAATGCATGGAGCTGGGCTAACCAACATGGTTTACTGATGCTTTTTGTTCAGCAGCCATGATAAACTAGTTCATCACTAGAAAATGGTTGATTAATTTGAGCTATTTTTTCCTTGCTGTTGAAGGGGAAGATTAATACTACAAGAAAGGTTTCAATTTTGTTCCAAGAAAAACAAAAACGTAAGTTAGAAATGCCAATGCGATAATCAAGCATGCCCAAGTTGCCAATTCTTGCATTCTTCATTTTATATTTCCCAAAATTGAATTCAAGTATACCTGCAAAGGCACGTCTTTTAGTTATAAATTCTTGCAGCTAACAAAATGCCTGTTACTCCAAAGCACAAAAGAAATAGACATTTGGTGTTCAAGCACAGTGAAACAAAAGTAACAAATGAGATGAGAAACCTATAAGATATGTATAAGGTATAAGACAAGATCCGTAAATCGCAAAAATGACCTTGCAAAGTGGAAATCGCTTCAAGAAAGAGCATCAAAACTGAAACCCCCGAATGTCCTTCCAGAAAGCAAGAAGCTGACATAAGTAATCAAATTCATTCATAAGTATTCATGAGGCTCTCTACATAATAACTATAATGATACTGATACTAATACTGTTTACTGATACTGATACGGTATGCCTTATATGATACTGTTAGTGATATTGTATGCCTTATATGAGCCTTATATGAGCCATATATGATATTGTGTCCCTTGAATTAAGCCTTATATGAGCCAGATATGTGTGCCTTGAAGTAGTCACTTGAATTAAGCCTTAAATGAGCCTGATACTAATAATGATATCGTTTCGATACCGATACCGATACCGATACCGATACGATACCGATACGATACCGATACCGCTCGATACCGATACCGCGATACTGATACTACTGATACTGTGTGCCTTAATGCAATAGATAGACCTAGTTCATAGGCTTACTATGTGCCTTGGCGTGCTGAGGTTTTTGATCTACATTGTATCATCATGTAATAGATAGGCCTAGTTCATAGGCTTCCGAACTTGTAATTCATCACCTTGTGAATTCCGGGCATGATAATTTAGTTCTTTGAACTTGAATATCCTTCTTATAATTTGGTGATAGTTCGATCGTTTCGTACTTGTATTGATCTTCTATGTATTACCTTTTAGTCTGATGTTCCTATTGTACTAAATCTATAGTCTGTTGTACTGATCTTCTATGTATTACCTTTTAGTCTGATGTACTTTTTAGGCTTAATTCAAGTGATCAACTACTGAACCTGCATGTTATAAACACCACACCTTAATCAAGTTATCTGTTAATGATTCTATCTCTTCTGAATTGTATCATATAAACCACTTTAACACGGTGTGTTAGTGTATATGGATTTTGCATTTGGAGAATGATCTTTATCTCTGGATAAAGACCTCACAGCAAATTCAGGTGATTAAATAGCTTTGATGATGGTAAATAGAGACTAAACAAGCGTAAATCTCGTTTTTTTCTTTATTTTTCATGTTGTTAATCGATGTACATATTGTACTAAATCTATAGTTTGTTGTACTTGCTATTAATCTCGCCGAGTTTTTTAACAGTCTGGTGGAATGTTCTCCTGCATATTCTTGTATAATCGATACGATACTGATACTACTGATACTGATACTACTGATACTGATACTGATACTACTGATACTGATACTGATACCGTGTTAGTGTAAATGCTGCGATTAAATTCGGCTTTCAAATACTACGTCGAAAAGGTATCAAACGCGGTCTCAAAATGAAGATAAAAAAAATATGAGCTTTGGTGAAACAATTTTGATGATCGGTGTTCTAAATCAAAAGTTACGGTCGTTTATAAGGAAAAGCGCTCCGGTTAATAAAAATATTTTTTTCGTCTTTCAAAATATACGTCGGAAGGGTATCGTATTTGGGCTCAAATTGAAGAGCAAAAAAAAACATGAATTTTGGTGAAAAAATTTCGATGATCGGAGTTGTAAATCAAAAGTTACGGTTGTTTGAAAAAAAAAAAAAAAAAAAAAAAAAAAAACAAACCTGAAGCAGCGGAAGATTTAATACATATGCGCGCGTCCCTCTTTAATAAAAGGGGTAATTTTGTCCGTCTGAAATTGTTTGTCCTTTTTGCAACTAAAAAAATGAGATGTCCCTATTTATTTATTTTCATACATAAAAAAGAACTTTTGACTCTTTATCTCCATTTTTATATGAAAGAGTAATAATACGGACACAACGATTATTATACAACGTATATCTACACTGTTGATTTATAATGTAGACTATTATATTCATTATGATGAACGGCGCGATATGACGTTCGTTGTGTCACAATGAATGAAACAGCCCTTATGATAGGGTGATGATATCGTCAGGGTCAGTTTTGGTACTGCCAAGACATTTCTATATTACGAAGTACAACATTTATTTGACTATTCACCATTTCCATATATTTAAAATGTTAGAATATCATATGATTCATTGGCACAATTTTGACAGTTTACCTTCGGTTTATCCGTCTGACTATTGAATTTTTTTTTTTTTTTATAGCGGAACTGACTACTGAATTTGAAATTTTATGTTTGTGTGTTAAAAATTAGTTCATATAATAATCATATCCTTACCGTCAAATAATTTGGGATATAATAATCATATCCTTACCGTCCAAAAAATAAAAAATAATCATATCCCAAATTATTTGAACAAAATAATTCATTACTTAATCTCTTAATTATAAATATCAAAAATTCAATTAATTGTTATGGTTTTCAAATTTCATTTTTTTCCATTATAGAGAAGTCCAAACGACATAAACTATTTTTTCCTTATAATTCTTTTATTTCATCATAGCACGTATATGATTTTTCGTAATTTTGCACTTTATATTTTTTTGGTGGTTTGTGATACTTTTGATTAATTAAAAGGCCTGTTTAAAACACTGCATAATTTTTTTTCAGTTTGGATTTCACCTTTCCTGCTGCTTACTCTGAGGTGCCTTTATTAGGGGTGGCAAATTTCCTGATAATCTCGACCCGTCCCAAATCCCATCCTGATCTCGTTTCGAAAAATTTCGATTCCAAAATTTCGGGATTTTTCCTGGCCTGTAAAATGCGGGAATATGATCATGTATAAAACTTTTATCCCGTCGGGTTCCCGATCCCCACCCGATTATATATATTATATTTTTCATCCTGATATAAATACTCACAATCATAAATACTAAAAACATAAACAACACTCTATGTTTCTGTCGTTTCTCACTTCTCTGCACCTCTTTTCTGCTCTCTAATATACCCGAGTGTTGTTCCTCACAAAAGCCACCCACCTCCACCGGCCGTAGACTTTGTCGCCGTTAACTTATTTCTCTGCCCTCACCTTTTGAACTATTGTTTTGATCAAATAATTTTTGTCATTTTTTTTTTAATATTAACATGAATGTTTCGGGACATTAAATCAGTCCCGACCCGACGGGATCCTGATTGTTGGGACCCGACACTTATCGGGTACGGGAAGAAAATTTGAATCCTAAATTTTATCGGAACGGGTTTCGAGTAGGAGGTTTACGGATCGGGTCTCGACCCTATGCCACCCCTACCTTTAATGTTTCCATGATGTCGTTACCGTAGCATTACATAGAAAACAATAGACTTGAGGGCTTAGAGCAATGACAATAGCTTTTACCACATCGTAAAGCTCTGCAATAGTAATTTTAGAGTTATATCATTTGGTGTGATTAATTATCACATTGTCATTAGTAGGGTGTAGGTGTGAGTTGAACTAATCACATTCTTACGTTTGGTATAACTCTAAAATCACGATGTAAACATTATGCGGACATTTGATATAAAGATATCATTATTTATGCTTCGATTTCCGTGCTCGATGTGAAAGTGGAGCATAAATAATGATATAGTACATCCATCCCATAAAAAATGTCTCTTTTTTGTGGTGCACACACATTAAGAAAATAATGGTGCACACACATTAAGAAAATAATGAATGTGTTGTATTGTAAGTAGTGATGAAAATATATATCTCTATCAAATAATTAAATGCTCTTTTGAAATATTAAATGAATATATAAACATTAAATGTTATGATAGAATATGTTTGGAAAAGTATATTAAATGATGTATTGAATTTTTAAATGGACAATTTTTATGGGACAATTTATTTTAAAAAAATTGACACTTTTTATAGACGGATGTAGTATTTATATCAAATGTCCACATAATGTTTATATAAAACATACTAACCCCGTCCCAAAATGTAAGTCCGTTTAGTACTTTTCACACAGATTAAGAAAGTGGTTAAATGTTATTAATTATAGTAGTAAAAGTCTAGAATACCCTTTGACTTTCATTAATGTAATAATTGTAAAGTAGGTGGATGTATAATAAATTAGATGTAAAAAGAATAAAAATATAATAAATCCTCCATTGGTATTCTAAAAAGATTTATATTATAGGACAAATTAAAAAAACTTAACGGACTTACATTTTGGGACAGAGGTAGTATCTTATTGCAAATTTTTATATTTTTAAAATAAGAAAAATTAAATTAATACATGTCAACCAAAATACAATGTTTTTAGGTAGACATTTGATGTATACGTATCATTAAATTAAAATTAGATATCAGTGTGAAAAAATAGCCATTATGAGTGAAAATGTGTTAAAACCAAAAAGTGGAACTGTGGAAGTCAGTGTGCTCTAACACCGGCATCACCCCCTCTTAACCATTGCTTATGCTCTTAGAATCAGTTTTTACCCCATAAATTTATCAAAGAGAGATGATTCATAAGTTAAGGTCCTTAAAAGGTAAGAGGGGGATCATGGTCCACAAAGTAAACCTAGACAAAAAAAAGCAAATGATTGACTGAGCTGAGATTGTTTGAAGATGGATTTCCATGCTAAATCTGTATCAACAATAGCTGAGACAAAATTTCCGCACTATTAATTTATTTAAGGCAGAGCCAAGCCAGGTTCAGACATCAAAATATATGGGCAAACCAGTACAGGGGGGGGGGGGGGGGAGGGGGGAGGGGGGAAGAGGAACCTTACCCTTATGTTCCGGTACTAAATTCATAAAACTTTATTAAAACCAGGCCCCAAGGATGACACACTATAACAGTTATCATTTTAATCGCTACTATCAACGGTGATTGTCGAGCCTCCAATAACTGGCTCATTAATGACAGCTAAATGGTCCTCGATATCACTCATCTCCAAATGCTTTACATATATATCTTTGTAATCGGCTTCCTGAACAGAAACAAAATAATTTGGGTCCATGACAGAAACCTGATAAAGAGTGAAGTTAGACTATTAGTAAGGTGAGAGACTTTTTATGGTGCGACGGGTTGTAAGAAGGTTGTGCCAGTAGTTCGCATGCACATACATTGAGCCTCTCATTTTTACTCTCTTTCACATAATACACTTTTATCGTGTGAGAGAGGTTAGAAATGAATGGTTGTAATGTATGTTAGACTATTATAAAATTTGTCTAAGGTAATACATTATAGGCAATGTAAAAACAGAGTACTTGAATATCGAACCAAGTAAATCCCTAATTAATTGAATAATGATCATATACACATCCATGTACACCAATTCTCAAAGACAACTTAATTTGTAAACTCATTGAAAATTCGTCTTATTTATTAACCTAATTTGCTCATCGGTAATGGCTTGTGCCATACGATGATTATGGATTCATGCAGATTTTAAAAAAAAAGGTGCAATGAACATAGTCACTCCCAAAACTTACCTCAATTTCGTTAGCTTTGAACTTCTTTTGGAACAAATGCTGAAATGCAGAAATTGCAATCTGCCAAAATACCAATAATCAAGACATTAACCAACAACTTAAGTAAGCAAAAAATCAAGCATAATCCGTTCATGTTTTTATGATGTGAATTTCATCATTGTTTAGTATACTCTTCAAATCACCCAACTGGCAAAAATGGTCAAACATCTACTGTGTCCTTTTTACCTCATGATCACACAATAGTATTAACCATTTCCATTCTGTGAAATTCAAGCTTTCAAGACAATTCAAGTGCTAAAATAACCTTTCACACAATACATAATCTCCGAATTAGGTTGATTCCATTTACCTGTATAGTTCCATTGACAGTAAAAGCTGAGTCGCTTTTCAGTTTCTCCTCTAAAAACTCGATGGCCTTTGTCTCATCATATTCAACACTTGATGCCTGTTGATTAGTGCCAACAACACCGGTGAGCTCAAAACATCATGTCAAAACAAACAAACAAACAAAAACACCATAAGGCCACCATCAGAGCAATCTCATATCATTCAAATAGTCGTCAATCTAGATCTACAAAGAGAGTGTATCGGCACACCAAAAATAGGATATCGCCAGGGTTTCTAATTGAACCAACCAGTAGTGAATTAGGGATACTGGCTTTATTGGGATCTATTCTACAGCAATATAGGTTACCATATTTAGTTGTTCTAGACTACTATAACATGATGTGCTTTGTCCAAGATTCAAATATATTGAAATTACTTTTTTTTTTCTATATTATATTATAAAGGTATCAAGTGTATTATCAACACTCCCCAGTGAAGCTAGATTCAGAATTATCTAAGTGAAAAATGGTTGCATTTGCCGATGTATTGATTTTGAGGTAACATGCGCTACATAAATAATGAGACATCCCTATATTGAAGCTAACGAGTGTATTGGCCACTCATGCAAGGGGAATATTTGAAATTTAAAAAGAGATGCAAGAATAAAAAATTATGAATCATAAATCCGACGGTTTAGGCTAAAATTATGAATAAGCTCACAAAATCCACGATTTCTCAAGTTACATTGATTCCATTTACCTGAATAGTCTCATTGATCGTAAAAGTTGCGTCCCTTCTCATTTGCTCCTGTAAATACATAATGGTATTTTTTTCATCATGTCCAGCAATTGTCGTCCAAGAGTGCTGCAGAGAGTGCCAGCATTACCGTGTCAAAACAAACAAACAAACGAAAACAAATTAAAATAACACGAAGAGAGTAATCATTGACCCAATCATTAAATTACTCGATTTTAAGAAGGCCATAATTCAACAGGTAGCATGCTTTCAGCGATAATGTGGTCTATCTAAAAGGAGAATATATTTGCACACCAAAAGTAGGATCCTGCCATCGTTTCAATATTAACCAACCTGTAGTGGATGGGTGAATTTTGGATCTACTGAGATTGATTATTTCTCTAGCCGTTGTAGGCTAGGTTCCACGGGTACAGCTCCACGAATAAGGGATACACAGGTGCAAGATTTTTGAAAAATACGGGATCCAGGATGGGTACGTAGGACATATATGTTTGTTAAATTTTAATGATCAAAGTGCACGTAATAAAATTATAATCCTACTCCCGTATCCAACTTTCATAACTACAAATTCACCATTAGGTGTGTCTGCTACGTATCAGGTGCGGAACACGCTACCAGATAGTGCATCATAGGCTTTATATAACCTTGGTAGTCGTTCTAGTCTATGTACTCTGTCCAACATTCACATATATTGAAATTATTTTCCTCTTTTCTCAATACTAAAGCTATTGAGTGTATTATGTACAGCAAAATTCATAATTATCTCATTAAACAGTGGTTGCATTCGCCGATACGTTGATTCAGGGCAACATGTTCTACATAAAAAATAAGACACTAGGCATGCTAGAGAGATATTAGAAATTTAAAGAAAGATGCAAAGAATATACATCATGAATCATAAAGCAGAAGTTTAGGCTAAAATAACCTTTCAGTACTAGAACAAGCTCACAATATACATAAATTCCCATGTTATGTTGATTCTGCTTACCATTCTACTTTCATTTTCCTCCTGTAAAAACTTTCTGACCTGGTCTCTCATCTCAGCACTTGAGATCTGTTAAGAGTGTCAACATACCGGTGAACTCAGAGCATCATGATTAAATAAACAAACAAGATACCAAAAACAAAAACAGACATAAGCCCCGTAACAGTGTAACACAAAGAGAATAATCATTGAGCCAATCATTAAAGCGCTCAGAAAAACCGTTCACTACTTGAACAAGCTCACAATATAAAAAAAATTCCCAAGTTATGTTGATTTCTGTTTACCAGTCCACTTTCCACTTTCTCCACTTTCTCCGGCATAACCTTCATGACCTTGTCTTCCTCATACTCATTACTTGAGGCCTGTAAAGAGTGTCAACATTACCACTGAACTCAGAGCATCATGTCTAAACAAACAAACTACAAGAAACATTAACATACATAAGCCCTGTTACACAAAGAGTACGTGCTCAATTTTTCAAAGGCCGTCAGCAAAGCAAGCCAGTATCATTCAACACGTGGCACGCTTCAGAGAAGCAATGGTCAGTCTATCTACAAACAAAATACAATGGCACACAAATAAGATCGAGCCAACGTTTCTGTTTTAATCAACCTATAGTAGACAGCCGATTTTGGTTTTTTTGAGATTTCTTCTCCTTTTACTTTCCCTTTTTAACGATCGCGGGCGTGAAAGGTGTTGCTAAATATGCCCTTTTAGAATTGCCCAGAAAAAACCCAAATTTTGAATGATTCGTTCTTTAGGACATCTCATAGAATTTTCTACTTCTCACGCAATATTCAGAGAACTAGCACAAAGAAAGGGGATAAAAAAAAAAGAGCAATACGGACTTCTGCAAAATTTTAGTTACTTTTAAGAGTTTGGGGTGGATGAATGGGTGCTATAGAATAATAGTATGCTGATATAGGGCTCTGAATTTTTTCCCCAAGAAGTAAGTCTATACACATGAAATAACTTGCATAAAATTATTATCAAGATAAAAAAGAGCAACATAAGGCATCTAAAAAGATGGATGCTAGATGAGTACCTCATGACCACTTTCTTTATGAACCTTATCAGTGCCGAGAATCACAGAAACTGCATGAAGGAAAAGCAAAAATGAGTGGAAGATTGTTACGCGTCAAAGCCTCAAAGGAAGAGGCTCTTACGAACATACCAACACCGAAAGGCTTCCGGATGCGCTGGCCAAGCCTTTCACGTAGTAGTTTCCTAGACGGGCTTGCAAGGTCTGCTAGAACAAAGCGTCAACCGTTAACCGAAAGTTGAACGAAGGACTAATCTATAATGCGAGCAACATCTCCAAAGAAAACATAGTTTATTGTACAAAGGAATAATGAAAGCACATCAATAATGTTTTATTACAAAAATGAAAAGAAACAACTGTTATTCTCATATCTAGAGTTCCAAAAGGACTTGTGAGGAATGCGAATAAGAACTGAAATAAAGGAAATAAAGGGAATAAAGGGATTATTATGATCAAGTGATGTTTCATTACAAAAAATGTGTTATACAAATAACCAAACAAGTGGCTTGATAGCCCTAATGTTTTCAACTCCAGCTGAATTGTTTGCTCACAAACTCCTTGCAAATAAAAAGGTCATAACAGTTACCAGCCAATTTAACTCTCTCCCTCCCTTCCACCACTATCAGTTATCCTTCTTCTTTTTTCCACATTAAGTTTGAGCTCGGCCTAATAAATATGAAGCATAGTGGATAGAGACGATTGGATTCACTTCAAACTTATTTGTTACAACAATAACACGAGAGAATGGAAAGGAATCCAACACACCTTCGAGTTCAGAGATTACTGTTCTCCTGAATTTGCGGAGAACTGACCCTACTGTATGATACTGTATGATACTTTAAGTAGCCGAGCACACGTGTCACGTCCTGTTCATATTATGAATTATAGTGGTGATACTTAACATTTGAAATCTAAAAATTAGGGGAGGAGCGCTCTCACGCCAGAAAAGTTATATAACATTACTTAAGAAAGAAAGAAATAAGTGACGAACCAGATCTCCGGTCCTAGTAACCACACATATTGAGTCCGTCCCATGCACACCAACCCATACGATTCCAGATGATTTATCTGTCTTTCAAAAAGACCTTGTTATCATACAATATACACACAAGATACATACATATGTAAGCAACTACATAAAGTTATCATAAAGTCAAACGCAACTTAGTGTGACAACACGCTCGAAAGGTGTCACATATGGTGCCAAACTAGGTTGGTTTGTGGAACAATATCAAAGCAACAAAAGGCTTACCCGTCAACGAATTAGTACCACCGGGCCAAATGATAGTTTTTTGCTCTTTCATGTAAGAAATACAAATCAGAATAAATCAAAAAGAAGAAAAAAAATTAAGATTACTCAAATTGACATAGCAAAAGGATAAGTGTCTACCCATGCTACTCCCGTAGATGTATTCACGGCGGAAGTCATCGGCTTCAGCTTTTCGGCCTTCTCTACGCATCGTAGCTGATTAATAAAAAAAGGAATGAAGCAAATGAAAGAAATCAAATCAACCTTTGAGGCACATGGTAAAATAGATAAATGGTTACCAATCAGTTCTTCGCCCTCGCTATTGATATCGCTATCGAAGTCCACACTATAGCCATCGGTGTCCGAGTCATCCGAGTCATCGTGCCAGTAAGTATCAGGACGCAACTCCAGCCAGAGCAATTTGCCATAAGTACCCTTCCGGCCGTCCGTGTCCTCTTAATGAACTGATACATCTGCAGCATTCATTTAATAGTATTAGGTCCCACGTACTTTTTTTTTTCCTAGCCACAAATTGCTATCTCTCGTAAACATTGTTTTCTTTCTTTTTTTTTTTTTTTTTTTTTTTTTTTTTTATTGGTTCCCATGAAAAAATTATAAATTTGGATAAAAAAAACATTTATTGTTTTTCAGTTTTGTTATTTTATTAATCTAAATAAAATATATATTCTCACTTATTGGGTTGTCATCAAAATTTATAAAATGTTCCCTCTTTTTGTCTTGTCTTCATAATTTACAAAATTCGTTGTATTCCACAAATTACTCGATACAATTCAAAATAATCCTAATTAAATATTATTCATCAAAAAAATTGTTGTTGTCTTACTAATTGATTAAAGACTCATCATTGTACATATATATTGGTTTTTTTTTAAAAAAGCCTAATATTAGTAGAATGAATTCCATAAGTTTTTTTTTGTCACTAAATTCTATAAGTTATGACAATCAAATAAGAGAGAAAATTTTATAAAGGGACTATCTTTTCACACAAATGTTGTTTTACACTTACCAAGAGCCGAGAGTGGGCTTCGTTTGGATATTCCACACGCCTGCCATTCTGACCGTAAATGAGTCCGGAAAATATATAATATTCTCGGTCAATTTATGGTCAATTCATTAAGCAAGCCCATTCCCGACCCAATTTGAGTCGAATACGATCATTATACCGATTTTATTCTAGTCGAATTTTGAATGTTTTTCATACTCAATACCGGTCGAAAGACATTCGACTAAAATTGAGTACAAAAAACTTTTAATATTCTCGTTTGAAATTCGGTCGGGAATCAATAGTGGTGCTCTTATATTGTTGTTGTTATCCCGACCCAATTCTAGTCCGAATGTGTAGAGTATTCGGACTCAATATTGGTCGAATGATGCTCGACTATGTATGAGTTTGGAAAACTTCAAACATTCTACCTAAAAATATGGTCGAATCAACCAGAGTGTTGACTCTCAACACGTATATTCTGACCATATTTCAGTATGGATAATGTGTCATATTCTGACCAAACTTTGGTCAGAATGAACGCGAGTAAAATAAAAAAAATAAGGGCGAAATTGGAAAAAAAATTCTGTGTGATAAGATAAAAATTTGTGTGAAAAGATATTCACTTTATAAATTATGACGACAAGCTTTTTTTAGGGAAAATGATGACAAGCCAATAAGCGGGGAAATTTTATTAATAATGTTTTTTTTTTTTGGAGAAAATAATGTTTTTTTTTAGATTAATAAAATAACAAAACTGAAAAAAAAAAAAAAAAAACTATATAAAAATTTATCCATATTTACAACTTTTCATGGAAACCCAAAAAAAAAAAAGAAAACAAAACAAAACAAAACAATGTTTACGAGGGATTAACATGTCTTGAAGCTTGAAAAACAATTGCGGCTAGGAAAAAAGAAAGTAGGTGGGACCTAGTACTGTTAAAGCATTTAGAAGCATGTGGCAGGCGTATCTGTTCATTAAGAGGAAAGGAAGGGTATTTATGGCAAATTGCTCTGGCTGGAGCAACCCAGCTCTGGCAATAGCGCCTCCCAATGTCAGGAGGTACCTTCCGATCTCCTACTCAGATGATGTTTGAGGATCGATTGTTACAAAAGGATTCTTCGGTATCGAGCGATAACGACAAGAAAACGTGGAAGGATAAGAGACTTTAAGGGCCCGTTTGGATTGAAGGAAATAAATAGAAAGGAAAAGGAAAGATAGTGACGAAGAAGAAAGGAGAGGGGAAGAAGAGATTGAGAAGTTTATTTTGAGTGTTTGGATGATAGAACTAGAAGGAAAGGAAATGAGGGTTTAAAAGTGTGTTTGAAATGTCAATGGAAAAGAAAGATTATATATGATTTTCCAATTTTAGACATTAGATTAGTGAGATATTATTATTAATTTTAAGGATATTTAAGTAATTATATAAAATATTTTTTTTTAAAGAGGTAATTATATAAAATATTTTAAAAAAATATCACTTCCTTCCAAATCTTGCTGAAAATGGACGGAAATCAGGCAATCTAATTTCTATTGGATCGTTTCCTTTGATCTCCCTCCATCGTCTTTCCTTTCCTTCTCCTATTGACATACCAAACACCTCAATACCAAACACCTCAATTAAAATCAGCTCAAGCCCTTTCTTTTCTTTCAATCCAAACATGCCCTAACTTTATACGCAATTTTATGGACAAAAGTTACCGTGAAGGAGTGATTTGTAAGGTATATATCAAATGTAGAGGTGTGATTAATTCTCACACATTCTCACACAATATTATGTTGGTGACATTATGTATCTGCCGATAGATTTTTTTTCTTTGTTTCCTCTTTTTTTTTTCTTTAATAAAGTCCGATATCCGGAACCAACAATATTATGTTGGTGACATTATGGCTACGTTTGTTTTGGGTTGAAGTTTTTTTTGGAGTTTTTTAGGGGTTGTTTTAGATAAAATGATTGAAATAATGATTAAAAAAGCCTAATAATTTTTTTGAAATTTGTGTAGATTATGATTTGATTGGTGAATAAAGTAGTATAATAAATAAAATAATGGTAAAAAAAGATATAAAGTTGATAAAGTGAAATGATGAGAGATAATTTAATATTTTTTTATTTGTAGTTGAAGAAATGATTGGTAAGAGAATTGTAAGATATAATGGGTGAAGTGATATAAAAAAACTCCGAAAAAAACTCTAACGAAAACAAACGGAGCATATGTATCTACCGATAGGTTTTTTTTTTCTTTTTTTTTTTTTTTTCTTTTTTTTCTTTAATAAAGTCCGATATCCGGAACCAACTTGTCCGACTAATACGAAGTTCGATCCCCTATAATAAAATAAAAAAAATTACGGGGTTCGGCTCATGTCATCCTCGATATTTGCCAATAGAATTTAATAAATGCATTTTGGACCCTGTTAGAAAAAGTGACTTGACCTCTCAGCAAGGCAAGTCAGTTGAGCAAGTCAGCTGAGCAATGTCAGCAAGGCAAGGCCAGCAGGGCAATGTCAGCAGGGTAAAATGTTAGCATGTTACGTCTGGTGGAGTCAGCGGAGCTGAGTCACATCTGGGGTATTTTTTAGTCAATCAGCCTGAATTTAGTTATGGCGGCTAGGACTAGGGTTTTGTGGCTATAAATACTCATCTATTGTAACCTAGAATATTTGCAGCGGATTAGAGTCTGTAAAATCTCCAATGATAATATAATCTCCTCGTTTCTGCCCGTGGATTAGTCGGCATATTGTCGGTTACATATTGCGTGAAATTTTCCATTCGTTACAATCCTCTTGGTCCCTAACGTCCCGTTATATACTACCTCCGTTATAAGTCTCCTACATTTTTCTACTTGTCCCATAATATAAGATTTATATTTTATTGCTCTTTCTCTATCTTAACCTTAATTTATTATGAATTCAATAACTTTTCATTACTTAACATTCCATTAACGAGAGTCAAGTTATTTTATATAACAAACCCTAATGTGTAGAAAATTAAAAAAGAAAGCATCGAATTCGTAGATATTCTTTAAGCAACTTTGGAGCATATTTTTCAATTTTTTACTTTTTAGACGTGTTTTTTTCAAAATTTTAAGGCAAGTTCAAAGTTTCCCTTAACTAATTTGGTTCATTATCTTCTTCTCATTTTTGTAATTTTTATGGTTTTTTTTCCTTCTGGAAAGGGACATTATCGAAGGAGTGTGGATCCTCTGCTCTAATGAGGCATTACAGCGAAGAGGAGGATAAAAAGGTAATTCACCAGTTTGGGTTTTGAAAGAAAAAAAAAAACATGAAACACTTGTGTTTCTTCATCACAACACCAAAGAGATACATCGGAGGATCCTAGTTCATTATCTAAATAGTCCGCATCCGTCCTCTAATATAAGTCGGTGTTTCATTTAGTGTAAGGAAAAATGATTAACTCACCGAAATTTTGTACTACACCATATCCCCAAAGGGAGTAATTTATGATCAGAATTTTATGTTTTTTTCTTTTTTAATTCTAAGCGTATAGCTTAAAACAATTCGGGGGACATCATTGGTGTCTCCATCACCATCTAGTATAATTCCTTTTGAATGTCTTTATTTTTCACTGTATATCAATCGGCTTTTGAAAAATCAATTTTAAGTCAATTTTTTCTTTTTTAAAATTGATTCTCATAGTCAATATTCGAGGAAAGTTAATTTTTTACTTGATAATCGGTTTTGAAAGGATTAATTCGGTGTCCGTAAAAAATAAAAAATAAAATCTATGTGATATAATGGTAAGTTTGGTAAGTTCATTAGAGCACTCGCAGTAGTGTCTGTAAATGATGTTAAATCTGTATTTTACAGATCCAAACACTTCAGATCCATATAAATTAAGCCCGCAGCAGCATCTGTACTCAGAATCTGTATATACCAGATTTACACCCCAAAACTCTATATCCACCGCAAAATTGAGCAAAACTGCAGATCTGTCTCTTCTACCTCTCTCCATCCCGCCATATTTTTACTCATTTTCTCATCCTTTTCTCCATTTGAAGACAAAATTCAGGTATTTCCATAACTTTATTTTATGTATTTTCAATTTAGAGGAAGTTGTGTCCCATTTTGATGGTGCGATCTTGATCATTGTGCGGGTTACTCCCATTGAAGTGTTGTTGGTCTGTTGTTGGGTATTTGTTTCTTGGAGCAGTGAATCATCGATCTTCTCCCCTCCTGCATCCTCAACATACTTGATTTGTATTAGCAAACACTCCCGATACTTGATCCACTCTGCTCTCTGTAGCCAAATGAAATAAAATTTTCAAAACCTCGATGAGATTAGAACGATGTGAAAAAAAAAAAATCACTTATTTGCTTACTTGGAGGGGAAAATCTTCACGATATGGTAAAAAAGTTGCATAATTACAGAACTGTTGTTGATTTGTATTACCAACAAAATGAGCTGAAAATTGTGAAATCTCTGTATTGTTAAGAATCTCAACCTGCCCTTCATTGCATAGTTTCAGTACACAAGGTGATGCCACAAATCCTGTTGTTACACCTTTCAAATTACACCCAAAACATTTCTTAGAAGACTTTTATTTTTATTTTGTATGATGTTTGAGCACTGATGCTGCTTCTGTTGATTATGTTGTAGCAGCTAGTATAAAGGGGGGGGGGGGGGGGAGCCTTTTATATAACGTTAAGTTGCATACATTAAGCTTATACTATCTTCATTTGTATTTTCTGCTTGTTGAGTATCAATTGCACCAAATGGTTTAGGCTTTCAAAATTGCATAACTCCTTGTTGCAGATGTGTTTCTTGAGCTATTAAATATACTTGCATCTTATCAGGTTGGCTGCATAATGCATTTTTTTATTCAGATGCTAAATTATATAGCTAAGAATGATGATTGAATTCGCTGAAGCAAGTAGCCATGTTAACAAAGCTTCCATGTCAGCAACAGGAGTTACAAAATTAGTTAGATGAGGTGGTGTTAGTTTGTTAGGGGTAGATAATAACCGATCTTTCTTTAACTTTCTGTTTTATTAGCTTGATTGGAGCTCCTTATAAAGTAACTTATCACATATGAATGGAAACAGTTGCTCATTCATGGATTTCCATTAGTTTTCTCTGCTAGTAATTCATTTCTAGTAAATTTGCATTGATAATTTCGAGTTCCTAATATTTTTATGTTTATGTCATTGATGTGTTGGTCACACAAAGTACGTAAGAAATGACAATGGATAATGCTTGGTGATTGGTCATTTAATGCATTATTGGAGACGATATGAATCAATTTGCCGGGGAATATAATGAAAATAAGGAGCATTGTATGCAAAGTTAATTAACAATTTAATCAAAATAGTTGAGAAAATTAATAGAGAATCTGTAAATAGAGATTCGGTGTATTATGTTACGGATAGAGAATGCGTAAGTTGAGATGCGATGCGATTGACCCTTGTATATAGAGATTCGTAAAACTAGAAAAAGTGGTGTTTGAGTACGTAAAATAGATTATATCACTAAAATCGAAGTGGTGATAATTTTGTCTCCCTTTCTTATGATTTATAAAACTAGAACAATATTTTAACTTATGAAAATGGTGGATGGATTCAACGAATTTTATTGGTTCAACGTGGAGCACGGCAGGTGTGGTGCATCGCACGGTAGGTGTGGTGCACCCATAAATTCAGGTGCAAATATTAAAATCTCTCCTCAAAACACCTTAAAATTTTAGGGAAGGCACAATATTATTATTTTTTACTCGTGACACCATTGTTACTTAAGCCATAATAAATTTTCATGAATACATATTAGTCCAACATTTTACATAAACATAGATGAGTTAATTCATTAATCTCTACCCAAACTTTAATTCTATTCCAACTCTTCATAGAAATAAATTAAAAAATCACTTGTATCGACACCATTTTTGCTTGGACACTATATTTGATCATTATCTTTCTTTCTTTTTACATCACACTACACAATCATTCTTCACACCACAAACCTATTAAAAATTCTAGTTTATTGCATTTAACTATTTATGTCCCTAAACGGTCAGGTTATGAAACCTATGGAGGTAGGAGAAATGATTGGCCCACAGGATAATCAAAAGTCGAAACCCTTTACGGCTGAAGTCTATGGATGAATTTCGAGTGGCAGCAGTGGTGAATCCGCCTTTTATGACACAAACATTGTCCGTTGATGGAATAGATGCTAGCTTTGATAAACCTCTATAGACAATACAAGACTCGAGGATGACACGGAAGAAGATGAGGACGATGAATTTCTTTCTACAAATGGGGTATCGATGATGAATTCGGGGTTCTTGAACCCAGGATTAACGCTTTATTTCAGAGGGTGGAGGTGCAAGGACATCTTCCAAAGGATATGGTGGCTACACCGATGAAAGTGGCATTGGCATTGGAAGTCCACCTAGTATCTCCTAGTGGTGAGAATAGTGATGAATACCCTCCTCTTCGGGGAATGATGCAAGATATTAAGAAAAAGAAAGGGTTTGTTGTCGGGAAGAAACGCAATATGCTTTAACTTTTTGTATAGTTTGCGTTTGGTTTTTGTCACTCAACCCCGAGCCTCCGTATTCTTTCCTCTTAGTGGATTTTCTTATTGGTTTTTGCTACTAAGAGGATTTAATGCGGTGGAGATAATTGATGAGGTTAGATAGAATTTATGGTAGCGAGTTGGTTATTTTATTTTTTCTTTTTCGGAAACAAAAGGATAACACACGCCCCAAACGGGTTTCGAACCCTGGACTCTTCATTGGGAGTCAGGTTAGACCCTAGTGGTAATCCACTAGGGTATGTACCCGAGTACAGTTGGTTATTTTATTTGAAGCTTTCTATTAATAAAATAAAATTTTCTTTTAAGAAAATAGGAAAAACAATACTAATTTAACCATTCCAATCTTCTTCCTGTACTGTTGGATTAAGTAATGGTCACAAGAAACACAACACAGCAATTTTGGATGGATATTGGATAATATTTAGTACGCCTCCCTCTTTTTTTTTAACTTTCATTTTTTCAGAAATATTTTGTTTTTATTTATTTATCATTTTACATTACCATTAATACAACATTTATTTTTTTAAACTTTTTTAAAAAAAAAAAAACGACTTGCTTCATTAAATTGGACTTGGACGGAAAAAATACAGCCTGCTTGCCGGAAAAAAAAACAGCCTGCTTGCCAGAAAAAATACAGCCTGTTTGGAAATTGGACTTGGCCGGAAATTGGAATTGGCCGGAAAAAAAACAGCCTGATTGAACAAAGGAAATATGGCTTTCAAAGCAGCCACCGGAGGCCAAAATCCGGCGACAACGCACCGGAGTTGGAAATACGTACAGCAAACAGCAAACCTCCCTCATTCTCCTCTTCTTACCTTTTTCTTTTCCATATTCGCAGCATCAACAAAAAAAAATTTACAAAGAAAGCTCAGCCGGCGAAAATCAGGCAGCCGCTGCTCCTCCCCAAATCCTTCTCCTCCCCAAATCGCCGCCGTCATCCCTCCTTCTCCTCCCCAAATCGTTCAATCTGGTGCGCCGCTGTTGCTGATGCGCCACGCTACCACACCATCACTCGGCCCGGCGCCTTTCTAATCATCCATATCCTCAGTAACTTTGATAAATGTATTATTTTGTCCTTTTGGACAAAAACCTATATTTTTTTTTTACTCATTTACCCTTCACTTCAATAACCCATATTTTAGTACAATTTTTCATGCACAAAGAATAAAGGGTAATTTTATTATTTTATATTCTATTTCAAACACATTAATCATTTTCTTAATCTATGTATTCTTTACTCTACGACAATAAAATAAAATAAAAAACAGGAGTTGTTATTATTGGTAGCAAAACAGTTTTTAGCATTAATGTCTCGGTTACTTTTGCATTACCTATTCATGCTATTGTGACCGTGGATGCATCCGCGGTTGCCCAAAGTTAATAATCCATAAGTTGAAAGGAGAATATGATATTGTTGAAAAATGAAATAAGCCGTCTGAATATTCGTGTTTTTGTTGTTTTATTTCATTAGGTATTTTGTCTGGTATAAGCTTTTATATACCCAGTTGTTTAAAATAATTTTAACAAATGATTATTGATTTGGATCTTTTTATTTTTATTTTTAGAAAGGAGTGTTGGTTGATTTGGACTCTTAACATCTTTACTTTGAAATGTATAAAAACGAGTGTTTATCGGTATTCATAGGTTATATAGTTTTGGTTGCGGATGACTTGTTGGAGATAGTAAAAGTGAGTTTTATCGGTATTCTTGTCATTATTCCCGTAGGAACTACGAGATCACCCCTTCGGCATCCAGGGGTCACGGACCGACCATAGAACACTTCTGACGAGTATCTAGTACCAATGCAGCTTCGCACCTCTAACGAGTGTTACAACATAACATCTGACGAGCGACTGACGTACCTCTCACATGCGTTCGAGTGGCGTACACACCTCTTCTAGCATTAAATAAATACCTAGGGCGGGGCAGTATTCCCATAGGAACTACGAGATCACCCCTTCGGCATCCAGGGGTCACGGACCGACCATAGAACACTTCTGACGAGTATCTAGTACCTATGCAGCTTCGCACCTCTAACGAGTGTTACAACATAACATCTGACGAGCGACTGACGTACCTCTCACGTGCGTTCGAGTGGCGTATGCACATCTTCTATCATTAAATAAATACCTAGGGCGAGGCAGTATTCCCATAGGAACTAAGAGATCACCCATTTGGCATCCAGGGGTCACAGACCGACCATATATAGAACACTTCTGATGAGTATCTAGTACCTATGTAGCTCTTCCACTCCCAGCGCTTAACGGGATCTCCCGCTACCCGTTTACTATTGATAGCTACACAGTGTATATGCAAGCTTTTTTCTTTTATGCCTCTACCACTCACTCGCCTACCCACTCCCTATGGTCGAGTAGCTTCGTACCTCTAACGAGTGTTAAAACATAACCTCTGACGAGCGACTGACGTACCTCTCACGTGCGTTCGAGTGGCGTACACACCTCTTATAGCATTAAATAAATACCTAGGGCGGGGCAGTGTCTGACTTCGGGAGCCTGCGTACATATATCAGTCCATCCATCAATCGGAAATCAAGACAAACCGGGCACTACGGTGAGACATGAAAAGAACCGATCCCATTCCAACCTCCCTCTCTTCCTATTCTAAAAAAGTCTTGGCTTAACAAAAATTACCATCGTATCGCGCGCGCCATAGAAAAGGCAATCCCATACCTCCGGGAAAAAAGGCCTAGGAAAGGATTCCGGTCACCGGGGAGGGAGTGAACCTAATTTGGAACCAGTATGGAATTGATTCAATTAGGGAATCATGAATAGTCGTTGGTTCAATTTATGAATAAAATGGATAAAGGTTATGCTCGGCCTGAGGGGAAGCTTACACTTGCTACAGTTCAAGGAGAGAGTTTCACTCTAGTGTAGGCCAATGTCTCAACATCCTATACCGCTAACCTCTCATTTCAATCTCATAACCTTGCTCGAAGGTACGTAAGTCACTCAATGTCTATGTTAGCAATGTGCTTAGAAAGCTTTGTTGTAATGTCCCTCGAAATAACAAAGCTTTCTAAGCACATTGCTAACATAGACGTCAATGAAGCACATGCCTGCATAGGCTGATTTAGTTTAACATGTTGTTATTACCACCTTAAAACAAAGGGCAAAAACGCGGTCAAGATAAATCATCTACCAACCAAAACTATAACCTAACAATACCGATAAAACTCCGTTTTATGTATCTCAACCAGTCATGTGCAACAAAAAGTATAACCTAAGAATACCGATAAACACTTTCTTTTATACATTTAAAAATAAAGATCTTACGAGTCCAAATCAACCAACATTACTCCCTAAAAATAAAAATAAAAAGATCCAAATCAATAATCATTTATTAAATGTATTTGAAACAACTTTTAGACACTACTCACCTATAAAAACACATACACATACAATAATTATACCAGACAAAATTCACCAATGAAACAGTTAATGACAAGAGGACAAGATGATTGAAGTCTGCGATACCGTGTTTGCGGCCGGATGTGGTTCTACTCAGTGGCGGATCCAGAAAAAAAAGATTCAGCAGATGCACAAATATTTTTTTCAACGAGTCCATAAATTTTTTTCTGGTGTAATGTTCACTGTTTTTTTGGTTCATCTGGTCGTGGACCCATTGTTATTATTGTGTGTCCCCCTCTGGTTCTACTCGACTCATTACACGTGTTAAAAGACAAAATTTCTGACAATATTTTTCAGAATTTTCTTCCGAAGAAGGCTGATATTTTAATTGATGTCGCATGTTTAGTTGAAACTCTGGTCAATAGAGACCATCGATCAATCTGAATCATACGTTTACCAAACATCAGTCGGACGGTCACCATTTGTGCTTGATGGGATCATCCAAGAAACAAAATGCATATATCTAATTGACTCGGATAACTTAAGATGAAGGGAATTTTGCAGCCACCACATCATCAAGTATTGTGGTGAATGAAGGTTCAGATAGGGGATTTTGTAGCCACCACATCATCAAGTAGTGTAGTGAATGAAGGTTCAGACTCAACCTTCATTCACTACACTACTCCTTCATTCACTACACTACTTGATGATGTGGGTTCAGATAACCACATGATCCTTGAATATCATGAATAGTATCACTTGTCGGAATATTCGTCTATCCGTGAAGTGGCAGACTACTGTCGAGACTGCCTTAAGTATGCTTTCGAGGCAAGGCATGCTTTCGAAGAAGATGAACGTTCTGTAGGTGAAATTCATGATTGAGAGTGTACCACCCTTTTTACCTTCATAAAACTAGTATGGAAATGAGCGTCTTGATGAATGATGATCTATTGGATTCAACTTATTGCACCCCACAATTTCAAGCTATAAGCATGACCTTTTGTCGGAGAAAAGGCATTCAATACTTATGTTAATTACTTACAATAATCCTTAGCACCGTATTGAAATCAACTTAATTTTAATTTATTCCTTGGGAGTGTTTGAAAGATTTAATTTCATATTGAACCCATCGGCCGTTTAACATAACTATTACTATTAAGCATTCTCTCTGTAGAATAACCAAGGTAGCAAATGTTGTATTAAGTGACACGAAATTAAATTATGTCATTTAATCCAACTTTTAGTACATTAGTTGTATCATTATGAACACACGCCTAATAGTAATAGTATCGTAAAAGTTGATGGTTTCAAGAGTTGATTTCAATAGAGAGCGGGTGATATTCTTGTGAGAAAGTGAAGGTTAAAAAAGTACTTAAGGCGTTTTCTCCAACAAATGGACATGCCTTGAATAGCTTAAAATTATATGAATGCAATGAGGTGAAACCAATACATCATCCAACCTTCATTTTCCTCCGCAACATGTTTGCTAAATGTGAAAAGGCTGCTACCGTCTTCTCAAATGATCCTAACTTGAATTTGGCCTCCTAAATATATATATATATATATATATATATATATATATATATATATATATATATATATATATATTCCACGATGGCAGTCTCTACAGTATTCTTCAAGTTCACGGATGGATGAATGTTCAGGCAAGTGATTCCATTCCTGATATTCAAGCATCGCATCGTTACCTGACCCTTCATTCACCGCACTACTCAATGATGGAACGGCTACAAAGTTCCCTTATTTTTTATGTCCCATTCAATTAGATATATGCCTTTCGTTTCTTAAATGACCCCAACCAGCACAAATAATAACCGATCTTCACGCAACCGATGGTCAAACAGAACTCGCTATTGACCAAAGTTTCTATTAAACATGCGACATCATCCAAAGTATCATCTTTACGCATAAAATTCTGAGAAATGTTGTTTTTAACACGTATAATGAATCGAGTAGAACCTTTTCCGGCCGCAATCACGGTACCTCAACATTCAATCATCTTATCCCGTTCGTCATTAAAGGTTTTATTGGAAACGCTTAACGACGACCAAGACAAGATGATTTGAAGTCTGAGATACCGTTATTGCGGCCGGAAGTGGTTCTACTCGACTCATTACAAGTGTTAAAAGACAACAATTCTGACAATATTTTCCAGAATTTTCTTCTTCGTAAGGCTGATACTTATGTTGCATAGTTGAAACTTTGCTCAATAGTGAGGTTCTGTTGACCATCTAGATCATACCTCTCCCAAAAATCGGTTACCATTTATGTTTGTTGGTTTCATCTAAGAAACAAAAGCTATATATCTAATTGATCGGGATAGAGATAAGGGGATTTGTGGCCAGCCCATCATCAAGTAGTGTCATGAATGAAGGTCAGGTAAAGATGTGATCTTTCAATATAGGAATGGAATCACTTTACCAAGTTTTTGTTCATCAATAAAGGGGAAGACTACTGTATAGACTGTCTTGCGTATGCTTTCGAAAAAGATAAATATTTAGGAGGCGAAATTCATGCTAGGATCATTTGGGGAGACCTTAGCACCTTTTCACATTCAACAAACATGTTAGGAAATGAGGAAAGTTCTTGTGTGGTGGGTGCACCCAAGAACTTCCCGAAATGGAAGTCTCAATGAATGATGATTTATTGGAATCAGCTCATTCCACTCACATGGTGTTCGGTGTTCACACTTTTCATGATACAACCAATGTAGCAAATGCTGTATTAAGTGACAGGAAAAATGACATGTTATCACACGGCTTTTACTAGTAAAAACTGTTTGATAACATATCACTTTTCCCTAATAAAAAAACAACTTTTACTGCATTAGTTGTATCATGATGAACACATGCCTAATAGTACACCTAATAGTAATAGTTACCTAAAACGTTGATGGTTCAAGATGAAACCAAATGCACCGAATAATAATAGTTTCGTAAAACTTCATGTGTTCAAGTTGAAACCAAATCTTTTGAACACTCTCAGTACACTAAAAAAACTAAAACTTTAAGGGCGGGGATACCCTCTTGACAAAGTAGAGGACAAATGAATGTCTTCTCTCCGACAAATGGCCATGCCTTGTATAGCCTTGTATAGATTGAAATCGTGGAAGTGCAATGAGATGAATCCAATACATCGTCAGACCTTCATTTCCCTACACAACAATGTGAAAAAGGTGCTACAGTCTTCCCAAATGATCCTAGCTTGAATTTTGCCTCCTAAACATTCATCTTCTACGAAAGCCATCTATGGTTGTCTTCCACTCTACAATAGTCTTCCACTCCACGGATGGACTGTTGTTCGGGCAAATGATTCCATTCCCTCATATTCAAACATCGCATCATTACCGAACCCTTCATTCACCACACTACTAGATGATAGGCTAGGCTGGGTACAGAATCCCCTTATATATCTTTATGCCGGTCAATTTGATATATGCCCTTTTGTTTATGGGAGGATCCAACAAGCACAAATGATAACCGACTTTCGGGCAACAGATGGTCGGGGAAGTCGCTATTGACCAAAATTTCGACTAAACATGCGATATAATCCAAAGTATAACACCTGAAATTGTTCTGATTTCCTATTTTGTGATGATTTATGGTTCACTTGTGTAAAAGTTGTATCGTTTGAATTAATTTGGAAAATAGTCACTCATAGTTTTCTCTTCTACCAGTGGCCTTAAACTAGTTCCCTTGGCATGTGTTAGGGAATATGTAAATAGAGTGTGTGAAGATGTAGAATGCACAGAGAATCGTTGGCGTGTGTTAGGGAAGCACCCAAAATATTAGACACATTTCAAAACTTTTTAATAAATTCCAAAACATTTATTGGAAACCTGAGAGATTGGAGATTTTATGACATTCACCATTTTTTACACTTTGAAATTGTTGGATTGAATTCAAAACATTTCCCTAAAAGCTTTTCATATTTTTTTTTTGAAAACATGCGTATCAAACTTGATAAAATGAGGTATATTTGTCAAATTCATTGTTTGATATATACTACATATGTTCCAAAATATAAGTCATCCTACACTTTTAGTTTTGTTTCACAATATAACTCATTCTACATTACCTATGCAATATTTATTACTATTTTCTCTATCTTACCCCTAATTTATTATCAATACAACTATTTTTCATTACTTAACAACTATTGCATTAAGGATAGTTAAAGAGCATTTTAATTAGACATTAACCATCAAATTTATGACATTCAACCACTTTCTTAATCCGTATGAAGAAACCTAGAATGACTTATATTTTGGAACGGAGGTAGTACAAATATATAATACTACCTCCGTCCCAAATTATAAGTCATTTTGCCTATTTTCTTTTGTCCTATAATATAACTCGTTCTCACGTTCAATGCAATCATTAATGCATTGTTTTCACTTTCACACTAAACAATGCAAATTTATAAGTCAATCCAAAAAACCAATACATTGTTTTGTCTTGAAATATTAAAAAGTAACTCATTTATGATTTTTCTTAATCTGTGTGAAAAGTCCAAAACGGCTTATAGTTTGGAACGGAGGTAGTAAAAGTGTCTGGGGCTCAGTTTTGTTCACTAGCTAGGTTTTTGATGTTTCATCCCAATATCTAAGCGAGAAATTTTAATGTGCAACTGTTGTACCGACTAAGATGTCCTAGTTGGTAAAACATTTCCAATAGGATGTTGCCACCTCAGATCTCTTTCCCACATGTACTGACAGCATTTTTTAGACCAAAGGTAGTGGTAATTAGGAGATTGGTGGATTTCATGGTGATGTGTAGGAAGATAACTGGAGAGAAAATGTAGAAGAATAGTAAGAATGATGTTTTAGATAAAGTGATTGAAGTAATGATTAGAAAGTTAAGATGTTTTTTTTTTTTAAATTTGTGTAGATTATGAAATGATTGCTGAAATAAAGTAGTATAATAAATAAAATAATGGTAAAAAATGTTATAAAGTTGATAAAGTGAAATGATGAGAGATAATTTAATATATTTTTATTTGTAATTGAAGAAATGATTGGTAAGAGAATTATAAGATATGATGAGTGAAATGATATAAAAAAAAAACTCCGAAAAAAACTCTAACGAAAACAAACGGAGGCGCAAATCCCTAATTTGCAAAAGCCGCACATTTTTTATTTCTCTGTTTTTTTTGAATGAATCTCTCTTCTTTATTCTGCTTAGGGCAATCGAATCAATAAAAAATCTATCATCATCTCTCACAATTGGGTTCTGTAAACCTTTTACTGTTGAGCATATTTTTGCTCTATTATTTTACTAAGAAGCAGAGCAGTCAATTCATGCTCGGCCAGTTGAAAGTCATGGCCGAGCATCACTTTCTTTGAATTCAATTTTCATTACAACAACCTCTTCTATTTAAGGACCCATATATTCAATAGCTTAAGATGTCAGATTTTCTTGTTCCGAAAAACACTTGGGCAATCCAATACCATGAAACATACACTTTTTTTTGCATCAGGCAAATACCTCTGTTGTTTTGTTTGATTTTTCTTTCTTTTGAATATCATATTCATGAGAGTCATCCCTTTATGAACATGAGTCATCACTTGTGTAATTGTCCTTTGCATAACACGTCCCAAATTCTTCCCTTTCTTATCTCAAATCCTTTAGCAACTTCATATGCATTGTATGGATTATAAGCTCTCCATTCATTGCTATATATCCAAGCATGCATTACAGATAATGTAACTTCTTAGTTAAAAAGAACTCAAAGACGTTTTTTTTTTTCCTTCTTTTAATTGAGAAACTACAGCTCAAGGACTTGATACATACAAGTAAAATAAGGACAAACATGCAAAGCACACAAAAAAATAATGACACGCTATCAAATTTGTCACATATACAAGGCATACCTATTTTTTTCTCTTTTTCCTTTCATATTATAAAAAGCCAAATTTTTTGAGATATAAAACCAAAATTAAAAGAGAAAAAATCCATATTCAACTGATGTTGAATCGGTTTTTTTTTTAATTAACCATGGCAAGCAAACAAGCCATGAACCCAACTTCTGTACATGCTTTGTAAAATAAAGAGGGAGAAATAAGAGGGAAAAAAATTCTGAGGAAAAAACACTTGAAATTGAACGATGTAGTTTTCAAATAAAAAGAAATTAAAACCATGAAAGCAAGAAAGCATCGGCATGTTAAAGATGATAATGCCTGAAAAAAAAAACAGCAGAAGAAGAAAAGAAAAAAAAAAAAAAGAGCCGTTACTTTCAATCTCCGTTAATGTAAAGTTAGTACAGTCATGGCATGTGGGACATTGGGTATGAGTTGTCAACATCTTATTGGAAAGGTTTTACCAACTGGAACATCTTAGTTGTACAACAGTTGTATATTACAATTTCTCCAAACCATGTAGCCTATGCTCGAAGAGCTTCTGCTACCTGGCTGGCTGGCTCGTTCATGGCAGCTAAATGCTCCTCGATGTCGCTCATTTCCAAATGCTTTACATATATATCTTTTTCATCTTTTTCATCAACGGAAACGAAATAATCTGGGTCCATGACAGAAACCTGATAAAAAGAGTGAAAGTTTAGACTATATTGGTAAGGTAATAGATTATAAGCAATGCAAAAACAGAGTATTTGAATATTGAACCAAGTAAAGCCCTATAATTAACTGAATGATCATACACACCCATGTACACCAATTCTCAAGACTACTTAATTTATAACCTCATTGAAAAAATTGTCTTATTTATTAACCTAATATTTTGCTCACTAATTAATGGCTTGTGCCATTTTTGCTTTCCATTACGATCATATGCAACCGTAGTAGTAGCAAAATATCAGCCAAAGTGTGACTGATACGGTACCCCACTGGATATCAGAAGAAAAGGGTGGTATGGTCCAAGCAAGGTTATCATTGGGTAGATGAAACGATTTTTAAGAGAAAAAAAAAAGGTGGAATCAACAGAGTCGCTCCCAATACTTACCTCAATCTCATCGGCTTTGAACTTCGTTTGGAACAAAAGCTGAAAAGCTGAAATTGCAGTCTGCAAAAATAATTATAACAATAATTAGGACATAAACCAAAATAGCAGTTTTATTGAAAGCTAAGACATTAACCAACATCTAAAGTAAGCAAAAACCAAAGCGTAGCCCGTTTACGTTTTTTTATTCTTGGAACTTCGTCATGGTTCAGTATACACAGCTATTGTGTTCATTTTAGCTCATGATTAAACAACAGGCTTAGCCATTTTCCATTCTATGATATTCAAGCAAAAAGCAAAGCATGCTAGAGGGATACTGGGTATTTAGGGAACGATGCAAGACAATATAGGCTAAAGTAACCTTTCACACAATACATAATCACCCAACTGGGTTGATTCCTTTCACCTTTATGGTTTCATCAATGGTAGAAGCTTCCCCTTTCATCATTTTCTCCAGTAAAAAATTGGTGGCCTCTGTCTCATCCATGGTAGACGCCTGTTGGGAGTGCCAACATTACCAGTGAGCTCAAAGTGTCATGTCTAAACAAACAAAAACACTGGAAACAAAAACAAACAGAAGTGCCATAACATAAAGAATATAATCATTTAGCCAATCATTAAACTGCAGCAAGCCCGTATCATTCGATAGGTTGCACACTACAAATGAAGCAATGGTATTATATCTACAAGGACTATATATTGCACACCAAAAATAGGATCTTGCCGATGTTTCTAATTGAAACAACCAGCAGAGGATGGCGATATTGAAATTATTGAGTTTAATTCTACAGCCGTTGTAGGTTACCTTATTCAGTCGTTCTAGTTTATTACTATAAAATGATGTGCTTTGTCCAAGATTCAAATATATTGAAAATGCTTTTTCCTCTTTTCTCTATATATTAAACCTATCGAGTGTGCTATCCACTCCCCGTATAAGCTAGATTCAGAATCATCCAAGTAAAAAATGGTTGCATTTGCCGATGTATTGATTTTAAGGTAACGTGCGCTACCTGAATAATAAGACATCCCTGTATTAAAGCCAACAAGTGTATTATCCACCCCCCAGATAAACTAGATTCAGTATTTTCTAAGTATAATATTGTTGCATTTACCGATACGTTGATTGTAGATTAACACGCGCGAGAGATTTAATGGTGCAACGGTTGTAGGAAGGTTGTACCTAGTGGCATACATTAGAGTCTTTCATCTTTACTCACTCTCACATAATACACTTTTATCGTGTGTGAGAGGTTAGTACTGAACGGTTGTAATGTATGCCACTTGGTACAACCTTCATGCAACGGTTGTATTATAAAATATTAAAATTTTCCTAACATGCGCTACATAACAGATATGCCACTCATGCTGGATATTTGAAATGTAAAGAAAGATGCAAACAGTTTAAGCTAAAAATAATCTTTCAGTACTTGAACAAGCTCACAAAATACATGAATTCTCATGATACATTAATTCCATTTACCTGAATAGTCTCTTTGATTGTAAAAGTTGCGTCCCGTTTCATTTTCTCCTGTAAATACTCTATGGTCGTTTCTTCATCATATCCAGCAATTGACGGCACAGAGTCAGAGTCCTGCAGACAGTGATGGGATTAACATGTCAAAACAAACAAATATAAATACCCAAAAAAAAAAGCGGCGGGGGGGGGGGGGGGGGGGGGGGAGACAAAGTGCCATAAGAGAGTAAGCATTGAGCCGATCATGAAATTACTTAATTTTTGGAAGGCCAAAATTCAACAGGTAGCATGCTTTCAGCGATAAAGTGGTCTATCTAAAAGGAGAATATATTGGCACACCAAAAGTAGGATAAAGGTATGGGTACGGAGGACATATATGTAAGTATGTTATGTTTAATGATCAAACTGCACGCAATAAAACTATAAGGACCAAACAATATAACAAATATTAAAATACAAAAATAAACTAGTTTTCAGTGGTTCTTTTCATTTTTGTTAGTTTTTTTTAATCAATTTATATAGTTTTCCATTCATTATTTGATGGTACTAGTTCAATGTTCAACAAGGTTCTTCATTTATATAGTTTTCCATTCATTAATTGTTCTAGTCTACATACTCTGTCCAAGATTCAATATATTGAAATTGTTTTCCTCTTTTCTCAATACTAAAGCTATTGAGTGTATTATGTACAGCAAAATTCATAATTATCTCATTAAATAGTGGTTGCATTCGCCGATAAGTAAAAGTTTGTACCAAAAAAATCTTTCAGTGCTTGAAAAAGCTCAGAAAATACATAATTTTCCAAGTTATGTTGATATTGTTCACCTGTGAACTTGTCTCTTCCTCAAGTAAAAACTTCATCATCCTCTCTCTCTCATCATCGTTACTTTCATACTCATCACTTGATACCTGTTAAGAGAGTCAACGTTACTAGTGAACTCAGAGCACCATGTCTAGACAAACAAACAAAAAAATGGCTCACAGTATTCAAAATTTCCCGAGTTATGTTGATTCTGTTTACCTGACTACTTTCCACTTCCTCCGGTAAAACCTTCATCACCTTGTCTTCTTCATACTCATCACTTGAGGCCTGTTAAGATGGTCAATGTTACCAATAAGCTCAGAGCATCATGTCTAAACAAACAAAAACATACAAAAGCCCCGTAAGACGAAGAGAATAAACGTTGAGTCAATCATTACAGTGCTCAATTTTTCGAAGGCTGTCAACAGAGAAAGCAAGTATCATTCAACACGTGGCACGCTTCAGTGAAGCAACGGTCGGTATCTCTACAAAGAGAATATATTGGCACACCACAATAGGATCCCGCCGGAGTGTCTGTTTTAACCAACCTGTAGCAGACAGGTGATTTTGGTTTTTTTGAGATTTTTCTACTTTTCTTTCCCATTTTAGCGGTCGCGGGCGTGAAAGGTGTCGCTAAGTATGTCCTTTCAAAATCGCTCAGAAAATAGGAAACACAATATTTGAATGATTCATTCTTAATGACAATTCACAGAAGATTCTATTACTCACGCTATATTCAAAGAACTAGCACAGACAAAGGGGAAAATACGATTCTGACTTCTGCACACAATTTATTTATTTTTGAGTGTTTGAGGTGGATGAATGGGAGTGCTAATGAATAACAGTATGCTGATATTGGGCTCCCAATTTTTTCTCCAAGAAGAAAGAAATAGAGGCAGAGCATATCCAATGTAACTATATACACATGAAATAACTTGCATAAGATAAAAAAAATAGCAAGAAGGCATCAAAGAAGATGAATGCTAGCTGAGTACCTCGTGACCACTTTCTTTATGAACATTATCAGTGCCAAGAATCACGGAAACTGCATGAAGAAAAAGCAAAAATGAGCAGAAGAATAGAAGATTGTTACGTGTCAAAGTAAGAGGGTCTCAGGAACATACCAACACCGAATAGCTTTGGGATGCTCTGGCCAAATCTTTTACTTAATTTACTAGACGGGCTTGCAAGGTCTGCTCGAACAAAGCATTAACTATTACCCAAAAGTTTAACGGAGAACTAATCTATAATGCTAGTAAGATCTCCAAAGAACACAAAGTTTATTGTATATAGGAATACCGTAAACACATCATTAATGTTTTATTACACAAAATGAAAAGATACAATTGTTATTCTCATATCTAGAGTTCCAAAAGGACTTGTGAAGAATGTGAATAAGAACTGAAATAAAGGAATTATGATCAAGTGATGTTTCGTTACAAAAAAAATGTGTTATACACATAAACAAACAAGTGGTTTGATAACCCTAATGTTTTCATTGCCAGCTGAATTGTTTGTTCATAAACTCCTTCCATATAAAAAGATCATAACAATTACCAGCCGAATTATCTATCCCCCCTCCCCCACTATCAGTTATCCTTGTTTTTTCCACATTAAGTTTGACCTCGGCCTTTATGTACAGTTGCAACAACCTACGTCAACAACAGAATTTCTCGCACTCCACCCCAAAATTGAAAACGGTATGTCATGTGTATCCCCGTACAATGGCATAATAACCAACCTTACTAACAGAAAATAACTACGAAGTATAGTGGATGAAGATGACTGGACACACTTCAAACTTAGTTGTTACAACAATAACACGAGAGAATGCAAAGGAATCCAACACACCTTCGATTTCAGAGATTACTGTTTTTCTGAATTTGCGGAGAACTGTCTCTACTGTAAGATACTTTAAGTAGCCGAGCACACGTGTCACATCCTGTCCATATTATGAATTATAGGAGTGATATTAACATATGAAATCTTAAAATTAGGAGAGGAACGATCCCCTGCCAGATTCGTTATATAACATTACTTAAGAAAGAAAGAAATATGTGACGAACCAGATCTCCAGCCTTGGTTACCACACATATTGAGTTGCTCCCATGCACACCAACCCATGTGATTCCAGATGTTTTGTCTGTCTTTCAAAAAGGCCTTTGTTATCAAGCAATATATACACAAGATACATTCATATCTAAGCAAGTACAGAAAGATATCATAAGGTCAAACACAACTTATTGTGACACCAACACCGCTCGAAATGGACTTTTTGAAAGTCAATTATATGGGCATATATTCAAGCTTTAAAGGTCTTGTTGAATGTCTATTTGAAGCATGGTGTCACGTATGGTGACAGACTAGGTTGGTTTGCTGAACAATATCAAAGCAACGAAAGGCTTACCCGTCCACGAATGAGTACCACCGGGCCAGACGAAAGTTTTTTGCTCTTTCATGTAAGAAGAAATACAAATCAGTATAAATCATAAAAAAAAAAGGGGAAAAAAAATGAGATTGCTCAAATTGACATAGTAAAAGGATTCAAGTGTATACCCATGCTACTGCCGTAGCTGTATTCACGGCGGAAGTCTTTGGCGTCATGTTTTCGGCCTTCTCTACGCAGCTTAGCTGATCGAAAATAGGAATAAAGCAAATAAAATAAATCAAATCAACCTAAGCAAGATTGAACTTGTCGTGTTAAAATAGATAAATGCTTACCAATCAGTTCGTCGTCCCCATCTTGGAAGTTGTTTTCCAGCATATCGTCATCGTCGCTGGAACTTTCAGAGCCGACCATGTCCTTGTCAGTTTCACGGACGTCCATGTCATCTTCAGGCATAGTAATTATGGAATTTGGTAATTCAAAACAGAATGAAAATCAGAGGGAAAAAAATAGCTAAGTCTAATGGAAACAGTAAAACTAGCAAGCATACCGGATTTAAGCATTGTTGACGCAAACAGAGAGTGAGTGCTATCGATTTCAGGATAATCCATGCCGCAGCCTGAGATTCAGAAAAACAAATTGATTTCCATCTTCGGAGAAATAAAAAGCATATCCTAAACAGAAAAGGAAATTGAAAAACACATGCTTAACGGAGAAAATCTTTTGCTCCGAAAGGCAATATAAAAGGTCAGGCGGTACCTTCCGATCTTCTACTCGGATGATGTTTGAGGATGGTTACAAAAGGATTCTTCGTCTTCGGTATAGTCGTATCTATATTAATATTTCACAGTAAAAAAAACTGTCAATTGACCTGTATTCTTTCAATTGACCCAACCCAAACCCGAATAATCATTAAAACAACAGATTAAAAAAAAAAATTTAAATTACACCCCACCTGTCCACGTTTATTCAAAAGGAAAATGATTTTGGCACCGAGGGTCGGTACCTTTATCCCCCGAATTTGATATTGTGTGGTCCAGAATTTTTGTGTTATTTTTTTTTTTGGTTTAAAAGTTAAAATGTGTGGTTATAAAGTGTTGTGTGGATAGTGTGTATCTAAATCACTATCCTATTCAAAAAAAGAAATACAACAAAATATAATAAAACTGCCCACAACTACCCACGTTAAACATCATTCACATTCAGATAACTAAATATATTCAGTCTCACGTTGAGAAAAATAAACCACGTTCCCTTCGTCCAGAAATAACAACAAAAAAAAAAGGTTTCAAATAAATACATACACTCCATAATTTAACCAACCCACTATTCCCAACTTATATGATATGCACTACAAACACTCCACGGTTGTTATAATTTTCTATACCTAAACTCACATTATACCCTCTGATTACTATTCTTTCTACATCTAAACTCACATTAACCATTACATTTTTCTACAAACAAATTTGCAACTTCACTTTTCTATAAACAAATTTACAGCTTCACTTCCTTATTTGTTTCTATAATGATAATTTTTTTATTTACATCTTCTATATCTAATAAGAAGAGACCCAAAAACCTTTAAAATGCTCCACGTCCCCTGTTTTGTTTAATTTTGGTTTACTCCATGGCTGCCACTTGGCAAACTGCGGGCTTGACACGTGGCAGCTGATTCATATTTTTTTTAAAAATAGTTTGCTCATTAACTAATTATTATTATTATTAATTCATTTATGGGTCAAAAACTTAGTCAGCAGAGTAACAGTATAGGATAAGTGTTTTTTTTCTAAAGGGAGGGGGTTTGAGGCCAGCTGTTTGCATGTAAAGGTTAATGGATAGGTAGAGTTGAAGGGGTGGCGTAGTGGAAGGGTTTTTAGGTTTTGATTTTGACAGAAGAAAAGCCGAAGAAGAAAAAACGGCGATTGGGGTAGGTTTTGATTCATTCCAATTTCTGTCAATCATGTCGTTCTTGACGGATTTTTGGTTTATAAGACATGAATTTGAAAACTTTAGCCTCCAAATTGTCAGATTTTAGCTTTAGACCGTTGGATTTTTCCATGGATTGGAAAAGAAATCTACTCATCTCTAAGAGGTAGATTCAATCAATTGCTTGACGGTCATTTTTACCATTGGAACTACGTTATGCTATGTTGTTTGTATGTTCCTTGAGGACCACTTGACTCCATGGACTCTCTAGCATCATAGTAGAGCAACTGCATCTGTATAAATGCATGGTAACTATGATCTTATGCATGGTATAACTGTTGGCTAATTACATTTTCATTGAAAGAGGGAATGTGTTAATTGTTTCTTTCCTTACAATTTGACAGGCTTGAGCTTGACCATTCAATGTGGGGTGCGGTGCAGGCCAATATGACTAATGTGATGATAGGGGTTCATGCCATTGTGAGTAATGTGATGAAAGGGATTGGTAAACAAATGAAGGAAACAATGGAGGAGAAGGGAGTTAGCAGGTAGGTTTGTGCAAACGACCTTCAGTCTATACATATTGACTATATATTGATTCTTTCAATTATGTGAGTGTGTGTTGCAGTGAACTGAACTAGCCATTCAGGGTATTTTGGGAAACAATAATAGAAGAACTTAAGCTACGACCCAAGTCATTCTATTATTTTCTACACATTTCTCTTTTTATTATTAAATCAAATGACTGCACCAAATCAAAGAAAGTAGTGCAAGGAATGAATCATTTCTTAGCAATCATGAAATCCGATAACCCTACTGCCGATAGGTAATTTTAGGCAAGTTTAAATTTTTCATAATGAAGAACCGTTTTTGTTAGTTGTCCTTTTTATAGTTTTATCCCGAAATAATGAATTGAGTTCGTATAGGCATTTTGGACGTTGCTATTGAAATCGCTCGTCTAGCTATATTTTCCGTTACTCCATTCATTTCATAAAGTATTCGACCTAGTTTAACAACAGCTACCCAATATTCGGGCGATCCTTTACCCGAACCCATTCGTGTTTCGCGGGTCTTATTGTAAATCTGGTTTGTCTGAAATATTCGTACCCATATTTTTCCACCACGACGTACATTTCGTGCCATTGCTCGTCGACCTGCTTCTATTTGTCTGGATGTGATCCAAGCAGGTTCAAGCGACCCATAGATCATGGAACAAATAGGGCGGGTAGGCCCAAGCAAAAAATAAAGTTGGGGTCACCTTTGGAGGATTAGAGGTTTGGATGAATCTGTTGGGGTTTTGATATTTGTTTTACTTTTCTCACCAGTTGCATGTTTTCCAACTAATTTTATATGATGTGTCTATCCAAAGTGCATGTTAATATGAAAATGGTAATGGATGTTGATTGCATTGCAGGCGAATAAGAAAGATCCGTATGCTCGGGGCAGTTTCTAACTTATTTTATGGTTTTGGATCGATCTATGGGGTTGTTTCAAGTGTGTTTATGTAAGAGTGTCCATCGGTGCGGCGAATTCATACCGTCAACCTAATTATTATTGTGTATTTTTTGATATTGTTAACGTAATTATTGTGTGCATCCTTTCACGACGTTAACCTAATTATTGATAGTCTTTTCACGATGTTAAGCTAATTATTGTGGTTGTATGTTCATTTTTGTCACTTTTATCATATGCTAGCTATCCTTATGTTTTAAATCATTCTAGCTATCCTTATCCTAAATGCTATTTTTATGTGTTCCTCTTTGGTAAGATAACTTTTTAGTGAATTTATTGGTTATGTTTGAGAAATAAGATTGTAATAAATCTTCATCGTTTTTTCCTCTCACGCACAAATAATGGATTACTTTCAGCTTAGCTTCGTTTGGGAAGTAAGATTGTTATACGTTAGCATTAATGATAGGAAAATAAATGAGTCCATGGTTTGTTAGATTTAATGTATATATCGTTATTTTCTGTTTGCAAAATCACTTTGGGGATTTCTTTATATTGTGTCTTTTTCGAACTTGAGTGAGGAATGCAATGAATAAATGCAGTTCGGTTTTGAAAACCTTTATTAAATTTCTTCTAGTATTCTTCTTTCTTTATCCTTTTGTTTTTCATCATATTTGGTTGTTCTGAAAACCCTTATTAAATTCATATTCTTCAATTGTTATTACACTTATTGTTGACTAACCTATTTCTGACTTAACTTCAATCAAATATATATATGTTTGCTTGGCATTTGTCTTCATTGACTGTATCACTCAGAAACTTGGTTTTATGGTTATGAAATAGTTAAAGTATCTTTACAAGGTGATTGATTCTTCATTGCTGCAGTATATCTAAAGGATGATTGTTTCTTCAATGTTGCACGCACTTATAATCAATTCAACATTACTATGATCTTCTGTAAGAAGGGAAAATGGTAAATCATATTTGTTGCGGTGCAACAATGTTGTACTACTCTTAAAGCTTATTACTACCAATGTTTGTATTACTCTTAAAACTTATTATTACCGGAATGCTTTAAAGTTTATTGCTATAGTATATAATAAAGTATTCTCATGTTTTGTATATTCATTGTATACATCTTTAAATATTCCATTGTCGTTCTTACACTATCCCTTGCATTGCAAGAGTTTTCTTACTAGTAGAGAATAAAAAATAGAAGAAAACCGACGGATAGGAGATTCTCAGCGTAATTAGTTTAATGTATAAACTTTTAATTAAATTCTTTTTTTTTTTATTACAATCGAAATATATAATAATACAACTATTTACGACTACAGTAAGAGTGTGGGTATAACTTTTCTAAAAAGGAAAAATAGGCACTTCTACTTTAATTTAAGACTTATTTAATCAAAGTTTCCTAAAAGTAAATGTTTAACCACAATTTATTTATTTCATTAAGATGTAATCGTAATTTGTTAAAAAAAATGTTATCATAATTAAATATTAGGTAACTAAATATATTTTTAAGGCTAACTAAATATATTTCTTTTTCAGACAACGGAAGGAAGAAAGCAACAACATGAAACAGGGACAGAGATTACAACCTAACAACAACATCCTCCTCATGCTTAAGGGTTATAACCCATGAGGGGAAAACACCTCGACCAACCAAGTGGCTAGGATAACAAGTTTCTTACTAAAAGAAGTAACACCATAACTGACAATGTTCAGAGATCTGTTTAAATATACTACAAAAGGCATAAATTTAAGTCTTCCATCAAAGTTTGGATATCATTGATTAGGGGACGAACATCTAGAGATGGAGACTTGCAGCGGCACACCGTATCTACCAGGTTTTGACACTCAGATTTTACCACCAACCCTTATCTTTAGCTTGCAAAAAAGCCCACCGAACGGTTTCTGCCTCAGCACGAAGAGCAGAATCAAAACTCTTGAAGGTGCGTCCTCAAACTTGGACCAAATTGTAATCAGTGGCGGACCTACATACACGTAGAAAGCAATCGCCCCAATCCGAAAAAAAAAAATACACTAAAGTTTGTACGCAACATATAGTTTGCCTCCCCTTAAATTTTTTATTTGCCTTTAAAAATTTTATTGCCCCTCCTTACCCGAGATCCTGCGTCCGCCCCTGATTGTAATTATTGTCAAAAATTGCTACCCTGCCACCAGCAGGTTCAGAATAACTTTTCCAAACCGTATCCATCTGCAAAAAGAAGATTTGATCAGGAAAAAAGTAAGCATTAACAGGGACGGCATTGCTAGGGCAAGCATCAAACGAGCTAGAAGACGCCCAAGGGTCTTTCAGCTCAGAAAATAAGCAGCTATTGGCACAAGAATAATCCTGCCATTGCTTAAAAGCTAGAGAAATAGTGGTACTGGGGTCAACAAAATCCCTATTAAAAACCCAGGCATTTCTGGATTTCCAAATTTGCCAAAAGATAATGATAGTTCGTTCAACAGTATGGGTTAGGGAACTATCAAATTATCGGTAACAATGTTGCTCCACCAAGAAATTTAGTTAGAATTGTTATCCATGAAATGCCGTCAGGCTGTTGAACAAACTATCATCCCAAAAAACATTCTCAACCGTTCTATTCCCACACCTCTCTATTTTCAATCTCTCTCTCTCTTCTCCCCCCTCGGTTTATTGTTTCCTTTTCGTAATCCTTTTCATTTCATTAAGGAGGTTGTTTGATCCTTTGCCGATTTTTGTGCATACCACCGCTCATTAAGGGGAAGGGGAGGTTGTTTGATCGTGCCCATCAGATTCGCGGATCAAAATCGGTTTTTTGCGCTCAATACCACCCGAATGGTAAACTGCTAAAAATCCCGATTTGATCCCCATCAGATTTGGATATCATATATGCCAGGTGTTTTTTTCCGAATGAAACAAGAACTTTGATATTGGTCTGATGATTCACTCGGACAAATTTAAACCGTACTGAATTCATGTTGGTTGAACTATGATACTTGTCTGATTCACTCAGACAGATTTAAACCCTTGGTGTGATTGAGCGATGCCAATATCTCGGTTCTGTTTCATTTTTTCTATTGGATCTCGGTTTTGATTCATTTCTATTGGATCCGCTTTACTGATTCATCTGTTTCATTTCTATTGGATCTGCTTTAGTGATTCACCGTAAATTCTAATGGGTCGTCACCACCTTTTGGTTTGAATTTTCAAAAGTCCATCAACGACTTTCAACAATTTGAATATGTAAGAAACGATTTAGAAAAGATTGGTTTTATATATGATGTACAATAATCGTATCTTTGATGGTTCTGATAACTGATCACTTTTATGAATTACAAATTTCTTATCTATATTTTTGTATTGAAATTCAAATAAAAAAGGCGCTGACAAAACATCAAATTTTGGTGTAGAAGTCATGGCCTGGTTCACTCGGACAAATTTAAAAAATCCATGGTTGTTTATTTTGATATTTTTGGTTTGATTGAGCCATACCCATTTCAATATCTCTTTGCTCTCTTCCGTTTCTAGTGGATCTGGAATTCAAAATAGCTTTGATTTCTTTCTTCCACCATATATGTTGACAGTATTCTAAATCAACTATTAGCATAGATCCCACCTCTAAATCAACTAAACTAATATCATATCCCACTACAAATAAATTCTCATAAACCTTCTAAAACAAAAGCAAGAAATTTGAGCAATCTGCCTTTTACAAAAGATTTCAAACAGATATAACAAGAAATTTGAGCAATTTTACAAAAGATTTCAAACATATATAAAGCCAAAATCAGTAAGCAAAACAAAAAATTTGAGCAATCTCCTTTTTACAAAAAGGATATAGAGCCAAAAAGCCAAAATCATATTTCAAACAGATATAAAGCCAAAATCAATAAGCAAAACAAAAAATTTGAGCAATCTCACTTTCACAAAAGATTTCAAACAGATATAAAGCCAAAAGGCCAAAATCAGTAAGGATGTGAGAGAATGATGATGCACCACCCGAGCTCTTCAAAAAGTTCAAATACAAAAGTCACCCGACCTGTTTAAAAAGTTCAAAACAAAAACCAGTAACCATCACTAATCATATCTTTTTGACAATCGAATAATAAAAAATAAAACAAGAATTAATATTCTTTTTGACAATCAAATAATAATAAAAAAAAAGTTAAAAAACAGAGATAAAACCTTCAATAACAAAAGCCAATAACCATCACTAATACTCTCTTTTTGACAATCGAATAATAAAAAAATAAAAACAAGAAAAATAAACAAATAAAAAAACAGACAATAAATCCTTCAAAAACAAAAACCAGTAACAACTAATCATCTCTTTTTGAGATTCAAATAATAAAAAAATGAAGAAAAAAACAGATAAGATAGAACGTTTTTTACAATCGAATAATAAAAAAAAAAAGAAAAAATAAACAAATAAAAAAAAAAGATAGGATAGAACCTTCAAAGCTTTCGATAGTATTGAGAACTTGCATCACTAGGATAATAATCAGTCTTCACGGTATAGATATCGCCGCTTGCCACCAATCACATCCTCAAGCATGTATGTGAAGTTACGTTTAGCGGCTTGGCTGTCAAATCTTATGTTGCTTGATAAGAACATTAATAAGTTAATATTTTCGGTAGCATATTTGTTACGGTCACGGGTTATAATTATTTAATAAGCCCGATTAAGAAAAGTATTAAAAAAGAGGTGACCACCGCGAGATCCATGTTGGAGGCGTCCAGGTTTGTGACAACCGCAATAAACAAAATTTTACGTTTATCAGATCCCGTGATCTCGAGTGTTATGATGAGACCTTATTTGTGAGTATAGGAGGAGAATACAATACATATGTAATAAGTTATTACTATAGGGCAAAACGCTTGATGGATAGAGATTATTGTTTGGGATCAGGTTAGTTAGATATAGCGAGAGGTCTTGATAAACATCCATCAATGAGAAGCTAGAAAGACGCACTCAATTCAGTTGTTGTGTACTTGTCGCAAATCTTTCTAGCTCCCTTATTGAACGATGCCTATCGAGGCCCGTCGTTATTTCTGACTTACCTGATACGTAACAATAAACTTTATCCATCAAGCGTTTTGCCTATACTTACCGTTTATCGTAATAACGTATTACATACATATGGTATTGCCTTCCTATACCACCCACAAATAAAGTCTCATCATAACACTCGAGATCTAAAACACGGGATCGGATGAACGTAAAATCTTGTTTATTGCAGCTGTCACCAACCTAGACACCTCTAACATGGAACTCGCAGCGGTCACCTCTTTTTTAATACTCTCTCTTAACCGAGCTTATTAAATAATTATAACCCATAGCCGTAAGAAATACGCTACCAAAAACATTAACTAAATCACTGTTCTTATCAAGCACTTCAACTTGTTTTGCAATTCTATTTTAAAATCAAATCAACCCACCGGAATATTGAACAATTTTTTACTTGGATAATTATGAATCTAACTTATTAAGGGGAGATAATACACACGATAGCTTTAATGTAGAGAAACAGAGTAAGGAAATAATTTCAATTATGTAGACTAGAACAACTAAACAATGTAACCTACAACGACTACAGAATAAACCTCAATAAAGCCAATGTCGCCCATCCGCAGATACAGTTTTTGGCTAAAATTATTCAGTATTTGATTACAGTGATTCAATTACCTGAATAGTCGACCGTAAAAGTGTCCATTTTCATCCTCCTGCAAAAACTTTATGGTCTTGTCAGCAAGTGCCATGCTGCTATTGTAGATGTATTCATGCCAGAAGAATTCAACTCCGCATAAAAAGCAATAAAAGAAATCAAATCAACCTTGAAGCAAGATTGAACATGTCTTGGAGGAAAAAATAATGTTAAGGTAGATAAATGGTTACCAGTCAGACTGGGGTCCATGTCTTTGTAGTTGATAGTTTTAGAGCCGTCCATGCCACCGTCCCTGATAGTTTCGCCGTCCATGTCACCGTCTGGCATAGTAATTACGGCATTCACTGATTCAAATCAGAATAAATAAGAGGGAAAAGATCTATAAAAGTCTAATGAGGTTCAATGAGACGGTAAAAATACCAAAATAATTGTCGAGGCAAACTTGAAGAAAAAAAAATAGAAGTAGACAAAAACAACTTTGGTTCAATTTCAAGTGGAGTTTCGATATAAAATCAGACGGACGTTACCATAGTAAACTTATATCAACAATAGTTAATGTAAAGGATTTAAGTTCCAGCACTATCAGTTTCAAATAGGCAAGACAAGCTAGGCCTGACATCAAAATATGGGTAACCAGTAACGAGGGGGAGGAGCCTCACCCATATGTACCAGAACTGAATTCCTCGCACGTAAATAAGACCAGACCATACACAGACCATACATATTCCAAAAACTCCATATATAAATAAAATCCCAAATCGCGACTCTCCGCTACCTGGCTCGTCAATGACAACTAAATGGTCCTTGATGTCACTCATTGCCAATTCCATAGCAATAGCATCTTTGTATTCGGCTTCCTTGGAAGAAATCAGATAATCGGGGTCCATGACAGATACCTGATATAGAGTGAAGTTAGACTATTAGTAGGTAAAGATTATAGGCAATGCAAAACAGAGTACTTGAATACCAAACCAAGTAAAGCCCTAACTAATTGAATGATCATACACATCCATTTACACCAATTCTCAAGACCACCTGAATTGTAATCACATTGAAAATTGCCTTATTTATTAACCCAATTTGCTCGATATTTGAAATTTAGAGAAGGCGGCAAGAATACAAGTTTTACGAATCAGAAAGCTCACAGTTTAGACTAAAATAATCCTTCAGTACTTGAACAAACTCTCACAATACATAATCTTTCGTTTACCTGTATAGTTTCATTGACGGTAAAAGTTGTGTCGTAGCTCATTTTCTCCTTAAAAACTCCACAGCTTTATTTTCATCATACTCAACATTTGAGGCCTGGAAAGAAGGCCAACATTACCGGTGAGCATAAAGCATCAAGCGTAAACACCCAAACAAAAACAAAAGCACCGTAACGCACAGAAAAATCATTGAGCCAATCATTGAATAGCTCAGTTTTTGGAAAGCCGTCAGAAGAGCAAGCTTGTATCATTTTACAGGTGGCACGCTTCAGTGAAGACTGAAGAGATGGTCTATCTATAAGGCAAACACCAAAAATAGGATCCTGCCAATGTGTCGATTGTAACCAACATGTAGTGAACAGGTGATTTTGGTTGTTACTGAGATTTTAGTTACCTTATTTAGTTCCAGTCTACTATAAAAAGATGCACCATGTCCAAGATTCAAATATATTGAAATTCAGTGTCTTAATATTCTCTGCCTTGAAGCTACTGAGTGTACTATCCACTCCCCAAATAAGGTAGATTCAAAATTATCCAAGTAAAATCTGTTGGCATTCGCCAATACATTGATTTTTAGAGCAACATGTGCTACATAAAGAATAAGACATTGGGCATGCTGGGGGGATATTTGAAATTTAGAGAAATATGCAAGAATATAAATTACGAATCACAAAGCTATGATTTAGGCTAAAATAACCTTTCAGTACTTGAACAAGCTCACTAATTACATAATTTCCCAAGCTATGTTGATTCCATTTACCTCTAAAGTTTCATGGACGGTAAAAGCGGGATTGCATATCATTTTCTCATGTAAAAGCTCGATGGTCTTTGTCTCATCATACTCAGAAAGGGGCTGTTGAGAATGCCAACATTTCCCATGAGCTCAAAATCGTCACGTCAAAAGAAAGATTCAAACAAACAAAAACACACAGAAGCACCATAAGATAAAGAGAACACTCAGAGCCATTAATTAAAGTGCTCAATTTTAGGAACACCATCAGCAGAGCAATCTCGTATCATTCAACAGTTTGCACACTCCGATTGAAGAAACAATCCACCTACAATGAGAATATATTGGCAAACGAAAAATAGGATCCTGAAATTTCTACAGTTTTCCAGTCATTATCTGACAGCATTTACTCAATTTTCAACATAATACTACAAGAAAAAAAAACAGGAAATTCAGAGCTATGTTTCTTGATTATACAAGTAAGTTAGCCCGCCCCTTCAATTCTTTTACTTTTATGGACCTTAATTTCATTTTAGTAATCTAATGGACTTATATTCGATTCTTCCCTATAGAAGCGAGAAGAAAACAAAGCAGGATCTTAAAAAGCGTTGTTGGGTCATCAAAGGTGCAATAGTAATAAAGCTTTTGCTTTCTCTCTTTCCATTTAATTTTTCTGTAAATATCAGCCAGAGTTTTGTGTAAATATCAGGGAGAGTTGTCCCACCAAGCTTTGTTTTCTTCTCGCGCAAAGAATCGTTTTCAAACCATCATAAGAAATCTATCTCGAGTTGAAAATCTGAAGGTACAACCTTATATTTTATATTTTCCCCTATTAAGCATGATGTGTTTTCCTTCTGCTCTCCCGTAAAAGCCCTACATCTGAAAATGGAAATCAAAATTTTTCTGAAGCAGGTTTGTAAAATCTTTGCCTCGATGATGCATAATCCCGGTAATACTTGTTAGTTTTACTCTCTTATTTTTTAATTATTTTTGTCTTCAATTAATAAATTCAGTAATTATTATGCCAGAATACGACATGAGCGACGGTGACATTTATATGGACTGCTATGAAACTTTCGACGAAGAGGATGAAGATGTCTTGGACCTTGATTTACTTGGTAATCATTTATCTACTTTAACCAGAATTTCATGTTTGCATGTATTTGCTTTTTTTTTTTTTAATCAATACATAGAAAAGGGCCCGATTGGTGAATACACCATTACACCTACCTCAGTAACGTGGATGGACGCTTAAATTGTTTTGCTATGTTGATTTGAGCATTATAATTTTATCCTTTCTTTATGATTAATTTTGATCTGTATCTCTTATATGAAAGAGCAAAAAACCTGCATCTGGTCCGGCGGTACTTATTCGTGGCCGGTAAGCTCTTCATTGCTTTGTTTATTCTACAAACCAACCTACATTGTCACCATGCTTTGATTTGACATTCAAAAAGACTTTCTAAAACTTGAATAATTTATGCTATATAATTGACTTTTAAAAAGTCTATTTCAAGTGTGTTGCCGTGGTAGGTGGTGCCACAATAAGTTGTTATTGTTTGATAACAAGGTCTTTTGTGAAAAGACAGACAAATCATCGGGAATCATGTGGGTTGGTGTGTATGGGATGGACTCAATATGTGTGGTAATCAGGACCGGAGATTTGGTTCGTCGCCTATTTTTTTGTTTCTTAAGTAATGTTATATTACTTACCTGGAAGGGGAGCACTCCTCTCCTAATTTTTAGATTTCATGTGTTTAGTATTACTCCTATAATTCATAACAGGAACAAGACTTTGCGTGTGTGGACAATAGCTTACAGTATGATATGAAAGAGACCGTTCTCCGCAATTTCAGGAAAGCTGTAATTTCTCAAATAGAAGGTGTGTTGTATTCCTTTCCATTCTCTCGTAACATTGTTGTAACAACTAAGTTTTAAGTGTAGCCAGTCGTCTCTATCCATTATACATCATAGTTATTTTTGTTAGTGTGGTTGATTATTGTGCCATTGTACAGCTATACATATATGGCATACTGTTTTCAATCTTGGTGTAGGAGAGAACATGAAATTATTTCATGGACTTACGGAACAATACATAAAGGCCGAGTTCAAACTATGTGGAAAAGCAAGGATAACTAATAGGGCCGGGGAGGAGGAGGGGGAGGGAGAGTGAGATATTTAAGTTAGCTAATAATTGTTATGATCTGTTTACTTGAAGGAGTTTTTGAGCAAACAATTCATCTGGAGCTGAAAACATTGGGGTTATCAAGCCATTTGTTTGTTTGTGTGTGTATAACACATTTTTTGTATCGGAACATCACTTGATGATAATAATCCCTTTATTTGAGTTCTTATTTGTATTCTTGACAAGTCCTCTTTGGAACACTTGATACGAGAATAACAGTTGTTTCTTTGCATTTTTGTACCGAAATGTAATTGATGTGTTTACAAGAGTCCTTTTTTTCTTTGGAGATCTTACTAGCATTATAGTTTATTCCTCTGTTGAACCTTTATGTTTATGGTTAACGCATTTTGTAAGCAGAACTTGAAGACACGTCCAGGAAACTAGGTAAAAGTTTTGGCCAGAGCTTCAAGAAGCCTTTTGGTGTTGGTATGTTCGTAAAACCCGCTTACTTTGACACGTAACAATCTTACGCTCGCTCATTTTTGCCTTTGCTTCATGCGGTTTACGTGATTCCTTGCGTCGTTGATAAGTGCATAAAAAATGCGGTCATGAGGTACTCAGCTAAAATCCATCCTAGGATGCCTTTTTGCTCATTTTTTTCTTGATTATTATCATATGCAAGTTATACTTCATGTATAGAGTTACATATGGTATGCATTGCATATATTTCTTGCTTCCTGTGGCAAAATTGGGATCCCAATAACAGTATACTATGATTCATTAGCACTCATTCATTCACCCTAAACTCTCAAAAGTATATACAATTTTGCAGAAGTTCTCTCTCTTTATTTGTAACTGTTCTTTGAATATACCGTAACAAGTAGAAAATTCTAAAAGAGATTATTAAGAATAGATCATTCACTAATTGGGTTTCCTGTGTTTTGATTGATTTTGAAAGGATTGATTTAATGACACCTTCCACACCCGCGACTCCTAAAAGGGGAAAGAAAAAGAGAAAAAACCTCAAAAAAAAAACCAAATCCGCCTGTGTACTAAAGGTTGGTTAAAATAGAAACTCCAGTTGGAGCCTATATGGGGTGCCAATATATTTTCTTTGTGAAGATTTTTGTGATAAGAATTCTTATTAATTCTGAACATGATTACAAACACTTATGAAGAGATTACAGATAGAGATAAAAACAGAAAAACAAACTAATTTATTTTAAACTTCAAGTCCTAACAAACTCACCTAACAACTCTAACAAACTAAAACAAACAGCTGTAAAATAACTTGTTTAACAGCTGTGAAACAACTTAGTTTAAACCCCCCTCAAGTTGGCAGATGTACTTCATACATCCTTAACTTGTTCTTCAAATCTCTGTCCTGACATGGCTTTTTAAAGAATGTGTGCCATCTGCTTTTGGGTTGGTATATGATCCAGTTGAACCTTAGATTCTTCAATTTTTAGATCTATCATGGTGAACTGGATATCTTGCCATATCAATTGTGCTTGTTGTGACATCTGAGTTGTATTAACTCTGACCAGTCATCTTCAGTTCAGTAAGAACCCTCATGATCCATATACCTTCACACACTCCCAAAGCTAATGCCCATAGCTCAGCCTCTGCACTGCTTCTTGAAACTACGGGCTTTTTTTACTTCTCCAAGTGATCAAATTCCCCCAAACAAGTGAGCAATATCCAGTAGTGGATCTCATGTCTAGCTTATTTCCACCCCAATCAGCATCTGAGTAGATAATTAGGTCTCTGCATTCACTCTTCTTGAACAGTACTCCACGTCCATGTGTGATTTTTAAGTACATGAGGATTGTGTATACTGCATCCATATGTTCTTGTTGTGGGCAACTCATGAACCGACTAACCACCCCCACAACGTAGCTTATATCTGGACGGGTATGGGCTAGATAAATCAGTTTTCCTACTAGTCGTTGGTATCTCCCCTTCTATACTAGACTGTCTTCCTTCTTGACCTCCAATTTGCGGGTAGTATCCATATGTGTGTTTACAGGATTACACCTTATCATACCAGTTTCTTTAAGAAGGTCAAGGGTGTACTTTCTTTGAGACACAAATATACCCTTAGAAGACCTTGCCACCTCCATAACTAGGAAATATTTTAGGGGTCCAAGGTCATTTACTTCAAAATCAGTTGCTAAATGCTAAAGTTCTCCTTAATATGTTGTAGCTCTTCTTCATAATCTCATGTCAATATAATATGTAGAAATTATATCATTATTATAATTTATATTATCTTATTATGTATCAAACATATTAGTGGGATACGTTATTCCCTTAATATGTTTGAGTTAAGTTCTCACCCAACTACTAGCCGTTAATCCCTTTATGTATTTGACGGCTGATCTTGCTGGCAGACAGAGCATTTATTGTTGTTGTCTTCCGTCTGCTATTACTATTTACTCTGCTAAACCAAACCCCTAGACTCCCCAAGTAAATCTTGTATCCTATATATACTTATCTCCTTCTATTAATAATAATAAGAGTTTTTCGCTATTACTTGTTTTATTTCATCTCTTCATAATATCATCAACATATACAATGAGAATAGCTACCTTACCTTTTGTTGAAGGTTTTACAAATAAAGTATGATCAGCCTGACACTGGCTGAACCCATGCCTCTTTGCAGCTTGAGAAAACCTTCCAAACCAAACTCTTGGGGACTGTTTGAGTCCATAAAGAGATTTGATTAGTTTGCACCTATGTTGCACCGACACTCCAATATGGGTAACGTGCGCCGTATCCGACACGCTTCCGACACGACACGCGTCCGACACGCGCCGACACGGTGTCGGACACGTGTCGGTTGATTTAAAGTAATGTTAAATTAAATTTTAAAACCGACACGCCAGGGACACGTCCGCGACACGCCAGGGACACGGCAAGGACACGGAGCGACACGTAGCGACACGTCCCGGACACGGGGGGACACGTTCCGACACGGCTATTTATATTTTTTTTATATTTTTTTGTATTTTTTGTATTTTTGTATATATATATATATATACTACGTGTCCCCGGCATGTCGTGTCCTATATTTTTGAAAGTTGCCGTGTCGCCGTGTCCGTGTCGTGTCGTGCGCCGTGTCGGTGTCGGTGTCCGTGCAACATAGGACTTTGCACACATTGTTTTTATTATTTTCCACACTGAACCCTTCTGCAATCTCCATATATACTTCTTCTTTGAGATCACCGTTGAGAAAAGCATTCTTGATTTCCAACTGGTAGAGAGCCCAATTAAGATTGGCAGCCAGAGACCATAATTGTATGGAGTTTGGCCACCGGAGCAAATGTCTCTTGGTAGTCAATCCCATGCGATTGTGTGAAGCCTCGTGCCACTAACCTTGCTTTCAGTCTTTCTACTCCTCCATCAGCTTTGTATTTGACTGTGAAAATCCATTTGCAACTCACTGGCCTCTTTCATTAATGTCCCATCCTTCTGAAAAGCATTTATTTCTTCTTGAACAACTTTCCTCACCTTGGATGCCTTAGTGCCTCCTGAATGTTTTTTGGTGTTGAGATGGAGTCAATTTCAGTGATAAATCCTTTATGGAGCCTCACATAATCTTTCATAAGAGATACATTGTCCAATAGAATACTTTGTGCATGCTCTTCATCCTTTCCTGAGAGCTATGGGAAGTTCATCTTCATCTTTCTCTAGATTTTTCTCCTCATTTTCCAGGTCCTCTTCATGAACTGAGTCCTTTGCTGGATTCTGGATTGGTGAGTGCAATAAGGTCTTCCCCTGAGTTGTGTTCTTCCACCTTGTGTAAATTATCACTTCCCCAGGTGTTGTTAGTTTATCATGGGAATTATGATTTCAGGTTCAGAAGGTAGAGTTAGTGGTTGGTTTTGGGAAAATTGAGGACCATGTTCTCTAGGTTTATCAGTAGGTTCAGTTTGTGAAGTTAGAGGCACTTCAGGATGATTATTTAGATGATTAGGTGGGTCAGGTTGCTCAATAGGTTGAACCACCAAAAAGTAAAGATCCTTCTGATGCCCCATGAACTTCAATGTTCTGGTTTGGGAAGAAATGAGTATTCTCAAGAAAGGTCACATCCATGGTTTCAAACTCCCCTTTTCTTTTAGGGCAGAAACATTTATAGCCCTTTTTATTAGGTGAATAATCAATGAATATGCATTTGACAGATTTAGGATCTAATTTAACCCTTTGGTGTGGATAGTTATGAACAAATGCAGTGCATCCAAACACCTTTAGAGAAGATCGAATGATAGTATTTCTGCATCATGTCTAGCTTTCAAAGACATCCAACTGCTGCCAATATTTAGACAGGTTTGTGAAATATTGTGTGACATTCTTATCTCCTTGTTTGAGATCATAGAGGATAGATTCTATTCGGAATATCTCAGAACTGTTATCTGAGCTAGAGTAAGTTTCCTTTACAGCTTCCCACAGGGCTTGAGGTGTCTCATACAGCAGAAAATTTTCACCTATGGTCGGGGTTCATTGAATTAATGAGCCATGACATGATAATATTGTCTTCATTCTTCATTTCCTATACCCTGGATCCTCCTTTTTTCGGAATGAGGATTTCTCCTGTTAATATTTCTCTTTTCCTTTCCCACAGATAAACATCTTAACAGACTGAGACCGTTGTACATAATTTTGTCCATTTAGTTTGTGGATGGTAACTGGGGAGGTCAGATTTTCTGGTGTCCCTGAATTATTGAAGGACATTGCTGGATTTTGAGAATTGTTGGAATTATTACCCGATGTGGAACTAGACTAGATCGGTTGCCCGTGCCACCGTATTTAACCATGGTGTTGCCGATGAACTGAGTGGATATATTTGCAGAGCCCTAGCTCTGATTCCATGTTTAGACATGATGCTGAGCTCACTGGTAACGTTGACACTCTTACCAGGGCTCAGTTGATCAGTATGAAATTGATGAGATTGCAGAAGACAGTTTCAAGAAGATTTTACTGAAGGAACTGAAAAGTGGAGAGGTAAACGGAATCAACTTTTTCAAAGTACTGAAAAGTTATTTTTGCATGTTCAAGTATATCATAAACTTTGGTTTTATGATTGATAATGTATAATCTTGCATCTTTCTTTAAATTATCTCTCTAGCATGCCTTGTGACTTATTTTCTCATTAGTACATGCTATCCTAAATCACCGTATTGGCGAGTGCAAGCACTTTTTAACTAGATACTTCGAAAGACAGTTTCAAGAAGCTTGCACTTGCCAATACGGTGATTTTAGGATATCATGTACTAATGAGAAAATAAGTCACAAGGCATGCTAGAGAGATAATTTAAAGAAAGATGCAAGATTATACATTATCAATCATAAAACCAAAGTTTATGATATACTTGAACATGCAAAAATAACTTTTCAGTACTTTGAAAAAGTTGATTCCGTTTACCTCTCCACTTTTCGGTTCCTTCGATAAAATCTTCTTGAAATTCTCGCAATCTCATCAATTTCATACTGATCAACTGAGGCATGGTAAGAGTGTCAACGTTACCAGTGAACATCATGTCTAAACATGGAATCAGAGCTAGGGCTCTGCAAATATATCCATTCAGTTCATCGGCAACACCATTGTTAAATACGGTGGCACGGGCAACCGATTAGTCTAGTTCCACATCGGGTAATAATTCCAACAATTCTCAAAATCCAGCAATGTCCTTCAATAATTCAGGGACACCAGAAAATCTGACCTCCCCAGTTACCATCCACAAACTAAATGGACAAAATTATGTACAATGGTCTCAGTCTGTTAAGATGTTTATCTGTGGGAAAGGAAAAGAGAAATATTAACAGGATAAATCCCCATTCCGAAAAAAAGAGGATCCAGGTTATAGGAAATGAAGAATGAAGACAATATTATCATGTCATGGCTCATTAATTCAATGAACCCCGACCATAGGTGAAAATTTTCTGCTAAATGAGACAGCTCAAGCCCTGTGGGAAGCTGTAAAGGAAACTTACTCTAGCTCAGATAACAGTTCTGAGATATTCCGAATAGAATTCATCCTCTATGATCTCAAACAAGGAGATCAGAATGTCACTCAATATTTCACAAACCTGTCTAAATATTGGCAGCAGTTGGATGTCTTTGAAAGCTAGACATGATGCATAAATACTATCATTCGATCTTCTCTAAAGGTGTTTGGATGCACTGTATTTGTTCATAACTATCCACACCAAAGGGTTAAATTAGATCCTAAATCTGTCAAATGCATATTCATCTAATAAAAAGGGCTATAAATGTTTCTGCCCTAAAAGAAAAGGGGAGTTTGAAACCATGGATGTGACCTTTTTTGAGAATACTCATTTCTTCCCAAACCAGAACATTGAAGTTCAGGGGGCATCAGAAGGATCTTTACTTTTTGGTGGTTCAACCTATTGAGCAGCCTGACCCACCTAATCATCTAAATAATCATCCTGAAGTGCCTCTAACTTCACAAACTGAACCTACTGATAAACCTAGAGAACATGGTCCTCAATTTTCCCAAAACCAACCACTAACTCTACCTTCTGAACCTGAAATCATAATTCCCATGATAAACTAACAACACCTGGGGAAGTGATAATTTACACAAGGTGGAAGAACACAACTCAGGGGAAGACCTTATTGCACTCACCAATCCAGAATCCAGCAAAGGACTCAGTTCATGAAGAGGACCTGGAAAATGAGGAGAAAAATCTAGAGAAAGATGAAGATGAACTTCCCATAGCTCTCAGGAAAGGACGAAGAGCATGCACTAAGTATTATATTGGACAATGTATCTCTTATGAAAGATTATGTGAGGCTCCATAAAGGATTTATCACTGAAATTGACTCCATCTCAACACCAAAAAACATTCAGGAGGCACTAAGGCATCCAAGATGGAGGAAAGTTGTTCAAGAAGAAATAAATGCTTTTCAGAAGGATGGGGCATGAGTGAAAGAGGCCAGTGAGTTGCAAATAGATTTTCACAATCAAATACAAAGCTGATGGAGGAGTAGAAAGACTGAAAGCAAGGTTAGTGGCACGAGGCTTCACACAATCACATGGGATTGACTACCAAGAGACATTTGCTCCGGTGGCCAAACTCCATACAATTATGGTCTCTGGCTGCCAATCTTAATTGGGCTCTCTACCAGTTGGAAATCAAGAATGATTTTCTCAATGGTGATCTCAAAGAAGAAGTATATATGGAGATTGCAGAAGGGTTCAGTGTGGAAAATAATAAAAACAATGTGTGCAAACTAATCAAGTCTCTTTATGGACTCAAACAGTCCCCAAGAGCTTGGTTTGGAAGGTTTTCTCAAGCTGTAAAGAGGCATGGGTTCACCAGTGTCAGGCTGATCATACTTTATTTGTAAAACCTTCAACAAAAGGTACGGTAGCTATTCTCATTCTATATGTTGATGATATTATGAAGAGATGAAATAAAACAAGTAATAGCGAAAAACTCTTATTATTAAATGACCTTGGATACCTAAAATATTTCCTAGTTATGGAGGTGGCAAGGTCTTCTAAGGGTATATTTGTGTCTCAAAGAAAGTACACCCTTGACCTCTTTAAGAAACTGGTATGATAAGGTGTAATCCTGTAAACACACATATGGATACTACCCGCAAACTGGAGGTCAAGCAGGAAGACAGTCTAGTATAGAAGGGGAGATTAGTAGGAAAACTGATTTATCTAGCCCATACCCGTCCAGATATAAGCTATGTTGTGGGGGTGGTTAGTCGGTTCATGAGTTGCCCACAACAAGAACATATGGATGCAGTATACACAATCCTCATGTACTTAAAAATCACACATGGACGTGGAGTACTGTTCAAGAAGAGTGAATGCAGAGACCTAATTATCTACTCAGATGCTGAGTGGGGTGGAAATAAGCTAGACATGAGATCCACTACTGGATATTGCTCACTTTTGGGGGGAATTTGGTCACTTGAAGAAGTAAAAAACAGCCAGTAGTTTCAAGAAGCAGTGCAGAGGCTGAGTTATGGGCATTAGCTTTGGGAGTGTGTGAAAGTATATGGATCAGGAGGGTTCTTACTGAACTGAAGATGACTGGTCAGAAGTTAATACAACTCAGATGTCACAACAAGCACAATTGATATGGCAAGATATCCAGTTCACCATGATAGATCTAAAAAATTGAAGAATCTAAGGTTCAACTGGATCATATACCAACCCAAAAGCAGATGGCACACATTCTTTAAAAATCCATGTCAGGACAGAGATTTGAAGAACAAGTTAGGGATGTATGACGTACATCTGCCAACTTGAGGGGGGTTTAAACTAAGTTGTTTCACAGCTGTTAAACAAGTTATTTTACAGCTGTTTGTTTTAGTTTGTTAGAGTTGTTAGGTGAGTTTGCTAGGACTTGAAGTTTAAAATAAATTAGTTTGTTTTTCTGTTTTTATCTCCTATCTGTAATCTCTTCATAAGTGTTTGTAATCATGTTCAGAATTAATAAGAATTCTTATCACAAAAATCTTCACAAAGAAAAGATATTGGCACCCCATATAGGCTCCCACTAGAGTTTCTATTTTAACCAACCTTTAGTACACAGACGGATTTGGTTTTTTTTGAGGTTTTTTTCTCTTTTTCTTTCCCCTTTTAGGAGTCGCGGGTGTGGAAGGTGTCACTAAATCAATCCTTTCAAAATCAATCAAAACACAGGAAACCCAATTAATGAATGATCTATTCTTAATAATCTCTTGTAGAATTTTCTACTTGTTACAGTATATTCAAAGAACAAGCACAAATAAAGAGAGAGAACTTCTGCAAAATTGTATATACTTTTGAGATTTTAGGGTGAATGAATGAGTGCTAATGAATCATAGTATACTGTTATTGGGATCCCAATTTTGCCACAGGAAGCAAGAAATATATGCAATGCATACCATATGTAACTCTATACATGAAGTATAACTTGCATATGATAATAATCAAGAAAAAAAATGAGCAAAAAGGCATCCTAGGATGGATTTTAGCTGAGTACCTCATGACCGCATTTTTTATGCACCTTATCAACGACGCAAGGAATCACAGAAACTGCATGAAGCAAAGGCAAAAATGAGCAGAAGATTGTTACGTGTCAAAGTAAGCGGGTTTTACGAACATACCAACACCAAAAGGCTTCTTGAAGCTCTGGCCAAAACTTTTACCTAGTTTTCTGGACGTGTCTTCAAGTTCTGCTTACAAAATGCGTTAACCATAAACATAAAGGTTCAACAGAGGAATAATCTATAATGCTAGTAAGATCTCCAAAGAAAAAAGGACTCTTGTAAACACATCAATTACATTTCGGTACAAAAATGCAAAGAAACAACTGTTATTTTCGTATCAAGTGTTCCAAAGAGGACTTGTCAAGAATACAAATAAGAACTCAAATAAAGGGATTATTATCATCAAGTGATGTTCCGATACAAAAAATGTGTTATACACACACAAACAAACAAATGGCTTGATAACCCCAATGTTTTCAGCTCCAGATGAATTGTTTGCTCAAAAACTCCTTCAAGTAAACAGATCATAACAATTATCAGCTAACTTAAATATCTCACTCTCCCTCCTCCTCCCCGGCCCTGTCAGTTATCCTTGCTTTTCCACATTGCTTGAACTCGGCCTTTATGTATTGTTCCGTAAGTCCATGAAATAATTTCATGTTCTCTCCTACACCAAGATTGAAAACAGTATGACATATATGTATACCTGTACAATGGCACAATAATCAACCACACTAACACAAATAACTATGATGTATAATGGATAGAGACGACTGGCTACACTTAAAACTTAGTTGTTACAACAATGTTACGAGAGAATGGAAAGGAATACAACACACATTCTATTTGAGAAATTACAGCTTTCCTGAAATTGCGAAGAACGGTCTCTTTCATATCATACTGTAAGCTACTGTCCACACGTGCAAAGTCTTGTTCCTGTTATGAATTATAGGAGTAATACTAAACACATGAAATCTAAAAATTAGGAGAGGAGTGCTCCCTTCCAGGTAAGTAATATAACATTACTTAAGAAACAAAGAAATAGGTGACGAACCAAATCTCCGGTCCTGATTACCACACATATTGAGTCCATCCCATACACACCAACCCACATGATTCCCGATGATTTGTCTGCCTTTCACAAAAGACCTTGTTATCAAACAATAACAACTTATTGTGGCACCACCTACCACGGCAACACACTTGAAATAGACTTTTTAAAAGTCAATTATATAGCATAAATTATTCAAGTTTTAGAAAGTCTTTTTGAATGTCAAATCGAAGCATGGTGACAATGTAGGTTGGTTTGTAGAATAATGACAAAGCAATGAAGAGCTTACCGGCCACGAATAAGTACCGCCGGACCAGATGCAGGTTTTTTGCTCTTTCATATGAGAGATACAGATCAAAATTAATCATAAAGAAGATAAAATTATAATGCTCAAATCAACATAGCAAAACAATTTAAGCGTCCATCCACGTTACTGAGGTAGGTGTAATGGTGTATTCACCAATCGGGCCCTTTTCTATGTATTGATTAAAAATATAAAAAAAACAAATACAGGCAAACATGAAATTCTGGTTAAAGTAGATAAATGATTACCAAGTAAATCAATGTACAAGACATCTTCATCCTCTTCGTCGAAAGTTTCATAGCAGTCCATATAAATGTCACCGTCGCTCATGTCGTATTCTGGCATAATAATTACTGAATTTATTAATTGAAGACAAAAATAATTTAAAAAAAATAAGAGAGTAAAACTAACAAGTATTACCGGGATTATGCATCATCGAGGCAAAGATTTTACAAACCTGCTTCTGAAAAATTTTGATTTCCATTTTCAGATCTAGGGCTTTTACGGGAGAGCGAGAGGAAAACACATCATGCTTAACAGGGGAAAATATAAAATATAAAGTTGTACCTTCAGATTTTCAACTCCAGATAGATTTCTTATGATGGTTTGAAAACGATTCTTTGTGCGAGAAGAAAACAAAGCTTGGTGGGACAACTCTCCCTGATATTTACACAAAACTCTGGCTGATATTTACAGAAAAATTAAATGGAAAGAGAGAAAGCAAAAGCTTTATTACCATTGCACCTTTGATGACCCAACAACGCTTTTCAAGATCCAGCTTTGTTTTCTTCTCGCTTCTATAGGGAAGAATCGTTTTCAAACCATCATAAAAAAAACCTATCTGGAGTAGAAAATCTGAAGGTACAGCCTTATATTTTATATTTTCCCCGTTAAGCATGATGTGTTTTCCGACTGTTGGCCCGTAAAAGCCGTAGATCTGAAAATGGAAATCAAATTTTTTCTGAAGCAAGTTTGGAAAATCTTTGCCTCGATGATGCATAATCATAATCCAATGGAGGGTTTTTTTTTTTTTTTTTCTTAAAGTTTTAAGGAAAGGTTTATATTGTTGGAGGAGAGGGGACCGGACAAAGGTTTTTGCAATGACTTTATCTGCATAAACCTGTTTGTGTGTTGAGCTGGATTTGTTTTTTTTTGTGGTTGTCCGTCGACTTGCTTTACTGGTTGGAAAGTAGCAATGAAAAAGAGGCTTTTGTCCTTTCTTCTCAGTATCAATTGATTTGTGAACATATATTAAATAAACAAAAATCAAAAACATATATTAATCAAATCAAACCCAACGCCGTTTGTCATTTTTTTTAAATTTCTTTTTTATATTTTATACACCTATATATATATATATATATATATATATATATATATATATATATATATATATATAAAAAAAAAATCATTTCACTCAATGTTATGGAGAATAATTATTTATCAATTTTACTCAATTCTTCAAATGTTGAAGATTATAGCGATGCCCCATCTCTATCAAATTTTCAAGCTCCTCCGAATTTTCAAGCTCCTCCGAATTTTTATCCAAATTTTCGACTTTCTCCAAATATTTTGTATCCAAATGTTCAAGGCAATTCAAATGTTTCAAATTTTTCTTATCCTCCATTTCCCATGTATCCGCATCCGGCAATGATGAATCAATACGCACCCGGATATAATAATTATAATCCAACTACGGGTACACCAATTAATAGAAGGAGGCAAAGTATCGATGGGTCTCAAGTTCCACCATTTTCCACCCAACAATGGTTGGAAAACATTATTCTTGATGACGAGACGAGCAATGAAGTTGAGGACAAACAGGGAAAAAAATGGAGCATTGAAGAGGAAAAATGCTTACAAGTGCTTGTCTTGTTATTTCAACCGATAGCGTGAGGGGAAACTCTTAACATGATAAAGAGTTTTGGAAACGAATCACCGAGTATTACAACGATCATCGAAAGACGGGCATTGAAAGAAAATCGAGCGTGTTGAAGTCACATTGGTACACAATTTTTCCATTGGTCAATGAATTTAACCAAAACTATATCCAAATCAGAGATGCAAATCACAATGGGTGGTCCGATGACCAAGTGAACGCTGCTGCACGGGATCTTTATTACACTAACAAAAAGAAACATTTCAAATACGAGCACGTGTGGACAATGGTGAAAGATCAACCAAAATGGAAAGGTGGAAAATCATGTGAGTATTATAGTAAAAAGACAAAAATATCTGAATCAGGGGCGTACTCATCACCATCGGGTTCACACACGAGCATCAACATTGAAGACGACGATGAAGTTGAAGTCCGCCGCCCGCCTGCTCAAAATACGAAAAAGGGAAAGGGAAAGCAAAAGTTACGGTGAAGCAAAATGCTTGCGAGATATGGAGTACATTTAAAGAAGCTTTTGGTGAAAAGAATTCTACGCTCCATGTGATCAAGGATATTTTAAAAAATAACGTAGTGTATCATGAGTACGCAATGCTTCTAAAGGATGCCCGTCACATGACACCAGAGCAACTGACCCTTTATAAACAAATTAGTGATCGTATCAAAGCCAAAAATAATTTTGTCTAAGTATTGTATAGGGCTGTAAATAAGATGGGCTACTCGTGAGCTACTCGTACTCGACTCGCAAGAGAAATCGACTCGATTCGATTTTTTTTCGAGTTCGAGTTCGAGTCGAGCTACTCGAATAATTAACCGAGCCGAGCTCGAGTTTTAAAATATATTAATCGAGTAGCTCGCGAGCTTAATCGAGCTTGATTAAATTATTATTTAATTAATTAAATTTATTATAAAATATTATTTTCATTATTAAAAAAATATTATTCGAGTCGAGCATTAGACGAGTCGAGCTCGATCTTGCCGTATTTCATTAAAAATTAAATGAATTATAGGCAAATAATCGAGCTTACGAGCCGAGCCGAGCTATATCGAGTACTTAGCCAATCGAGTTCGATCTTGTTTTTTTAAGGCTCGATCGAGCTCGAGCCGAGTTTCGAGCCCAAAATTTTTTAGTCGAGTCGAGTTCGAGCCCTAGAGAATATCGACTCGACTCGGCTCCATTACACCCCTAGTATTGTATTATTTAATTGATGTAGTATGTAACTGTTGTGTTGATGTAGTATGCGATTGTTGTATTGGTAGGATTTGCAGTTATTGTATTTCAAATTTATGTAATATTGAATAAATAAATTATGTAATATTTTAATTAATGAAAGTTCAATTTCATCTTTTGTTATATATGTGTTATCTATGATTTACATTTTTTTGTTGTACTAGAAGTTGCTTTTGGAAATAAAAAGTTACTTTATTTTTTTTTTTTTTTTTTTTTTTTTTTGCAATTACATTTTCAAAAGTTACTTTACCTCCCTTCAAAAAAAAAAAAAAAAAAAAAGTTACTTGACCTTTTCAAAAGTTGAAGTTACTTTTTCTTCAGAAAAAAAAAATGTATAGCCATTGGAAACAAGTCCCCCCACCCTAACCCCAATTTTTGCTTTATTTTCTTTCTTCTTTCCATACATCTATAAATAGCACACACTTTTGTTTTCATTACATTCACATGACAAGCATACAACTACAAAAATATTGATATTTCCTGCATGTTTTCACCACAACTCTTACACAATTTCTTCATCTACTACACTCAAAAAAATGTCCGAAGACCCCAATCCATCCTCCAAATATAGAAAAATCCTACAATATGTACTTGAAGAATTGATGGATGATACAGATGAGAAGACGATGATGATGATTATTGTTGGTCCCAGAGAAGGGTAAAACTATAGTCAGGGGGGGGGGGGGGGGGTGAATGATATAGTGGAGTTTCAAAAACTTTTCTTGTGTTTAAAAGCTTTTGGGCAGCGGATGAGTCCCTTCTTACTATGTTGTTTCAAAGCAGTTTAGACAATCACATATATAGATTATAATCTAGGCAATTTAAATGAATGCAGTAAAGTAAATTGCAGAAAGTAAATTGACACAAGGCTTATAGTGGTTCAGGGTGGTGTAATCCCTTAATCCACACTTCTCCTGTGATGATTGGAGGAATTCACTATTGTTTTCACAGATACAATAGTATGATTGTCCTTGACTTCCCAAGCTTCACAATCTACAAGACTATCACTCATTGATCGCAACGACTTCGGTGATTCGATCTCTTTCACTTCTCCTTGAGATCAAATCCTTCGGCGAGCTTTACAAACAAACTCCTTCTCAAATGACTTCGATTCGATTGCTTCGATTTATTGTGAATGAGATTCACAAACTTGATTGATCAATCTCGGTCTTGAATATGAAATTGTAGTTCGATGTCCGAGTTGGTCTCTAGATAAATCCTTGTAAATCCTTTTTGTAATTGTTTTATTTAATAAATGAAATGATATTGTTATTCATATTTATTATTCTCATAATCACCGATGTAACAATAGTATTTACACTACGTAAAACCCTAAGTATATCGTTTATGTAATCACTTAACTCGGTGTATGGTATATACACGGGAGGATTGAGTTAGTGAAGATGTACTTAAAATACAATTAGCCCGTAGTGAAGTTAATCGAGTATCGGGTCTCTCCTTTAACGTGCTATTAATGCGCCCGAACACGGTTGGTGTGATTGTCTTATCCGGACTTTCGGTTAAGAGAACCTAATGGGGCATTTATATATGATAGATATATCGTATAGTATTTGGACCGATTTGATTAGAGTTCACGATATAATTCCGTAATCGAGAAGTCTTATCGAATCAATGGATGATCATATTTATGGATATATCTTAATCCCGAGGTGATCACGATCAACCGCTTGAATCGATAAAGTTTGACTTGACGGTTAAGGATTACACCGAGTCCGTGGTCCGAATTACCCCATCTTGGCATTGTACTTGGATTGAGTGAGTAGTCCGTGTTATCACGGATACGGAATCCATTCCTTCCATTTATGGAAGTAGATGAACGCTTCCCTTATTTGTTAATCCTAAACCGATCGATCGCGCGAGTTCATATCACACCGATTGATCACCGGTGAGTTGTATGAATTAATTGATCACTAGGGGGTTAATGGTAAATAAGGATAAGAGGTTCTAAAAAGGGTTAACGGTAACTTCCCGATTTAGAATGAACGATCCTATGGAGGATTAATCCATATGTAATGATTATATCAATGGACGCTTATTATCATTCTCACGAAGAGATAAATATAATCTCATAATCGGAGGAGTGCGAAATCACGGGATTATGGTGGCATATTCCCGTGATTGATTTATCAAATATAATTATTCGTTCGTAAGATAATTATTTATTTGATTTATCGGAGCCGCCGATTATTAGTCCATGGTCCCCGACGTGCGCTCCTAATATAAAGCATAGCCTATTCTCGGACGTCGAATCCCGATAATATTAATTTAGTTCTTGTTGGACTTTATTAAAACGATATGTGAATTAATTGTTTAGTGGACTATTAAATTAGTTGGGCTAAATAATTAAATATGTGGAAAAGACATTTTCCATAATCTTGGCCAATTATTGTGTGATGGCAAAATTAATATTGACTAGGTCAATATGATAAATTTCGCCCCCTCTTCTTAATGGAACAAGAAATTAGTTTTCTTGTGATTAATAAGACATGTGCATAAAATATTTATTGGATAAATATTTATGGTAAATAATAAAGATAAATATTATTCTAGATTTGTTCTAGGATATTATGGAATTATCTTTTATTAAAGGATTTATTTTGTTTGATAAATAAAAATCCTTGGAGGCTAAGTTTTACTCTCCTATAAAAGAGAGCCTCCCTATTCTTTAATACACACATAAAATTTCGACTTCTCCCTATATAGAGAGAGAAGAAAAATAATTTCGGCCAAGGGAGATTTGGGGAGAAATCTTGGAGATTTTTCCGGGTAGCATATCGGAAGGGTTCGAGTCGAGAATTCCTTCCACCGGGAATTGCTTGGATCACACGATCGGAAGACTGTGGTGCTCTTCACATCTTCACATTCATCCTTTGCGGTTCTTCAACTTGAATTTTGAGATTCAAGATGTATGATCTACATCCCCCTTGTAGAATAGATCTAGTTGTTTTATTACGTGTAGTATATAGATCTAGATCCATAAATCGTTTCCGTTGCGGATGATATTACTAACAGTAAGTTTAGAGAGAAGACTTTTCAAGTTGACAGAGTATCTGCTTGATTTTCTTTTTCTGATCGTTGTTTTTACCTGTCTGTCAATGCCTTCTATTTATAGCCTTGAATATCCTAGATTTGAAATTCCGTCCTTTGGCTATATTTATGAGGGGAATAATCCTTGATTTTATTCTTGATGCCCCCTAATTATATTCTCCTTGATTTTAGTGATCGGATTTTTCTTCAAATGTATAGCATAAAATCCATCCTTGATTGATCCTATATTGATTGTGCATTTAATTCATGATCCTCCGAATCATATTTCAATTCTGCTTTGATAAGGTTTACTTCGCCGTTCTCTGAACGGTCGGGTGATCCATCTGACTTTGCCGTTTAGATCTCCCTTCACTATTTTGTCTTCACTCAGCCGAAAGTCAGTTTACTCTGCCGATTCACTGTTTTCTTTATTACTTCAGTTGAAGGAGAATCTTTGTACTTCACTGATCATTGATTTGGGTGAGATCAGTGTACATCATATTTGAACATTAAATTTCATCACTTGAAACATACTTAGACTTATCCAAGGTCATCACAGACTTCCTTGGTTATAAGTCAACCCATTAAGTCTTCACTGCTTCTCTGCTGGTGCTTGGCTGGCTTCACTCTGCCGAATATCTGTTTCACTTAGCCGTCCTGCCAACTAGTACAATACTTGTCTGACTTAATTTATACAAAATGTCAGACTCTAAGTGACTTATACAGAGAATTCTAACTTATTTCAGGCTTGCTATAACAGCTAGTATGGCCATCATCAAAACATAATAAAATGTTCCTAAGTTTTTAGGATCAAGCACTTACCGTTGTACTAAAACCAATTGGTGTTAGTAAAGGTGCTACTTTATTTCCTTATACCACACCTTCACAGCGCCATTGGTCGAATGCACACAGGCGGGCAGAGTGCTGTATACCCAACAATCTCCCCCCAGCATCTGCTACCCACTCAACCTTGGTTTAACACAGAATGTTGTTACCAGGATTCGAACCCATGACCTGCTCTGCTACCAGTTTTTAGGATCAAGCGCTTACCGTTGTAAGATATATTCAACCATTGGAACATGAGCAGACGCCGTATAGCGATGAGGTGTAGAACACTGCTCAGTGCACACAAAAGTTCTGTAAGTCTGTGGATAACCTTAAAGCCTGAAAGGGCTACTGGTATGTTCATCTTGAAGGATGAATATCTCACGACTTATGAAAGAATGTTTGAAAGGCAAGATTGAGAGATATGGCCGGAGCCATAATATCCGAATTAGGCTCCATCGGTGACAACCAGGTTATGAACCTAGTCGTCTTACCTGAGGGAATGTCCCCGTAAGGCCGAGCCCGCTCTATTCGGATAATACTTGTTATAACTTCGTATCATGGCTATATGATAGTGTTGAAGACGTTGGGCTAACGTACTCGATGTTCATAGACAATAACATGATATGTGAGCCCACGAGATCCATTTATGGACTCAAATAAGTTTCTCTAGACGATTTCTTTGTTTGATAATCAAAGGAGTTTGATTTAGTCAAAAGAAGAATATGCCCAATGTGCAAGATGGATAGTGGGAGTGTGTTACGATTTTTGAGTAAGGTATTGGATATCTCTCTCGAGAATAATCACCCCATGTCACAGTCAATTAATGTCTGGTAGTTCAAGGTCTTTACGAAAGCACTTGGATTAGCAGTTCTTATTTTAGAAATAAGAATCTATAGTGATAGATTTAACTGCTGTTAGATTATTGTTTACTTATATAGATGTGATGCTAAAAGAGTTTAGCATAGATCACAATGGGAGATACTGCTAGCCGGTGTTCTCATTATCTATGTTAGGATGTTAGTCCTAAAGATAAGGTGAAAGATGATGATTATGAAAGGTTTCCTTTGCTACGGCAATTGGAACCATCATAAAGGTAATGCCAGATGTTCATAGTCCATGAATGGTCATGTGCAAGTATGAAAGTAAATATGGTGAATGTCGAGAACATCCTTAAACAAGTTAAGGATGGTTTCCTAGTTTATTGAAACTTGGAATTAGATAAACGTAGATATACAGACGTATATCCTGAGTCTTACGAAGGCGAGTGGGAGCTACAGTCTGGGTTTGCAGTCACTTTGATTAAGTGATACAGTGAGCTGGAAATGTTCTAGCCTATGGGTCACTGTAAACTCTACAACTTAGCCAAAACACAGTAGTGCCTTAGAGGCGCGGCGGGAGCAAGACATGGATCCGGAAGGTTCATTCCCGAACCTAGTACGGTTCTTCCACCTTTTCTATATAGGCGATATAGTAAGTGGATTCATTGCTTAAAGCAAGGACCGGGGTCTCGTCGAGATTCATGTGTGTGTTGAGGCGGTTCTTTTGACTTGATCATATGGAACGTGATATGAAGATAGTTCGAGTCCCCACGGATAGCGATCCGTTTATGGGTAGAGAATTTGGTTTGCGAGTATTGTACGAGATTCTTGTGTTTCAACTTGGTCTCGTGTGTACGAGTGATTGGTTTTAGGCCAAGTGGGAGATTGTTGAAATAGTGTCCTAAACCCATTCGGGTTGGACCGGATCCGACCGGGTCGGATCATTTCTACTATTTCTTTATGTTTATACATATATAAAATGGCTTTTCTGTTGTCATATATTTGTCCTTTTAAAGAACCAATTATGAATTGTTATATTATAACGTCCTTAGTATTAAACTGTGATAGAGAAACCATGATAGGCGATTATGGTTGAGTTTGATACTTAAATGTCTCTAGGCTGATGTACTATTAAACAGGACATTGATAGTATAAACAGACTAGCACGTATTAGATGTCTTATGTCTTTAAGGCCAGAGATAGATCTCGTCTATCGAAGTGTAGAGACGCTTGGACTGTACGTGGACGTGTATTAGAGAATGCGTACGTTAGACTGACCCACTTACACGGATAAGTGTCACACTATGTGGCGGTTGTGTAATTATCCTTAAGACCGGAGTCTTCATGGCATCACGGTGTGGATTGTCATGCTTTGACACTATTGAGGTTTCCCCGCGATCATGCGGTAGTGATTGAGTATGATACTGAAGCATGCGGAGTATACATGATTGGTCGTCCGGGAATCGCGTATCCTATGATTGGGATCGAATATCCGAAATGGCCTTCTTATAAGGGATGTCTTACTCTCGTGAATCTTTGCAAAGTGGGAGTAAACGAGTTACTTCGAGAGAGCATGATATCCGGATTATAAGATACGGTCGTTAATGTTTGACACTCGACGTACGACCGTATGGATATTATTACGGCGATAGGATTGTAAGTTACACGGTAAATCGTTTCACATGAAAGGTAGTAGTCATTGCATTTGACTCTTCCGATGATTGGGGTCACGGTGTGTTGCTGTGACGCTATCCCGTGATCGGTAGGTATGAAGGGCATTTTCGTAATTTGCACTTTGTGTCTACGGCCAACATATTCGGAAGCCTATCGGGTCACACACATATGAACATCTAGTCGGATTAAAATGTGGTTATAAATGATAACCAAATAAGGAAAGTTTATCTCGAGACTATAAAGGTTATAGTGGTAAATTAATATGGTGGTATTTATTTATTATGAATAAATTAAAGTGTTATTTATTTATAAGGACGTGTTTTGGGACTTAATTAGGCACTTAGGACATTCAAAAAAGATCATCGTTTATAAGGACGGATTTTTTCTATGTTTCCTAAATTACCCTTGTGTTACAAACCCAGCATTTTTCCCCCAAAATTAACAGAGATGGCTTTGTCAAAAATGTTTCTCCCTCTCATACGATCTTTCTCACCTTTACTGAACAAGTTTTCCGGCGGTCTTTCGCCCCTCCGGCATCCGCCGGTGGAGGCTCTTTTCTTCTGTTTTAGCTTTTTCCTTATACTGCTTTTCTCGCTCTTTCTTTCTTTTACGTTCTTTTTTTGTCGTCTTCTTGACCGCTCTCCGCAATGAACAGCCATGGTAGCTCGATCTTGTCCTCATGTTCGTTCTCTTCGGATCCGTGGCACGATGGAGTGGTTGGGCCCGGATCATAAGCGATTTTTGGTTTTTTCGGCGAGTTGAGATTGCAGCCTCTCTCCTCCCCCCTTGCCGAGAGATAAAGCTTTTGATTATTAATGAAATGGATGCAAAATAATGAAATTTTGATGGATTAATGGTAAATGTCAAAGGCAACACTTCTTATTTTTTTGTTTTCTTTCCATCAAGTAGTCTAAAGTGCAAAAACGAAAAGGGTGGCCCGGAGGCCATTTGGGGTTTTGATGAATTGTCCTCTTTTGTGCTTTGAAGAACAATAAGTGGACGATAATTTTAATCAAATAAAATGAAATTAAAAACTCGCAAGTCAAGAAATTGCATACTTCAAAGAACAAAAAAAAAATGTTAGGATGATAGGTGGTTATTTGTTTGTTTTAATGTATAACTCAATCTTGCTAGGATGATGTTGGTGTTATTTTCATTCTTTATGATTATATTTTCCTATTAAGTTTGAGAATCCGCATAAGATGCATTGTTGTTTGATTTTCTCCACCAAAGATGCAAACGAGAGTAGTCTAATCTATTTGTTTTCTCATTTCTTGGTTTACTTTATTGGATTGAAATTCCTTGGCAAATCTTGTTATTTAAATTGGCATTCTTCATAAATCTTTCTGCATCTTTTGCAGAAAAAAGTGTTTGAGAAAGGAAAGAACAATTTATGTATGTATGATTGTTGTAGTGACATGAATTTGATGGTAGGTTTGTGTATGATTTGTAATAAAATTGATGGAGTGACATTAATGTCATTGCATTTTTTTTTCTTAGCGTTGTTGCTTATTACATTGAAGCCTTTGTCTTTAGTTGTCATTTCTTTAGGTATAATCACATTATAAAGTATACATTCTTGAAATTCAACGGCATCATGCAATCTGTATAATTTCTTGACATACGATGCATAATGGCTTAAAAACCACATTCATAGTGACCGAACTCTTGGCCGATGTCACTGCATAAATTGTTGATGTCACGCATATATGATTATCGATGTCACTGCATAAAATGCCGATGTCACTGCATAAATTGTTGATGTCACTGCATAAAATGCCGATGTCACTGCATAAATTGCCGATGTCACTGCATAAAATGTTGATGTCACTGCATATCTGATTGCCGATGTCACTGCATAAAATGTTGATATCACTGCATATATGATTGCCGATGTCACTGCATAAAAATATGAATTAAGGTGAAAAATTTATGTTGATCGTAGATTTATATAAAAAGATATAACCATTTGAAGTCGGTTTTATGAAAAAAAGAAATCGATTTTATGAAATTAAGTCGGAAAAATATCAAATGTCATCACGGTGTTGCTTCATCAAATGTCACTACATCTCGGTGATCACTGCATCCCGATGGTCTCTGCATCGGGGGTGGCCACTTCATCACGGTGTCTCTCAGATCGGGGTTGGCCACCGCATCGCGGTGTCACTTCATCACGATGTCTCTGCATATATGAATGTCGATCACACTACATAAATTGTTGATGTCATTCATATATGAATGCATATGTCACTGCATCAATGTTGATGTCACTGCATAAAATGTTGATGTCACTGCATATCCAATAGCCGATGTCACTGCATAAATTCTTGATTTCACGCATATATGATTGCCGATGTCACTGCATAAAATGCTGATGTCACTGCATATATGATCACCGATGTCATTGCATAAAAATATGAATTAAGGTGAAAGATTTATGTTGATCATAGTTTTATATCAAAAGATATACCCATTTGAAGTCGATTTTATGAAGAAAAGAAATCGATTTTATGAAATTAAGTCGGAAAAATATCAAATGTCATCACGGTGTTGCTTCATCGAATGTCAATGCATCCCGGTGATCACTGCATCCCGATGGTCTCTGCATCGCGGTGTCTCTACATCGAGGGTGACCACTTCATCGCGGTGTCTCTTCATCGCGGTGTCATTTCATCGCGATGTCTCTACATATATGATTGCCGATATCACTACATAAATTGTTGATGTCATTCATATATGATTGTTGATATCACTGCATAAAATGTTGATGTCACTGCATATCCGATTGCCGATGTCACTGCATAAATTGTTGATGTCATGCATATATGATTGCCGATGTCACTGCATATATGATTGTCGATGTCACCGCATATACGGTTAATTAATCGGGGTGGTGACTGCATCGCGGTGGTCAATGCATTGGGGGTGGTCAATGCATCGGGTTGGGCAATGCATCGCGGTTGCCAATACATCACGGTGGTCACGGCATCGGGGTGGGCACGACAACACGGTGGTGAATGGATCGGGATGGTCATCAGCGTCGCGGCGTCAATCGATGTATCGGGGTAGTCAATGCATCGTGAGTGGTCACTACATCCGGGGTGGTCAATGCATCGGGTGTTCAATACATCGCGGTGGTCATCGCGTCGAGGCTGGTCGTTCAGACGTGGTGGTCAATGCATCGAGGTTGTCAATACATCGCGGTGGTCAATACGTCGCGGTAGTCAAGGCATCAGAGTGGTCAATGCATCACGGTGGTCAATGAAAAAAAGAAAAAATAAAGTTTCACCGTCCAGGAAAAAAAATTAAAAGAAATAAATAAATAAAAGCCTTCAACGTCCAGAAAAAAAGGAAAAAAAAATAAGAAAAGAAAAAGAGTAAAACACATCAATAACAGCATTGGTTTCCAAACAAAATAATTAGAACCTTCAGCGCGCCTGTTGCTCCCTTTTTCTTTTTTTTTTTTTCTCATTAAGGGTATTTAGGTCTATCTATCTAATTTTTGTTTTTATAATTAAGTGTTTGTTTTGGATGTCCTTTTTGCCTAATTAAGTCCGATAATACGTCGCTTTTGAATAATTGTCCTAAATTAAATACAAGATATTAATAGTATTATATTAATTAAAGAATATTCCTAAGCCCAATTATTGGTCAAAGGGCGCCACATTTAATGTGTATAAGATACACTTGGATTGTGCAATTTAATTAATAGTATTACCAAATATTAATATTAGATAATAATCTATATATATATATTTTAGAGTAAATAACCGTCAGATTACCCGTTTTCTCCAATTGACCCGACCCAAACCCGAATTTTCCATACACCTGCTCATAAAAATAAAAAAATAAAAAAAAAATTAATCACACTCTCCACGTTCCCCCACTTTCCACATAAACCTCCTCCCCCACGTCTCCATCCTAGACAGGGAATCAAAACCCATTTCTCCGGATCAATTTAGCAGGCTCCATCTGTTGATGATTTTGAATATTCCAAATTGCAGATCCAGACTTTCTGTACATAAACAATTTCCATTCACGCAATTCCAGCCGCCGGGTTCTGACGTCATCTCCACTGTCGTAATCCTCCTCATCCTACGATGACTACCACCGTAATTCCGATTAGCAGCAGTAACACAGATGGTGGTTTCTTTCGAGAGCGATTCGAACTGCTTTCTCAGCCCTTCGTGACTCGATTCGAGCTTCCGGCAACGATCTAATAGAGCTTGATATGGGTTATCCGGCGGTGAGGAATCGCTGCCATTTATGGTGGCTGCCATGGTAAGCTCCGGCGGGGTGTGTGTGTGGGGGAGAGGGGGGGGATGTGGAATTTCAAACGATCTAATAGACCTTCTTTTTTCGGTTCTTTGCCAACAACAGGACTAGGTTGTCCAGTAAGAAACTAAGGATGCAATGTTTTAAAGTTTGCTGAAAACAATGGGCTCACCTTAATTCACTGTGAGGGAATCTTTCATTTTAACATGCTTTCGTAACATGTTTTTTTTAAAGCTTTTCTCTTCAAAGAAGTTTGTTTATCTATTCATTTAATTTCATTTATTTTAATTTTTTTTTGTGTGTGTGTGTGGAATCAATAGTAACTTTGTATTCTCAGATATTATTTTTCTGAGGTGAGATAAATCCCGCATCTTCCTTTCACCATTATTCATGTTGGTTCATCGTCTACGGCAGAAGGTCGTATGGTGATTTAAATCAGAAAACAGAATTCTCCCTACCTCAAAAGTGGATTGGGTGAAAAAGCAATTTCTTCATATGGCCATGTGGTGCACCCCCAATTGTTTGACAGAATGCCTCGGTCGGTTTACGTATTCTATATGGACATGTGAAAACACGGTATGTTTTTATTGCATCATTCTTTCAGTAGCTTTTATTGTAAAGATACACATTATCAATGTTTTTATTGTATCATGCTAATGGATTCAAGATGGAATATAGATATAGATACTTTATCAAGTTTTTTATTTGCTTTTCGAATCTTAAATTGCTTCAATCTGTGTTTTTATTTTGTTTTCGAATCTTTAATTGCTTCAATCTGTGTTTCGAATCTTAAATTGCTTCCTCACCTATGGCGTGAATCTCTGATCTTAAATCTGCCATTGTTTCAAAGTTCCAACTTTCATCAAGGCTTTTAATACTCTGTGAGAGTTTATAGTTTTTTTTTTTTTTTTTTTTTGTCTGGTGTGTGTTCTTATACGGAAGAAATCACGGAGGTAATCAGTAATGAACGTATCCATTCGTTCCATTTCAAGAAAAAAAGTATGTCCCCTAAAAAAAACAAATGGAGATGATATGCTTGACCTCTGAAATTCTTTAAAACCATTTTGGCTTTTCTCTTTTTTCTATACACTCACTGGTCATTTGAAAATGCCTAATGCTGCAAGAATCTTTAGTTGGATCTATAAAAATATAGACTTTTTTTCTCCTATATATCTTTTCATGCTGCCATAACTACATGGATTTGAACAGACATGGCAACTATACGAAGAAGGAATTCTGTTGGATTTAGTAGATACGGAATTGGAAGAATACCCAAAGGAAGTAGTTCTAAGATACATGAAAGTAGCCCTCTTTTGCACTATATTTGTTGCCCTCTTTTCCTCAATTAACTTCATACGGTTGACTGGTGAATTATGCAGTCAAAACACGATTTACTCGGCGTATCGATTGTGGGTTTTGATTTACTTACATAGTATCGATTGCAGGTGTCCATACTCCGTGTGTACAATCCATTATTCTTTGTTTTTTTTTTTTTTTTAACTATTTGCCTTATGTTTGGCTGCCAATACTGTTGTTGTAAAAAAAAATTTGGTTCATTGTCGGTTCTGATTTAGTTCAGAAGATGCAGTCGTTGCGGATAGATAAAGTTATGGATTAGCATTTTATGATGTCAGAAAATTTCGTAATGAAATTTGATGTATCTCACATTTTTTTTCAATTTGTGGTTTTGTTTTCCAGTGTGATATGAAGTTTTGAGACATCGCTGCTACACACCTCAACATTGGTATTTTTTTGTTTGAATCGAGGCCCAAGTTTACCCTGCTGACTTTTAAACCCTTCATCTGATTTTTTTTAGCAGTAAAACTACTTCATTTGATGTTTCTCATCTTTTTTCTGTTTGACAATAGATTCATAATGAAATTTGATGTATCTCATATTTTTCAGTTTGTGGGGTATTTTTTTTCCCGAGTTATATGAAGTTGTGAGACATCGCTGCTACACACCTCAACAATGGTATTTTTTTTGTTTATTTATTAATTTTTTATTCACAGAAAAATTCGTGGTTAAATTTGTGTTTTATTGCACTTTTTATGTTCATTCTTTTCTCTTTACTTTGATGAGGGATGAATTGTTCTTTATCATATGTCATATGTCATATGTCATATGTGAACACTGAACATGGATTTGTGCCTAGACCTTTTTGTCATTTGTGCGGTTGTCCTTACTTTGGGCAGAAGTTTCTGCTGTAGTTGAGAGGACTTGACCCACCCACTCTGCCCCCCCCCCCCCCCCCAAAAAAAAAAAAAAAAAAAACGGCTTCAGATTCATGCCATCAATGCAATTATCAATGCAAGTAGTTTGTTTCTTTATATGGACTAATGAAACTCTTCATATTTTGATAATGAAAAGTGCTTTCTATGTGAATATGACTGCGTTCTGTTTGATTTGGCTGAAAATTTTCTTCTGGAGTGATACTATGATAGTGATTTTTTTTTTCTATTTTTTCTTGGGTACAAATGATTTTTGTTCCTTTACATGAACCTAAACATTCATGTTTCTCAAATCATGCTCTCTGTTTGTATTAAACTTTTCCAGCCTCGATCATCGATTGAAAGAAAGAAACCAACAGATTCATGTTCTCTGGCTTCGACATATACTATCCTTCCCATTTCAATCCAAGCATGCACAGCACGTCAATCCATCAGCCTACATGATAAGGTATGTTTTCTGGTGTTATTTACTTCTTCTTTTTTTGTCTTTTTTTTTCCTGATTGTTAATTTGTGCATTGCGGTTATGCTAAAGGAATACATCTCATCTCATCCTTTATGGTGGGCTCACGATAGTGTTTAGTGTGGATGATATATATATATATACGGTGACAGCGAGGTTTTTTTTTAAATTTTTTTTTAATAACACTGCGCGCGTTAGATGAGATTCTTCTATATGATGTTTAATAAAAAGAACATAAGAAATATTTTGCAACTTTATTGGAGTTGAAAGTATCTGCAGATTTGCCATGGATGAAAGTGAAACTGATTCATAAGCTATAAACATGTATGTGATAACATTTTTTCATTTCTTGGTTGTAGAGGAAAACCACCGTTGGTTGGGTTTATTTTTATGAAGACCAAAGACTACTCAATCATCATGACCCAAAAGAATTCATTACTCCGGACACACTTTGCTGCAATAATTTTGAACTATTTGATGCAACCACCGCAAAGAGTGCACCGCAAAGAGATCGAGGTCGGGGCTTCTTTAGTATTTTCCCTATTGATAAAAGGTAATAATGTCTACCTTACAAGTTTGTTGTTTGATTGTGTTTTTATTTTCTTAGGCCTTTTCATTGTTAGTAGTTTTTTTTTCTCCTTTTCCTCATGCCTGTTCATTGTTATGCTACATTTGGGTTTTAGCAAATTTTTTGGTTTGAGTTTGAGAAATTGAAATACGTTTAATTCATTGTGCAAGTTTTATGTTGTTAATTTTTATACTTCTGGTTTGAATTGTGAAACATACACGTCATCACCAATGCGTGGTAGATCACCTGCCCCCTCCTAGAGATTTGGATACGTCAACCCACCATTTCACAATTCAAACGAAGGAAGATAGAGATCTAAATCGAAATGGGGCTTCTTCGGCAAGATGAAGATATCAACATGTATTCATGTGATCAGGTAATACTATTTACCTTTCCTTTATTTTTCTTACTTTCAATTCATTTTCTATTGATCGCTAGACTTTTGATTGTTCTCATCCCCAGTCTCACTGCACATTTGGGTCGTAGAGAAAACATTTATCAAGTATGGCAATCTACATGGACTATGGAAGCATCATGAGCTGACCGAGAATGATGCAAATATACTCAAAGTGACTGAGAATGATGCATGTGTACTCAATGTATAATATTAAAGATCTGTTGTTGCATCGAAGGAATTGATAAGCTTGATGGTTGAGTTTTTTGTAAGGAAACTATGCATGGCAAACCCTCGCGGCCCCGCGGGCATGGTTTCAGGTAAGTTTTTTTAATCATTTCTTTTTAAAAAGTAGCTTTAGTGTTGATCATATTAGTTTGTCTTCTGATTGTAGTTTTAGTACTTTAAATGTACCATGCGCCATACCTGGCCAGAGAAAAATATAATATATTTTTGCTCTTCCTTAAAATGTGTTGTTCCTAGCTTTTCACTGAACCCTATGAAAATATAATCGTAGATAGGCTATCTATGTTCCTGGACGAGGCTGTTATACTTTGATGAAATATTTCCTATATATATAATAGCCATGCATTTGTTGAAAGTTGTTGCCGTCTATACAGATTGACATGATGGATGGTGGTTGAAATTTTGGTGGGTTTTATGTTGTGTACTTTTCATCTAAGCATATAAATATGGGGTTATTCTGATGCAGGAGGCTTCAATAGAGAGCTGCATACGTGGTAATATCTGGACCACACAGTTTCATCCTCAATAGGGAATTGCATACGTGGCATGAAACTGTGTGGTCCAGATGTTGCCACGTATGCAGCTCTCTATCGAAGCCTCCCTGCATCAGAATAACCCATAAATATGTTCAAATTAAGGTAAAGTATGTTTAGTTACAGAAATCGATAATATTGATCCTGTTATCACACCAACATAATTGTTTTCCCTTTGTACTTTAAGGACTTTTTGAAACTTTTCCATTTTGAGATGAAATTTGCAGATTATGATGAGAGTCAAATTGACTATCATTTAGTATGTGATACAGATTGAATTGAAAAGCTGAGTTAACACATTTGGTTAAAATGCTCAGTTAAGTCTTTTATTTTTACAATTATGCAGCAATGATACATGATAATCTACTTGAATTTTTGTAATCACAGCTGCAGGAAGGAATCGGTCTAACAATCGTCACCAGAGTCCTACATACATGTTATTTCATTGATGAAGCAACAATAAAAACGACGACTCCAACTGCAACAATTATTCAACAATTGTACAAACAAACCGGGACGTGTACATTTGTATACAAAGAGGAATTTTTTTTTTATATGTTAGTTTAAACACGATTTTTTTTCATAACATATTATTTTCCTTCGATGTTTACTTTTTAAATATAACGTTTTCCGTGCATCGCACGGGTTTCCTACTAGTATATATATATATAAAATAATGCACATGCAACGTGTGGGCACAAATGCAAATTAGAGATTTGCATGCGCACCACTATGTGTATTTATATAGATTTATTTGTGTAATATATATGTGATATATACACACGCGTAAAATTGATTTATGGTAATAAAATAAATATAGTCAATATTAGATATTGACAATATCTTCGGAAATATTCAATATGAGATATTATACAAAATCCTGATTTATTTAATATAAGATATTATAATAAATGAGATAAATCAATCAATTATATTTTCCTTATTTTATTGGGAAAAGGTTTTCTTCTCCTCCACACTTTGATATGGCGCCACCTTCTACTATAAATAAGAGGTGGGTGTCGAAATTTCTTTTGTAACACAATTCGAAGAACTAATAGTTCTTGTGTAAAATAGAAGACCCTATAGAGAGTTGGAGATAGGGGAAAAAGGCCGGTCTAAGAACCGGAGTTTTCCAATAAGAATCCATGATGGGATTCCGGCGGGTCGTTCGTGTGGACTAGCGGTAGAGGAAATTCCGCCCTCTCAAATCATTCTGAGTACTTTCGGATGAGGGTCGATGCAACCGGTAGAAAAGGACTATCCCCGTTGCAAAAATGCATTGCTGCCATCCGTCAATTGGCATACGGTACACCTACTGACCATTCTGATGGGTATGTCCGAATTGGTGAGACCACTGCAGTTGATTGTTTAATGAATTTTTGTCGATGTGTTATTGATGTATTTGGTCCCGTATACTTGAGAATGCCTAATGCTGATGACGTTCAACGCTTACTTCAACAACATTCTAACATACATGGCTTTCCCGGTATGTTAGGAAGTATTGACTGCATGCATTGGCCTTGGAAGAATTGTCCAGTTGCATGGAAAGGTCAATTTACCAGAGGAGACCAAGGGGTTCCAACAATTATGCTAGAAGCGGTCGCTTCATATGATCTTTGGATATTGCATGCATTTTTCGGCGTTGCGGGATCGAACAACGACATTAATGTGCTCAATCAATCTCCACTTTTTAATGATGTATTGCAAGGATACTCTCCGGATGTTCAATTTACGATAAATGGCACACAATATACCAAGGCATATTATCTAGCGGATGGTATTTATCCGGAGTGGGCCTCATTTGTGAAAAGTTTTTCATATCCAAAAGACCCTAAAAGGAAAATGTTCAAAGAGATGCAAGAGGCTGCAAGAAAAGATGTTGAACGGGCATTCGGGGTCCTTCAGGCTCGTTGGGCAATCATATGAGGTGCAGCACGGTTTTGGCACATGGAAGATTTGAGAGATATAATGTATGCATGTATCATATTACATAATATGATTGTAGAGGATGAAGGAAATGCAATTACTAACTGGTGCAATGAAGAAGTAGCTATGCCAGAGTCTGCGTCCCAATGACCTATTCAAGAATTTCAACAATACATTCAGAGAAATGCGGAACTACATGACCGTCGAGTACATCATAAACTTCGAGCTAACTTGGTTGAGCATATTTGGGAAAGTTTCGGGCAAACTAACAATGAAGATTAAGTTGTATCGGTTGAATCTTTATTATTAGCCTTTAATTAAGTTGTTCTTTATTTAGTTATGCAAAAAAAAAAAAAAAAAAAAAACTAGTTTTTAAGGGTTAGTTGTTGCCGTACTATTTCCTCATTTGCCGGGGTGAGGTTTTAAGGAGGCGGGGCATTTATTATGGCATTGTAACATTTTGGGATGAGCCAGGAGTTGACTAATTTTTTACTTTTTTTTACCGGCATAAAAAAATTGTTCAATTGCATCAATATTCTGAATTAGTAACATATAGAATATATTTTATTTAATTTTCATTAAACATAATATTCATTTTGACAATAAATATAGTTTTTTTATCACACATAATAATTTTTGGTCGCATATTAACCAAAAGAACATAATTTTGTTTTATTTATTATATGTAATAATGTTATATAGTTTTGAGAAAAAATCAAATTCATTTTATGAGATAATAAAATATTTACTAAGTGGGTCCATGTTATAAAGTTGTAAAAGGTTTTTGTAAAGTTGTAAAAGATTTATATAAATTTATAACATGATGACGTGGCAGTGTGAAAAGGTTTATGATTGTGAAGAAAATATTTATAAAGTAAAGGTTTATAACCAATACGTGACATAGTCATAGAGATGCTCTAAGAGTACGTCCAACGATGGGTTTGAAATATTTTTTTGTAAAGCTTTAGCAAAAACTTTATTACCATTGCACCTTTGATGACTCAACAACACTTTAATAAAAAGCTTCACAAATATCAACCGGTTCATCCTTGAATAAAGCTGCAAAAGCTTTTTTTATCTTTTTTTTTTATTTTAATTTTGTGTGTAGTAGAAGAAATATTTATGTGTAGTGGGTTCGTGCTATAAAACTTTTTAAAAGGTTTATGTATTGTAGAGAAAAGGTTCATAAGTGGCACATACATAAAGTTTTTAATAGCTCTATGACTAGAGATACTCTAATTTTCAACCTCGATACATGACGGGACACTTGGGCGCCAAGAAATTTGAGTAATACTTTGTCCGAGTCGAGACGAGCCTAGCCGAGCCGAGCTGAATATGTATTGTTCAAACCTATCACCGTAAAACTTCGAAATATTATTAAGGGTATTTAAGTCGTTTTGACTCTCTTTTAGTAAACCCTAATTATTAATAAAAAAGATAAATACAATAAAACCTAGCTAGACCAATTTCTACCGGGAAATTTGAAAAACTATGTTCGAAAAGAGTATTATTTGTGTGATATGTTCAAAAAGATAACATTTGAAAATTATGTCAGAAAACATTTCGCAACGATTTCGTAGCTATTCCGCAACAAATACGCAACCAAATGATTTTCCGGCATACTTTTCAAATGTTATTGTTTTGATGCATACTACACAAATACTACTCTTTTCAAGCATGTTTTTTCAAGTTTCCCTTCCTATAAATACCACGCCTTGGTACCCTATTACACTCTATTTGGTACTATATTTTATATCCTATTTGCTTCCGAATTATGCTCAATTGATGAGAGATAATCTGGTTATTGTATGAAATGCACGTCGAATGCCTAGTGCATTTTCCTTGGACCGTAATTATGCATTTAGCTATTATACCTTTGGAATCGGTACTGTTTTGCTCCGTTTTGCTCCGTTTTGCGTCTTTTTCAGGTAGTACCATTTTCCAAGAGCTATAAGGAAGCGGATCTGGGCTGAAGAAGAGTTATGGGCTGAATGGAAGAGGTCCATGAAGAATCTGCGAAAGGATTTGGAAACGAAGGCCCGACTCATCGAGAGCCTGGCCCGACTACATCGAGGACTTGGAGAGCAAGAAACCGCCTTACGATACCTAAACTAAGTCGGCTAGGGTTTGTTTGTTAAGTTTAAGTCGGCTACAACGCTTATATAAGGCATGTAGCAGTCTATTGTATTCATTCATTCATGTATGTACTCATATTGGATCAACTTATATGAACTAAAATTCTTCTTGGCTTTATTGTGAATTTGAGAGTCCTTGTTGATTCCCTTCTCCCTCAAGGCACCAACTAGCTTGAGTTGATCAAGCTAGTCCTCCATTGTTGAAGACATGTAGTTGTGAATGTTCCTTCGTGTCTTTACTATGGTAGATTAGCATTATTTAATGTGTTGTAATTAATCTGAATGTTTAACGAACCAGTAATTCACCAGAAATAACCAGAATAATAATATGTAACACGAAAATAGGAACCGACGCGTTGAGGCAACCTTCAGGTAACCTTAATTCTGTAGATTCGGCGCCAGCTACGTCTGATCGAAAATTCGCTGTTGAAATTCACTATTATTCAAACTGATTTTCGGGATTCACTATCGAGATTAACCGAGTGAATTTCGACAGTGAATCTTACGAAAAAAGATGTAATTATATCGAACCAAGTCTCAAAATGAATAGCATGAAAAAAAATCAATGACATTTTCATAAGGCTTGGAGATCTAGATCAAAAGATATGAATGTTTGAAAATGAAAAAATGAAATAGAAAGGAAAAAAATGTGAAGCAGCATTACCTGTCACATGTAGCGTCGGATATTAATTTTTTTTTTCTTTAGGCTATAAAAATTATAAAAATTGGCTTTCTTCATATAAACAATATTTGGATATGTAGTTATATAAAATATTTCAAAATGTGTCATTTGACCTAATTGTCTATATTATGTATACACAATATTAAAAAGGGTCAAAGACCCAAAAGACATAAAACGACTTATTGACTTATAAGGACAAAAAGAATCATTTGGACTTATAAGGACACAAATTAGATAGATAGACTCAAATACACTTAATGAAAAAAAAAAATAATAATTAAAAACAAAAGGGAGAAGAGGCGTTGTTGCTAGTCAATTGATACTAGTCAATTGGCTGATAGAGTTGAACCAGTAATGTGGTTGCAGATTTTTGAATTTTGTTAGCCCCACCCCCGTCTCCTCCTGTGTAAAAAAGTTATGAAACGTTTTGAGATTGAGCGCGCTGTTTTGTCATTCTAAATTGCTTTTTCCTCTAAATAACCCTTAAAAATTAGTATATAGAAAAGCTTTCATTTACGGGATTCACCGAAAGCTATCTAAAAACTGCCCTAGTATAATTTAAGCTCTCGTGAAGGAAGTGTATTTTCGAGCTGCTTATGTTTTGTAAATGACTGAACTATTCTTGACTATCTGCAGAGGCGTGTCCATTCTGCAGAAGGGTTAGAGACGCTTTAACTAAGCTAGATCTATCAACAGAGGTAGTTTGTTGTTTGACCTCTAGCTTAGATAAATTGTTTATATGTATGTATGCATGTATACACAAAAAATGGCATACATGGCTGATGGAGCAGGTATTTTTTGGTATATATATATTTATACGAACTCTCTGAAATCATATATTCTTTACATATTCAAATCGAATGAATCATCTTAGTATATGTATTTGATTCAGAATTTGGAATTTTTTGTTCCTAGCAAGTTCTTGTTATTACTTGAAGTCTCACAATTTAGCTGCCTTGTGAATTCTTCGTGCAGATCTATCCCTGTCCTAAAGGTTCAGTAAGAAACAGGGAATCGGTAAGAAGAATCGTTGTTCAGGTTATTTTTTTTGTTTTTTTTTCCAGGCGCTGTTCAGGTTGTTTTTTTTGTTTTTTTTTTCCAGGCGCTGTTCAGGTTTTTTTTTTTTATATTTAACCGATGTATTGACCATCGCGATACAATGACCACCCCCGATACATTGACCACCGCGATTCAATGACCACCGCGACGCATTGACCACCCCGATGCATTGACCACCTCGATGCAATGACCATCCTGATGCATTGATCACCGCGACGCCCGATGCGATGACCATCACGATGCGAGATGCGAGACACACCGCGATGTAAGTGACACCGCGATGTGACCACCCCCGAGCACACGGCAGACGCCGCAAGCGACACCTCGATGAAGTGACACCGCAATACGTAGTGACACCGCAGACGCCTCGAAGTGACACCAAGATGCATTGACCACGCCGGATCCATTGATCACCTCGATACAGCTGACCATCTCCGATGCGAGACACCACGACGCGGTGACCAACCTGCGCGCGACGCCGCGATGCGGTGACCACACCTCGATGAAGTGATACAACGACGTAGTGACCACCCGCGATGCGCGAGACGCCGCATGCGTAGTGACACCACGATGCATTGACCACGCATCGCGATCCATAACATTTGATCACCTCGATACGATGAAATGACACACCTCCGATAGCGAGTTATGCATTGACGTATTGTTATAGCGATTTATGCGCAGTGACCAACTTGTATTCTAATGTATGCAGTGACATCTGCAGTGACATCAATGTCACTTCATTAATTATATCAATTTGGCTTGTTTGGTAATGGAGAAACTCGAATGACGTGTTTGGATTGCGGTAATGGAATGGAATGGAATGTTTTTTTTCATTACATTATATCAATTTGGCTTGTTTAGCAACGGAGGAATGGAATATGATTTCATTCCAACGGAATGAAAATGGATGATTTTCATTCTATCCAAAATTCAATGGAATAGTCGGAATGGAATGAAAAAATAAATCCCACAATGAGTTCCATTGCCTACCAAACAAGGTAATGGAATGATATCATTCAATTCCATTGTATTATATTCCGACAGATTCATTTCATTCCATCAATCCAAACGAGCCATAAATCTACATAACATTCCATATTCGATGAGTACCGTAGGTTTGCTGCTGACAAAGCCAAGGCCTCAGATCATAAATTCATTGAAGCATTTGATACATCAGCCCTTTAATTAGTCGATTCAACACGAGGCCCTTTAATCTGGTTACTTTACTTCTCTCTATCTCTCTCTCTCTATTTTTCTCATTTGAACGAACGAACAAACAAAGTTAAAGAGAACATAGCTCCATTTGATGTCTTGTTTGAGGGCTTTTGGTAAGTTTCAAAAGTATAGATTGTAAATACTACAAACATTAGGGGGGAGGAATTAATAAAAGTATTAGTTTATTAGTACAAACATTTGTATATTAGCGAATCTTGTTTGATTCATATCCATATCATTTGGTGCTTCTCAGGCTATCTTTATTTTTATTTGATTATTAGTAATGTTGATGTGACCATGGCATGGGTGCTTCATATCACCGAGTCATTCAGATGTCAATCGGTACTGGGTTTTTGGTGAATATATTGTACCGCTCCTCCATATTCCACACTAGCATTTCACAAAACCCAATTTCGGTGTCTGCCTTTCATCTCAAGTACTTGCTTTCAGACTTGGAGGCTTCCGGTTTGGACCCGGAATCACGAATATGGACTTGAAGGATACCGGTTCGTACCTGAAGGATTTCGAGTGGGATCCACTTTTGGAACCGAAGGATTCCTCCTTAGTTCGGACACGGAAGAGGATTCCGGTTCGGAAACAACCCATGCTGACGTGCTAGAGTACGACGATGAATACGTGTATGAGGTAGAGATGCCAGGTGTTACGTTAGAAAATATCAATGTGCGTGTCCAGTATAACACTAGATTGCTGACGGTTGACGGTGTCCGGAACACGAATCGCCGGTGCCCGGAAAGCATCATTATGGCCCAGAGAAACGTTAAGTTTCATAAGTCGTTCAAGTTGCCGGTGGATGCAAATCCAGAAGCAGTAAGTTCAGATTATGAAGATGGTGTGCTTATTATTTTGACTGTTGCTAAATGGCCCTCTGATTCAAAGGTGATCAAAGTTGTGAAGAAGATGCCCATACTTAACGCCACTTATGTCCTGTTGTTTCTCACTGTTTGTTTAGCCCTTGTGTTTATTAAAAAAAAGGGAAAATCCCTTTGAAACCATCACCAAGCATCATCATAGTAGAAGGTCTCGACCGATGCTTTGATGGGTGTTTTTTTTTTTTTTTATTTTATTTTTTATTATCTCTTAAACGAAAGCCCTAGATTTGAAGATCGAAATCAATTTCTTTTCTGAATCAGGTTTGTAAACTACTGAAATCGTTAACAGCCAGTTTGCTTCAACGATGCATAATCCCGGTATGCTTGGTAGTTTTATTGCTTTCCTTTATACTTCATTCAGCTTTATTTAGCGTTTATTTGAATTAGTAAATACTCTAATTACTATGCCAGAAGATGACATGGACAGCTCTGAAAGTCGCTACTCCGACGGTGACATGGATGGCTATGAAACTATGCTCCGCCCCGATGACACGTTCGCCCTCGAAGATACGAGTAGCGACGATGACATGGACAACCGCGATAAGATTAAGATTAAGATGGTCCAGATTAAGACGACCCGGTCTCACACCGAGATCATGGACCCTGTTTTCATTGGTAACCATTTATGTACTTCAACATTTCTTTTTTTTGTTTCCTCTGAGACAAGTTCAATCTTGCTTCAATAGTTCAACTTTGATTTGATTTCTTTTATTTGCTTTACTCTTATTTTGAATCAGCTGAAATACGTAGAGAAGGCCGGAAAAATAATGCTAAATTCTTCCGACGTCAATACACCTATGGCCCTAGCAAAGGTATAGACACTTAAATCATTTCGCTATGTTGATTTGAGCGATCGAGCTCATTTTTTTTAATTTTTTTTTTTCTGATTTATTCTCATTTGTATCTGTTTCATGAAAGAGCAAAAAACTTGCATCTGGTCCGGTGGTGGTACTTATTCGTGGCCGGGTAAGCCCTTAATTGGCTTTGCTATTGTTGCGCAAACCAATCTTACTTTGGTACCATACGTGACTTGCTTCATATCGACATTCAAAAGGACTTTTTAAAAGTTGAATATATGCCCATTGGCTTTTTAAAAGTCCATTTTGAGCCCTGTGTTTGATGAATTTAAAGACCCTCTATATCTTCATATACTTGCATGGATATGTATGTATTTTCTATGTGTATATATATACACACACATATGTATAAGCTCAAACATATGTATATATTGTTTGGTAACAAGGTCTTTTTGAAAAGCAGGCATATCATCTGGAATCATATGGGTTGGTGTGCATGGGATGAACTCAGCATGTGTGGTAACTAGGACGGGATATTTGGTTCGTCAATTATTTCTTTTTTTTCTTAATTAATGCTATATAATTGTTCTGGCCGGAGAGCATTATCCTCTCCTAATTTATAGATTTCATATGTTTAGTATTATTACTCCTATAATTCACAATATGAACAGGACGTGGCACGCGCGCACCGTAGCTATAAGTATAAGACGAAAGAGATGGTTCTCCGCTATTTTAGGGAAGCTGCAATCTCTGAAATGGAAGGTGTGTTGGATTCCTTTCCATTCTCTAATGTTATTGTTGTAACAACTAAGTTTGAAGTGTAGCCGGTCGTCTCTATCCACTATACCACATAGTTATTTGATGTTAGTGTGGTTAATTATTGTGCGTTTATGTTAATGGTTAATGCTATTTTCAAGCAGACCTTGAAGAACCGTCTAGTAAAATATGTAAAATGTTTGGCCTGAGCTTCAAGAAGCCTTTCGGTGTTGGTATGTTCGTAAAACCGGCCCTCTTCCTTTGAGTCTTTGACACGTAACGATCCTCCGCTCATTTTTGCCTTTGCTTCATGCAGTTTCTGGGATTCCATGCATTGATAAGGTTGATACCGAATCCGATCATGAGGTACTCGATCAGCTAAAAATTCATCTTCTTGGATGCCTTCTTGCTCTCCTTTTTGATCTTGATAAATATCACATGCAAGTTATAATTCATATATAGAGTTGCATTGCGACTATTTCTTGCTTCGTGTAGAAAAATTGGGAGCCCAATAGCAACATACCTTTTATATTTCATTAGCTCCCATTCATCCACCCAAACTTTCAAAAGTATGTAAAATTTTGTAGAAATCGGAATCTCTCTCTCTCTCCTTTCCCTTTCTTTCTTTGTGATTGTTCTTTGAATATAATGTGAGAAGTAGAAAATTCTAACACCTTGGACTTCTTAAAAGGGGAATGAAAAGGAGAAAACTTCTCAAAAAAACCAAAATCGCCTATCTACTATAGGTTGGTTAAATTAGATACGCAAGGGGAGCAAAGCCACTATCCTGAGGGAGAGGTGTTTCTTTTTGTCCTTCAATCCCCCGTACGCATAGGTGCCTATATATTCTCTGTGGATGGACCGTTGCTTCACTAAAGCATGCCATGTGTTGAATGATACGGGCTTGCTCTACATACGGCCTTCAAAAAATTAAGCACTATTTGCTCAATGATTATTCTCTTCGTGTTCTGGTGCTTCTGTTTGTTTTTCTTGTTTCCGGTATTTTTTTTGTTTGTATGATTAGACATGATGCCCAAAGTTCACCGGTAACATTGACACTCTTAACAGGCCTCAAGTGATGAGTATGAAAATTACGAGGATGACAGTGATGACAGTGTGTGGAAGCGTTTATTGGAAGAAGTGAACAGTGGCCAGGTAAACGGAATCAACATAACTTGGGAAATTATGCCAAGTTACTCGATAGCTTTAGTATAGAGAAAAGAGGAAAGTAGTTTGGATATATTTGAATCTTATAGACTCGAACTAAGGTAAGCTATGACCTATGATGCACTGTCTCGTAGCATTTTTTTGAATTTGATACGTATCGGACACGTAAAGTCGTATACGGATTGAATAGGATAGGATACACACCTAGTAGAGAATTTGTAAATTTGAAAGCTGGATATGGAATTCGGATTATGTACATCCATCACTCCGATATAGGAAATGAAGAGCCGTGTCGAAAATCGAGTAAATATTACCATATTATGTATGGTAAACTGTATAAATCAATGAAAAACTACCCGAAAAATGAAGAGAACCACCAAAAAATTGTTTTATTTTTGTATTTTAATTGGTGTTTATAGATTTATTACGTGCAATTTGATCTTTAAACTTAAAATACTTACCTATGTGTCCTACATGTCTGAACCCGTATCCTCTATTTTCCAAAAATCTCTCACCGTCTCCGTGAATCCATTCCCATGCAAGCCTACAAACGGCCAGAGAAATAATCTTAGTAAAACCAAAACCGTCTATCCACTAGCTACAGGTTGGTTAATATTCAAACACCGGTGGGATCCTATTTTTGGTGTGCGAATATATTCTCCTTTTAGGTTGACCATTTTGTCGCTGAAAGCGCTCTACCTGTTGAATTATGGCCTTCCAAAAATCGAGTTATTTAATGTCTGGCTCAATGATTACCTCTCTCTTTGTGTTATGGTACTTCTGTTGTTTTTTTTTTTTTTTTTTTTTTTGACATGACGCTTTGAGCTCACTGGTAATGTTGGCGTTCTCAAATCTCAACAGCCCCCTCGTGAGTATGATGCGACAAAAATCATCGGGTTTATACAGGAGAAAATGAAAAGCAATTCCACTTCTACCGTCGATGAAACTTTAGAGGTAAATGGAATGATCGGCTCAATGATTTTTCTCCTTGTGGTTATTGTGCTTTTGTTTTTTGTTTCGGCGTTTAGACTTGATGCTTAATATATGCATGTTGGCCTTCTTTCCAGGCCTCAGGTGTTGAGTGTGATGAGAAAAAAACTGTGGAGTTTTTAAAGGAGAAAATGAGCTGCGATGCAACTTTTACCATCGATGAAACGATACAGGTAAACGAAAGATTATGTATTGTAAAATTGTGAGAGCTTGTTCAAGTACTGAAAGGTTATTTTAGTCTAAACCGCGAGCTTTGTGATTCTTAAAACTTGTATAATAATCTTGCCGCCTTCTCTAAATTTCAAGTATCCCTCTAGCATGCTTAATGTTTTGATTATTGTTATTATTATTGTTTTGGCAGACTGCAATTTCTGCTTTTCAGCATTTGTTCCAAAAGAAGTTCGAGGCTAACGAGATCGAGGTAAGGTCTGCTGATCAAGATATCATTTATTTGTTAATATGAAAGGGATTTCACTATCCAGTGGGGGTATCGGTCGCACTTTGGCTGACATTTTGCTGCCAATCCGGTTGCATAATTATTTGCAGCCAGTCAAATTAGGTTACTAATAAACAAGATATCATTTATTAAGTAGTCTTGAGAATTGGTGTAAATGGATGTTTATATGATAATTATTCAATTAATTAGGGCTTAATTACTTGGTTCGGTATTCAAATTACTATGTTTTGCATTTGCCAATAATCTTTATCTACTAATAGTCTAACTTCACTCTATATACATCAGGTATCTGTCACGTACCCTGATTATTGGATTACTTGGGAGGAAGCCCAATACCAAGACAAGAATGCTTCTATAAAGGAATTGGAGATGAGTGACATCGAGAACCATTTAGCTGTCATTAACGAGCCTGCACGTAGCGGAAGCACGAGTAGCGATTAATTAAAATGATGACTGCTGGTATATTGTGTCTTTCTTGGGACTATTACCTAACTATATAATGGATTTGGGATTTTATTTATGTATGGAGTCTGAAGAATATGTAAGGTCGATCTGGTTTTAGTACTTGAGTGCAAGGAATTTAGGTCGGGAACATATGGGGCTGGCCGGAGTTAGATAATTAACATTTTGTATCGATATTCCACTTGAACTAAGATTGCTATTTTGTCGATCGTCTTCCATGGTATGTATTCTTCTCGAAGCCCTTTTGATACACGAAAATATTTGAAATAGCAATATATCTCTTGAGCCAAGACATTAAAAATGCAGATGGGTACTTTGGTTTTAGATTACATAAAGCTTTGTAAGATATTTGCTTCCACACACTCCAGTTTTGTAACTCATATATGTAAATTGTCTTTTAACTTGTTGGGCACAATTAGTTCATATTAGTGTCATTGTAACATCAAAATTTAAGGTTCATTATACTGATTTCTAGTCCCTCCCTCTCTTTTTTTTTCTTTTTCCTTCTTTCTTTTCACCCCATGCTTTTGATTAATGCGTTCACGTCCCAAACCGAAAATCCGTGTAATTTCCGGGTACGGGTACATACGGCTCGGCGATGATCCGAAAATCTGAATAATTTCCGGATTCATATGGTTCGGCTGGCAATGATCCGAAATTCGGTTATTACAATCACATTTTGCATTACTACATACCCAAGTCAATTACAATACAACATACTCCTACGTGCAAGGTCCTGGACCAATCAGATGCAAGTACCTTTTTGGGGGAGGGGGCTCTTATAGAATTTGGGGATATAAAAAATCATTGAGGGTCTCTTATAGAATTTTCGGGATATGAAGGTATGAGATGCAACAATGTCATCAATAGAATTTTCGGGATATAAAGATATGAGATGCGGTGGTGCCATCAAGAGCCTCCACCGGCACAAAACAGTACCCGATATAAACTACTTTGATTAGGATTAGGGGCGTAAATGATGCGACTCGTATAAAATATTGATGTTCGGACTTGACTTGAGTTCGTTCGTGCAAAGAAAATATTGCTTGAGATTGGCTTGATTAAGGTTTAACTATGCTCGACTTGGGCTCGATTATACTCAACAAAATTTTAAGCAATTTCAAGCTCAAACTATAACTCGAGCAGTTCGAAAAAATGTTAAGTTTTTAAGTGAACGATGTCGGCTCGTCAAAAAAATACAAAAGAATATATGTTTTTTATATAATATAAGCTCGCGGACATTTTGAGTCAAACATTCAAAGTGGTCAAGTTCGGCTCGTTGAATTTAATGAACTACTCGAGTTCGATTAAATCATATTTAAACAATCATTTCACAAACCGGACATCGAGCTGCTTATAAACGGTTCAACTCGTTAATCCTCTACTTATGAGGCAAAATCTACTGCAAGTAGAAAAACAAATCCAATGAGATTTTTTCAAACTGATGACATGATGGTCTAAAAATTTGGTCCAGGACCAATATACTTATACCCAATGATAGTTCTGCTCCAGGGACACCATTGTAGGGACCAGAAATTTTTAAGGATAATGGTTTTAAATGACATAATATGAAAGATGTCAGACAAAAAGGATTATAAGAAAAGATTTTTGTCACAAAAGACATTTCACTAGTGAAAGTGAATTACGTTGATTTTCAGCACAAAACTAACGTAATTCACTATCATTTTCACTTTCACTAGTGAAATGTCATTTTTGTCAAAAATTCTTATAGTCATTTTTGTCATTCTAAATGTGTCATAATTGACAATAAACTAAAAATTTAATAGTGGTCAATGACCACCAAATTCAATATTTAATTCAATAGTTGAAAATTAATACACATGATTACAATCATCCATACGACTACATGTCTTTATTGAGTTTGATGTTCATTAAACACCATGAAATTTGCAATGGGACTACATGTTAGAATGGGATGACCGCCACGTATCTTTGATGACAAGTGACAACAATTACTCCATCTGTTTTTTTGTTTGTCACATTTCAAAATTTGCTCTGTTTTTATTTATTTACATCTTCAATAAAAAAATACATTTATAATACTAAAAACTCTTTTACCAACAAGTATTTTTTTTATTTAAATTTACTCCATCCGTTTTTTTGTTTGTCACATTTCAGAATTTGCTCTGTTTTTATTTATTTACATATTCAATAAGAAAATACATTTGTAATACTAATAACTCTTTTACCAACAAATTTTTTTTTTTAAAATTTTAAAAACAACTCTATAATTTTTTTTTTCAAAAACGAAAGGATCACACCAAATGCGGGGTTCGACCCCTGGACTCCCTATTGGGTAGCCAAGTTAGACCCTAAATGTACCAAGTACAACAAGTATTTTTTTAGAGTGTACCAACAAGTATTTATATCTTTAATAAAAAAATACTTTCCAATATAATATTTTAAACATATTAATTATTTTTTTAATATTTTTTTTCTTTACGATAAAAAAAAAAACAAAAACGGAGGGAGTATCATCTTCGTCCACTTTAGCATAACTTTGGCTTTAGTTATTGCTGGCTTGTCCTTTCTCGAGCTCGACGGTGCGGTTGTGGGGCTGCTAGATACAGTCATCATTCACCGGTGGTTGAGGCAGTCGTCGGCAAGGTGACCAGGATACCGAGAGGCGAGAGAGCTGTGGAAGCCGAGCGATGTATTCCTCCGCCTCTCCTAAGCGGAGCAGACAAGAGCGGCAGCGTCTTCAAGTTTTAAGCCGGCTTCATGATTTGGATCGCCAAGAGACTAAGCTTCCAGGTTTTGAAAAGGAGATTTGGCAGCATTTTAATCCATTAACTCCCCGTCCCCGGTTGGTTTTTCTGAAACCTTAGCTCCGTAAAGAACGAATCTTGTGTAGTTTTGTTTGTTAGAGTAAGGGAAATGTTTGATCCTGACGAGGAATTACAAAAGTATTGCAGATATGCGATGGACGTGAACGTGGAAAGAGCAGAAGCTGTGCTGATACACAAGAGATTATTGCAGCTGGCAGGGGCGGACGCAGCATCTCGGGTAAGGGGCAGTAAAATTTTCAAAGGCAAATAAAAAATTTAAGGGGGGGCAAACTATATGTATCGTACAAATGTTAGTGTATTTTTTTCGGATTAACGGGGGCAGTTGCCCCCCTTGGCTGTATGTAGGTCCGCCACTGGCAGCTGGCCGAGGATCCCAGTAACAGACCAACTTTTGAAGTTCATATATCTTGTCCAGGTAATACAGCAATCATGGATTTTTTTTAGGAGGATGAAGCAAAAACACAAATGGGTTAGCTAGAGAGATAATTATAGCAGGTTTGCATTGCATATGCATTACTTACGGTTTCTTTTGGTTGAGAAAGTAACCAGTAGCAAACAATTTTTTGGAGTGGATATGCTGATTTACTGGTGTATCTTGGTTGAGTCCAATACTTTGGTTTCTTTGTAAAATGAAGGTAATTAAATTATTCTTCTGCCTCATTGTCTTCATCAATCTCCAACCCTTGAGCTTGACAGTGAGGAGACAGGGTTAATAATGGAGTTTACATTGTGATAAAACTGGTCTTGAACTTAATGATAGCGATTCACTTGAAAATGATCAACGGAGCTCTTCTTCTGCATCTCCTGCAGGTTCATCCTACTTCTGCTGACAACGAAGCTGATTCTGATAATGGAATAGCTTCATCAAATAAGGAAGAGGCGCATAGTTTTACAAGTCGAGGGTATTGCATTGCATTGTTAATGCTTAGTGGTTTTAGTTCATTTATAGTGTCACTTGTTTCTGCCATCAGATTTTAGTTGATGTTCCTTTTCCTCCCCTACCAACTTGTCAAAATTCTAGAACACATCCTCCACCTACATTTGGTTCATTATCCAATCTTGAAGGTCTTGGATTGGTCATCCAAGTAATGAAACTGAAGAAGATGATGGAGAGAAGAATTTCATGTCTATACTTCAAACATCCGGGTAAACGTATTGTGTTTGACTGTTTTCCTACTTGAACTTTATTGAAAGAATGTTTTGGTGCTTGTTCGAGATTGGTTAATCTCTGTATTTTTATTCCTTCACTAGGCTGCCGACCTCTCACATTTTTGTACTACTGATGGCTTCTTATTGGTTGTCTATGTTGTTGTGGGGTGGCCTTACGAGGTACGCGGTTTTCAATTTTGTGTAATAATTACATAAAAACTTTTGTTTGACTTGACAATGTTCCATAGCTTTTCGTTGTGAATCTGAATTTCAAATAAGTAAGCAAGCAACTTCATCACGCCCCTACGCTTTAGACTACAGTTCCTGAGCCAAGACTAATGAAGAGGCCCGACACGTGTGCACCATAAATAGGGTGACAATGTTTGGCAGAGATGTTTGATCTCGTGGCCTCTTTGAATAACTTTAGTTCGTAGGATAAGTGAAGAAGTTAGTGAATTTGAATATATAAACACTCAGGAACATTATTTTCAATGTTTGAACCCGACACCTGCTTGCTTAATATTATATGATTTCTGGAAATGTATTCCTCCTGGTAGGGATTCATTCTGATTTCGTTTTTTGTTGATCGCTTTTAGGAAATAGAGCTGCTTTTTTTGAAAGGGAAATTTCAAAGATGGGGTAATTTGCCCCTCTGTTGTTACTAAAATGGGCTGTATTCGATATTCAAACACTCTGTGTTGCATTGCCTATAATCTTTGAGTAATGATAGAGGCACAACAAAAATTACACAACGCATGCCACAACATGATCTCTCACCCTTGATTTTGATGGGTGTTAATTGATTGTGATGTGGACCCATCAAAATCAAGGGTGAGAGATCATGTTGTGGCATCCGTTGTGTAATTTTTGTTGTGCCTCTATCATTACTCATAATCTTTTACCTTACCAATATATAGTCTAAACTTCACTCGTTACTTTATTTTTATTTTTATCAGGTTTCTGTCATGAACCCGATGACAAAGATAGGCCTGATAGGGAATTGGAAATGAGCAACATCGAGGAGGACTGACATTTAGCTGTCTTTAACGAGCTAGGTAGCCAAGGCTCGACAATCACCTTTGAAGAGTAGCGTTCAAAATGATCACAATTAATTATAGTGTCATCGTTGGGACTATTACAAAGATGTATATGTGACGGATTTGGGATTTTATATATCAATAGAGTTTGAAGAATATGTATGGTCTGTTTTTTATTTTTATGTATGGTCTGTTTTTATTCCATAAAATGCAAATCCTGGAAGTGGGCGAGATTGCCCATCCTCGAAGGCTAGACCGACAGCGTTGGGCGGGGAAATGGGCCGGACCGACAACGGGTTTGCGGGGAAAAGGGCGAAAAATGGGCAGGTTTGCCTAAAAATGGGCGAATTCGTTCATTTTAAGGCGGATGATAGATGGAGATTTTGAATTTCAAAAAAATGTAAATTTCGGATAAATTTTCAAAATAATGGATTAATGGTATAAAACGAATTTCCCCCCAAAAAAATTATATACCTAAAAAAAATAAATTATATATATATGGGGTGCACATGGTCCGGCTTTCCGTTTTTTTGCTGTTTTAAAACAAAACCATAACTAGGTAAAATCATTTAATCCGGTCCGGTTTGGATTGACTTGGTTACGGTTTTTTCCGGTTTTTGGTCTCTCTCTCTGTGTAAGGTGTATATATATACATACACACAACGTTATTTTATCATTTGTTCGAATTTGGATGATCGTATAAAACAATGTAAACTTTTTTTATTTCATCTTGTCATAGGTCTTATTAGGCTAGGGTCTCAACCTACGTGTGTGAGGTAGTTGCTTGAAGTATTAATAGATAATGAATAGAGATATGATAACTAAGGCGCTATTATTTGCAACACACCTAATCTACTCGTGCACAACAGTAGAACGACTTTTTGTGGTGCATTGTCGAACTGACTTTGATAAAATTGGTTCTCACAATGCACCGACGAAAAGTCGGTTCACTGTGGTGATCGGTTCTCACAAAGTCCTGACGAAAAGTCGGTTCTACTGTGTTGCACGAGTGGATTGTGTGTGCAAATAAAGGTCCTCATAATTAATAGTGTCGACATTCATAGACATATATATATACTGGGATGATATAGCAATTCCATACATGGAATTGCTATCCACATAAACATACACAAAGATAATATGTTTAATCTATGATGATACTAATATGTAGATCGTATGGTAGAAAGATTCATCTATTTCTTTCTACTATACGATTTCTATACTTGAATCTTTTTACTGGGAATTGTAGTCGTCTTATTTCAGTTAAAGTTTAAGACGCGAATTTCGTTTTCAGTTTATTTTCGTGAATTCTTGAATTAAACTAAGTTTACTCAGTTTAATTCAAATTCAGTGAAATTGCAAGATATAAAAGCATTTATCAATCCTAAGGATCCATCAGACAAATTGTGGATCCAAGACAACAATAGACAGATTTGAGTCTTAGATTTTGTATTTCAAATCTTATATATCTAGATAAGTCTGTATTTCTCAAAAATACATGTAATAGCATCTTTGTATTCATCTCAATTCTTTTAATTATATATATATCCGGTTTGGTCCGGTTTTTTCACAGAAAACCAAAACCAAATTATTTTTCACGATTTGATTTTTTACAATACAAAAATCAATCAAAAGCCATGATTTACGTATTTTCAGTTTGGACGGTTGGTTTGATTTCCTTTTTTTTTTCACCACTATATATATATATATACACATAAACTATTGAAAAAAACGTGTTTTTTTATTTTTATATTTTTTTAAAGAATAAAAAACGTGTTATAATATATTAAAGACGAATGTAGAATTTTAAAAAAAAGTATATATATTCGGTCCGGATTGGATAATCTCAAAAAAAAAAAAAAAAAAAAAAAAAGAGCTCAACATGACTCACTGTGTAAGATGGGGACCCACATTTCCCACGTCATGCTACATTCCCATCCTTCTGTGTCAGCATCCAATAAATAAAAAGCTTTCTCTTTTCACCTATTCTTTCTGTTTTTTTAAGATTTGTTCTTCAATGTTTATCCATTCCAATAATTCCTCAAAGCCCCTAATTTTATATTAATTGAAGCGGATTATCCTCTTTTGAATCGATTGGTTCAGATATATCCCCCTACAAATTCAGCTTTTGGTTTAAGAAATTAAGCTCAACAATGGTGATGGATGATACCGAGAGCTGTGGAAGTCGAGCGATGTATTCCTCTGCTTCTCCCAAGCGGAGCAGACAAGAGCGGCAGCGGCTTGAAGTTTTCAACGAAGTTCTAAGCCGGCTTCATGATTTGGATCGCCCAGAGACGAAGCTTCCAGGTTTTGAAGATGAGATTTGGCAGCATTTTAATCGATTACCTCCCCGGTTGGTTTTTCTGAAACCCTAGTTATGGAGGGGAATATTGTGTGCTTTTATTTGTTAATAGGTTAGAAAATGTTTGATTCTGATAAGGAATTACAAAAGTATTGCAGATACGCGATGGATGTGAACGTGGAAAGAGCAGAAGATGTGCTGATGCACAAAAGATTATTACAGCTGGCCGAGGATCCATGTAACAGACCAACTTTTGAAGTTCGTCTTGTCCAGGTAATATCAATCATGGATTTTTTTGAGGAGGATGAAGCAAAAACTTGAAGGAAAAAAGGTGGCTAGGGAGCCAATTATGGCCCACAGTTGATTTTATTTGACATATGTCCTTAGGTTGACCTTTATGAGTATAGGCTTGCATTTCTTACTTCTAGTTTCTTTTTGGTTGGGAGAGTAACCAGTAACAAATAAATATTTGGAGTGGATATTCTGATTTACTGGTGTAATTTGGTTGAATCCAGTATTTCTGGCTTCTTTGTAAAACCTATGTTGTTGGTCGGTTGATTACATCATTCTTCTGAGTTCTGCCTCAGTATCTTCATCAATCTTCAACCCTTGGTATGTGAAAATCATATGAAAATCAAATGATAAGGCCAATGGATTTTGCTTTGTGATAGAAATGGTTTTGAACTTAACATTAGTGGATCAGTGGAAAATGATCAATGAAGTTCTTTTGCATTTTCTGTTATTTTATTTGATCCTAGTCACTTAGTACGCTTCTCCTGCAGGTTCATCCTACTTCTGTTGACAACGAAGCTGATTCTGATGGAATAGCTTCATCAAATAAGGAAGAGGCGCCTAGTTTTTCAAGTCGAGGGTATTGTATTGCTTTGTTAATGCTCAGTAGCTTTAGTTCTGTTATAGTGTCACTTGCTTTTGCCATCTGATTTTGATGATGTCCCTTTTTCCCCTACCAACTTGTCAAAATTCTAGAACCCATCCTCCACCTACATTTGGTTCATCATCCAATCTTGAAGGTCTTGGTCATCCAAGTAATGAAACTGAAGAAGATGATGGAGAGAAGAATTTCATGTCAATATTCCGAACATCCGGGTAAACGTATTGTGTTTTCCTACTTGAACTTTATTGAAAGATCTTGCGCTGCTTGTGCGAGATTGGTTAATCTCCGTTTCTTTTATTCTGCATCGCGATTGTGGAGACACAAATTACAGATATCTCTTTGTTTTGTTCTAAATGCCCATTCTGCCTGATGCGTAAAGACTGGTTAGCCTGAATTCTGAGTAGAGTTTCTACCATCAATATTACTGCAGTTTTATTGCTTACGGAGATGCAATTGGATAACATATTGTAATTATTACACTTTCTTAGGTTATCTCGAGAATTCTTATCCAGCAGGTGTTACTTTTACTAAATGGTCTTCTCATCAACTATGAATCTTTGATTGACTAAAATAACGGGTTTAATCGAACCAGCTTTCCTTTTAGTGGGTGTAAAGTCATATGGCTTTTCATTTCCAGCTGCTTTGGTCCAGAGGTGCTGCATTACGTATAGACTGGAAAAGCATGACCTATTTGTTAGAGATTGCACATTATTGTAGTATAATAAGAATCTTGATTCCCATCAAGTTATAATGTTTATAGACGTTTCTTCCTGCAATTTCTTTCACTTCTGCATTTCAGATATCTCTGATAAAAATATATGATCATTTTGCCTACATTAAGCTCAAAGTGGTCCATTCCTTCACTAGGGTGTGGTCCTCACGCTTTTTTAGTTATGCTTATTTGAAGTTCTTCAGTTCATCTTGCAGGCCCATGCACGAGATCGCTTTTTCAAGTATTGATAAGCCAAAACTGCTGAGTCAGGTACAATTTTTTTTGCCTTCGCCTTATATGCATAAGATATTAAGATGTCACATCAAGATACAAAAAAAGGGGTGCGTGGCCATGCTTGTTTACAGTCAAACAATTTGCTAGTTTCCTAGTTGAACTGAGGAAAGTTATGATAGAAATTTGTATTATTTTTCTCGTTGATCAATTTACAGTATAAATACATCCTTCTTGTAGGAGTTACTGAACTTCGTACCAAAATTATAGGAAACTAACTCTCCAGCTATTCCAGCCTAACAAACTAACTGATATTCAAATTCATTCTGTTTTACAGCTATACAATTCTGTTTTATAGCTATACTATCTAAAATACACGTTGATTTTCAACACTCCCCCTCAAGCTGGTGAGTAAAGATCTTGCATTATTGTTGTGAAATGAATCCCTGTTGATTCCTTTTGTAAGAACGTCTGCCAGTTAATTGTGTGTAGAAAACATACGGTGTGCATATGGCCACTGTCCAACTTTTTAATAAAATGTCTATCTATCTCAATATACGCTTGGTCCCATCATGTTGCACCGGGTCATGAGCAATGTTTATGGCTGCATTGTTATCACAATATAACTTCTAGGCTTGGCATACTGCACTCGTAGGTCTTCTAGGATCTGTTTTATCCATAGTAGCTCACATACTCCTCCCGCCATAGCTCGAAATTCAGCTTCCGCACTTGTTCTTGCTACAACACTTTGCTTCTTACTCCATGTTATTAGATTCCCTCCTAAAAACGTGCAATATCCTGTGGTTGATCTCCAGTCCACCTGTCATCCAGCAAAGATCGCATCCCTGTATGCTGCAAGGTCCACTTCTTGGTTCCCCTCCTTCCTAAACATCAGCCCTTCCTAAACATTCTGTTTTACAACTATACTATCTTGATTCCAACATGAACCATTTTTTATTTTTGAAACAGATGGGAATATTCTGGATAGATATAGCAAATAGGCTTCCAGTTTGAATGCTGTTTACCACTTTACCTGCTAAAATTGATCAAACCGATATTTTGACATAGACGGATAAGGGTGGAAAAGTCCTGATTGAAATTCCTTTTGTAGTAGACTATTATAATGGGGTATAAAAGTATATCCTTACTGGATGAATGGTTTATAGGGATATGCTTATGCTTTTCAAGAAGTGCACTTGCGAGCAAACCTATATCTGCCTCCACTAGCTAAATCTATCATTTACTCCAGTGAAACCCTAGGTTGCTTGAATGTTGTATATGATTTTTTATTTTATTTTTTATTACGTGTTAAGGTCACTGATGAGCGTAACTCTCAATTCCTGTTTTCGCTGTTTCAATTCCTGCACGTGTATGTAGCTGCTCTTAACTCTCACCTTTGAATATGTAGTTGACATCATTACTTTCGGAAATTGGGCTGAACATTGAGGAAGCTCATGCTTTCTCTACTACTGATGGCTTCTCATTGGATGTCTTTGTTGTTGCGGGGTGGCCTTATGAGGTATGCGATTTTATTTTTGTGTAATTACTCAAAAAATTTTGTATGGTATTTTTTTTTACTGAAACGAAATGCATTAATATCAACGTTCAAACAATACAAAGATGGCTTTAAGAAGCCAATTAAAAAGATGAATTCTCTACTTCTTTCGTCTTTAGATAACTCTGAAGGGTAGACTAAAGCTTACAAAGAGGGACAAACACTTCACAAGAAGAAAAAAAACTCCGCATAGAAGAAAATAAACTACATCTTACAAAAAATGACCACTGAAAACTTTTGTGTGACTTGACAATGTTCCATAGCTTTTTGTTGTGCTTGTATCTGAATTTTATTTTTTTGCATGATAAGCATAAAAATGTTAGTGGTCTAGCAAGTGATAATCATCTTTGTCCACATTGTCTGCTGATTGTGTATTTCTTTATGTGTTGTTGGAAAAATTATTTTTGTGATTAATCTGTAGTCTAAGCTTTTTAAATGTATTAAACTGTTCTTAGGTCTTTCCTTTGTATGCTTATGATCAGTTTAGTTTCTCTGGAGCATGTAACCACTTTTATTAGCATCAATACTTCTGTTGCCAGATTCATGTGTATCTTAGTTTGATAAGCTTGCGGTGACATTTTTTTCGAGACATGGAGGTATTTGTTTTGATTAAGAAGTAGATGAACGGGAGGTATGAGATCCTTGTGAAGACTTTACTTTTACCATAACTACAGAAACAAAAGAAGCTGGTTTATATGGTTGTGAATGGGGAATGTTTGTTTTGGCTCTCCTTTATCTCAGCAGTACCTTCTAATGATATTGGTAAAACTTGTTTCGCAATGGTTTGGTCTTTGTCTGAGCATACTACCTCCTTTCCTAACCATCAGACATACAAGCAACCTTGGATGTTCATTGAAAACAAATTGCAGTTGCTGGTCATCAGTTATCTCTCCAATACGAGTAGCCTGCAATTTGCTTAGGGGTATTCTATGGTGTGTTTTGAATTGCATTTTTTCCCTAAAGGCTAAAGCTTAAGCTTTTGGAGAGGTTCAAGAAGTAAACACTTCATCACGCCCCGGTTTGGTGAAACTACAGGTCCTGGGTCAACTTAAGAGTCACAAAGACAAATAAAGAGGCCCGGCATGTGGGCACCATAATAGGGTGACTATGCTCAAATAGGCTGACAATGTTTGGTAGAGATGTTCCATCTCATGGCTTCTTTGAAAGGTTTAGCTGTAGGAGAAGTTAAGAAGTGAGTAAATTTACATATTCAAACACTTCAACAGCGTGGTTTTTAATGCTTCTTATTCGTTGGAAACAGTTTTTTAGTCATCCTGAATTTTGCTATGGTAAACGAATTTATGTTAAATATTTTGGTTGTGGTTATGTTTAAATGAAGTTATGTCCAATTTGGCTACTTGTAAAGATTGCCCAGATCAGTATATATTGTATGTAATCTTAGTGTTTCTAAGTTGCTCTTTGCGTGTTTGTATATTGCTGTTTGGATTGTCTTGGTTCTTTTATGATTTTCTTAGCTTCTGAGATATGACATGATTTTTTTATTATTAATTTCTTAAATTTGGTGGAACTGTTCTATAATTGTTTGTGTTGATACCCCTGCATGTTGCCTAAAGCCCATAACTGACAACACTACTTTCAATGTTCGCACCCCCACACCTGCTTGCTTGCTTTCAGTTTTTTTGTTTTTGCAATTTTTTTTATCTTCTTACGGATTACATTCTGATTTAGTTTTTGTTGGTCACTTTTAGGAAACCGAGCTGCTTAAAAGTACACTTGAAAGAGAAGTTTCAAAGATCAAGGTAATTTCCCCTTGTTTGTTATAGAGATAAAAGAGAGGAAGAAGAAGATGATTAAGAGAAAAGTTTAACTCTTATTATTTTACTTGAATAAACAGCCTCAATTAAATAGGCATATTACAAGACTCTTGAACTTAAAGTAAAAGGCATGCTTATCTAGGAAAGAGAAAAAGCAACAAAGTAATAAATACTACTTATGATACACTTTATAGAGTGGGTAGTAATAAGTGATCCTTGTAAGGATGTAACCGGCCTATTTACTAAAATAAAACATGTAACAATATGATACATAAACTATACTATGTATATATTCAATATATTCAATACTCCTCCTCAAGCTAGGATGTAGATATCTAGCAGACCAAGCTTGTCAATACACTTCAGAAGGGAGGTGCTAGGTAGACTCTTAGTGAACACATCAGCCACTTGATTTCTTGAATTGATATAAGATAGGAAAATCTCTCCCTTCACCATCTTCTCTTTGATAAAATGCCGATCAATTTCAATATGCTTGGTCCGGTCATGTTGTACCGGATTCTGAGTGATTTCAATAGCCGACCGATCATCACCGTAAAGACAAGTTGGAGTAGAAACAACAAATCTTAGTTCCTTCATAAGTTTCGCACCCATAATATCTCACACATACACACCGCAATTGCCCCGTACTCACCTCGATTTCCTTAACTTCTGGCCACAACTGATTGTTTCTTACTTCTCCAAGAAACCAGATTTCCAAAGACATAAATGCACCAACCTGAGGTTGACTTTCTATCAATATTGCACCCTGCCCAATCAGCATCCACATAGGCCTCGATTCTGTTATTTCCTTCTCTATTAAATAGTATACCTTTTCCAGATTCCCTTTCAAAAACCTTAAGAGCCTAACTCCGCCTTGTAGTGAATTTCTTTAGGTGAATGCATAAATTGGCTAAGAGTACTAACGAAAAAGATATGTCCGGCCTAGTATGAGATAAGTAGATTAATCTTCCAATAAGTTTCGATACCTTTCGCTTCAATATCTGTACCAAAGATCATCCTTCCCAAAATTGACGGTATTATCGAGGGGTGTGCTAACCGGTTTGCTCCCCAACGACATCCATAATCGATAGTAAGTCCATAGTGTATTTCCTCTGGGTGAGTATGATACCCTTGGATGATCTAGCAACTTCAATACCAAGAAAGTACTTTAGTGTGCCTAGATCTTTTACTTCAAATTGATGTTTTAGAAAGTTCTTCAAGTAGCTGATCTCTTCTTCTGAGTTTCCTGTGATGATGATGTCATCAACATAGACAATGAGAATAGTGACTTTGCCAGACTGATCATGTTTGTAGAACATAGTATGATCACTATGGCCTTGATGATAAGAAGCTTCCTTCATAGCTTTGGTGAATCTTTCAAACCAGGCCCTTGGAGATTGCTTTAAACCATAGATGGCTTTGTTTAACTTCAGAACATGATTAGGTTTAAGTCTAAAACCAGGTGGATAGTGCATATATACCTCTTCTTTTAAATCCCCATTTAAGAATGCATTTTTAATATCCATCGATAAAGAGGCCAATTACGAACAAAAACAATGGAAATTAGGATTCGACCGAGTTTAACTTAGCCACCGGAGCAAATGTTTCATTAAAATCAACCCCTTGAGTCCGGGTAAAACCTCTTGCAACAAGTCTTGCTTTGTATCTCGTTAATGGTACCATCCGGGTTGTGTTTGATGGTAAAGAGCCATCTACACCCAACCGGTCTTACCCCCGTGGTTTAGGAACACAATCCCAAGTATGATTCTTATCTAAAGCAGATAGCCTTCCTCTAAAACAAGATGTTTCCACTTAGGTTGACTTAAGGCATGTTCAATGGATTTAGGTATACTGCTAGAGTCGATATTAGACAAGAAGGCTTGATAAGAAGGTGAGACTTTACTATAGGCCACAAATTTCTGAATAGGGTGTTGAGTACATTCTCTCCTACCTTTTCTAAGAGCAATAGGTAGATCGACTCAAGAATAGGAGGTGAAATGTCATGGGTGATCCGGATGAGGTAGGTGAAGGAGATGAGGAATCGGATGAGGAATTAGGTGAAGTAGATGAGGAATCGAGTGTTGGTTGGTCCGGATTTGAGAATTATTGGGGTTTTCGGCATTCGGGGGTACCCAATTTTTTCTCGGTGTAAATAATGATCTCTTTTCCGTGTGATGAATATGAGTGTCATTGGGAGTATCAACACTAATAGGCGGGGTGATGGCGAGTTTCGGTGATCAAATCTTGGTCGGTGGATTTAGTTTCGGACTTTAAAAAGAAAGGCCGATCTTCAATGAATGTAACATCAAATGTGATGTAGGTTTTATGAGTTTTAGGGTCAAAACATTTATACCCCTTTTGTAGGAGAATAGCTAAGGAATATGGTTTTAACGGACCTAGGATCAAGCTTCCCCTGTTGGGGTTATGATTGTGGATATAAGCGACATCCAAATATCTTTAGAGAGATATCGAGATGAGTTTTGGGCAAGGATAGATGCTTTTTAGGACATTAATGGGGGTCCCGAAATTCAAAGATCCTAGAAGGCATTCTATTGATCAAATAGGTGGCGAAGTTAGGACGGCTTGACACCAATAGAAGGTAGGAACATTATAGGTGAAGATCATGGTTCTGGCAATTTCTAGGAGATGTCGGTTTTTCCTCTCAGCTACCCCATTTTGTTGTGGGGTGTTAGTGCAAGAGGATTGATGAACAATCCCTTTTTCAGTAAGGAAAGGGGAGAGGTGTGAATTAAAATATTCAAATCCCCATTGTCGGATCTTAGGATTTGAATTTTGGTTTTGAACCGAGTTTCAACAAAGTTATAGAAGTTGGTGAATATGGCTGTGACATCAGATTTTTGGCTCATAAGATATACCCAAGTGGTCCTAGAATGATCATCAATAAAAGTAACAAACCAAGGTTTTTTTGATAGGTTAGGGACCCTAGAAGGACCCCAAACATCAGTATGAACAAGAACAAAAGGAGCAGTGGGTGTATAAGGTACAGACTGATACACACTTCTAGTCTGTTTGCCAAGAATGCAGAACTCACATTTTAATTTTTCCATACAGATTCCAGAAAATAAGGAAGGATACAACTTTTTTAAGTACACAAAATTAGGATGGCCTAGTCTAAAATGTAAATGAATAATCTTGTTACATTTAGAGTCTAAACTAGCCACTAATCCTCTTGGTTCTTCTAAGGTCTTGCTATGAAACAGTACGTGACCTCCTTAGTACTCTTAGCACCGCCAATCTTCATCATAGACTTCGGATCCCGAAACTCACAATGGGTATCCGTAAAAGTTAGTCGAACATTTCCTATCTCTACAAAACTCGTTTGACGAGAGAAGGTTACAATTTAGATTAGGAACATAGAGGACATTTTCTAGGGTAATGGTAGGTTCAATTCTGACTCTGCCTTTTCCTAATACTCTTTTAGAGGAACCATCAGCTATAGTAACATGTTGGTGAGATTCAATACTTGAGAAAGTTTCAAAAACAGAAATTTCACCTGTCATATGGCTGGTAGCTCCAGAGTCAACAATCCATTTTTGCCCTTCATGAGCTGTAGCTCCAACCAGTGATTCAGTAGGCTGTGGTTGGAGTTTGCTAAACATCAACTGAAGTGTGTTCATTTGCTCTTCAGTGAATCCTTGCCTCTGTTCAGCCACACTATAAGCCTTGTTCGGCTCATGGCCTCTATCCCCTGTTTTTGCTTGCTGATTTTTGAGAAGGTGAGGAGGTTTTCCATGCAACGAAACCATTTTTTCCCTCGGGTGTCCTTTCCTTTTACGGTGGTCACATAGAAGGTTGGCCCAATTCTCACTCCTTTTGTTTTTGTTAAAGGCCGCATTGGTCGCTTCGATTCGACACTTTAAAGGTCAAGATGCTCCTCCCGGAGTTGGTAGTATTCCTCCAGCCATAGGCATTACTCCCCTCCTGCACTCCTCCTTCCTTAGAATGCTGAAAGCATCATTTATAGAAGGAAAGGGAGATATGGCAAGTATCCTTTCTCTGGCTGCTTCATAAGTTGAGTCTAGACCTCCCAGAAAATCCAGCAACCTTTGTCCCTTTCCAGCTCCTTGTTATGAATATCAGCATCATCAGTGCATTTCCATTCCTTGATAGTAAGTTGGTCATACTCTTCCCACAGATTGGTTAGAGTATTGAAGTATTCATTGATTGGCTGTCCATTTTGGACTGAATTCCGAAGCTTAAGTTTCAGTCCATACACTTGGACATAGTTACCTTCATTAGAGTATAGTGACTCTAGCTTCTTCCAAATACTGAGGGCTGATTTGGCATACAGAAAATTAGAGCTGATTTTTTCTACCATGGAATTCATAAGCCATGATCTAACAATGGCATCTTCGGTTTCCCATGTATCAAACTCCTTTGAGTTTTTGTCGGTAGGAGGTATGGAGGATCCAAGAGGTATCCTTTCTTTCCTCTCCCTAGGACATAAGTATAAACCGACCGTGACCAAGATAGATAATTCGGTCCGGATAATTTTTTGGAAGTAATTTGGAGTGATGGATTATCAACTCCATTGAAAGAGAGTGAAAGAGGGGAAGGATTAGATTCATTTGCTTGTCATTTTCGATATAACGAGGAAAAAAAAACTGAAAACCGATTTCTGAAGTATTTTCGTGGCTCTTGCTACCATATAGAGATAAAAGAGAGGAAGAAGAAGATGATTAAGAGAAAAGTTTAACTCTTATTATTTTACTTGAATAAACAGCCTCAATTAAATAGGCATATTACAAGACTCTTGAACTTAAAGTAAAAGGCATGCTTATCTAGGAAAGAGAAAAAGCAACAAAGTAATAAATACTACTTATGATACACTTTATAGAGTGGGTAGTAATAAGTGATCCTTGTAAGGATGTAACCGGCCTATTTACTAAAATAAAACATGTAACAATATGATACATAAACTATACTATGTATATATTCAATATATTCAATATTTGTTACTCACATACATGCTAGAATTGTCTGTTTATGAATGACATTGTCCTGAATATATTCAACTTAGTTTCCAGGAAGGCTTATGCCATTTGTTCTGTGTAATTTATGTGTGTTGGTGCCATAGCATCACCTTATGCACTCTTGAAACCCTGCTTTCCAACTATTTTCACTGCGAAGCTGGTCATGATATGATTGTCATCCTTTTGCTGCATAGATGTCATTTCTTGTAAATGGTGTCCTTTCCTCTTTCTGATTTGTAATTGTCAGCAGCAGCCTTTTTCAGAACAATCTGCACCTGATATTGCTGAGCAAAGTAATAAAGAAAGCCATGCCCTTTCAGAATATGTGAAAATTCCTGCTGACGAAATTGATGTCTGGGAAATTGATGCCCACCAATTAAAAGCTGAGAAAAAGATTGCATCTGGATCATTTGGTGATTTGTGAGTTCCACAATCCTTGCAGCATTGTGTTTGTATAATTCATTTACACGAGGTCTTATTATTTTCCTTCATCAGGTACAAAGGGACATATTGCAGTCAAGAAGTAGCCATAAAAGTTCTTAAGCCGGACAGAGTAAATATAGACATGCTTAAAGAGTTCTCCCAGGAGGTTTTTATTATGAGGTTTGTTGTGCGACACTTTTTTTTTCCGGGGTTGGGATGGGTGTAAAAAGACATTTGGAAAATTAGGTTTGTAACGATGGCGTTGTAAGGCCTTCTTTTATGTCTCAGATGTCTACTGGTGGAACTGCCTATTGTTTCTGAACAAGTGGACAATTTTTTTGTGTGGTTTGTGATAACTTTGTGCTATATTTCTCGTCAGTATTGTTCTTTCATGAGCTTATGAATTCTAGTTTTCTCTGGTTCTTGCAGTTCACCTGTCTTCTTTAACATAGTGTGTTGGTTGCAGAAAAATTCGCCACAAGAATGTTGTACAATTTTTGGGTGCATGCACAAGACCTCCAAATCTCTGCATTGTGACAGGTGGCTTTTGGATTCTGTGCTTACAACTTCGTTTGATGTAAATTTCAAATTGGATATATTGATGCTTTTTATTACATCTTGTTTGACTAAATAAATTTTGAACTTTTCTTGTTATCCTCAGAAGGCAAACACTGTCTCCTCCGATCATTAAACGCTTAGTATGCTATAGACGTTTATTTGTGCTGATGCATGATTTTCTGATGTTCTTGCTTGTTTTACAATCAGAATTCATGCCGAAAGGGAGTGTGTACGACTTTCTACACAAACAAAAGGGCAGCTTTAAACTTTCTGCTCTACTCAAAGTGGCGATGGATGTTTCTAAGGGGATGAACTATTTGCACCAGAATAAAATAATCCATCGGGATCTAAAGACCGCAAACCTTCTGATGGATGAACACGAAGTAAGCTGCTTTTCGAAAATCTGCATGTGATATCCATCATTGATATTATGCAGTTGCTAGTTAGTTCTCTTTATTTTGATCGTCTAATGATGCGAGGCCATTAGGCACTATAAAACCACCCAGTGTGTTGACTAGATTGTTTGGAATTAGAAATATTTGAGACTTGGAGTTTTAAAATCACTTATTAAGTCAATATAAGACAAGTTAAAGATGAGATTGGTGGTTTTAAGACGCTGATAACAATATCTTGCGTTCATTGTGTGAGGGAATGGTTAGGTTTGGTTTGCAGATTGCCGATAGCTAGGGCACGTTGCTAGTAAAGTATCATGGCTACTGTGCAAGAGAAAAGCTAAATTTGATTTTCATAAATTGACTAGTGTTGACTTTCAGATTCTCTTTATTTGTTCTATTAGTGGTATTACTCGTAGTCGCTACCATTTTAACAGGTGGTCAAGGTTGCTGATTTTGGAGTTGCGAGAGTGGTATCGGAAACAGGAGTCATGACTGCAGAAACTGGGACATACAGATGGATGGCTCCAGAGGTATGTAGTTTCATGGTGGAACAATTACACTGACTGTGTCGAGCTTTGCTGACATGCTTTTATTCTACTTTTTCAGTTTTCAGTGTTTTATCATGAGATTAGGGTGAGGGGGCAAAACAGTGAAGACTAGGTGTGGTCGAGCCGGGTCGATACTCACCCGAGCTCAAGTTTGACTAACAAAACTCTATCGCATACTCAAAATATTTCGACTCGTAAACGCGATTATATTTTAGAATCCATCAATTCTTTATTCAAATAGGGTAAAATTGAACTTGACTCGACTCATAGTTAGTGATGTACGTAAAATATTATTTATAATAAATCTGGTATATGGTTAGTAAATAAAGCTTAATAGCTTGCAAGAGTCGAATAATAAATTTTAAAGCTCGAGATCAGCTCGATTTATTAGTTGAGTAGATCGACTAGAATTTGAGCTCGAAAAAACCCGAATGGAGTCGAGTATGAGTAGCTCACGAGTAGTGCGATTCACTTTGAGCCTAGTGAAGCCTGATCCAGAGGAATATCTAGGAGTTGGGATTTTGATTACAAATTTAATGCACTTTTGTCTTGAGAGTTGGGAGGATTGACATAAGCAAGGAAAGTGTTGAGCTTTAGGGGCTGCAAATAATGTTCATACATATACTATGAATCAGAAACAGTTTTTAGTTTTGATTTTAATTTTCTTTCCCACGAATGTGTACTGATATCTTAATCGACCCACATGGACAGTCTTTATGTTTAGCAGAAGTTGTTGAATATTCTGGTAGTTTGAAATGATATTATGTCCATTTGAAGGTAATAGAGCACAATCCCTATGATTACAAGGCGGATATTTTCAGCTTTGGGATATTGTTGTGGGAGCTTCTAACTAGAGAAGTAAGGGTTCCTGTGCATTCCATGATTACATTAATACGCGTTTCTTTAAAGTTGACATATTCATGATTTTTTTCCTTCCCTTTTAGATTCCATATTCCAGTTTGACACCTTTGCAAGCTGCCATTGGGGTGGTGCAGCAGGTAAAAAACATATGCAATTTGGATTTTGGACTAATAGATGAAAAATATTATTTACCAGCTATACCTTCTATGGCTGCGGTAATTAGGGTTTAAGACCTTCAATACCGAAACAAACACATCCCAAATTGGTGGAACTTCTTGAGAAGTGTTGGGAACAAGATCCAAGTTTGAGACCAAATTTCTCAGAGATTTTAGAGATTCTGCAGAAAATTTCGAAAGAGGTTAGTCATTCTTCATTACCATATTCTTGCTGAATGTATGTAGTGGTGGCCATATAAACCAGCCTCGATTAGCAGGAAGGAATGGTGTCTGTGTGCCCCCGTGAATTTTTATATGAAAACTAAACAGATAAAACAATGTGCCCCTTAGTGAACCAATAGATTTTTTCTAGATCTGCCACCGGTTCTTTTCCATGGACTAAATCTAGATGTTAAAAACAGGTTGGAGAAGAGGGAGAAGATCGGCACAAGGATAAATCGCTAGGTGGATTTTTCTCCTCTTTAAGAAAGGGCCATCATTGAGAAATTGACGTGTGTGTTTAAGGAACCTCTGACGTAAATTTAATCGTCCTTTTTATTAATAGAAATTGATCATCCGGTTAAAAAGTTGGTGGATTTTTCTCCTCTTTAACAAAGGGGCCATCATTGAGAAGCTGACTTGTTCAAGGGAAAGAAAAAAAAGAAATCCCCGCAGGTGTACAGTAATTTGTGTTGCTAGTCTCTGGTAAAAGCATTTCTGTTTTTGTGTTTTCTGTCTAATCTTGTAATTTGTTTATGTCCTTTGATTTGAACTATAAGTGTTTGTTAACTTCATTTAATCGCACAAAGTTTACATTGGTACATTGCTGAAGCCACATGTGTAACAACATACTTTTACACGATGATCGATTGATCATGGTGGAAGGAAGTCGTATCAATCGATTGATTGTACATGGTTGACATCATCCTATGATGAGAAGTTGTCGAGCTCGAACGGTGAGCTGTATTCGAGCAAGTGCGTACATGCATTGCAAAGCAATTTGTGCTTGTCTCCGTACAAGAACCCCACGAACAACGGCTTGCAGCTTTACAAGGCTCCTCAATGCACGAAAAGCCCGTTTTGCCTAACAATTTATGAAAGAAAAACGACAAGAGAAACTCATACATGAATGAAACAGGAATGATAAGCTTTGAGACAAGAAGAAACAAATGCTATTGAGAGATTAACTTACAAGATGGGCTTTAAAGCATGCTTGAATCTTGATGGCAGCAAGTTCTTCTCTAGAGAAAAACGGGACTATCTTTGATCTAGGAGTCGAGTTTGCTACACTGGTGAAACTCCCACTGGTATTGTAATGGAGAATGATTGCACGAGAGGACGGTGACCGTGAGATTGATGATGATGATGATCGGAACAGCTTCTTTTTAGCTACTTGAAACCAACTTCTTCTTCGCGGCATTTCCTCACTACCTTGTTTTGTGAAGTTATTCAACTCTTTTTTGGTAGGCCAAGATTTGCTTTTGTGTTGGTAACTTAGGGATGTGCTCCACAATATATGCTCATTAAACAAAGACGGTCATATATTTTCCCCTTGATTGTTGGATCTCATAAACGTGGGGGGATGATAATCACTTCCTTTGCTTGGTTTTTTTTTTTTTTACTTTGTGGGATTTTTTGAAACATTCTTTAGTCAATGACCACGCATTGGATCTACCTCAAACAAGGTCATCTACTCCACTACTGTAGAAATAAAGGTAACATTGTAAGGTACTTATTGAATTACCCACCCTTTTTTCGGGATGTTAAATGGTTTCCACTAAAAAAAAAATTATAAGAAGAATGTTAAATGGTTGGATTGGAAGGTAGAAATTTAAATATTTAACATAAATGTCTTCATATGGCCCTTTTAAATGTGGTCGAAATGATTAGAGGATGTCAATGGATCCCCATAAATTATTATATATAAGCATAAAGAGCGCAATAACAAATATTTACTCCCCCGAACCAAGCGTCAATTTCGATATTTCAATTCTTTGCATCCCAATGCTCTTCAATGGTCTTTCAAATGTTGCGGTCGACAATTGTCTTGATAAATAATTATCGGTTGACCGGATCTGTTGCACATCAATCTTCTCATTCTTTTGCAAATCATGAGTAAAGAATAACTTGGGTGAAATATGTTTTGTTCTATCCCCATTAATATAGCCCAATTCAATTGAGATATGCGCAGATGCATTGTCTTCATATAGTGCGGTTAAATGATTTTCATTCTCATCTAGACAATGTCTCAATGAATAAATGGTAGCATTGATTGTCTCGATCGTAGTTGCATAACGTATATGTCATGTACTATTAACTTTGTTAGAAAAACCCAGTGGGAAAAAAACTAGACAAGGTAAATAGTTCATGACATATGCGTTTATGTGTTGCACCGATCTTGCCTCATTAAAAACCTTTAACTAAGAAAACCACTTTGGGAAAAACTTGGTTAAAGGGAAAAAGAGTACAATCATTGGTTTTAAGACCAAATCCACACAAAAGTTTTGAAGTTGTCGCTCTTCCTGACGACAACTATCTTTCAAATGTACGCATTCCATTATTATAAACACTTATTATCCAAAACCGATGTAGGAATAATCTTAGTGAACAAATCTATGAGATTGTCACTAGAGCGTACTTTTGCATATCACTCTCTTTTAGAGTTTATTGGATAGTCGAATGTAGGGGCTAATAAGCGTCATTCCCACTACTAACTTGTGCAACACATGCAACACAATCAACACTGTAATCAGCTAAATAATGGGGGAAGTAATATAATCGAAATTTGCATGCATATATTTTCACTATCATGCATCGTAATTCCTTTAAATTTATGACATTAACAATGCATTACTTACATATATTCCTTTCTCAATAGGAATCTTCTCAACGGTCATACTACATCAACATGAATGTTAATGACCTTAACCATTTGCATGTTGCGATTGTCATATTAATTTATTTACGAAATCCACCAAGGATTTTCATATCAATATTAATGTCTAACGACCCGTAAATATACCGTCATGACATAAAGTTACCGCGGATATATTAGTTAGCGGAACATTATATTATCTATAATGGGAGAATATATTTGATCATTAACAAACAAATATTTTCAATTCAAACTCAACCTCAATTGCTTATTTCATTTTTACCTAGTCCGAGTGTTTATGACACTCTATTGATGACTTCGTCTTGGATCCGAGATATAATAATAACAATTAAAGAGGCAAATATGTCGTCGACGACTATTATATTTTATTATAAATTTCTCCCATAAAATTCATTGCTAATTTGATATTAGCATAAACCAATTCCTTATCAATGTATGTATTGGTTGTTCCGCAACCCCAATATTTAATCATCTGTCGCACGTGCAATTTTTTGTTTTGGGGTTTTCGTCTACAAGACGAATCTCTTTAAGAGATTTCATGAGTATCGAATATCAATAATAAATTGATCATTCTTCCGCGGATTTTTATCTTTAACACCGATCGGTCTTCTACGCTTCGGCGTAGAGAAATATCTTTAATCATACTTGTTGGTGCATTTATAAATAATCACTCATTTAATTTCAATATAGGCATACGGCATATTACTTGTTAAATACTACAAGTAAGATTATTTTCGCGATTCGATTAAACGATGCGTGGAAGATCGTTTATCTTGTTAAAATTTCTCGGCATTCTTTTATTCTAACATGAGATTTTCTTTATCTCCCCCTAATGCCGAGAATCGATCTTCATCGAACATGTAGCACCGAGCTATACATTGATGCTCTTTTATTCGCTTCATGCGATTTACTATATCACTATGTGATTTTAGATTCTTCAAGAATCGTTCGAAAAAATTCACGTTATATTTAGAGAAATCACTAGAATGAGACAACGAACTTTTGGTTCGTTTCTCCCTCTTTCTCGGAAAATATTTGATATATGCAAAATGTGCATAAAATCTACCCTTCATGGGTTTGATATCAATGAATGATATGTGAACTCATAGTTCATTTATGTCGAAGTTTGTCACGAGATATAATTCATATTGGGTTTTCCTCCCCTCATTCTCGGACAACATTTTCTCATAATTGATATGTCAAAAATTTGAAATAACCCGTGACGGATTCAACATTTTAATGTGAGATCCTCTTATGCGGGTATCAACAAACTTCTTTTATCTTTTTCGATTTGTGGAGAAATTTTGTCTCATATAGAGATATTATATCCGTTCTCACAATTATGAATACAATGTATCGAGTTATACCAATTTTCTTGAATCGCCATCCCAATTCTAGTCGGATTCTCACATAAAGAATGTTTATAACCACAATATTCAGAATCACTATATGCATCTTAAATACTTAATTTTGTCGCATTCATTTCACAGAATGACTGTGATGCATCTCATATAATATGATACATATATCATTGTTTTAAATGATGCATGTAGTATCGCCTCACATTCTCTTCGTGGAATGGACATATATCATTATTTTCAAACACATTGTTTATACACATTTCATCGGGAAATAGTATATAAAGCAAATATTTCAATCTCGATATAACACCCATATTACTCAAAAAAAATCGAGACTTGAGAGAGCATAGTGCTTTATTTCAAACAATTTTGTTTCAATATAGCACTTGCATATTGCATTATCATTTGCATCTCTCGTTAATTCTTTTGAGAACTTGTTTCTCAATATAACGTGCGTGTCGCACTATCGATGAGGCAATTTAATTGCCCTCATGTTCCGGCTCCATTTCTTCCTTAGAACGAAATGAGCAATTAATTTTTTCAAAGTATAACAATTGTCACATAATATAAATGAATTTCAATGATTAATTATTTTAAATAGAAAATTATATGTATCGGTTCAAGCAAATCAAATTGATATTGTAAATGCTAGTGGATCCGAGAGACAATTATCCAAAGATACAATTCGTGAATCAATCATTATGAATAATTTCACTCAATAATAAAGCATTATAATATGTTGTCATATTCATTCTTACCACAACTAGGCAACGAATTTTGAATTATAGATCAAATGCGTCTTACAATCAGAGACGACCATATACATGGTATTCATTTTTCAAAAACCACAGGTTGAATATATCTCGTTTGTAATAAAGATATGTATAAATAATCACATTAATGATTATCACTATTCTTACAATAATCATAAAAAAATAAAATCTTTTCATTGAATAAACAAATATGATTTTATTTATTAAAATCAATGCAAACACTTTTACCAAAATACAATGAATGCATTAATTACTTCAATGATCATGCAATTATTGTAAAGTTATGGTTAATATCAATTCAATTAACTAAATGATATGGCAATATAATGTATTTTTCATACAATGTCAATTTAATTTATAGTCGAAAATATATTGATAAAACATAAAGTAACGTATAAGCGATATAAAAATTCCCACGCCGTTTCAAAATAATACAAAGATAAGAAACCAATTTATTTATTCATTTACCACAAACGATGCTAAAATTTCAAAAGCATCGTGTAAAATAATTTCCTCAAAATTACAACCAATTATATATTAGGATCGTATCAAGAATGTCCTCGTCCACGACCATAACCCAATATTAATACACTGAGTCGCATTCTTTATAAGGAATGAGTGTCATTATTTAGTCCGGACTTATTAGTCATATCAGTGATAACTCAGTGTTTTCATATCCCACATATGTGGGACTTTTATTTATTTAATTATGACATAACCATCACAATTAACTTCGTATGAATCACGAATCATTTCAATCGGTAGTGCCACTTCAAGGGCATACCATTACGATAAAATATCATTTATCGATGATCATATAAATTTATTGATATATTCAGTAGATTTATATCTCTGAATTCCAAATCACTCGTGGAAACATGTCTTTTTCAATGGAGTTCAGGTCCTTAGTTATTTTTATGAATAATACGTCCACGTTTTTGCTGTGAATCTCAAGTTCACTTTTACAAATATTTGGAATGTCCGACGTTCAAATATGTGAATTTTGTATTCACTTTCGTCATTAACGATATATCCATTTTTGTGAATTTTATATTCACTTTTACGAGCTTTCCACATGTCAGATGGACTTCAAATCCATGTATATGCTCGTTTGATATATGATATATTGATCATCTGATGATATATTTTTCAAATTGTCTAGAAGACAAAATATTGCCGCCTTAGATATTAATCGTTTAGGGATTCATCTAATTGATCGTGTAGATCACATTTTAATATGATATTGACTTGATCCATCATTATATTCATATAGTCAATATCATTAGCTTCCTTAAAATATGGAATAATATATAATATACACAATAATATGCTTGTACAATAAATTAACAAACAAAATTTTACCTCAATGCTTCACCACTGATGTAACATTGGACAAATTTGATCCGAGATTCAATAGTGGTTTTTCTCAATAATACAATCCATCCCGCATTGAAGCCTTGATGGATATTGTTGCTATCGTCGTGATGGTCGACAAAAAAATCGATTTCTCCGGATCAGACTCTACAGGCACGACCCGAGTCAAATTCCGGATTAGTTGGGTCCGTTGGTCCGGGGGCTTTAAGCAAAATTAAATAAATCAGTACTCCATTTTATCAATGAATTCATATGTATAAACATTGTGCAGATTGAAGGCAATTTTGGTAGATTATAACAATGAAATATTTTGCCGGTAGTCTCGTGTAATACGTGATCATATATTTATAGTAATCTTGATATGATCACTATGATCAAGACCATTAGAACAAAGTAATCATATATGATAAAAGATGAGTATAAATGTATAACTAGAAATTTATATAATATATTTAATAAATCACTTCCCTGATGGCTATGACAGATGCGGATTGATGCTAAAGTTAACGTGTATGGCTAACAATATGTCCACTCTTATTTTTTATGAAATAGAAGAAGGGGAAATTTTTTTTTTCCAACGATTTTTTTTGTTTTGATATTTGTCTACACTTGACGGGTTCAATAACAAAGTTTTTCTCTAGGACACAGCTTTTCATTATCAAAGAGAGCAATCGGTCGGATATGTGAATTTCCACATGCAATAAACCGTAGGTATCACATTTTTTACTTTCGACATCATTATTATTTTTCGTGAGCATAATGTGTCACATTATGAGGTGTCAAAAATATAAAAAAAAAAAAAATACAAGTGTATTTCTTGAAGTAAAAGAAAAATTAAAAAATATAGTGCCGAAAGTAATTACGTGGTGCCTTAGAATGAACCCGTCTAAACCGTTGTGTACTAATATTTTTCCAACAAACGCATTTATTTGCACCACACCGACTCTACTGGTATACACACCGACTCTACTCATACACCACACTACATTTGTCAGAGTAAAATCGATCGACCTTGTGGAAGTCGGAAAAAATCCCCACTTAGCTAGCTCCTCATCAAATAAATACATAAGAAATATGAAAAAAAAAATGGAAAGCCTGTTGGAATCATGTGAAGTAAAATAAAAAAACTAAAGAATAGTATAGAAATGATTCCAAAATCCATTACACCTTTTAGGTATAATGAACTCAGAACGGCAAGTAATAAGGTACAAGTCAAAAGACCTGAAACCAAAAAACGACTTCCTGCATAATCGATTCTGAATCGATGGAAAACCGGTGTCAGCTTCAGAAACAATTTTTACAAAACCGATATTGTGAAACGACGATTTTGAATTGATATTGATAATTTAGTTTTCAGCTCCAAAACAAACTTTTACAAAACCAGCATTATGAAAAAGATGTGTTATACCGGTAGATATGGTACAATGGGTGACTGCAAGTCCGTTTGGACTTTTTTACACAACATAAGAAAGTTGGTTAAAGTTGTTATGTTCATTAATTTGGATTAAAAAGCCTAAAATGACATTTGACTATTATTAATGCAATGTACTAAAAAGTGTGTGAGTATGTATAATAAATGAGGAGTAAATGAAAAAATATGTAATAAATGTTTTATTAATTTTCTAACTGAAATTACCATATACGACAAACCAAAAAGCCGAATACACTTACATTTTGGGACGAACTATCATTCTAAATTAGTTAGGATCACAAGAACCGCCTCCCGTTGAGGGAAGAGTGGAAGATAACAACCCGCATGGGTAGGCTTTCGGTTGGTTCTTTTATCGTAACAATATCACCAAAAAACGCATGATCGAATCCCGACAGCCGCTGTGTGTGATTTAGCTCTGAATTCATGGGTGACTCAATATGGACACCGAGTCCTAGTCCTCCCATCTAAGAAGTGGCCGAGTCTCCATGATTAAACTTCTTACCATTCTGTCGGGTCGGGATGAAGGGCATCGTGGAGAGGCGGAGGTACATTTTCCACAACAGGGACCACGGACCCCGTTAAAACAAAAAAAATGTTAAGTTTTACTTATAGAAAAAATTTATGGACCAGTTAATTTTTTTTACTCTTAAAAATATTTTTAGACTCCGTTGAACAAATTTTTAGATCCGTGTCACTGATATCGTGACGAGAGATATCGCTTTTTTTCACCGAATAAAGACCGACAACAAAAACCTTCCCCAGCCCAATCACAAACAAAACGGTATCTTATCCTAGATTCCTTTTGAATATTCCCTTCTCTCACACCTCTCCTCTCTTGCTCGTCTGCCACCTCACTTATCCTCACTCCATTTTACGGATAATCCTAAAATAATTTCCCCACAATTTCTTTAATTTACTAACATAAATACCCAAATCCATTCCTTCATCCTTCAATCGCAATCTGCGCTTTGTTATCTTCCAATCATCATACTATGAATCAAGAAGCTTTTGATAAAGGTTTGGAGCTAATAGAGAAGCTCCAAATCTTTCAGATCCGTGGCAGAGATAAACGCGGTCGCAAAATCCTTCGCGTCACCGGAAAATTCCTCCTCGGTAATTATTAATTAACTTCTTAATTCGCGTGTTTGTTTTCTGTAGGAGAATTTCGAAGTTTGATTGAAGATTTGCGTTTTCTTTTCCCTTCATGTTTCAGGTGGATTTGTGAGTATTGAAATCGTTAAAAAGTATCTAGAGGAGAATATTTTACCGGAGTTGGAGAGGCAGCCGTTCGTGATGGTGTATTTGCACACCGGCGTGGAGAAGATCGAGAATTTCATCGGAATTTCAGCTCTCCGGTCAGTTTACGATGCTATTCCGATCAAAGTCCGAGCAAATCTGGAGGCGGTGTATTTTATTCACCCTGGCCTTCAAGCTAGGCTCTTCTTAGCTACCTTCGGCCGATTCATCTTCACCGGCGGGTGAGAATCATGAATTATCAGAATCAATTCCTATTTCTATTTATTTTCCTCTTCAATTAATCTCAATTTTCCGGTGATTTAAGGTGTTTGATTTCGTTTAAAATGGTGTAGGTTGTACGGGAAGCTTAGGTATATCAACAGGATTGATTATCTGTGGCAACATGTGAGGAGGAACGAGATTGAGATACCGGAATTTGTGTATGGACATGATAAGGATTTGGAGTACCGGCCGATGATGGACTATGGTTTGGAGAGTGATCATCGGAGGGTGTACGGCGCTCCGGCTACGGTGGATTCCTCCGTCGAGATGTATTCCACCAGATGTATTTCCTGACCTAAACGTCGCCGGTTAGGAATAAAAAAAAAAACCAAAAAACTGGTGTAAATATGCTGTTGTGTTAATTTTAGCTTTTTTTGTGAAGGTGGTGTTGGAGAATTCCCAGCTCTTTTTGACCAAACAAACTGAAATCTTGAAGAAACATGGTGTTCAAGAACTGTAACTAAACTAACATTCTGCAAGTGTTATACAATTACTGGCCTAAACGATTCGAGTCGAAAGTATTGAGTTTCACGAGTCGAGCATATCTTAAATATTACAAAGCGGTAGCTTTCCCCGACCGACTAAAATACAACAGTCATGACTTAAAAGAAAGGCGAAGGGTTTGGCAGCAAGTAGACGGCTTTCTATCTATCATAGTTGCAAGGGTTCCGAACCGCCACTACTAATGTACTAAAGGATGCCTTCGATTGATTTCATAAGGAGGCGAGCATATCTTAAACATTACGAATTCAAGGTCATGGATAAACTTGATATGGCCATCGAACTCAAATTTAATAACGATACCTTTAAACACGAGTTGCGTATATCTTAAATGTTACAAATTCAAGTTCGAGCACAAAATTGAAATGGCTATCGAACTCAAATTGATCATGAGTACCTTTAAACTCGACTTGCATTTGAGCTTCTTTGCAGACACACTAGTTAACAACGACAAACTATAAAATTTAATAATTATTTCAGTTTCATTTTATACCTAATTTTTCACAAGAATTGTTATTTGAGCGTGTTTGTGAGCTAAAAATTCGAGCATGATAATGCTTTAAATTGACCCATTTAGTAGTCGAGCATACTCAAGCTGTGCCTATTCGATTTTAAGCCTTATTAAACCAAACTATTTGAGACGTTGTTGAGGGTGACGGGCTTCCCTAGGGTGATTGTACCATACAGTGCCAATGTGTAAAATGTTTGATGTGTTTTGTTCACGTATGTAATGGGACAAGTCTTCCTTAGTAACTCCATTTTTGTGGAGTGTGGCTGTTGTCCATATATGAGCGATAGTGTAAAGATCAAACGCTTACCGTTTTACTAAAATCAATTGATGATAGTAAATGCGTAACTTTATTTCTTTAGAGCACTTGTAGTAGAATCTAAAAGCAATTAAGAGAGTCAAAGATCTCCGACTAGCTTGGAGAACTGATGAGTAGCATGTTTAGCAAGATTTTATTTATTTATTTGTTTGTGACCACAAATTTTATGTTGGACCTGGTGCAAATCCTAGTTGGTGTACCAAAACCAATAGGAATCCAACATTCTAAAATGGACTCCTACCTGTAAAAACTTTCCACCAATGTATCCCTTTAAAAGTGCTGACTTGATGGTCAAAAACCTGCACCTGGACCACCTTAAAATTTCACGTTTGTGACTTATTAGTCTTTCCATTTCAGTAGGAGTTGTCGGCAAAGAATTTTGGGGCTTTTCCCATATTGATAAATAAAACGGATCGTTTGTGGAAAGAAATGTCATCGAATATTCATCAATAGAACTTAACAATATTCGTAGAACAAGTTGATAAGGGTCGATCTGCATCTCGCCACGTGTCATCCTCTAATTGACTAAGCATTAAATAAAAACAGAGAAAACATAATATTAAGGGCCAAGAGCCCCGTTCATATCGAAGGGCAGACCTAAAACCCCAGGTGGGAGGTCGGTCTGGTCCGCTTCCCAGACCACCACATGTTGGCTGGGTCACAACGGTGCTGGGCCAGTGCAGTTCGGGCCAAGACGTCCTGGGAGGCTCGACACAGGTCGGCCGGAGCCTTCCTTATCCGATATTGTGCACATGTCTTAAATATGAGATAAATATGGAAAGAATCATCGGTCATTAAGATTCCGATCCTAATATTCAAAATATCCATGTTTATCTCCTAAATAATAGGGATTGATACATTAATAATCCTTGTCCAATACGAAAAGAAGTCCTTAAAGGACACGGTACAGGCTTACCAAGGACGAGATGTCTTCTATATAAACGATCTCAAGGAACTACGATAGACTTGATTCCCGAACAATTACATGATACGTAGGCAACTTGAGATTCAATAATCTCAGGTTCAATCTAAAAATACTCCAAAAATCTCCTTCGTTCTTAGGGCTTATTTTTGAATTAATTGTAAATAGGGTAAATACGGCCCGAATAATCACACAGACGATATCCAACATCTTCAGAAGTATATATGACACTAATCAGTTCTCACAAGCTTTGAATATCGATAACGTAATACATAAGAATTAATTCATAAAACTATCACAGATAACAAAAAAAAAAAGTAATAGACATGGTGTTTGGTTCGGGTTGAGTTGAAACAAAATAAATTAAGCGGAATCATTCCGGTGTGATTCGGTTTAGGTTGAACCAAACCAAATAATTGAAGTTGTAATTGGTTTAAGCCTTAGAACCAATAAGAATCGGAACACACGTATGAGTTTTGAAGATTCAATAATTTAAATAAATGTTTAAATGTAGGAATAAATGAATACTTAGTTTCAAATAATTCACCTCGTTTAATTTTTATTTATTTATAACAAAACCAAGAAAGGAGTGGCCAATGAGAGTAAGGGCAAGTCCAATGGTAGGGGTCAAAATCAAATTTTGACCCCTATAGGAAGGTATTAGCATCTCCAATGGAAAAATTAATAGGTATCAAAATTAGGTGTGAGCTTAGGAGTAGGTACATATTTGACCCTGGCTAATACCCTCCCATTCACTACACGCGCGCGGGTGGAAGGAATTTGGCCAAAAAGGTCTTTTCGCCAACCAAAGCGCGTACACGAACTGTCCCTCCTTGTCCCCCCCTTGTCCCCTCATTTGTTCTTTTTTTTTGATTGGCTAACACATATTTTTGTAACGGAAATACTTCCTTCGTTTTTTTTATCGTCACATTTTATAATTTACTCCTTTTTTATTTACTATCATTGTACATTTTTAATGCATTATTTATTACTTTTTCCTCCTTTACCAATAAAATATTTTATCTTTAATTTATCCAACCAATCATGACACGCTTACATAGGCGAATTGGACTACGAAAATTTATTTTCGCAAATTTGGATATTATTTTACTTCTCGTATATAGTTTTTCAAAATTATTGTTAGGTTATTTAAAAAAAATTATGGTTAAGTAAAAAATAGGTTAATTAGTACGACATTTTTTTTTTTTTTTGAGTTAAGACAATATTTTTTATATTATTGAAACATTCATAAATTTAATCAAAATGGATTAAAAAAAATGATACTACTAAATTTTGATATTTTGCGTTGGAGATATTGTTTGTAGGTATCAAACTCAAATTTTGATACTTTGGATTGGAGATGAAAATTTGATAACTATCTTTACACTGTTCATAGGTAACTCCAATCCATAGGTATCAATTTTAAAATTTGATACCTATGGATTGGAGTTGCCCTAAAGGATAAGATTTGTAGCTGCTGGTATATGAATGTTTACCTATCGTTCCACACATTCAATCCTCCCAAATATGAATAAAGATAAAACACACACTATACTTGTGATGGTATGGCTATGATTTGATGAAAGAGTTAGAAGATGTAAAACAAGAATCAAAACCTTTTGTAAGAGAAACGAAGATCAATGGGCTGAAGATAATAACAGGGCTCAAGATTTTGGGAAGGTAAAAGCAAGTATTTTTGGTTCAGAAATTCACTAAAAACATGGGAAATGTTTGGCTTAAAGCAGATTCATGTTTATTTACTTTATTTTTGATTGTTTCTATGAATGTTCCATATATTTGCTGCAGAAATGGAGTCTGTTGAGGATGAAAAGTTGCAGCCTGCAAGAAAATCAGAGATCCCATCATCATCAACAGAAAAAGTAAATTTTTACTTCAATTAAAACTTTCAAACTTACAAGCATTTTGCATAAAGATACCAAATGAGCTGAAAAGTATCAATTTTTTGATGAGTTTTTGCAGAAATTAATTCCTAACAAACATCAGAGAATTTCTGTAAGTGGTCAGGTGGTTCAATTTCGTTGCCCGGTTTGTAATTCGGGTGGTAACAACACGAGTAGTTGTCAAACTGTCGTTTCAAGAACAAAGTTGATGAATTCACTAATAGAGAAACGAAAGCCTCAAGAAGTACACTCCATTTTCAGAGGTCTAACTGATGAAGGGCACAAGCCTACAGTCATTACATACACTACACTTTTATCGGCTTTGACGATCCAGAAGCGTTTTAAGTCCATTCCTGGACTCCTATCCATGGCTGAGGAAAACGGATTAAAACCCGACTCCATATTCTATAATGCCATCATCAACGCTTTGTGTGAATCCGGTAAAATCAACGAAGCAATGGAGATCTTTCACAAGATGATGAAAGAGAAAGGATGTAAGCCTACAACTAGTACTTTTAATACACTGATCAAAGGGTATGGTATTCTTGGCAAGGTTGAAGAGTCCATGAAACTTTTAGAAACAATGGCTCGAGTAAACGTGAAGCCTAATGACCGGACGTATAACATTCTTGTTAAGTCTTGGTGCAATTTGAACAACATTCAAGAAGCATGGAATGTGGTTGATAGAATGGTTGGTATCGGTATGAGCCCGGATATAGTTACATATAATACGTTGGCAAGGGCGTATACGCAGATTGGAGAGACAAAAAGAGCTGAAGATATATTCTTGAACAACAAAGTGGCGGCACCGAATCAGAGGACATGTGGTATCATTATAAATGGATACTGTAAAGAAGGTAATATGAAAGATGCATTGAGGTTTGTTTATAAAATGAAGGGCTTCGGTGTTCATCCGAATCTTGTTATCTTCAACACCCTTATCAAAGGGTTTCTTGATATGTCAGACACCGATGGAGTCGAGGAGACTTTTGCAGTGATGGAACAAAACGGTGTGAAACCAGATGTGGTTACATTCAGCACGATCATGAACGCGTGGAGCTCAGTTGGGCTAATGAAAAAATGTGAAAAGACGTTTGATGATATGGTGAAAGCCAGTGTAGAACCAGACACTCATGTTTTTAGCATTCTTGCTAAAGGCTATGTTCGTGCAGGAGAACTCGACAAAGCAGAGGCGGTTGTGGAAGTGATGAGTGATTCGAGACTGCATCCGAACGTTGTTATCTTCACCACGATTATCAGTGGGTGGTGTAGTGCAGGGAAAATGGAGGACGCGTTAAGGGTGTATGAGAAGATGTGTGAAATGGATATCAACCCGAATTTGAAAACTTATGAGACATTAATATGGGGATATGGTGAAGCAAAACAACCTTGGAAGGCGGAAGAATTGCTTGAAACCATGAAAAGTACGGGCGTTGTTCCTAGTAAGAATACGATACAACTCATTGTAGATGCGTGGCGATCTATCGGTTTTTCGAATGAGGCCAAACGAGTATGGACGGAGTATTCACAAAATGATAATCAAGATCAAGCTAGTCAAACAAGTGTTAGCAGTATTAAGCCTGATGATATTTTTGAAACAATTGATAAACATACGAATTCTGGAAATGGTAGCCAGGAAGTGCTCAGAAAATCGAGATTTCCATTTGAAAATCCGAGAATGGAAACCAAGTTCATAATGTCACTTCATCAAAGGGCCTGTGGAATTAAGGTGGTAAAACCAGTTATGGTCTTCAATAAGCAGGTCCAAATGCAGCAGGTTCTAATCGTGGATCGAGTGAATGTATGTAGATTGGTATATTGAACATGTAAATGTGTATTCTTGTGTCTGGACTGGAGGATATAACTTCAAAGAAATGGTGTTTTTTTTCCTCCCCTTTTTGATGTTTGACACAATAGGTAGGTCTGTAGATCATTATATTTTGCTGCAACAGCTATCTTGGGCTTGAAATGGTCATCATTTTCATCTTCTAATGCAATCTGAATGTTTTCTAAGCAACAATTAAACAATTATATTTTTGTCAGTTCTTTTAGAATATTATTTTTAAGCAAAAAAATATGCAGTTTTTGAATGTTAATTACTATTTATTGGCCCAAACAGCCGCAGATTAATAAGGTTGAAATAAATAAAATAAAATAAAAATTGACTAAAATTGTAGGGCTTACCCTAAAAGGGAGCCCTTCCAAAAATTCTCGACGGCCTACAAAAGCAGGCCGAGGAGGGGGTTTGGAAATAGTTTTCAACCAGCAATAGACGCGCCTCGGTTAATACCTCACTATTACGTATCGTCGTTAAGCCGCAAAGATGGTTTATTCACTCAACATAAGCTTCCGTTTTATACAAAGCATTGCTCTGACTGCTTTCAACATCTAGCAGTGTGGGAGAAATTCACCCCCCAAAATCCCCCCACCCAAAAATCTCAAAACCCATTAGGAAATTCATCATTCATCAAACTCTTCAAATCAGTAAACATGATGCATTTGAGCCAGACCTACCTAGTTAGTGCCTGAGGCAACATAGGCCGTGGAATACAGTACCAATCTTCATATCGACGGAGTTATTATTATTTTTATTTTTTTGAAGTGACGGTGCTACTTTATACACCGAGTGTCGTGGTAACTTGTAAGTAGCTTCTGGTATGAATTTGTGGACAGAAATGCCAGGATATTGAGAATTTTCGGGAAAAAAGATGGTTTATTAAATCATCAGATAGCAATTGATTAATGAGTCAGTGAGTTTAGGTGTCTTTTAAGCGGAAGTTTTGAAAGAGTCGAACAATTTTGGGGAAAAAGGGTGATATAAAACTATGATTTCATAAAAATCTGAATTCAAAACAAACAGTGGTCTTCCTAGAGACCAGTCTACAATCTGAATGCTACTTCTCCATCTATACTGTTAGCTATAGCTAAGAAAAAACCCATACAAAAAGAATGAGCTTTAGAATTTACAAGTATCTGCACACACACAAAAAAAAAAACATGCTTTTTCTATGCCCTTTTCTTCATATTTTTAACAAGCCCTTCAAAGGAGGATATTCTCGTCTTTTCTCTTGAATCTACAAGTATCTGCACAACAACAGCCATGCTATTTCTTTGCCTTTTTCTGCATCTTTTAACAAACCCTTCAAAGGAGGATATTCTCGTCTTTTCTCTTGAATCTACAAGTATCTGCACAACAACAGCCATGCTATTCTTTGCCTTTTTCTTCATCTTTTAACAAGCCCTTCAAAGGATATTCTCGTCTTTTCTCTGGAATCTACAAGTATATGCACAACAACAACCATGCTATTTATTTCTATGCCCTGTTCTTCATCTTTAACAATCCCTTTCAAAGGATATTCTAGTCCTATTTACATTGAACAGTCCAGTTCCTTGACTTTGAACAAAAACCAGAGTGTACAATCCGGTGTTTCTTGTTACGGGTTGCTTCTGTTGTCATTCTTTGAAGATCTATACTGTTGGATTACTATGACTGAACCGCTCAGATCAAACTCCGGTGATGACAAGAAATCTCCTACTGAACCGAGCTCCGGACACTCTTCCCAATCACTCATTCCGGTGGTAAGTGGGGAATTCCTTCCTCCTCCTTTCCCTACAATAAACAACGAATACACATCTGCCATGTCCCTTAAAAACGATGCTGTATCTGCTCCGTTTTGTACTTGTTTCTCCACGAATCCTATTTGTCCTGATGTAACATACCTGAATATCACAGACAATGTTAACAACTATCATCATGATGATGTATACAACTTTTCATCAATTAATCTGTTCATATTAAATGTCAAATGAAATAATAACAAAGTATGTATATCAACATCAATCAACTAGAAATAGTGCTTATAATCAATATATACCTGGTATAGAATTCAGTCAAAGCAGCATTGTCAACATCATTTTGATGATCAGGCATTGCCATATGAACGTCTTTGTCCTCGTTATCAATGTTGACACCCACATTTTCCTTCCCACCAGATGCTGGAAGAAACCTAATTATCGTAAGGCTAACGTGTTCATGCATACCGAGACGTTTGCTAAAACCTAATGCCTCGCGGTCATCTGCCCCACCAAAAAACAATGTTGCTACCTGATGTAATGATTCTGTGACACCAGAAGCACGAGACGATCCAGATGCCAGTCCTCGATCAACAAGAATGGCAACCGAGCATTGAGCATGGCGGAGAACTTTCTGATTTGTTATCCTAATTCCTTCCTTCCCAGTCTCCATTTTCCCGTCGATTCTCTGGTGTTTATGGAAAGGGAGGATTATTATAGAAGCTCGTATATCGATTGCTAACTCGCAGACATCTATATACATGCTGGCAATAGGTGATACAACTTTAACTTGATGAATGGTGATTCCTGTTTCAGAAGTAAAGATATCTACAGCATCATTGATTTCGACTACATCATTACCCCCGTAATCATCATCGTCGCTTAGTTCATCTTCTGCTTTTTGATGATACATCAAATTGGTTTTAGTTTTCTCAGGAAGCTCAACAAGATGCATCAAATACGAGGTCAGAGGAATGGTGTCGCTGCCTCTTGATGCATTTATCAACCCTATGGTGGTTGCCACTGGTCGAGGACTGTGTACACAAGCTACTAATCTTATTTCAGTTTCTGGATTTTGGGATTCAAAGGCTATGTGCTTATAACCAAGCAAATCATTTTCTCTTTTGACCAAGTATGTTATTATAGGGCCCCACAACAATGTGTTCAAGACTACTGCTGATATCATAATCTCATAGAATCCGATATCCATTATGATCTGCACCAGTCACACATAAATGATGTTAGTATCTTCTAGCTCTAGACAAAATGAAGATAAAAATATGAATCAAAAGGCACGAGTACGGTTGCTTTTCTACCGGGCAAGTAAGTTACATATTTAAACACAATGTACTTCAACAGATAGATAAGTAAACTCACCCTGTCCTGCAAGGCTACACTTAAAGTCAATAGATCAACATGGCCTTTTAAATTCATTAGAAAAGCAATGAAGACACCCTCGTTAAGTGGGATCTTGAACTGTAAGCAAGCAGCAAGGGTGCCAATAATCTTTCCACCAACACTTAGCAAGAGGATTAGAAAAATGATGCAAGCTTTTCCAAGGGTGTTAATGGAGGTCACGTCTGCTCTAAAACCCGAGTAGCCAAAGTACACCGGAAGTACAAAAGTATTAACGGAGTAAGTAAGCTTGATCAACATTGTCCGGGATGCTTTGCCTCCTCTAGGAAACATTGCTCCGATTAGAAGACAACCAATTATGCTGCTGTATCCCATACTTTCAAGAGCCATGGCAGTGACAAATAGTATAGCCAGCAACGAGAAGAACTCGGTGCTTGTTAAGTACTTCTTATTCATGTTCCTTCTGTTCATCCATTTTGATACATAGGTATTAAGAACAATGACACCCACAACAATCCCAAAGTAAACAAAGCCCAAGGAAATCCATAACCCAATCGAATAGTTTCTCTTGGTCCTTGAAATTAGAGCCAACAAAAACACAGCATACATATCACCAATCAAAGAAGAAGATACAGCCATTCTCCCAACATCTGAGGTTCCGATTTTCAAATCAGCAGCCACTCTGGCCATAACCGGTGAGGCCGTGTTTGCTAAAACGACAGTGATCATTAGCCCCATCAGAAAAGAATGACTTTCTTTGCTAGCAACTTCTTCTTTCACATAAGAGGTCATAGCTGCTGCAAATACGGTACACATAAAGCAGCTACAACAAGCAATTATGCCTGCTGGGCGTAAATTACGCTTCATATAAGGAAAATCCATCTCCAGACCAATCTGGAACATGATAATTATCCTAGCATACAACATCATTGTTTCATAGTAATCACTTGCAAAATGAGGAAAGAAAAAGTCTTCTACTTTTGGAATTTTTGACAGCCCTGATGGACCTATAACAAACCCAGCCTGCAAAACCAAACAAATTCATTTGAATGACAATATATCAAACGGAAATGCATTTGTAAATAAAACACATAAATAATTTTTTCTTTGCAGCATTTTATCATATAGCTTATGTACACATCAGCATAAGAACAAAATGCATGAACAAATTACTCTGTCTTGTGATGACATACGAGAATTTGAGCGACGGGTCCAGGTTGACCCATGGGCTTGAGCAAAATATGAAAGAAGTGGGAGATAACAAGAATGCTCGAGACCTGGGTGACCATGGAGATGACGGGATTGAACCAATCATCGCAACCTCCATTCCCAGGTGTTTGATCACCCATTTTTTTTCACTCAAATTTCTCTCAGACAATTAAGATAAAATCAAACCCATATAAACAAAATTTGTTTTCATTTCCCTAATGAAAAAGACAAAGTATGCGAATGTAGCTTGTTGCGGGTAGAAGAGCAGGGATGAGGAGGGAAAATGGTGGTAATGATGAAGCAAAAAGTTTGAGCAGTATCCACCCCCTCCACTTCTTCCTTGATTCTTCTTCTGTATCAAATAAAATTGTATGTTTTGCTGCCATGGATGGGCCGATGAACATGGGGCCAAACATTTTGCTACCGTTTTGCATTAATTTCAAGAAAAATTAAGAGAAAAATTGGGATGGATGGCCGTGTTTAACGGATGAGAATCTTGTAGTGCTGTTTTCTCTCACCGTTCACTCATATCCGCAATGCAACTGAATACATTCAAGACAATGGCACAAAATTTTGCCGCTATTTGCAATTCTGCATGTAACGAGATTCAATGCAATTTTATTACTCCAATAAAAAACAATAATTACGAAAACTCAAATAGGCCACTTAAAACGAGAGGGAGGACGTTAAAAAAAAAAAAAAAAACGAGAGGGAGAAAACAATAATTTCATAAATTTTGGTTTAGAAAATCCGTAATTTTTTTTAATTTTTTTTCTTACACTGTCTGAAATATTTTTCTATAGATAAAATATAAAGTTTTTATTTTTATTTTTAATGGGGTCCGTGAACAACAATGTACGTTCGCCTCTGTGCGTATGAATTATTGAAATCGAATATGATAAAAAAAAAGTCTGATGTAAAGGAATTGATGAACATGCTTAATCCATGCGTTTGACGCGCGATTAAATTAAATTATCGAGATTCCGGCTTTAACATCCATACTTGTTTCTCAGCATCCATACTTGAAAATGTTCTAGCATTGATTCAAAAGAAATTTAAAGATTTGTCCTCGTGAAAACTTCTTTTCTTTGGTAGCTTATATACAGTATCCTTTAAGTCGACAAATTTCTAGCCTCAATATCTATTTTGGTTTTGGCCCTTCGTCGGATTTGCGAGAGTAAGGATGAAACGCTTCCACATGCTCTGAGAAGGATTATGTGTGGCCTAGATAGGCATGGTGCTTGATTCTAAGTCCGTCCTATTTGAATTCTTTCTTTGCAGTTGGGATTCCGAGTGATTGTGTGACTTTATGCTTAGCACTTGATTTTGGTGTTGACGAATGAGAAATACTTGTGTGGAGAGGGATTTTGAGGTGAAGTGACGGTTGAAACGATCAGAACCACACAGTTTAAAAACATAATGAAACTGTGTGGTGTGTATGCCTCCACACGTGTGGAGACACCACACAAGAACCTCCCTTGACGAATGGTGTTACCTTTTGGGAAAGACATCGTATGGCATTGGTGCACAAAGTCCGTCATGAAGTGTGGATCACTCGACCTCTCCGCCATGGGTAATTTTTTCCTTAGTTACTCCATTTGCACTATAGACACATGTGGTGAATGATTCTAGATCACATAATTTGAATTTGAGTTAAAACTGTATGACCCAGATTCATCCATATATTTTACTCCTCAGATGAACTCAACCATAGAAGAACTTTTTTTCCGCCATCTATGTTTGTCTCCCAAAACATGGAGTTTAGGGTATGTATTTAATAGATCGTCTTTACTCACCTTTTTGGTTAAAGATGCCGCCATTACGGTTGGTGAGAAAGTGTGAATTTTGATTTCCTTCTACCTTGTTAACTATTTTCATCAACCGTCGTGTTACATAGAAATTCAGTGTTTACGAATGACTAGTTAAGGGAATTTTGGTAGCCGGAGAATGACCATCAGGTTTTCTGAGGAGCAAATCGAAACACTAGTGAGTCATCCTCATAGTGAGTCATAAAAGAATACTTACATGGCGTAAATTCATATTTGCATGTCTAAATTTGTTATTTGGACATCTTTATTCATCTTCAATTGTTTGAACAAGCATTATCAATGATCCATATGAACCCCACTGAATTCTCAGCATTTCGAGCAATCAACCACCTGACCGCACCACTCCGCGAATGGTAGCTGATTTTTTAGCCGCACGCTAAAAGGTTTTGCAATTAATCAGCATTTTCATGGAGTCAGCATCCTTATCGTTGGGTTTTGGAATGCAGTATGGCGCATCATTGGAGTACTTTGTATGGATCTGTTTTTATGATTGTACCTCGAAGATTGGCAAAACAATTGATTAAGCGCACGGTATTATGGAGAATGCTGCTCGGCTCACGAGTGGCCTGTTCCTCCATTATTTGCTTTTTTTTTTTTTTTTTTTTTTTCGCAACCTGTCCGCTGCTTCAGATTATGCCGAGTAAGTTTTAGTTTTTTAAAATTTTGAATAGGAGCTGTGATGCTTTGTGCTTTGATTGCACCATTGCATATTTGCATTACATATTGTTTTCGTGCAAATCGTATTTTGTTTGTACCTCTCTGATTAATAATTCTTCTTTCCGTTCCAGCTGTTTGAAACTGTGTCTGTGAGAAAAAAAAAAAAAAAAAAAAAAAAAAAAACTTTTCTGGTTGGTTTTCACCTCTGCTATTATTTCATGAATTTTCCTTGCTCAAAAGTTACTTATAATGAACTTGTTAGACATAACTCTAATGCAAATGTTACAGAAGGAGAGATCGGTACAAAGTTCTAGTTTTTTCCTTAGATATGATTTTGCTTTGAAGAACTTTTCTCTTGACTGTTTGTTATATTGAAAAGGTTCAGCATAACTGTAAATTTGGGGACTCCTTTAAGATTCATATTCATAAAGACTGTTACAATGGTGAACTGGAAATTACCATTGAAGTTTACTTAGTTGTCCCATAACCAGGCTAAGAGCTAATCAATGGCTCCCTAGTCCAATGTCCAGTGTTAAATAACGCCAAGCATATACTGGTCTTTCCTTGTAGTATTCATGATCCAGAAAGTTAGTCCACCTGCACGTCAAGTGAGAAATTATGATGCCCTTTTGTTTGGCTATCACTTTACCGTGGTGCAGTTGAGTTATAAAACCTTTACCGCTTGACAGATGCTCAATACCGAACATGGCACTACCTCTGAGGCACCATTCTCTGAAGTTAGAATTGTCTAGGGTACATGGGATTCTAGCACTCCTGATTTTAGCATGAGTCGGTGTTCAATTAGAGGTTCTTGTTTGGATAAACCACCCGAGCATGTGCCTTTTACTATACTGGATGAATACTCTTTCAGCTTCCATACTGTTCAATGTAAACCCCATAGTTCATCTGAACCATGTCTTCCTAGACAACTTTGAAATAGAAAAACATCTAGTATATCCAACATTTTTAGATCTTTACTGGTCCCCTTTTTCACCAATTGTGCAGCAGGAATAGGGCCAGTTTATAACTTGCTTACCTGTCCAGTTAGGTGTTTACCTCTTTGTTATTTGCTTTGTTCTAATACATTAGACAAAACCAGTATTAAAATAGGTTTATGGCATTTGCTGGATAAGGTGCATAAAATTTTTGAGCACATGTGGAGGATAATTTAGACCAGCAAGCTTTTCGATATATCAATAGTACTATGTATTGAACTCTAAAAAAAAAATAGTACTATGTACATTGAATACGTTCTTTACTTTAATGCATGGCTTGCTCAATTTCAGTTTATTATAGACTAAATTGATACATTGTCTTACTCTTGGACCCGTTTGGCAATATGGAATGAAACGTAAAGGAATGCGTGTTGTATTATTCATGTGTTTGACATAGATGAGATTCCACTGGATGGTAGCAGTCGATGGCGGTGGTGGCAGGTGATGGTGGATGGTGGCAGTAGCGGGTGTGTAAATTTCCGTTTCATCCCATTCTACCCATTCCATTTTAACCATGCCTAAAGGATGTTTTTCGATTCATCAATCGATTCCTTAAATACTTGGCATTCATGAAATAAGGCGATTCTCAGGATCTTTCATTCGGTTGTTTTGCCCGTGAAAGTATTTATATTGTAAGGCTAAACGGACACAATGATTTCTGCATATACGTTTCACTTATATAGTCTTCAAATTTTATACATTTGTGATTCGGCTAATTCTAGCTTCAATTACAATTGGAGGGGGGTGATAATTTCCTCTAGAACACATTGAGGATTGTGGTTCTTGATCTGACTAGGCACCTAAACATCGAGTCCAACTGATTCTCAATGCCTTCAAGTGAACCCTCCAAAATTTGCAGTTTGTTTTGCACAACGTGGAATCGTTCCGTTTCAGGCTGATCATTTTCGCATAAGCAGCGTAAGGCCGCATCTGCATTTTCCAATTCATTTGAGCTTTTGATTTTTTGGTCTTCCTTTTGTACCAATCTTGCAACCAACGTCCATTTATTTTTCTTTCGCTTGTAAGTTTTTCCGGATAAAAACTTCAGGGCTGCCTGGAAAAGCGAGATACTTGTCGAATTTACTTCTTGTAGAACCTTGATCACTGACGATAAGTGTTCATCAGAATCCACTATTACTGGAGCAGAAGCATTGATCTCCTGATTTATTTGCTCCATACCTTTTAATGATTGTTTGGCATCTTTCTTCATTTGCCTTCTGCTAGAGAAGTACTTGGTGATGCTGGTTTCTATGGTGGAATTCAACCCTTTTCTTCTTCTTAGAGACGATTGTAGATCTCTGACATTTTCTTTACATTGTGAAACTATGTCCTTTGCCATGCCACACATATCCAGAATTCTGACAGATATGTCTAGTAATTCATTTACCCGTTTCTGGTTTTGTTGGCGGGAAAATGCGTTGATGGTTGAAGGCAAGTTGAGTAGATCATCTATGCATTGGTACAGTTCTTGCAAACCTGTTAAACCATAACATATGCCCCCTGCACTGTTGCTTGATGATGCTTGTTCCCAAGATTTGAGCCTGTTCAATTCCTCTTCAACTGTTAGAGTCGTGGAATGCGTTTTGCTAGGCAAACTTGCTGATCTGATGTGGTAATTATAGGTGGATTTCTTAGAAACAATAGTCATTTTTTCAATCTGTTTTTGCTTGATGAATGAGTTTAATTTAGAATAACCAAGATATGATGAAGAAGATGTTTAAGCCTCTGTTTTTATATATTTGGAGGTAAAAGTGGACAAAACATAATATTGTGCTATGGTATATAAAAAGAGATGTATTGGAGTTATGTGGGCTTGGCAAATTGGTAAGACACCTGGCCAACAAAGCTCCAATAATTAATCCATTTCTTCATTCTGCACTGTACACGAGGCTAATTTATTATATTGACTGCATAAGAAGAAGTCATAAATAAGTAGTTGTATGAAAATTCCAGCTGTAAAGACTTGGGAGTGTGTCTGTATGCTAGAAATTGCAGTCCAATTTTTTTTGGCTAATGCAGATGTGTTGGTGTACGTGGCTCTCTCCATTGAAGGTGTCAAAGTTGCTGAATAATTATAAAAAGAAGCATTTGAGAAATATCCCTCTCCCCCCCTACAAAAAAAAAAGGCATTTTTGAAGATCGGTAAACCTTCACACGTATGCTAACAAATTCTACCAGTCACTGACCAGTTTTTGGCATTATTTACTTAGGCAATTGTAATACTGGTTATTATAAGCTATTTTGTTTTTCCTATTTTGGCAGGAGATGTACGGTAGATTCAGCTTTGGCTTGAATCTCTGTTTTTTTTTTTTTTTTGTTTTTTTTTTTTGGGTTGTTGTATTTTTTAATTATGTTTTTTCTACCTGCTACAATGAATACTACAGTTATGTACTCTGTTTGCAGTCGCACTTTTACTGGGAAAAAAACATTCTGAAAAATTTCCTCTCTCGGAGCTGCAGTAGTTTAATAGAATACCGGTACGTATTTTGCTACATATCCATGATTAGCTAGTGTGTTATTCAACACTGCTCATTTGCGTCTTTGGAAAATGTTTTGAAAATAATTATATTACTTGTTTTATGAAATAAGTGAAAATATAGTAGTAATTTCTTTCTTGCTTGCATAGATTTACAGAACTATTAATGTGCAATCTTTTGGTATTGTATGCCTTCATTCTTTATGATTATTTGTGGATACACCGTGACACATCTTTGTTATCTGATTCATACATACAGAACTTCAATTGTTATGTATGTAAGACTTGTATTATTAACGTATGCATACAAGAGATATACCATATATTAATCTTATCTGTAAGTATATTTCTCCAAAAAAATGCAGTTCATATATACAACAACAAATATGCTGGCCTTTCATAATTCTTAGGCTTATACACAATGGGACAAGCAAGTACGTTATTATGTGCCTAGGCAGAATATTGAAGCCAATTGGTAGCTTTTCATCAGACAAAAAAATTGACTACTTGAAATTTGAATTTAGCATGATAAAATATTTAGAATTGCTGTTCTTGATCTGATTAACCACCTAAACTTTGAGTCCAACTGATTTTCAATGCCTTCAAGGGAACCCTCCAAAATTTGCAGCCTGTTTTGCACAAATTGGAATTGTTCAGTTTCAGGCTGATCATTTTCGCATAAGCAGCGTAAGGCTTCATCTGCATTTTCCATTTCATTTGAGCTTTGAAATTGTTGATCATCCATTCTCACCTTTTCTTTTTGTACCAATCTTTCAACTATTGTCCATTTCTTCATCTTTTGCTTGTAAGATTTTACAGATAAAAACTTCAAGACTGCCTGGAAAATTGAGATGCTTGTTGAATTCACTTCTTGTAGAACCCTCATTACCAATGAGACATGATCATCAAGATCCGCCATTATTGGACCAGAAGCATTGATGTGTTGATATATTTGCTTCAAACCCATAAGTGATCTCTTAGCATGTGTCTTCATTTTCTTTCTGCTTGCAAGGTACTCATTGATGCTGGCTTCAATGGTGGAATTCGACCCTTTTCTTCTTCTTAGAGTTGACTGTAAATCTCTAACATTTTCTTTACATTGTGAAACCATGTCCTTTGCCAAGCCACACATATCCAGAATTCTGACTGATATGTCTAATAAATCATTAACCCACTTCTGGTTTTGTTGACGGAAAAACACATCGATGGTTGAAGGCAAGTGGAGTAGATCATCTATGCATTGGTACAGTTCTTGCAGACCTGTTAAACAATAACATATTGACCCTGCACTTGTACTTGATGATGCTTGTTCCCATATTTTGAGCCTGTTCAATTGCTCGTCAACCTTTAGAGTTGCGGGATGTGTTTTGGAAGGCAAACTTATTGATCTGATGTGGCAATTAGAGGTAGAGTTGATAGAAACAATAGCCATTTTTTGATATGTTTTTACTTGATGAATGAATTTAGAAGAACCAAGATATGATGAAGAAGATGTCAAAGACCCTGTTTTTATATATTTGGAGGCAAAAGAGGACAAAACATAATATTGTACTATGGTTTAAAAAAACAAATGTGTTGGCATCATGTGGGCATGGAAAATTGGTATGACACCTGGCCAACAAAGCTCCAATAAGTAGTCTATTTGTTTAATCTGCAGTGTGCATGAGGTTAGTTTATTATTGACCTTTATACATAGAGGTCACGTGTAATTCTATGTAAAATCCAGCTGTTAGGAATTAGGAGTGTGTTTTTATGTATGCTGAAAATTTGCTGGCCATTTTTTTGGCTTATGGTAATGTGTTGGTGTACGTGGGCTAATGCCACATTGTAATTCCTTTTGATTATGAGGAGATACTTGTCCTTTTTTTTTCACTGAATTAATATTTGTTGGGATGTTGTTTTGATTGTATGAAGTTTTTTGCTGAATAAAGTGAATAATATGTATTGTAAGGAGAAAATTAAGATATATAAAATACTGTGAATAAAGTGGAAGAAATGGGACAGTCTCCATTGGAGGTGTCAAAAGTTCTTGAAAACTACAAGAAGGCATTTAAGAAATATCGAGAAGAAAATATAGATTTGAAAGATCCCAACAAAATATATGCATTACTAAGCTGTTTTCGGCCTTATTTCCTTGGGAAATTGTAATAACGAAGATAAGCTATTTTGTTTGTTTGTTTTGTCCTATTCATTTGTTCTTGATTGCTGGGAGATACGGTGCAAGATGAATTCAACTTTGGCTTTAATCTTTCTGTATTTTTATTTATTTATATATGTAATTTTTTTTTTTTTTGTCTTTTTCCCTCTTCTAACTGGCTGACAGCTCAAAAGGGGATGTCCACAAAGAAGGGATGATTGAGGTAACTTTCGAAGACTGCTTCGAGCTTTGGAGACCTTCCTGGCGAAGGGGCGTGGTGGTCAAGCTCCTAGGTGGAAATATATCCTACCGCTTCCTCAAATAGGCTGGCCTTCCATAAACCTTATACATAATGGGACAATTGAAGCCAATTGGCAGTTTTTCATCTGAAAACAAATACTGTCAGCTTTAAATTTGAATTTAGCATGAGAAAATATTTAGAATTGCTGTTCTTGATCGCGTCCAACTGATTCTCAAGACCTTCAACGGAACCCTCCAAAATTTGCAGTCTGTTTTGCACAACCTGGACTTGAACCATTTCAGGCTGATCATTTTTGCATAGGCAGCGTAAGGCTGCGTCTGCATTTTCCAGTTCATTTAAGCTTTTGATTTGTTGGTCTTCAGATCCCACTTTTTCCTTTTGTACCAATCTTGCAACTATCGTCCATTTATTTATCTTTTGTTTGTACGTTTTTACATATGAAAACCTCAGGACTGCATGGAAAATTTAGATGCTTTTGGAATTCACTTCTTGTAGAACCCTCATCACCGATGAGACATGATCATCTAGTCGATCCACCATTATTGGAGCTGAAGCATTGATTTTCTGATCTATTTGCTTCAATTCCATAAGTGATCTTTTAGCATCTCTCTTCATTTTCCTTCTGTTTACAAAGTACTCATTGATGCCGGTTTCTGTGGTGGAACTCAACCCTTTTCTTCTTCTTCTTAGAGATGACTGAAGATCTCTGACATTTTCTTTACATTGTGAAACTATGTCCTTTGCCATGCTACACACATCCAGAATTCTGACAGATATGTCTAGTAATTCATGAACCCATTTCTGGTTTTGTTGACGGGAAAAGGGGTTGATGGTTGAAGTCATGTTGAGTAGATCATCTGTGCATTGATACAGTTCTTGCAAACCTGTTAAGCCATAACATATGGCCCCTGCACTGTTGCTTGATGATGCCTATTCAATTCCTCTTCAACTGTTTGAGTTATAGGATGTGTTCTGCTAGGCAAACTTACTGATCTGATGTGGTGATTAGAGGTGGACTTTGAAGAAACAATAGCCATTTTTTTAAATGTCTTTTCTTGATGATTAAAACTAGAATAACCAAGATATGATGAAGAAGATGTTGATGAGTCTGTTTTCATATAAAGTAAGAAGAGGAAAAGACATAATATTGTGCTGTATAATTTATAAAAAGAGATTCATTGGTGTTATCTGTGCATGGAAAAGTGGCAGGACATGAGGAAATTTTATTATTGCACGTATAAGAAGACTTCATAAATAAGTAGAAAATGCAGCTGTAAGGTATGCTAGAAATTGCAGTGCATTGTTTTGGCTTATGGAGATGTGTTGGTGTACGTGGCTAATGATTCATTGCATATCCTTTTGATTTTGAAGAGTCAATGTGTCTAAGTGGCATGTTTGGGGCCCCCTCCATTAGAGGTGTCAAAGTTCCGGAACTATTACAAAAAGAAGCATTTGAGAAAGAGAAATATCACCAGACAAAATGTTTTGCAGTCAGGTAAACCTTTACACATGTACTAAATAATTATATCCATCACTATTTTGGTCATTTTTTGATCCTGCTACCAGTTAAGACAATCCCCAGCACAGAGCAAGGGGGAATCCTCACAAGTCCGGGACAAGATTACTCTGCTACCCAAGTACTTGAAGAAGTAGCAGGTGATGATGTCACTCAACCAGCTATGGTCATGCAAGACGAACAACCTGAACTGGAACCACCCCCACTAACTCAGCCGAGTACAACTGTCCCATTCCAAACAACACCAGTTCAGACACAGCATGGTGTTGTTATCACTGATCAATCATTTCAACGGGCAGTAGACTCATTGGTGGACGAACTAAAACATCAAGCACTCTTAGAACAATGTCTGCAGGATTTAGAGATGAAAGTCAATCAATAGAGCGCAGATTTCAAGCAGTTGCTGAGTACATAGATGCATAGAATATTGTTGTGCAAAAGCAAAGTGATCTAATACGTCAGATGAATACAAACCTCACCAACAGATGCAAGAGCTTAAAAGAACAAGTCCCACTGGAAAACCAAGCATTGGCATCCGCAATTGGCTCAAGAATTGCACCTCTGGTTCAAAAACTTACTAATCATGATGCAAGATCCACAACTATTGAATCAAAGTTGGATAGTCTAATTAGCACAACGGAGACTAACAATAGCATTCTGTTACAACAACAAGATGATGCTGCCAAAAAGGGGGAAAGAAGTGATAAGCCTGAAACAAGCACCAGAAGACCAGCCCTTAGAGCAGAACAAATCAGGGAAAGAGACAAGGAAATCAGAAATAGGGCAGTAGCTGATGAACAGCAGAGGAAGTTGCTAGAAGAAAGAGAAAGGGCAAAAAATGAGCCCTGTCTTGGGTTCCCTCATCCAATGCAAAGAAAGGATGATGATAGAGATAGATCAGGAAATCAACAAAGACCTGGATCTGTATGTCAGCAATGTTTTACAGACAGGTAAACCTTTACACGTGTACTAAAAAATTATGTCCATCTTGTTTGTTTTGTCCTATTTGTTTTTGTCCCTATTTTTGCCAGGAGATAAGGTGAATTCAACATCTAGCTTCAATCTCTATTGTTTTTTATGTAAATTTCTTTGGGCGCATCTATTGGCATCTCAAATTTGCTTTGGGTTACGAGGCACCATAAAATTACACTTAGCACCTCACATGTTAAAAAACTGTCGAGTAGAAATGTCACCATCATTGACACTTGTTACACACAATAAACGTCACCGAAGTTAACATTACCCACCATCGTTCTCGTAGTTGACGTTTCTGTAAGTTAGTAACGTCAATATGAGTGACGTTTCTGCTCGTGAAGAAATAATCTGCTATCAAGTAGTAATTTTGTGGTCCTATATAGTAATTGTGGTGAAGCACTTTCGTGTTGCCATAGAATCTGGAAAAAAATATTCTGCAAAACTTTCTCTTCTCGGAACTGCAGAAGTATACTAGAATACTGACACGTATTCTGCTACACATCTGTGATTAGATAGTGTGTGTTTTTTCCACCACCGCTCATTTTCATCTTCGGCAAATGTTTGCAAATGATTATATTACCTGTTTCATGAAGTTAGTCAAAATGAAGAAGTCATTTCTGTCTTGTTTGCCTGCATAGATTATAGAGTAATTAGTGTGCAATCTTTTGCTACTGTATGCCTTTATGCTTTGTGAAAATTTGTTATGTGATTCTTACAAACAACACATTGTGTGTTATTTATTATGTGAGATATGTATTGTAAACGTACGCATACAGGAGGTGTAACATATAGGTTTCTGTATGTATATTTCTCATGAGAGCACGTTTAAGATTGTGGTTCTTGATCTGACTGGGCAACCTAAACATCGAGTCCAACTGACTTCAAGATAACCCTTCAAAATTTGCAGCCTGTTTTGCACAATGTGGATTCGTCCCATTTCAATCTGATCATTTTCACATATGCAGCACAAGACTGCATCTGCATTTTCTATTTCACTTGATCTTTGGATATCTTGGTCTTCAGTTCTTGTCTTTTCCTTTTGCACAAATCTTGCAACTAATGTCCATTTCTTTAACTTTTGCTTGTATGATTTATACGGATAAAAATTTCAGGATTGCCTGGAAAATAGAAATGCTTGTAGGATCAACTTTTTGTAGAACCCTGATCACAGGCGAAACTTGATCATCAAAATCCACCATTACTGGAGCAGAAAGAAGCATTGATCGATCTCCTGATATATTTGCTGCAAATCCGTAAGTGATCTTTTAGCATCTCTCTTCATTTGCCTTCTGCTTACAAAGTACTCAGTGATGCCAGTTTCTATGGCGGAATTCGACCCTTTTCTTCTTCTTCTTCTTAGAGTTGATTGTAGATCTCTAACATTTTCCTTGCACTGGAAACTATGTCCTTGGCCATGCCACAGCCACACATACCAGACTTTTGACTGATACATCTTGTAATTCATCATTAACCCACTTGTGATTTCTGACATTTTCTTTACATTGTGAAACTATGTCACTTGCCATATATGCCACATATATCCAGAACTCTGACCGACATGTCTAGTACGTCATTTAACCCATTTCAAGTTTTGTTGACGGGTAAAGGCGTTGATGGTTGAAGGCAAGTTGTGTAGATCATCTGTGCATTGATACAATTCCTGCAAACCTGTAAAACCATAACATATAGACCCTGCATTGTTGCTTGATGATGTTTGTTCCCACGATTTGAGCCTGTTAGAGTTGTGGGATGTGTTCTACTAGGCAAACTTACTGATCTGATGTGGTAATTAGAAGTAGACTTTGAACAAACGACGGCCATTTTTTTTTTGCTTGATGAGTGAATGTAGAGGATGTTGAAGACACTGTTTCTATATAAAGGAGGAGGTAGAGGACATGGAAAATTAATTAGTCCATTTCTTTAATCTGCAGTGTACATGAAGCTTTTGTCCCTATTTCCTTGAGGAATTGTATAAACTATTTTGTATGTTTGTTTTGCCCTATTAGTGTTTTTTTTTTTTTTTTTTTTTTTTTTTTTTTTTTTTTTTTTGTGCTGGGAGACATGTGCAAGGTGGTTTCAACTCTGACTTTCAATCTCGTTCGTTATATCTATTATCTAACGAACAATTGATTAATTTGAGTCTGGGTGATTTATCAATTGTCTATACGAGTGTAATACTACAATATTATCACACAATATTACGACATACACTATAGTATAAGTGTTTTCTTTTTTTCTTTTTTCTTTTTTTGAGGGGAAGTGTAAGTTTTATTAAAACATGTTTAAACTGAAAATAAATACATAAGATGTCAATTACATTGTTTTCCACTTGAAAACCAAGTCTGCAAACGAGTTCCAAGATGAACCCCCTTCACAGAGGACCATTTTTGTCATATGTTTCAATTCTCTCACCCTTTCTGTCGCCTCTTTTCCTTCTTCTCCACTCATTAAATTCTTCACCGTCTCTGCAATATTCTCAGCTCTCACCACCAACCCATCCTCCAAAGATTTCACCTTAATCGCAACTTTCACATCTTCTGTCAAAATCAACGCGTTGATCTTCTGCTCAGCACCTTGAGGCCAAGCAATCATCGGCACCCCGTTAATTATACTCTCCAGCGTAGAATTCCATCCACAATGTGTTATAAACCCTCCTATTGCGTCATGCATAAGTATCTCTTGTTGTGAAGCCCAGTTGGGCACCATTAATCCTTGTTCTTTTGTTTGTTCAATGAACCCTTTAGGTAGAAACTCTAAAGGGTCATCTCCTATGCTGCCATTTTCATCTTTTGGAGGCCTTACAACCCAAAGAAACCGGGTCTCACTTGTCTCTAAACCGAGTGCTAATTCGTTTATTTGGGCTTGCGAAAGTGTCCAATGGCTTCCAAAGCATATGTACAAGACAGAATTCAAAGGTTGAGTATCTAGCCAATTTGTAATGACTGATTCTTTAGCATCATGATTAGTTGAGTTGTTTTGTACTAAAGGACCAATAGGATAGATGGAGGGATTATTGTCAAAGAACTCTGTATCTTCCTCCTGGAGCATGTCAATGCAGACAATATATGTCATAATATTAAATTTGATAATTATGGCACACCGCACTTACACTATATGTCACAGATATTAAATTTGAGAATTATAGGTCACCGCACTATATATGCTGATATGCATCATAATTCGGGGCGCACATGATTAAGTTTTTCGGTTTTTTCTCTCTTTTTTTACCACCAAACCATTTTTATGGTTTTAAAATTTACAAACTAAAATCAAACCATAATTTAGTAAAATAATTTTATCCGGTCCAGTTTAGTTTGGCTTGGTTCTGGTTTTGTTTTATCAGCATTTTTATGGTGGTCCTAGATCACCATGCCTCCACCAATAAAAAATCTTAAAAGATACGTAAAATTGTAAAAACACGTCATTTATATTTTACGCGGTAGGGACCGTGTGTTTTTCTGATTTCCTATTGCTGATTTTACCTTCTCTGAAATGAAAATCCCACGATCACATGCAACAGAAACTTGAGTCTCTACTTAAAAAAAACTATTAAAAAAAAAAACTAAAAAGAAACACTCAAAAAGAGAAACTAAAATAAAATATAGTGAAATAATGATTATAAAGTTGAAATGTTATGTTGAAATTTGTGTAGTTGAAGAAATGGTCGATGAGAGAAATTTTAATGAAATATTATATTGAAAAAGTAATGGTTAAATAGTGTAGTGAATGAATAAAATGAATTGAGTAAAATTTATTTTATTTGTTGATGTTGAATGATTGATGAATGAATTTATAATAAAATAATAAAATAAATAAAATAATAATAAAAAATATAGGGGTTCTATTTGGACCCCCCTATTTACTACTTGCACCCACTTACTAGTTGTACCACAAAATTTTGCTTTTAGCCCCACAAGATTATTTTGATTATTTTTATACTTCTCACACTACACGATTAATAAAAAAATTACTACCCACACCACATAATTTTGAAATTATAAACAAGTCCTCCTAAAACCTAAATAAACAATTCTCTTTCACCAAACTCTTCTTCCTCACCCCCCTCACCAAGAACCAGCCGCCACTACCATTCTCCTCCCCACCACCAGGTCCACCACCAACCCACCACCAATCCACCATCATCAACCATCAAACCTCCATCACCATCATCTTCTTCCCTCGCCGCCCCCACAACCACACCATCCTCCCATCGCCGCCCCCACTGCCACACCTGCAAATTGGACAACCCATTCCCCAACTGCCCTCCCTCCTCCCGTCCACCCTTTCTTACCATAAATCCTCCAATCCCATTGCTTATGTAAACCCATCTCCCCCTTCTCCCTTGATTCGACCCTATTTAAAATAAAATAAAAAATCTGAATCGCGATTTGGAAGAAGAAGAAGAGAGGAAGAAGAAGAAGAGAGCTGCGATTTTATTTTGTTTTTTGGCAAATGAAGAATTGCGATTTGGATGCTTGAGGAGGAAGAAGGGGGCGGCGGCGGCTGAGGGAGGAGGAAGAAGGGGGGTGGCGGTTGAAAAGGGAGGAGGTGAAGATAAATTAGGGGCTACGATTTGAGGGGTCGATTTTGCTGCGATTTGGGGGCTCGATTCACTGCGATTTGGGAAGAGGATTTTCGATTTGGGGTGGTTGAGGGAGGAAGAAGGGGATGGCTGTTTTTCAGAAGAGGAAGGGGCGGCGGCTGGAAGGTAGGGGAATAGGGTGGAAGATGAATTAGGGTATTTGGTTTGGAGAAGAAAAGAGAAATTTGTTTTTGTATTGTTTAAGGACTAAAGTGTAATTATTTATGGACTAAAGCGTATTTTTTTCCTTTTCATATTTTTTTGTGTGGTATAATAAGTAAAATGAGGGTGTGTAGAAGTAAAAAAAATCAAATAATGGGTGTAAGTAGTAACTAGGGAGTCCAAATAGAACCCCCAAAATATAATGAAATGAATAGGTTGGATCCAAATGAATCCAATCCCACCCGAAACCAAACAAGGCCTTGGGTCTTACCTGCAGGCCTTTCAAAGCTCCAGGCTCTAATTCGTGGAAGGTATTCACTATTATCCCATCAACCGTTTGGTACTTTTTCGCACTGTGTACAAAGGCTTTGTATCGAAGACTCTGACGGTTAAGCAAAGGCTCCGGAGCATCTTTACCCGGAAGTGGAATACAACCCGGTAGCCGAATCGGTTCAAGTAGTTCCCCATACTCACAAGAAACACGTTGATCTAGTTTCGGGAGATACAGAATTGAAGACAAAGCCATTGCATTCATAGTAAAGAAAAGATAGGGAGAAATCTCGAGTTCTCTAGCAATATCAATTGCTTCATCTCCAAAAATATCCACAACAAGGGCCACAATTTTCAACTTTTCTTCTGATGATAGTAAATCTGCCAGAACTTCACGGATTGTTGCTAGAGATCGACTAACAGCTAATGTTCCGAGTATTTCGTGCTTCATATTAGTAGGCAGGTCACTGAAATCGGGTTGGGGAAGAAGAAGGTAATTCAACCCGGTAGGGAGCTGGCCGGGTTGTAAGTAAGATGGCTGGACCATACTCCAATTCGGGCAAAGATCCGGGATGATGAGAATAGTTGCGGCGAAATTGTGGTGAATGACGAATTTCTTGGCGAGCTCGAGAAATGGTATGAAATGGCCCATTCCCGGCGACGGGAGAAATACCATATGAGGCAATTGATCCATTAATTAGGGTGAAGCTAGCTGAAGATGGATTAAAAAGAATATATAGTAATGAATATATATGAAGATTTAATTAATGGAGTAATTAAATGGAGACGGAGTGAGAAATGACGATTGAATTTCTATTTTTAGCTATCAATTTATAATGCATTTCTGAAGGATCGATCTCACTTTATTTTATTTTATATTATATACAATTGAAAATGAATGAAAGAATAATACAATTATTTACGACCATAATAGTAGATTAACGCACCAGATAATGTGAGTACAATCATACCGGACTAACACACCTGATAATGTAGGTACAACCATAACTTTCCTAAACAAATAGTGGACTAACACAATACAATCATAGTTGACTAACACACCAAATAATATGTTACGCTGAAGGATTCTCAAATTATTACCTCCGCTGTAATTTAAACCTGAAACCTCCTGGTCTCATGATCTCAGCTCTCGTCACTTGAATTAGATCGGCATGATCGATCTCATTTGTATTGTGGATTTATAATTGTTAGAATGAGAATAGAGAGTGGGGACTCTAATTAATTAATTAATTTTATAATTATTAGCATGAGAATGAAGAATGAGGAGTCTAATTTTATAAGTAAAATATTGATTTTAAAAACTTTTACTTTTTATGAAAATAGAAATTGTCTTCTGTTATTAGTATTATGAAGGACTACGACCATAAATAGTAGGAGTATTTTTAGAAAATAAAGCTACGCCTACTATTTGTAAATTATATAAAGAATCGAATAAGAGTATATGAGACAAATTGATGATGTCAAGAATTGATGATGTCTTTCTTGTTTATTTTGCCGGGAGGTTCTAGTGCTATACAAATAATATTTTTTGTGAATTATTTTACTACATCGGATCTGTTTTTTTTTCAAACAAGGAAGAAAGCATTTATTATTGAGAAAACGATACATCATACGTTACAAAGACAGGTAAATTGGAAAATCAGGTGTTGTCGGCCCTCTTATTTGTAAAGAAAGTTTATCTTTTTGCCAAATGCGTTTTTAAGTATAACGACGATGATATAGTCGTTTGACCACTCTTAACGACAATATAACGACAATAATATTGTCGTTAAACCATCCATTTAGACAATAGGCGATTATTGGCGTAACGAGACTTGTTTAACGCCAATAATATTGTCGTTACGTATTTAACGCCAATATTATTGGCGTTAAATAAGCCTCGTTACGCCAATAACGGTTTAAACGATGCTATTATTGTCGAAAACTCTTCTTCTCCCCCAAATTATCATTTTGCTGCAAATTCCCCAAAAATTCTCAGAAAACGATCTGATTTTGCAATAGATTCTAAGGCTCCTTTGGAACAAATGAATCAAATTGCACAACGGGAGATAGCCCATGAGGTTAATATTAATGTCTATCTTTCATTTTTTTCGCATAAGAAGCTAAATCTTAGATTATTTGATTGTTTGATTTTTGTTGTGCAATTTGTAAGTACTTTGAGGTCAAAACGCACGTATAGTAAGAATCTTTGTTGTTGTTTAGCAAGATTTTGAAAAAGGAGGGGTAGATTGGTTAGGTTAGGGGTTGTTTTTGAATTTCCTGAAGAACATCATGAATACGCTCTGAATGATGATTTTACGCCAATATTTGGATGATTTTACGCCAATATTCGTTGTTATTGGCGTTAAATATGTGTTTAACGACAATAATATTGTCGTTAAGTGTTTGTTAACGCCAATAATATTGGCGTAGAGTTTTGTTTAACGCCAATAATATTGTCGTTACGTTTATTATTTAAATATTTTAGTGTTTAATAAATATAATTCAATATATATAGTTTGTATGTATAATAATTTAATAGCCTTGTTATAATGGTGTGCACATAATTTGACTTAGTATAATTTGGAATGAATATTTAATAGCCCTATATAATATAATTGCCTTGGTCTTTGATAATGTAATCTAATATAATTGCCTTAGTATAATGTAATCTAATATTTAATAGCCATGTATAATATAATGTGTTATTTGTTTATAAGGACTGGTTTTGAAACTTAATAAGCATTTAGGACACACTTAAAAGATCATTAGTTATAAGGACATAATTTAAACAACTTTCCTATTTTACCCCTACAATAACGTTGATCTGCAACTTTCCTATGGCCTTCAGCTTTTCCTCTGTCCGGCTCTGGCTTTTCAGTTTTTCCGATTCCGGCCAGTTTCAAACAACTCTCGCCGATCCGAGCCCTCCGATGCCTGGGAGCGAAGGAGATCAACACCTTCTCTTCGATTCCACACTGATTCAGTTGCCGGAGGCTGTGGCGAATCCTCCATCGCTCGACGCTTGAGTCGGCTGGCATCTCGAACTAGCAGGTCTTGCTCGTCATTGGGATTGGGGGTTGCATTTGAATTAAGCGGGAGAGGGGGGATTTACGGTGGCGGATGTGCAGAAGGGTGCTCGCCGGAAATCACCAGGGATCAGGTCTGATAAATGTGGAGGGGTTGCTTTAAACTCTATGTTTCTTTGTTTCTGAAAGATTCAAAATGGATATGAACAGCTCACATTACCATTTAAATTTGCCAAATTCAATAACTCTATATTTGTTAGCACTTAGCAGAGATGTTTTGCCTTTACTCTGGAGGATTAACATCCCATTTGGCCGATATACGTGTACTTCAAACTCATGTCTTTAAGTTTTTTTTTCTGTAAAATGTCTAAAGAGTGAGCTTTTACTTCATTGTTTCCAAAATGCTAACTTTTTTACTTCAAGAATCATAATGTGCTTGTGATTCCATTGAACTTGTGTGTTCTGACTTGCTTCAAGAATCGTAACCAGAGACTTGCACCAGCATTTGCTTATAATTGATTGCTGCGACGTCGACAAAATGGATCAATTTGGCGTATTGTGGTAGTGCATACGGTCTCATCCTTTATTTTTGTCTATTGGACAGTGGGAGATAACATGTTTTTGGTGTTATTCACTCTATACAAGTCTCTTGGCTTAAGCAACACTCTGCTCCAATTCCTTGGGCTAGGTGGTTGTGTTACGGTCGCTAATTCCTTGCTTATGTTTATAGACATTAGGCAGGTTTTTGGATTTGCAAATTATAGGATCTTTCATGGGTTCCTTTGTATCATATCGAAAGTTGATTTCCTGTTCTATGATACGTTGAACCTTATATCTCTATGTGAACCTTATTATTTTCACTATTGATGATGAAAAAAGTTTGATTGGCAGGAGATTTGGTGATGCCTCAGTACAAAGTGATATGAAGTTGTGGCCTTTTAAGGTTATTCCTGGTGCTAAGGACAACCTAATGATTGTAGTAAACTATAAGGACAAGGAGAAACAATTTGCAGCTGAGGATAAATAATTGTTTCCAGATAAATAATTACCTGGAATTTAAATTGTTGAAGCCTTTCTTGCTTCAACTGTGAAGAATGCTGTGGACACCGTCCCTGCTTATTTCAACGACTCACACCATCGGGCCACCAAAGATTCTCGGTGTTATTTCGAGTCTTATTTCGCTCCCAAAGGGTGATTTGCTGCTAATTCCATGGGCTCGACTCGACTAAAAATGTTTGGGCTCGATCGATCCATAAAAAGGCAATATCGAACTCGACTCTCTAAATACTCGATATAGCTCGACTCGGCTCGTAAGCTCGATTATTTTCTTATAATTCATTTTATTTTTTCCTTTTTTTTGAGTAATGATCCGGACACAACCGTTGTGACACGAGTGTCACATCGTGTATCGACACCGTTGATCATTATGTAATAATGATAAATTAGTTTAACATGCATCACCTTGAAACAAAGAAAGCAAAGATATACGTTGATGGTGGGTTTGTGTATGATTTGACGATGTCACTGCATAAAATGCCAATGTCACTGCATAAATTGTTGATGTCACTGCATAAAATGCCAATGTCACTGCATAAATTGCCGATGTCACTGCATAAAATGTTGATGTCACTGCATATCTGATTGCCGATGTCACTGCATAAATTGTTGATGTCACACATATATGATTGCCGATGTCACTGCATAAAATGTTGATATCACTGCATATATGATTGCCGATGTAACTGCATAAAAATATGAATTAAGGTGAAAGATTATGTTGATCGTAGTTTTATAGCAAAGTTAATACAAACCTTTGCTTCTGGGGATAGGAGGAGGAGGATACTCAGTATTTTTCTAAAGCTTTTGTGTAGTCCTTTAAATGTTTATTTTCTCTTTTTTTTTGCTTTTCTTTTTTGTCAAGTGATCAAAAACTTCTTTGAAACAGATGTGTTTGACTTCCCCTAATATGGATTAGCTTTTGATGCCAAAATATGTTGTTGCATGTATTGAAGTTATGATTATTTAGGTGAACAATTTTAATTATAATTCCTTTTTCCATTCACATTTTATGGATATAGAAGCTTCGATTTTATGAAATTAAGTGTCACAGTGTCTCTTCATCAAACGTCACTGCATATCTGATTGCCGATGTCGCTGCATAAATTGTCGATGTCACTGTATAAATTGTTGATGTCACTGCATAAATTGCCGATGTCTCTGCATAAATTGCCTATGTCACTGCATAAAATGTTGATATCACTGCATATATGATTGCCGATGTCACTGCATAAAAATATGAATTAAGGTGAAAGATTTATGTTGATCGTAGTTTTATATCAAAAGATATAGCCATTTGAAGTCGATTTTATGAAGAAAAGAAATTGATTTTATGAAATTAAGTCGGAAATATATCAAATGTCATTCATATATGATTGCCGATGTCAATGCATCGCGGTGGTTAGTGCATCGCGGTGTCTCTGCATCGGGGTGGTCAATACATCGCGGTGTCTCTCCATTGGGGGTGATCACTGCATCGGGTTGCCCCTGCATTGCGGTGGCCAATGCATCGCGGTTGTCAGTGCATCGCGATATTATTTCATCTCGGCGTCTCTGCATCGCAGTTGTCAGTGTATCGCGGTGTCACTTCATCACGGTAGTCAATGCATTGCGGTTGTCAATGAAAAAAAAAAAGAAAAATAATTTTCACTCTCCGTCGAACGAAAAAAAAAAGCCCTTCAGCGTCTATCTGAAGTAAAATAAAAAAGAAAATTAAAAAAAAAATGCAAAACACAACAGCAAGTTTTTAATCTAAATTAAATAAAACACAACACCAATTTCCATTCAGGGCGCGGCTTTCCTTTTTATTTTTTTATTTTTTTTCCTTCATAAGGGCATTTGGGTCTATCTACCTATTTTTTGTCCTTATAACTAAGTGTTTGTTTTGGGTGTCCTTTTTACCTAATTAAGTCCAATATGCGTCCTTTTCAATAATTGTCCCTAATATAATTGTCTTAATATATTCATATGCTCAATATCACTGACAATGTATCTAACGAAAACGACGACGATGAATAAAACATAAAAATAACACAAATAAGAACGAACAACGACAATAACATCGACGAATTCCGTTCTGCCTTGCGGAGAAAGCCTCCACCCGAAAGCGAGGTTCTTGTAGGCCTATGTTGTTTTCGATTCCACTCTTTCCTTTTCACCAGTTATGGCCTTCCTCATGCCTGCAAGAAATGAGGTCCTATAGGATAGCTCGTAGAGGATTTGTAGGTTCTCTTATTCATCTCTCCACTCAGCAGCTTGGTAAAGCCCCAGCCGGAAGTGAGGCATCTTGTAGATTATGTATTTTAGTGCTGTTTCGCCGGACTCGTCCGGCATCTCCATCACTCCTCCCGTGGTTTACTAACAAACAATGCAACTAAATGACACAAAACTTAACATTCAAAACCTCAATGTTACTTGGAAATAATTCACTGTAACAAGTAATGTTAACAACCAACAATGCAACTAAATCACACAAATAACCAAACAAACCAAACCTGAAATCGTAACAACTTATATGAAAATAGAGACAACACGACTTTTACGTTTATGAACTTATATGCATATTTCCATGTAAGTCGTAATCAACAAATATATTTGTGTAAAAAAAAATAAAAAATAAAAAATAAAAAATAAAAAAAATAAATAAATAAATAAATATATATATATATATATATATATATATATATATATATATATATATATATATATATACATGACATATGTATACGTACATATATATACATTACAACTTTCACGTATATTATATTTATATACATAGTTTGATTTCAAATCTATATGCACACACACACATAATATATATGCACAACACACATGTCTATATATATATATATATATATATATATATATATATATATATATATATGTGTGTGTGTGTGTGTGTGTGTGTGTGTGTGTGTGTTACATATGATATAATATTTATGCATGCTCATTATACTGTGATTTGCAGCTCGTAGGCACCCCCAGAGCGTATATAATTAATCCATGGAGTCATTTCACGGGAGTGTGGAATTTTAAAGGGGAATCCGCTAAGTTGACAAGTGTTTTAACAAATTTAAAAAAGTTGAGCGTTGGTGATGTAGATTTTGAAGACAGGTTCAAAAAGTCCATATTTAGGCGTTTTATAGAGGCGAATGAAAAAAATGAAAAGTGGAAGTTCTCTGGGGTGATTTTCAGATATCTTGGATTCAACATGATATACCCCGACATGCCTAATGAGCTACATTTTAGGGTTGGTAACCCGAGAACAACATGCGTATTTGGCGGGAGAGAGTTCGCCATGATATCTGGCTTATGTATTTTTTTTTTCAACCAAACCATTTTTATGGTTTTAAAATTTACAAATTGATATATGTCAAGAATTGATGATGTCTTTCTTGTTTATTTGGCCGGTTTATTTGGCCGGGAGGTTCTAGTGCTATACAAATAATATTTTTTGTGAATTCTATTACATCGGATCTGTTTTTTTTCCCCTGTTTTTTTCAAACAAGGAAGAAAGCATATATTATTGAGAGAAAAATGATACATCATACGTTACAAAGCCAAAGAGACATACTGTCTTTCCAGGATGTACCAACATCTGACAAAAAGGAGAAGGCAACAAGATTATGGGTTATCTTGTTGTTTTCCCGACTATTATGTACAATTTTACAAGCACTAAAATAGTTAATAAGAGAAGAAAAAAGAAGGATGACAATAGGACTGTTTTGCCCCTCATACTAAGAAACTTGTACTTTGAGTTATTCAACTTTCCTTTGCATTTATCTAAAACATAAGAGATGACATGCTTTTTGGACCTACTGTTAACAACCGGCAGGCCAAGGTACTTGGTGTGGTGAACTTCTGGCAACCCATTCAGGCAGGGGCGGATGTTCCATTTGTTAAGGGGGCAGTATGTAGTTCTTGTTGTAATAGTTAATGGGTGTGCTCTAAAACAATTATTACTTGTCATTCGTGCAAGTGGGAGATTGTTAGATGTAGTGCACGAAAGACAATTTATGTAATTGTTTTATATTAATAAATGACAGATTTTCTTATTCATCTTATTTGCTTTGTGCTTATATAGTATACACTGCTGCAAACCCTAAATATATCTGTATGTAACCACTTAACTCAGTGTATGGATTACATGTGAGGATTGAGTTAGTGGAGATATGCTTAAATTGTTCCGTGGTGAACTTAATCAGAGTTTAGGGTCTCTTGATTAAAACACCAATAATGCGCCCAGAACACCTTAGGGTGTGATAGTCTTATCCGGACTGTCGGTAGAGGGTACCTACGTGGGGCATTTATATATGATGGCATTCATATAGGATTTGGACCGATTTAATCGTATTTCTCGGTATAATTCCGTAATCGAGGAATCTTATTAAATCATTAGATGATCATATATGGATCAACCTTAATCCCGAGGTGATCACGGGGTCTTTGCTTGTCTCGGGGTAGTGTTTGATGTGTTAGTTACGGTTCACTTGAGTATGTGTTCCAAGCCACTTCTCATTGGCACTATCTCCTGATGAGTGAGTAGTTCTGATTTTCACAGACATGGAATCCATTCCTTCCCGCGGGAAGTACAGAGACATTCCCCTGATTTGTTAGCCCCGAGAAAGTGATCGATCCCGGGAGTTCACATTTGACTAATTAGCTACTAGTCAGATATGTGTACTAATTGATCATCAGGGGGTTAATGGTAAATAAGGATAAGATATTCGAGTCGGGTTCACGGAGACTTCCCACTCGAATGGACGATCTATGGAGGGTTAATCCGTATGTAGTGATTATATCAATGGACGCTTATTCACTCTATGGGTTGAGTATAAGTATACATCTATAATCGGTAGAGTTCAGTTTCGGGTTTATGGTGGCGTAATCCCGGAATTAATAATTAATGTACTTATTCTGTTCGATGAATAATTAATTATTGAAGCTACCGGTTATAGGTCCATGGTCCCCGATATGGCTTATGTAATTCGGACTAATAATCTTGTTATTTGGGCCTCAGTGATAATTGATTGGCTGAGCTAATTAATTGATATGCATGGATATTATTTAGTTGGGCTAAATAATATAATACACATAAAAGACATTTTGTGTGGGCTTATTAACCCTAAGTGTGGCGCCAACTCCTCTTTAATTATCACAAGAATTAATTTTTGGTGATATGGAAAATAAAATATATTCTTGTTATATGATTGGTTGGATGACTTATTATTTGATTTCCTATTGGTCAATACATGTCACAGTTAGTCATTAAGGAAAATATCTTTTTATTTTGTTTAATTAATTAATTAATTAATTAATTAAAACTTAGAGACCAATGATTTACTCTCCTATAAAAGGAGAGTTATTCAAGGGGTAATTGGCAATGTAAAATTCGACCACCACACTTGTAAAAGAGAAAAATTGTTTTTCTTGTCTAGGGTTTTTAGAGGAAGAAAAACTCTAAGTTTTTTCTTGGTGTTGCATATTAAGGAGGTTCGTGTATCAAGATGGGTGTCCACCAACCGCCATTTGGAGAACACATCGGAAGATCAAGGCGTCTCTTCCCGATATTGGTAACATGATCTTGTCCCCCTTGTAGTAGTTTAAGTCCTTTAACTATGTATTGTGATGTATAAGTCGTGATCCATCCGCTGCGCGTAGATCTAACCCGTTTAGATCTAAGATCCTACATCCTTCACAGTAGCCCCCCTCCCCCCGGATCCGAAAAAGATACTATTATGTGTGTTGTGTATTTTTTTTGTCCTCCCTAAAAATTTACACTCGCCCATAGTATCGCCCCCCTCACCCGGGATCCTGCGTCCGCCCCTGCATTCAGGTGAGAAAAAACAACATTCTTGCATCCAACTGAAGCATTTTTACTAAAAAAGAAAGCTTACTTTTGTAGATTAATAGATTGACCAGAAATTTGTTCATATAAACTCAGCACTGCTTGCAGATTAGATGCACATGATGGATTAACTTTGGTCAGAAGAAGAGTGTCGTATGCAAAGAGCACATGATTGATAGAAGGGCTAGCTCTAGAGATTCCATTACCATAGATGGAACCACATGCATCGGGCTTGTTAAGTAGGTGGCTAAGTCATGGGAGTCAACTTTACTGTACTTTGGTGTGCAGTTTAACCCCCGTTTATCACTTTATTGACATGTTTTGGGTAGTTCTAGACCTAATTAAGAGTAATATCGAGAGTTATACGCACGGGGAGTTAAACTGTCATATCAGTAGTAAACTCCACCTTTTTAGCCATATTTATCTCTTTTCCGAGCACTTTTGTCTTGCGGAATTACGCGTGGTGTTTGTTCGTATATGTTATTGCAGGACTTAGGTGACTCGAGAACCCGGAAAGCGATGTTTTGTAATGAGAAACATGTTCGTGGCACGAAAGTAGCATGAAAATGGAGAAAAATCATGTTTGGAGCGAAATCAAGGCAAACTGGCGTTTGCTCTACTCAAATTGGCATTTGAGTCAAGGTTAAGGTTGAGGAATATATCATCATGCCAGACTGGCGTTTGTCCAGTCCAAACGGTCGTTCACAGAAGTAGCATTTGATACTGAAAGTTAGATTTTCAGACGGACGAGCGTCCAAATCACCCCGAACGCACGTTTGGATGGGCTCAGCCCGAATCAAGAAAGCTCATATAATCCAACCGGGCGTTCAGACAATCTAGACGGGCGTTTGCCCTCAAGGCATGATCCATGAACTAGCGTTTAGGAGGAGCCAAACGCTGGTTCACTGAAGAATAAACCCTAAACATCATCAGATTTCCAGGCAGACGAGCGTCCACCTTGGAGCAAACGCTCGTCCGCCACCGACAGCAGCAGATTTCAACCTTACACTATAAATACGTAGCTCATTCAGCGCTTTGACATAGACTGCCGACTTTATACACTTCTAGGGCGATTTTGGTGCGGTTTTAGTGTAGGTTGATCATCCTTTGATCCTTTGATTCCATAGATAACATCCTTCGATTCTACATACTTTCCATTGCTTAGATTAACTTTTCAAGATCAAAGATTTGGCTTTTCGGTGTGATGATAGGTGAGCCCATTGGGCCGGGTTATCCATAGTTGGGCCAGGCCCAAAGTTAGGCAGTCAAGATAATGAATTGGCATGGCAAGACCACAAGTGCTGACCAGATTATCGGAGGAGCAGGGCTCCATCATACGCTGCGCAGAAGCATATCTCTAGACAGAACGATCGGCTACGCAAAAGTGTTTTTAGACAGAATGCTCGGCTGAGTGCAACGAAGACCGAGTCAACAGCGGTTCAACCACCTATAAACGTGGGTAGACCCCCACGATCAGCAACATACAGAGATAACCGGTGATAACTTCCCATCACGCAAGGAAGACAATCACGGTCTACAACTATATAAGGAACACCCTGAACTACGAGGGGGATTTGATTCCAGTTTATTACTTAAATTGGATACGTAGGCAGCTCTCTCAAGAGTTCAGTCCAAAATTATACCCAAATACCATTGTTCTTATACAATTTTCCTAATTAGAATTACCCGATTACCCGTTTGTAATATTCATACAACATCATTTGGCGCTAGAAGGAGGGCTCAATTCTAGTTAGTGAGTAATTATTACGAAAAATGGCAAGAAATCAAGGAAATTCGAAGAAGCAGCAAAATCAACCCGAAAAGGAAAAAACTGGAGAAAAAAGCCCAGATCGAAATGACCAAGATACTGGAAAGAGAATTTTGGAAGAAGGACAAACGAGCAACCCAGACGCAGTTAAACAAATGTTGGTAGAAAATCTGGCCAATCTCAAAGGAGAAGAGATAAAGGCCATATTTGAGGCAGTTTTGAAAGCAAGAAATCAGGATAATGACGTTTCTGAAGCACACACTCCGCTTCAAACTGCCAGAAAAGAGAAGCAGGAAGCAGAATCTAGCATTAGAGTGGTGGTTACTCACCCAGGTGGTGATAACGCCCGAGCAGAATTAGACGCTATGCTTAAGCCTAAGCAAGATGAGTTTAGGCTGGTGTCTCCTTTCACTTAAGACATCGACGCATTCCCGTGTCCTCCAGGATTTAAAATCCCAAAGATCCATGCATATGATGGAACTAAGGATCCATATGATCATATGCATCAGTACATCCAGCACATGAATTTGTATAACGCTCCAGTTTAGATGAAATGCAGGGCATTTGCAACTCTTCTAACAAGAAATGCAAGAGATTGGTTCAACAAGTTGAACCCCAGATCCATCCCGGATTTTCCAACTTTGACCAGAAAGTTCATGCACGCATTCATCGCAGCAAGACCTTTCTAGAGGAACCGCACATATCTGCTGACCATTAGGCAAAAAAGTGATGAAACGGTGTTGCAGTTTATCAAGAGGTTCAACGGAGAATCATCCCAGATAGCAGACTTGGATGATAAGTTTTTAGTGGCATCCTTCGTGGCAGGTCTTAGAGAAGGACGCTTACATGCAAAGCTGAGCAGCAAAAATCCGGGTACAATGGAATTGTCTGGAAATTGCATACAGACATTGCCAAGGAGAAGAGGCTAACAGAGCCAAGAGGGAAGAGTCCCACAGGGATTCTAAAAAAGGAAAGACTGATGATAAGACCGACAAAAAGAGAAAATCTGTTTGGGATAGGGTAACCAACCCCATTTCTGAAAGGTTAGGGGAAAAAGGTGCTTTGCAGGACAGAGACCTTATTCCTCTGAACAGACCTCGGGAACAAGTACTGGCGATTATGGAGGAGAAAGGAATCGCCAAGATCCCTCCTCCATTAAGGGGTCCAAGAGAGAAGAGAGACCACACCCGGTGGTGCAAGTACCATAAAGATATTGGGCATGACTCTGAACAGTGCAGGGACCTGATCAGAGATATAGACGCAGCAGCAATGGAGGGAAAGATCGATGAGTGCATCGATCGAGCACAGGGGGACAACCCTAGAGGAAAGAGAGAATTTAAAAGAAAACACAACAGTCATGACAGGTACAACCAGATGAGACACAGAGACCCGTCTCCGGATGCAGATGGGCACAGAGAAAACGCCCCAATCAACACCGTGAATACGATTGTGGGTGGACCAGGAGAAGGTAATAAGGCTGCTCAGGAAGATAAAAGGGACAGCGCAGAAAAGGATGGAGAAGCGAAAAAGCAGAAAGTAATGGGAACCGTTCAGTACGGTCCTAGAGATGCACTACCAGCCGTCATGAGCAACGAAGGACTGGTAATAGAAGCAGTTATTCAGAAAAACCTGGTCAGAAGAATCTGCGTAGACACTGGCAGCGCAGTGAACGTACTGTATTATAGTGCGTTCCAAGAAATGAAGCTGGCAGACTCAGAGTTGACTCCTGTATCAACTCCTCTCTTTGGATTTACCGGGCCACCCATACATCCTGTGGGTATGTTAAAGCTATTGACGACTTTTGGCAAAGAACCACGGAGCAGGACTCTGGTGGTCAATTATGTGGTAGTAAAATCTCCATCTGCGTATAATGTGATTTTGGGAAGACCAGCATTAATTGACCTAAGGGCAGTGGTGTCGCCAGCACATAACAGTATGAAGTTCCCAACTTTTGAAGGAGAAGCCACTGTAAAAGGGGATGTAGATGCTGCCAAGAACTGCTATACAACCACAATCAGTGGAAAAATGAAGGTGCATGAGGTAACAATGGAAGATCTAGTACCAGATGAAGAAAAGAGCTGGCAACCCAATGATCCCGTAGAATCAATAATGTTAGATGAACTGGATCCTGAGTCCACAGTCAGCATAGGATCATGGATACCTGCTGAACAGAAACAAATGCTGGTCAGAATATTGAAAGATTACAAGGATGTGTTTGCATGGAAAGCAAGTGACATGCCCGGGCTGTCAACAGAGCTGGCAGTCCATAAGCTCAACATCGACCCAACCAGGAAACCAGTGAAACAAAAGAAGATATCTTTTGCCCCAGAAAGGATACAGGCTGTCCAGCAAGAAGTGGAAAAATTGTTGCAGGCCAACATGATTAAAGAAGTTATCTACCCAGAATGGCTAGCAAACCCAGTGTTAGTCAAGAAACCAGATGGCAGTTGGAGAATGTGTGTGGACTTCACAGATTTAAACAAAGCTTGTCCTAAAGATAGTTATACTTCCCCTAGAATTGACAGGCTAGTAGACTCTACAGTTGGTTATGAGATATTGCTTTCTTAGATGCTTATAAGGGATATCATCAGATTATGATGGACCCTGTAGATGCTGTAAAAACCGCTTTTATTACTGAATTTGGTTCCTACTACTATGTGTCTATGCCTTTCGGATTAAAGAATGCATGGGCTACCTACCAAAGGGCAGTCAACACCATTTTTAAACAACGATTGGCAAATCAATGGAAGTATATGTGGATGACTTATTGATCAAGAGCAGGACTCTTAACCAATATTTGAAAGATGTAGCAGAGGTTTGTCAAGTTTTGAGACAAACAGGAATGAAGCTGAATCCAAAAAAGTGTACTTTTGGAGTGAGATCAGGCAAATTTATGGGTTATATGATATCTAAAGAAGGTATCAGGGCCAACCCTGATAAATTAGAAGCTTTAAAGAACATGCCTGAACCGAAGAATATCAAAGAAGTTCAACGATTAACATGAAGATAAGCAGCGTTAAACCGATTCTTGTCAAAATTGGCACAAAAGTCATTACCATTCTTCAAAATTCTCAGGAAGGCCAGTCCATTTGAGTGGAATGAAGAATGTAAACAGGCTTTTCAGGAGTTGAAAGATCATATCAGTCACTTGCCAACTCTAACTCCTCCTCGGGAAGGTGAGATACGTTTCTTTACTTGTCCTTTTGTAATGAAGCAGTAAGTGTTGTGTTGGTAAAGCAACATGGCATGATACAGAGGCCAGTATATTTTGTAAGCAAAGCCTTACAAGGACCTGAGATAAGATATTCTGATGTGGAAAAATTGGTCTTGGCCCTAGTGCATGCCACAAGGAAACTAAGGCCGTACTTCCAAAGTCATCCGGTGATCGTATTGACAAATCAACCGTTAAAGCAAATTTTGGATAAACCAGACAAGTCTGGAAGGTTAGCAAAATGGGTAGTTGAATTGGCAGGATTTGATGTCGAATACAAACCAAGAACAGCAATAAAAGCCCAAGCGTTAGCTGATTTCTTGGCAGAAGAAAAAGCCTTAGCTATAGAGCAAAAAACTGAACAGAACCAGGCTGAAAAGAACAAAACTGAACAGTGGCAGCTTTATGTGGATGGAGCCTCCAACAAAGAAGGGGTAGGTGCAGGACTCCTACTCATTGGCCCAAAAGGTGAAGAATTTCCATACGCTCTTCATTTTGACTTTCAAGCCACTAACAATGAGGCAGAGTATGAAGCTTTGATAACGGGATTAAACCTAGCACAGAAGTAAGGTGTGCAAAACTTGAAAGTCTACACAGACTCACAACTGGTAACAAATCATATCAAGGGAGAGTATGAAGCAAAAGAAGGCCCCATGAAAAAGTACCTTGCAGTGGCACAAAGAAAATTGCAAAATTTCTTAATGATAGAAGTGGAACAAATAACGCGAGCCCAGAATACCAGAGCAGACGCCTTATCAAAGCTAGGATCAAATTTCTTATCCAACAAAAAGGTGTTGGTCGAGCAATTGAAGCAGAAGAGTTGTGATGAAATCGAAGTACAACCAATAACACAGGCAGAAACCTGGATGGATCCAATTGTGATGTATCTGAGGGATGGGAGACTTCCTGAGGATAAGGTACGAGCCAGAAAGTTGATAAGACTCTCAGCCAGGTATGCTCCGTTCAACGATGTTCTGTACAGAAGATCTTATGCAGCACCTTGGTTGAGATGCGTCACTCCTGATGAGGGAGATTACGTATTAAGAGAAATCCATCTCGGAATTTGTGGAAATCATTTGGGAGCAAGAGCTCTGGCCAGAAAATGTTGGGTCTATGGGCATTAATGGCCAGAAATGCAAGATGATGCAGAAAATCTGGTCAGGACTTGTAGGACATGCCAGGTGCTTAGTAACTTATCACACAATCCTGTGCAGGAGTTGATACCGATTGTGTCTCCATGGCCTTTTGATCAGTGGGGAGTAGATTTAGTGGGTCCACTACCCCGAGCACCGGGAAATTTCAAGTTTCTAGTGGTGGTAGTGGATTATTTCACCAAGTGGGTGGAAGCTGAATCTTTAACCACCATCACAGCCAAACAGATACAGAAATTCTTGTGGAGAAATATTCTGTGCAGATATGGAATTCCAAAAGTACTCATATCTGACAATGGCACACAGTTTGAGGATCAAGGAGTGCAAACCTGGTGCACAAACCTAGGAATCTCCCAACACTTCACATCAGTGGCCTATCCCCAAGCCAATGGGCAAGTAGAGCAGACCAACTGGCAGATAAAGCAGGGATTGAAGAAAATGTTGGAACAAGAGGGATCTCATTAGGTAGACCACCTTCCAAATATTTTGTGGGCATATAGAAATACCCCAAATGCCGCTACGCAAGAATCTCCATACTCCTTAGCATATGGATGTGAGGCGGTAATACCAGCAGAGATTGGACACAAGTCTCCCATTTTACGGTATTTTCCCTCTTAATTGGATTGATTGCATGATAAATGGCCCTCGTATGGAAATATTGAGCATACTAGGTTTTTAAGGACTTATTCGCAATATTGAATAAATTATGTGTTTTCATCATGAATTATAATTAATTGGACTTTATTACGGTTTGCGATGTTTTCCATGTGTTATAGGTATGATTATTGTGCTCAAATGGTGATCAAAAGAGATAAATTTCGAGCTACAAAGGTTTAAGGAAGAGATAATGATCAAGTGGAGAGAAGAAAAGAGATAAAGATGCAAAAATCGCATTCAAGTCATGATGAACGTTCGTCCATGCGGCGTCCGTATCGAACGAGCGTCGAAATACCGAACGGGCGTCCATGGAAACAATCTTGATACGAGAGAGTTTGAACGGAGTTTGAACGAGCGGGCGAGGGAGTTCGGGAATATCGAACGAGCGTCCACTCAATTGAACGAGCGTCCGGAATGCCGACTTAGTGAAACCGCCTCAAATCCCTATAAATACTTGCCTATTTTCACACATTGAGGGACGAGTTTTTACAATCTTAAAACCACAAACCCTAGGGGCGGCTTTGGGCTGCGATTTTACACTTTTTATTTCCGAGTTTTATGCAACTTTAAATTCAATCAAAGTAGGCTAGTTTTATGCTTTGTTTTTATACATTCTTTGAGTTCTTGAGGATGTTCAGAGGCTAAAACCTCCATCAAACGAGAGTTGTGAAGCCATCAACGTGACTTGATCTGTTTATCTCGATTATTATTGTGAGTATTTATTTATGGTTGTTTCTTATTCATGCTTTACTCATGTTTTTAGTGCATTATATCGGAAGATTGCATGTTTTTGATTGTGTTTATGCTTGACGGGAGTCATATTAAACCTTTAGATCACCATGAATAGGAATAGTCTTCGAATCTATAGTAACGGAAGTTAATAGGTTCGATCACTAGGTTAAACATAAAAGTTGACATCTTTGGTCTTTTAAACGCGTTAAACTAGCATTGGAAGATACTAGGTTAATAGACGAAATACCTAAGGAATTAGGATTTCATATTTAGAGAAGGTGAATCACAACCTAAGTAAATACCACGTAAAATCGAGATAGGAGATCAATGCATGTTGATAGGTGGATCAATCCTCGTTTGTCTTTTATAAACTTGATTTACAATCCTCATAGCTTAGTTTAGATTAGTTAATCTACTTTCCTGCACTTTTAGTTTATCTTTATCGCTTCAATCTCTCCTAGCATTGGATTAATCTCCTCTGTCTAGTTATTTTTTGCGTATTTGTTTAGTTAGTTATTCGTTAGGTTAGTAATCGTGACAATAGTTAGTTAAAACAAAAGCTAGGGTTAACATTCGTCTAGTTCCCCGTAAGATCGACCCGGCATAGCCTCGTACTACGATCCTTGCACTTGAGGTTAACCGGTTTTATTACTTGTTTATTTTGTATTAATAAAATCCGTGACAAGTTTTTGGCGCCGTTGCCGGGGAACCGGACGGTTTGCCTAGTTTTTGTTTTTGTGTGTTTTTGTTTTTGTTTTTTTTGTTCGAGTTTTTCTTTCTATTTTTTTTTTTTTTTTTAATCCTTGTCTTTAGGTCGATTTCTAGGAGGATTAACCTTTAAGTAGTTAGGAATTTAGTGTTTTGGATTAGGGTTAAAGTTTACGTTTTGTGATTAGTTCTTTTTCCCTGTTTTTCTGCTCTGTTTTCTTTACTTGTCTACGTTACGGAAATCGTTTACGTTCTGGGAAATTTTGCATATGAACGAGCGTCCATACCTATGAACGCCCGTCCCTTTGTAAAATTTCAAGCTGTATCAATTCTTGACCTACGGACGAGCGTTCGTACATTTGGACGCCCGTCCAAAAATTCTGAAAAATCAGACGAGCGTTCATACGTTGAACGCCCGTCCGTTCTGAAAACCAGGCAGACGCTCGTCCATATTTTTGGACGCCCGTCCGTCTGCTCTCTTTCTCTTTCTTTCTTTTTCCCTAGGTCTTGATAATAGTTCTAGATTTCAACCCTTTTTAGATAGATTCTTAGGTTTCCTTTTCGTAGTTTAAGTTTTTAATTTCGTAGTTTTTAGGTTTTGTTCAATAGAGTTGGGTTTCGGTTTATGCAAACTCGAAGTCGAAAGGGCCATTACTCTTTACACGACCTCGAGCGGACCATAGTCGGACCCAATAGGCGGAAACTTCGTTTCACCGATCCTTCGGACGAAGGAAGCTCGGCTAACCAAGAAATTGAACAAAAGTTGATAGAAGAAATCGAAGAAATAGTAATAATGGCGACGGAGAGGATCAACGTACGTTGGCGGACTACGCCATGCACAGTGCGATCCTTGTCAACCCGGCTATAGTCTTGCCCGCCATTCTTGCTCAAACTTTCGAGCTCAAGCCAGGGCTTATCCAGATGATGCAGCATGCATCAATTTTTTACGGCTACCAATCAGAAAATCCGCATACCCACTTACACACGTTCTTAGAGATATGCGGTACTACCCGCATCAAGGTGTAAGTGAGGATGCTATCAAGCTCAAACTTTTTCCTTTTTCCTTAAAAGGGGAGGCGAAGGAATGGTATCACTCTCTTCCCCCTGAATCCATCACTACATGGGTGGACTCGAGAAGGAGTTTTTGAGTCAATATTTTCCACCCTCTAAGACGGCCCATTGCTTAAATGAAATTTTCACATTTTCTCGGAAGGAAAATGAATCGTTTTCGAGGCCTGGAAAAGGTATAAATCTCTTCTTAGAAGGTGCCCCCATCATGGCTTGCCTTTGGAGAGGTTAGTCATTACTTTCTTTAGCGGATTGACCGAGCTCACCAAGGGCATGGTCAATAGTTCATCTGGCGGGCGTTTTTGAAGAAGACTCCGGACGAAGGATGGGCATTGTTCGAAGACATTGCCAAATATAACTATGCTCCATCCTATCGGGCAATTCAAGCTCCTCCTCCTCAAGGTGGAGGAAGTAAATGTTCAAAGTCGATTGCCATCTTTGCGGAGGCGGATGGCCAATCCTCAAACTCCGAATCCTATGAATCGGACTCCTTCGTTTCCGCGAGAACCCTCGGGTTACGTATTGCGAATCTTCTTTGTCGGTTTGGTCACGTAAATGGCCAATGTCCATTAAACCCCAATTCTTCATACCAAGTCAATACGTCCATGCGATGGACGGTACACTCGAGTCCAATGCCAAAGCTGCGATAATATGGGGCATACTTCCGGATTACGTCCTATGAATGGGCGAATCTTTGAAGTAAATGCGTTCTATGGCGAGAACACCCAAAGATTTAATCAACCATCGGCGAGAATCAATTCCCGAACCAAGGGTTCAATCAAGCTTCCAATTTCAATCCGAATTCGAGTTTTAATTCGAATTCAAGTTTCAATAAGAACCACAGTTCCGCTCAAAACCAAAACTCTAATTTTTCCGAGTCAAACACAAAGGTTCAATCGAATTGGCCTTCTAATTCCAATTCTAATTTTCAAAATCGGCCCGGCCCGACCATACTCTTCAAACTTCCATCACTCTCGAGGTCCCTCGAATTCAAATGATCTTAAGGCTGAATGGAACTCATTCAAAGAAGAGCAAAACAAGAATATTCGGCTCTAATGAGTACCAATAAGAATCTTGAGAGACGGATAGGGCATTTGGGGCCGAGCAATTAGCATCAAGACCCCGGGCATACGCCGGTTTACCGAGAAAAATCCTAAGGGTGGTCATGTTGCTCGGGCCGATTTGAGCGGCGGCCAATGTCGACCTCGTACCAACAACGCATTATGGACAAGAGGAGGCCGGTACAATGAGTTTAAGAAGTGGTACACGGTGAGTGGTCCCCACGGCTTCCGGGGAAACCACTAGCCCCTCTGCCATTGATAAGGCGGGGAGGGGGTTGAGCACCCATCATCCCGCTTGGCGCAAGCAAGTACTCGGTGGGCGATCCCACGATAGGTGAAAAGGTTGGAAATCCTCGGTGTGTTCCCCGAGGGCGAACAAGTTGGAAATCCTCGAGTGGTGACCCCGGAGGGCGAAAAAAGGAAAGAAAGTCGGTGGGCGATCCACGACTACGAAAGCTTACGAAAAGACGGTTCGGTGGAAGGATTTGGAAGACAAAGCTATCGGCGCATCCTCAAAGAGAGTCTTCTCCGAGAGTGATGCGAAGAAGCTTCCGTTTCCACCGAGGAAGAGCAACATTCCATTGGTTGAAGACAAAAAGTACGAGAAGGTGCTAAACCTTCGAAAAATACTCGGGTAAATGCGCCATTATCCGAGGTTTTGGTCGAGATGCCTAAGTATACAAAGTTCATCAAGGATGTTGTATCTTCCAAGAAGAAGTTAGCGAGGAATGGACCAAGCGGTTGGTAAGGAGTGTTCTCTGGTCAATAATGAAAGCTTACCGGTCAAGAGAAGCGACCCGGGGAAATTTGTGCTCACGTTGCGGATGGGAGGCCTAGTCTTCCCAAATTCCTTATGTGACACAGGCGCATCTATCGGCTTGATGCCATTGTACGTATGCAAGCGGTTTGGGTTTACAAAGTCTTCTAGAACCCACGACCATGAATTTGCGGTTCGGCGATCGATCTTCTAAGAAAGCCTCGGGGATCTTAAAGGACGTATTAGTCCAAATAGATAGGTTTACCTTTCCGGTTGGTAGTACGTCTTAGATATTGAGAAAAGTGAAAATGTCCCTTTAATTCTTGGAAGGCCTTTTCTATCTACGGCTAGAGCCCTCGTCGATTGTGATGGAGGGCATGTGACCATTCGAGTTGGTGACCGGGAGGTGAGCTATAGTGTTTCAAAATCTATCAATGTACCTTACGGAGCTCCGACCGGCTTTTCCGTTGAGGAGACTTCGATAATTTCGACGACTTCATGGATAAGCAAGTCATGGTGTAGAATCGAGAATATGAGCGACTAATTGATAAGGTTTGAATAGTCATGGTGTGGTCGATCTAGACCAATTAGCGGTGATTTCGAGGATGAGCTAAGAGAAGAAGCCTTGGCGATAGGACCACTAAGTAAGCTCGGCGATGTTGAGTTGAAGAGTGGCGATCTTAAATCAAGTCTAGAGGATCCTCCCATAGATTTGAGTACGAAGCCGTTGCTAAACATCTTAAGTATGTGTTTTTAAGAGAGGGTGACAAGCTTCCTTTGATCATCTACGCAAGCTATCTCGTGTAGAAGAGCTTAAACTATTAAACGTCTTGCGAAAAAACGAAAAAGCCTTTGGATGGCGGGTGGGAGATATCCGAGGGATATCCCCCGACATCTGTATGCACAAGATCAAGGCGAGGAGGGTGCAAAACGAGTTAGACGACCTCGGAGAGAGGCTCAACCCTCACATGCAAGAGGTAGTCAAGAAGGAGATCATTAAACTTCTAGATATGGGTATCATTTACGCCATTGCGGACGGTGAATGGGTTTCCCCGACTCGGGTAGTCCCCAAAAGGGGGGATCACTATTGAGAAGAATGAGAAGGGAGAAGAGATAGCATTGAGGCTCGTTCTTGGATACGAGTATGTATCGATTATCGAAAGCTCAATGAGGTCACACTTGAAAGATCATTTTCCCCTTCCATTCATTGACCGGATGCTTGAGCGTACGGCGGGGCACGCATTCTCTTGCTTCTGGATGGATATTCCGGATACTTCCGGATACCCATCGATCTGTTGACCAAGAGAAGACCACTTTCACACCCATATGGTACATTCGCCTACGGGCGGATGCCATTTGGTCTCTGCAATGCCCAAGACCACCTTTCAAAGGTGTATGATGGCAATCTTTGACGGGCTAGTTGAAAAGTGCATGGAGATTTTTATGGATGATTTCTCGGTCTTTGGTCAATCCTTCGATGATTGCCTCGATAATCTTGATCATGTGTTGTCTAGATGTGTGGAAAAGGACTTAGTGCTTAATTGGGAGAAATGCCATTTCATGGTAGATGAAGGTATAGTCCTTGGCCACAAAGTGTCCGCCAAAGGTATAGAAGTAGATAGGGCCAAGGTAGAAGCTATTGAGAAGATGAGTTATCCTAAGAATGTTCGGGAAGTCCGAGGTTTTCTCGGACATGTCGGCTTACATAGGAGGTTCATCCGGGACTTTTCAAGGATCGCCAAGCCCACTGTCTACCTTACTAAAAGAAGACGTTACTTTTGATTTTGATGATAGGCGCAAGCACGCGTTTGAGGAGCTCAAGAATCGTCGATCTCTGCTCCATTCTTATTTCACACATTTGGAACTTGCCACTTTGAGCTTATGTGCGATGCATCCAACTATCTTGTTGGTGCGGTCTAGGAACGAGCGCATCGAAGGAAAGTTCCGGCCTATCTATTACGCCGACCACACGTTGAATCCTTCGCAAGTTAACTATACGACTACCGAAAAGGAATTATTGGCCGTAGTGTTTGCTATGGACAAGTTCCGTAGTTACTTGTTAGGTGCTCAAGTGATCGTGTGGAGCGATCACGATTGCCTTGCGTTATCTTATGACCAAAAAGGAAGCTAAACCGCGCTTCTTGCGTTGGATGCGACCCTCCAAGAATTTGACGTTCAAATCAAAGATAAGAAGGGCGGTGAGAACGTAGTGGCGGATCATGTCTCTAGGATGATAAGTGAGGAAAAGGGTGATCTGAAGATATAGATCTTTACTTTCCTCGGAAAACATCATGTTGATCGATGGCCGCTCTCACGATGTTCCATGGTATTCGTCCATTGTGAATTACCTTCATGCCCGCTACCTTGACCCCGAGATGTCGTATCGGGAGAAGAAGAAGTTCTTCTACGATATGAAATATTTCGTTTGGGATGAACCTTATTTGTTCAAGATGCTGCAAAGATGGTTTGCTTAGGAGATGCGTTCTGAATCGAGCAACGAGAGATTATCGAGCAATGCCATAGTGGACCCACGGGTGGTCACTTTGGTCCTTGGAAAACGGTTGCGAAGATCTTCCGATCCGGTTTCTATTGGCCTACGATCTTTAAAGATACGAAGCTTTACGTAAAGCTTGCGATAGGTGTCAACGAACCGGAACTCGACAAGGCGTTTTGACATGCCTTTGAAACCCATCTTAGAGTGCGAAGTCTTTGATGTATGGGGTATCGATTTTATGGGACCTTTCCCGTCATCTTGCGGTAACAAATACATCTTGGTACGCGTCGACTATGTTTCGAAATGGGTGGAGGCGGTAGCCACTCCTCACAATGATCATAAAACGGTCATGAAGTTCTAAAGAAGAATATCTTTGTGAGATTTGGGTGTCCTCGAGCCTTGATCGGTGATGAAGGAACGCATTTTTGCAACCGACCTCTTGAAAAAGTTCTCGAAAAGTATGGTGTACGCCGTAAGACCGGCACCCCATACCATCCGATGACTAGCGGTCGGGTTGAGCGAAGCAACCAAAGCATTAAAAAGATCTGGAGAAAAGCGCGAACGGTCATCGCAAGGGCCCAGGTACGAAGTTGGATGATGTATTATGGGCTTATAGGACCGCCTATAAAACTCCTATGGGTACATCTCCATATCAAATGGTCTACGGGAAACCATGTCATCTTCTGTCGAGTTAGAGCATAGAGCGTATTGGGCTACAAAGTTTACGAACTTTGATTCCCAATCTTGTGGGAAACATCGACTACGGCGGTTACATGAGTGGACGAATTCGGACTCCGGAGCCTATGAAAGTGCCGGGATCGGCAAAGATAAGATGAAACTACTCCATGATGCGAAAATTAAGAAGCGAGAATTCGAGTCGGCGAACAAGTTCTCCTCTACAATTCTAGGTTACATTTGTTTCTGGAAAGTTGAGGACTCGTTGGTCCGGCCCCTTCGAGATTCTCCAAATTATTCTGGAGGCGTTCTAGAACTTCGTGGTTATAGTGGTGACCCGTTTCGAGTCAACGGTCAAAGGTGCAAACACTATATCGGTGAACTAAGGAGACATCTTTGATTGTTAAATTTCTCGATATTCTCGGATGTGGTGTTGCTCGAGTCGAAGAATTTAGCGAGTTATCACCCGACTTGTTCTCCGAGGATGACGGTAGTGATCCTTACGAAGAGGTTCTAGGGTAGTGCTTGATATGGAAGAGTTTGAAAGGGAGCGACAGTGAAGCGTCATCGAGAGGACTCGAGAAAATGAAGAGGTCACCCGTGGGGAGGTTCAAGCGTATGTGGAGGGCTATTAAAAATTTTCCCCCGTGTGTGAGATCTTGTTTTGCGCGGCCACACTTTCTTGATCTAGGCTTACACGAGGTAGTGGGCGGCGAGAAAAGTCAAGTGGCACGATCCGAGTGAGTTTAGACGTGTCGAGCTAACGACATTAACCAAAAGCGCTCTTGGAGGCATCCTAGATATCCCGTATTATATTAGCTAGGTTATGTTCACGCTATTAATGTTTTATTTATTTAAGTTTTAGTTTGATTAAGTTTTAGCTAACTAAGTTGTTCTGTTTTTATCTGTCAGTTAGTGTGCTTTTAGGTATGGATTACGGAGTTCTTCACGAGGAGTTCCCCCTCGTTAGTCGGATCCCGGCGATCACGGTAGATGATGGACCGGGAGGCACTTATAGTTCTTCATGTAGATTTTGACATTAGCACCCGGGTTAAGACCATCACGTACGTTATCATAGTTCCACCTTGTTCGGGAGGCGGCGATTTCACGGCGAGGAGTTGCGGGAGGCCATAGGACGTCCACACACGATCCTTAATGATCCTATCTTTGACGGATTTGGCACTAGTCTTTGCGGTGAGCATTTCGAGAGGTGTTGAGGTAGCCGGTGAGGATTGGTGTTTGCGGGATGAGTACGACTTTCCTCCGGTTTGTCGACATGCTTCGACGTCTCGTTCGCTTAGTGGATTGGGACGAAATCTACGCGGACTAGTGAATCCTTAGTTAGTTTGGTTTTCGTCGAGCCCCGACGTAAAACGAAGCGCTTGGTGGGAGGCAACCCATTGTTTTAGTTATGTTTTAGTTACTTAAGCTATTTTAGGTCTTTAATCTTTCATCATTGTACTTTTGAATTTTATTGGACATTAATAAGAATTGCACTTCAATTTTAATTAGCTTATGTGTGAACAAGTTTGATTTTTATCACTCTCTCGATGGACGCCCGTTCATGAAAATGGACGCCCGTCCGGTTTTCTTGTTTTTATGGACGTTCGTCCAAAATGTTGGACGCCCGTACGCAAAAATCCCTCTATCTGTATGTAAAATGCCTCGTGGACGAGCGTACGAATTTTTGGACGCCCGTCCGGTTCATGCGATTGCTAGTGAACGCCCGTCCGTAAGGATGGACGAGCGTCCACTACGAGCCTATATATACACATTCTAGGCGTGAACCCTCGTTTCCATACGATTTTCGAAAGAGAAACCGACTTTTCCATTTCTCCAAACCTAAAATCTTCATTTACGAACCAAATTTGGCGATTCTTGTTGCAAAAGAACGGTCTTTGCACCATCTTTTCATTTATCCGGTCCATTTCCTCCAACAATCAACGAGATTTGAAGAATCGAGTTTATTCGGTGCGGCCATTTTGACAAAAGTTGGCATTTTGGTGGCCAATCTTGGTGTTTACGGGCTTCTACTCTTTTCAATCATCATCCTTACATAGCATTTGGTAAGTCTATAGCAACTTTTCTCGATTCCATTCAAGTTTTTGAGAGTTCGATCTTCGGCTCGACTCATTTTCTTGAATATGCGCTCATCTTGTTTTAATTTTCTTTTTGTTGCTCTTCTCTTCCCCAAATCCTGGTTATGATGATGATATGGTGTTCTTATGGCGGTTGTGGATGGTGTGGTCCTTTTGTGGTGTTTGTTTGGGTATTTTTGTTGACTTGAAATCCCGATTTGGACGATAAACGGGTAACCATTTGTGTGAATGGTTTAGTTTCATTATAAGTTTGACGATGGTGCGAAAGAAGGAAATTGTGAAGCGTTATGGTAAAGGTTTGGCTAGGGAGAGCGGTAAACGGCAACGTCTGAGTTTGATCCATCCCAATGGACCACTAACGAGAGGAGTAGTCTTTCGAGATCAACCGCCAGAACATCTCGACAAATAAGAACCAATTTAAGAGATGATTCCCCTTCCAATTACGAGCGAGGAAGATGATGAGGTCCCTCTCGTTAGGATGTCTCGAGGCACTCGGGGTGGTGAATCTTCTAGAGGCGAGGTTGGTGCGAGGATGTCGTTGGGGAGGAGGCTGAAACCGAAGCCACACATGCACCCACAGAAAGAAAGCTAAGAATGTTGCCCCTCTTGCTATGCCCCGTCGATTCGTCAATCCACGAGCTCATAGTGCCTACACTAAGGATTATGTGACTCGGAGTATGATTTTTGACGAGAGAGGTCAAGACACAACAAGTTGATCCCGCCTTCGTGAAGATGCTAAAGGCTCGGAAATGGGATGAGTTGCGAAAATTCCTCACAACCCGGTCAATGATTCTATAGTGAGAGAGTTCTATGCGAATTGTTCGAGACGAATTTGGATGACGGTTTTGTGATGGTTCGAGGTGTCAAAGTGCCTTTTTCCGCCAAGGTGATCAACCGAAATATAAGTTGCCGGCGTTTCGCGGCTTGGATTACAAGGAGGAGATCGGCTAGACGGCAAAATGAGGAGGGTAAGGATCCGATGGAGGAGGCTGCGATTGACGGTTTGTCCGGATGTGGCATGGGTGTTGAGACCGAATGGTGATAGGAAGGAGTTAATTACCACGACTTGGAGTGAGGATTGGCGAGTCTCTTGTCGGTTTATCCGAGTCGGTTGATTCTAAGAATAATCTTACACATTTCTATATCAGTGATCTTGGGATGTTGTATGCGTTGGTTTTCGGGTTGAATGTTGATGTTGGGCAAGCTTTGTTTGATGACGTTTTGGCGAACCAAAAGGTATCTACCCGGAGTTTGATAGTGCCCCATTTGATACATCAGTTATGTTTAGATGCTGGGGTTGCTGAGTATACATCCGACCACAGGACTAAGAGTTACCCCCTATTCGTAGAGAGAAGAAATTTGTTCCCGTTTCGAGCCTGGTTCCACATCGGCACCGCCTCGAGCCTCGGTTCTTTACGGATTATCTTCTTCCGAGATTACTCGGCATAGTATGGCTCATAGTTTGAGGGCGATGTTGAGTGATATCCGGGATGGCCGGGATAATATCTTATCGGTTTTGGAGTGTATGGTTGATGGAAGGCAACCGAGAGATCGGAGGGTATTCAAGGCGAGTAATATGGATTATGTCTTCTCCGAGCGAGATAGAGAGGGTAATAGGCGAGGTGGTCAAGATGGAGGAAAAACCCGAGTCGGATGATGAGGAGACTTCGACGGATCCGAGGGCCCGAGAGAGTTCCTGCTTGCTAGAGAGGCCGGGCCGTCCACTTCTTGCTCTGTTGCACGACCGGACCCTCACGGAGCGCATCGTGGGCGATGCCCCTTCTTCGGATCCTTCTCCGGTTGATGCTCCGGGACGCCTTGAGTTTACTTTTTTTTTTTTTCCCGATTTTTTTTTTTTTTTGATACATTTCATTCGATTTGGGTACATATACATTGTGGTTACTTTTCATGGTTCTTGTACTTTCTAGTTTCTCGTTCTTTGACTTGTGTTGACATATTTATCGGTGATCTTTTCTTTTATTCCGTTTTGATTTATTATCTCTCTTGCCATATTATACCCCGTTTCCCCCGAGTTTTGTTTTCTCGCGTGTTGCGAGAGGTGGTTTTTGTCGAGTAATCGTTGAGTTCCGTTTGGGCGTTTTTTCACGCTTTTTGCGAGCGTTGGCCTTTTCATGCCCCGGCGACCAACATCTCGATTTTTCTACGCAAATACGGCTAAGTTTCTTCTCATTTTCTTTACGCACAACATGAGGACATGTTGAGTTTTTAAGTGTGGGGGAGGGGATAGTTCGATGCGTATACGTTTAAGTACTACGTTAGTTTGTTTATTATGCAAAAATATGCTCAATTTTCAAGAAATTTTCCTATACTTGTGTTTTTGTTTAGTCCCGAGTAGGCAATTCAACGTGAAGTTCGTTGTTTTTGCGATCATCTATGCGATATTTCATATGTTTGATAAGTTAGTTGTTTCACCAAGATTTACATTTCACGAGCCATAGTGGATGATGAGCTATTTTTATAAAGTTATACCCCGTTTTGGATTAGTAATTTTTGATTATCTTATAAGTCATGTGCTTAGTGCTACGTGCATATCGTGAGATTTATGATAGTTTGTATTTAGTTCCAAGTACGTTATCTTGTGAATGTACGAAGGTTTGAATGTGATAAGTAACACGTAACTAATGTTGTTAATGAAAAAGTTGAATTAAATGAATAAAATGGGTGTGTCGGAAGCTAGTCGATGATTTGAGTGAGGTAGGGCATACCACGTATGTCTATTCCACTATGATGACTAAAAGCTCACGACGGTTAGAAAAAAAGCTGCCTTATGATTGGAGTAAGGTAGGGGATTATCTCGAAATGTCCTATTCTACTATGAGGGCAATAGCTTCTTCTAATGTGCGTTTAAAGTGAATAAGTTAAATTAACTAAAGAATTGTTGCGGAGTTGAATATAAGACTTAGTTATCGTTAATCTTATCCCCAGTATAAACCGATGGATATGATGTAGGGATTATCCTCGAGTATTTCGAAAGGCCACTAGATATATTCGATCATCCTTTTCGGGATATGTCACGTTTGTAGGGTGCACCTTATGAGTGTCATTTATTACTATTACGCAAGGGGGTAATAGCTAGTTTTGCTTGAGTTGTTCAAGTTTGGATCTAGTGGAAGTTCCCTATGGCTATGCACTCACACACCGGTGGACATCTAAGTTATTGGATGTATGTTATATTTGTTTAGATGCATGCTTTCCTTTCTCGAGCCTAATTTTCGTTTTGTTTTGCTCGGGACGAGCAAAAGATAAGTGTGGGGGAGTTGTTAAGGGTGAAAATCTATGTTTTATTATGATATATTTTACGGTATTTTCCCTCTTAATTGGATTGATTGCATGATAAATGGCCCTCGTATGGAAATATTGAGCATACTAGGTTTTTAAGGACTTATTCGCAATATTGAATAAATTATGTGTTTTCATCATGAATTATAATTAATTGGACTTTATTACGGTTTGCGATGTTTTCCATGTGTTATAGGTATGATTATTGTGCTCAAATGGTGATCAAAAGAGATAAATTTCGAGCTACAAAGGTTTAAGGAAGAGATAATGATCAAGTGGAGAGAAGAAAAGAGATAAAGATGCAAAAATCGCATTCAAGTCATGATGAACGTTCGTCCATGCGGCGTCCGTATCGAACGAGCGTACGAAATACCGAACGGGCGTCCATGGAAACAATCTTGATACGAGAGAGTTTGAACGGAGTTTGAACGAGCGGGCGAGGAGTTCGGGAATATCGAACGAGCGTCCACTCAATTGAACGAGCGTCCGGAATGCCGACTTAGTGAAACCGCCTCAAATCCCTATAAATACTTGCCTATTTTCACACATTGAGGGACGAGTTTTTACAATCTTAAAACCACTAAACCCTAGGGGCGGCTTTGGCTGCGATTTTACACTTTTTATTTCCGAGTTTTATGCAACTTTAAATTCAATCAAAGTAGGCTAGTTTTATCTTTGTTTTTATACATTCTTTGAGTTCTTGAGGATGTTCGAGAGGCTAAAACCTCCATCAAACGAGAGTTGTGAAGCCATCAACGTGACTTGATCTGTTTATCTCGATTATTCTTGTGAGTATTTATTTATGGTTGTTTCTTATTCATGCTTTACTCATGTTTTTAGTGCATTATATCGGAAGATTGCATGTTTTTGATTGTGTTTATGCTTGACGGGAGTCATGTTAAACCTTTAGATCACCATGAATAGGAATAGTCTTCGAATCATAGTAACGGAAGTTAATAGGTTCGATCACTAGGTTAAACATAAAAGTTGACATCTTTGGTCTTTTAAACGCGTTAAACTAGCATTGGAAGATACTAGGTTAATAGACGAAATACCTAAGGAATTAGGATTTCATATTTAGAGAAGGTGAATCACAACCTAAGTAAATACCACGTAAAATCGAGATAGGAGATCAATGCATGTTGATAGGTGGATCAATCCTCGTTTGTCTTTTATAAACTTGATTTACAATCCTCATAGCTTAGTTTAGATTAGTTAATCTACTTTCCTGCACTTTTAGTTTATCTTTATCGCTTCAATCTCTCCTAGCATTGGATTAATCTCCTCTGTCTAGTTATTTTACGTATTTGTTTAGTTAGTTATTCGTTAGGTTAGTAATCGTGACAATAGTTAGTTAAAACAAAAGCTAGGGTTAACATTCGTCTAGTTCCCCGTAAGATCGACCCGGCATAGCCTCGTACTACGATCCTTGCACTTGAGGTTAACCGGTTTTATTACTTGTTTATTTTGTATTAATAAAATCCGTGACAATCATGCAAGTAAGTTGTGGACCACCGCTAAATATACCTTCAGCATAGGAATTTGTCGTAGTTTGGCACCACTTTTGTTGGGGAGATTTTGCATCATTAAAACAAAAGAAATTTTATAAACCTATACTACCATGCAAAACTACCTCCTAACCGGCCGAATACCGGGTAGTTGCTAGTAAAGTTGGATAAGTACGGGTATCGATCCTCAGGGAAAGGGATGTTGAATATAATTTCACTAATTCCTTTCAATTGTTACTTAGGAAAAACGAATAAACGAAAGAACAAATAAAATAACACATAGAACAAGTAAACTAAATCTAAGCTAAAACGAAATAAAACTAACGATACATGGGCTCAAACAATGTACAAACTAAGTGATCTCAATCCTAGTTCATCTCATGACTTTAATTCAAATTGTGGTTTCACCTTTACACGAGACACAAACCCCTAATTCCTTAGTGAATCTATTTCTCAAGCTATGAATTCATAAGTCCTTAGTGAATTCAATTTATCAATCTCTCCTCTCTCGAATGTTGAGACTGATTTTCAATACAAAACTCGGTGTAGATTCAAGTTACTCTCGTATAATCGAATCTAACAACCTAGATGATTAACCTATTAACTTGTCATCATTAACGGCTAAAGATCCTATCTTTCTATGGTGATCTAACGTTACTCAACTTCCGTATGTTGTAACTATCAATCGTAAACGATCTCCCGATTCAATTCACACATAGCATCATAATCATAAAAAGATACAAAATAAATTAAAGATCATGAAAATAAACTAGAGATTGAATAAATTAAAAAGAGATTAAACTCACAAGGTTTGGTACATGGATGAACTCATGAATCGAAAACGGAAAAAAAACTACATCTAATCTAACCCGGATCACCCGAGCACAAGGCTCGGGTGATCGGCCTTGCTTGCTCTCAAGAGGCCGCTGCTTTGTGTGAAAAGTCGGCTGAATAATTTGTGTGTAATTAGGGTTCATGCGGGCTGCTGTATTTATAATCATCAAAGGCGGTTGCTACGGTAACCTGTATGTCGGTTGAATAATTTTTTTTAGGAATGAAACTTCTAAAATTCATATCTTGAGTTGTAGACCTCCAAAAATTATGATCCGAATGTCATAATTAAGCCCTCGGAAAACTCTACAACTTTCATTAAGGACTCTTCTTCAGAAAACGCCTTTTTGACTAGCCCGTCGTATTACGAGTATATTACGACATTTTCCAGTAGTTTCAGCAACAGCATCCAAACTTGTAACGCTCATATCTCGGGCCTCATAAGTCGGAATGAAGTGATTCAAAATCCTGTAGAATCCTCTCTTCAAGCCCTACAAATCTTCTCTTGAGGTCGAGAGTCAAATCAGTGTATATCATATCAAGAACTGCATCGGAAGTTCGGCTGCTTGAAAGCTTCATTCCAAGCTTTATCTCCATCTTCCTTCCATTTCACTTCTCTTCCATGCAAAACCTCATCATTTAATCCTCTTGCATGCCAAAATATGTATCTACAATATAGGAAAATATACCAAAACGTAACACAATCCCAAAATAACATAACATCACAATTTAAGCACATAAATCGTTACGTTTTGAGATTTAACTATTAAAAACACTATTTACTCAATTAATCGATTATAAGCTCGATTTCTATGAAAAACATCCATATACGGGGGAAATTGATGTAAAATATATCAGTAAAAACACTATAATTTGACCCCGAACAACACCCCCACACTTAAACTTTTGCTCGTCCTCGAGTAAAACAAAACAAGAACATACCATCAAGAATCCACATAACCTGACACGAGATATAGTCAAAATCATGACAAGCTAGTATTCAGCAAAACGACCTCACTCGGTGATGTGTGTGCGAACCTACTAAACTTCCACCGATCCTCTCTTGATATAATACATCAAGCACTAACGATTATCCGGTCAACTAAACGAAAACTTCATTCTATCTACAAGACACTTACCTAACAAAACTAATTACCAAGAACATAGTAACTAACTCACAACTAAATTCCTTTGCTTAGTACCAAGAAAATACCTTTCGGGTCTCTACTTTTGGGTTTAGATCAACTTGACTTAGAATTCCAAAAAAACTTATATTTTATATTTCCTATCGTCGCGTCTCAAAAGTATAACACACTCCCTACATTAGAGACGGTCACCCGAGATCACTCAATCCCTTCTTGTCCAAGGTAAACCACACTCCCCAATTGGGGCGGTATCCAAATGGACTCGAGGTGATAGTTTCAAACAAAATTCCCGCAAAGAAATTCTATTCATTTATTATTTATAGATATATATATTTTTATATTTTTCAAACTCTTTGGAAACTCTCGGTCAAATATATTTCTAACACATTCAAGACTCTCAAAGTTCTCAAGAACACTAAGGTGCGAGATTCTAGCGTGAGTATAGTACGAATTCTTAACTTTCATCAATGCTAAGTAAGTGTTATCTGTATCAAGAATTAACTTTCCTTTAACTAACCGGAAACTATTCTATATTTGGCTCTTCATCTAATAGGTTCGTGAAATGAAGTTCAAGTGAGTATCGACTTACTAAACCTATTCTCAGAACATGATATGACTACTGATAACAACTAAAGGGTGCCAGATTATAAAACTAGCATGCAAGTGAAATGTTACTCAGGACTAAACAAAAATTTTGGAAAATTAAGCACTTTTCATAGAAATACTACAGTATAAGCAAATGAATGTAGATACACATAACCAACTATTCCCTCCCCCACACTTAAACTACAACATGTCCTCGTATTTGTGCGAAAAAAATAAAAGGTAAGAGTACTTAGGCGATTGGATTTCGAAAGTGGCGATTCCTGGAAGTGTCGATTTGTCCAAATCCGAAATGCTGACGAACTCGGTGGGCGTGGACCATCCACCGGAAAAGCGATATCGTCTAAAGGTCACGAACGCTATCGAATCTATCCCGCACACTTGACAAACATGAAATACCTCGGGGATAGGGGGAAGATAACATATAAAGCACATGAAAAGAAAGGTTATAGAGATTTTTCAAATTAAGCTCAAATAAAGATGGAAAATATACATGAAATATTACACAACAGTAGGCTAGGTGCAACTACATGAAAATATACTACAATGCAAACGAAACTACATGATATGCAATCCTAAAAATAAAAAAATAAATAAATAAAAATGAATTACGACGAGGCTCGAGCCGAGCGGGTTTCGAGGACAACCTACGGTGACTACGGCCTATGCGAAAAACTAAATTAAAGAAAACGAGGTAGTATTACGGAAACCGACGATTAACTACGCTCAAGAAAAAGAAAAATAGAAAAACAATGCAACTAGATGATATGCATCTAAATGATATGCATCGAATGATATGCAAAAATAAAAGAAAATAAAAGAAAGAAAACTAGCCCACTAATTAGCAACACGACATGTATATAATAAACGTCTACCAAATAATGACGGGTTACGATAAACGACGATCTTGTTCATTACATGCGGTGTAGACGCGCTTTAAGACTCGTTGAAGGTGACGAGCATTATGGAAAACCAACGAGTTAGCTATACTAAACGAGATATAACTCATATGGCCTAAGACGTAGCATACGGAAACCGACGATAGCTACCCATATGAATTATAAAAACAAAGGAAGCACGTAAGTCTCAAAGCTTAAAAGATTCATCACGGCGGTATGTAGCATACGAAAACCGACATTAGCTACTAAATAACAATAAGAACAGTTATAGCGTACGAGAACCGACAGTGACTATAACTTGCATAGATGAATCATGCATATAAAAATTAATCAATTATTTAACATGGATTCGTAGATGGAAAGATATGAATATGCAAGTTCAGAACATCTACGTAAAATGAAATTAGCCACGAAGCTCAAATTAAAGTATCCATATCAAATAAAGCATTAAAAATCAAATTGAGAAGAAATCTGGAACCTGGACTGCATTCCGGACGAACGTTCAAAGGAAATCTCAGCACTGGACGGGCGTTCCACTTTGCAGACGCTCGTCTGCCTTGAAAACCGACCGGACGGCCGTTTAGAATTACGGACGCCCGTCGATTCTTCAAATCATAGCGGGATTGAAACTTTCGGACGAACGAACGTCCATCCAACCGGACGCTCGGTTACACCGCATGTTAGGGTGCGGACGGGCGTTCACTTACGTGAACGCTCGTTCGATCATCGAATTTGCACGAGAAAACGACGGGAAAAACACAGAAACCCTAATTATCCTAAACAAAATCATCACAGCAGCCTTATCACATTAAAGCACAGAGGGTCAGATTAGATAACACAAACATGTAATTCACGTGTCATAAATCGAGTAAAAAAAACTTTTGCACATTCTTAACCCAACGGTTATCGAAACACGGCAAAATAAAAAAAAAACCTCAATTTATTCAACGCTACTTTTATTGAAAAACAAAAACAAAAAACACGTAACGAAATAGAAAAATTAATTCAATTAGATTCAAGAAAACACCGATTCCCCGGCAACGGCGCCACTTTTGTTGGGGAGATTTTGCATCATTAAAACAAAAGAAATTTTATAAACCTATACTACCATGCAAAACTACCTCCTAACCGGCCGAATACCGGGTAGTTGCTAGTAAAGTTGGATAAGTACGGGTATCGATCCTCAGGGAAAGGGATGTTGAATCTAATTTCACTAATCCTCTCAATTGTTACTTAGGAAAAACGAATAAACGAAAGAACAAATAAAATAACACATAGAACAAGTAAACTAAATCTAAGCTAAAACGAAATAAAACTAACGATACATGGGCTCAAACAATGTACAAACTAAGTGATCTCAATCTAGTTCATCTCATGATTTTAATTCAAATTGTGGTTTCACCTTTACACGAGACACAAACCCCTAATTCCTTAGTGAATCTATTTCTCAAGCTATGAATTCATAAGTCCTTAGTGAATTCAATTTATCAATCTCTCCTCTCTCGAATGTTGAGACCAATATTCAATACAAAACTCGGTGTAGATTCAAGTTACTCTCGTATAATCGAATCTAACAACCTAGATGATTAACCATTAACTTGTCATCATTAACGGCTAAAGATCCTATCTTTCTATGGTGATCTAACGTTACTCAACTTCCGTATGTTGTAACTATCAATCGTAAACGATCTCCCGATTCAAATCACACATAGCATCATAATCATAAAAAGATACAAAATAAATTAAAGATCATGAAAATAAACTAGAGATTGAATAAATTAAATAAGATTAAACTCACAAGGTTTGGTACATGGATGAACTCATGAATCGAAAACGGAAAAAAAAACTACATCTAATCTAACCCGGATCACCCGAGCACAAGGCTCGGGTGATCGGCCTTGCTCTCAAGAGGCCGGCGCGCTTTGTGTGAAAAGTCGGCTGAATAATTTGTGTGTAATTAGGGTTCATGCGGGCTGCTGTATTTATAATCATCAAAGGCGGTTGCTACGGTAATTTTCCTTTATGTCGGTTGAATAATTTTTTTTAGGAATGAAACTTCTAAAATTCATATCTTGAGTTGTAGACCTCCAAAAATTATGATCCGAATGTCATAATTAAGCCCTCGGAAAACTCTACAACTTTCATTAAGGACTCTTCTTCGAGAAAACGCCTTTTTGACTAGCCCGTCGTATTACGAGTATATTACGACATTTTCCGATAGTTTCAGCAACAGCATCCAAACTTGTAACGCTCATATCTCGGGCCTCATAAGTCGGAATGAAGTGATTCAAAATCCTGTAGAATCCTCTCTTCAAGCCCTACAAATCTTCTCTTGAGGTCGAGAGTCAAATCAGTGTATATCATATCAAGAACTGCATCGGAAGTTCGGCTGCTTGAAAGCTTCATTCCAAGCTTTATCTCCATCTTCCTTCCATTTCACTTCTCTTCCATGCAAAACCTCATCATTTAATCCTCTTGCATGCCAAAATATGTATCTACAATATAGGAAAATATACCAAAACGTAACACAATCCCAAAATAACATAACATCACAATTTAAGCACATAAATCGTTACGTTTTGAGATTTAACTATTAAAAACACTATTTACTCAATTAATCGATTATAAGCTCGATTTCTATGAAAAACATCCATATACGGGGAAAATTGATGTAAAATATATCATTAAAAACACTATAATTTGACCCCGAACAACACCCCCACACTTAAACTTTTGCTCGTCCTCGAGTAAAACAAAACAAGAACATACCATCAAGAATCCACATAACGACACGAGATATAGTCAAAATCATGACAAGCTAGTATTCGGCAAAACGACCTCACTCGGTGATGTGTGTGCGAACCTACTAAACTTCCACCGATCCTCTCTTGATATAATACATCAAGCACTAACGATTATCCGGTCAACTAAACGAAAACTTCATTCTATCTACAAACACTTACCTAACAAAACTAATTACCAAGAACATAGTAACTAACTCACAACTAAATTCCTTTGCTTAGTACCAAGAAAATACCTTTCGGGTCTCTACTTGGGTTTAGATCAACTTGACTTAGAATTCCAAAAAAACTTATATTTTATATTTCCTATCGTCGCGTCTCAAAAGTATAACACACTCCCTACATTAGAGGCGAGTCACCACGAGATCACTCAATCCCTTCTTGTCCAAGGTAAACCACACTCCCCAATTGGGGCGGTATCCAAATGGACTCGAGGTGATAGTTTCAAACAAAATTCCCGCAAAGAAATTCTATTCATTTATTATTTATAGATATATATATTTTTATATTTTTCAAACTCTTTGGAAACTCTCGGTCAAATATATTTCTAACACATTCAAGACTCTCAAAGTTCTCAAGAACACTAAGGTGCGAGATTCTAGCTTGTGAGTATAGTACGAATTCTTAACTTTCATCAATGCTAAGTAAGTGTTATACGTATCAAGAATTAACTTTCCTTTAACTAACCGGAAACTATTCTATATTTGGCTCTTCATCTAATAGGTTCGTGAAATGAAGTTCAAGTGAGTATCGACTTACTAAACCTATTCTCGAACATGATATGACTACGATAACAACTAAAGGTGCCGGATTATAAAACTAGCATGCAAGTGAAATGTTACTCGGGACAAAACAAAAATTTTGGAAAATTAAGCACTTTTCATAAAAATACTACGGTATAAGCAAATGAATGTAGATACACATAACCAACTATTCCCTCCCCCACACTTAAACTACAACATGTCCTCGTATGTGCGGAAAAAAAGAAAGTAGGTAAGAGTACTTAGGCGATTGGATTTCGAAAGTGGCGACCTGGAAGTGTCGCGCATCCAAATCCGGGAATGCTCGACGAACTCGATGGGCGTGGACCATCCACCGGAAAACTGATATCGTCTAAAGGTCACAAACGCTATCGAATCTATCCTGCACACTTGACAAACATGAAATACCTCGGGGATAGGGGGAAGATAACATATAAAGCACATGAAAAGAAAGGTTATAGAGATTTTTCAAATTAAGCTCAAATAAAGATGGAAAATATACATGAAATATTACACAACGAACTAGGCTAGGTGCAACTACATGAAAATATACTACAATGCGCCTACATGATATGCAATCCTAAAAATAAAAAAATAAATAAATAAAAATGAATTCGACGGCTCATATAGCTCGGGTACATGGAACGAGGGGCTTTCGAGGACAACCCTACAGTGACTACGGCCTATGCAGAAACTAAATTAAAGAAAACGAGGTAGTATTACGGAAACCGACAGTTAACTACGCTCAAGAAAAAGAAAAATAGAAAAACAATGCAACTAGATGATATGCATCTAAATGATATGCATCTGAATGATATGCAAAAATAAAAGAAAATAAAAGAAAGAAAACTAGCCCACTAATTAGCAACACGACATGTATATAATAAACGTCTACCAAATAATGACAGGTTACGATAAACGACAGTGCTGTCTATTACATGCAGTGTAGACGCGCTTTAAGACTCATTGAAGGTGACAGCATTATGGAAAACCAACAGTTAGCTATACTAAACAGATATAACTCATATGGCCTAAGACGTAGCATACGGAAACCGACAGTAGCTACCCATATGAATTATAAAAACAAAGGAAGCACGTAAGTCTCAAAGCTTAAAAGATTCATCACAGCGGTATGTAGCATACGAAAACCGACATTAGCTACTAAATAACAATAAGAACAGTTATAGCGTACGAGAACCGACAGTGACTATAACTTGCATAGATGAATCATGCATATAAAAATTAATCAGTTATTTAACATGGATTCGTAGATGGAAAGATATGAATATGCAAGTTCAGAACATCTACGTAAAATGAAATAGCCACGAAGCTCAAATAAAGTATCCATATCAAATAAAGCATTAAAAATCAAATTGAGAAGAAATGCGGAACACAGGACGCATTCCGGACGAACGTTCAAAGGAAATCTCGACGCGGGACGGGCGTTCCACTTTGCGGACGCTCGTACGCCTTGAAAACCGACCGGACGGCCGTTTAGAATTACGGACGCCCGTCGATTCTTCAAATCATAGCGGGATTGAAACTTTACGGACGAACGAACGTCCATCCAACCGGACGCTCGGTTACACGCATGTTAGGGTGCGGACGGGCGTTCACTTACGTGAACGCTCGTTCAGTCATCGAATTTGCACAAGAAAACGCCGGGAAAAACACAGAAACCCTAATTATCCTAAACAAAATCATCACAGCAGCCTTATCACATTAAAGCACAGAGGGTCAGATTAGATAACACAAACATGTAATTCACGTGTCATAAATCGAGTAAAAAAAACTTTTGCACATTCTTAACCCAACGGTTATCGAAACACGGCAAAATAAAAAAAAAACCTCAATTTATTCAACGCTACTTTTATTGAAAAACAAAAACAAAAAACACGTAACGAAATAGAAAAATTAATTCAATTAGATTCAAGAAAACACCGATTCCCCGGCAACGGCGCCACTTTTGTTGGGGAGATTTTGCATCATTAAAACAAAAGAAATTTTATAAACCTATACTACCATGCAAAACTACCTCCTAACCGGCCGAATACCGGGTAGTTGCTAGTAAAGTTGGATAAGTACGGGTATCGATCCTCAGGGAAAGGGATGTTGAATCTAATTTCACTAATTCCTTTCAATTGTTACTTAGGAAAAACGAATAAACGAAAGAACAAATAAAATAACACATAGAACAAGTAAACTAAATCTAAGCTAAAACGAAATAAAACTAACGATACATGGGCTCAAACAATGTACAAACTAAGTGATCTCAATCCTAGTTCATCTCATGACTTTAATTCAAATTGTGGTTTCACCTTTACACGAGACACAAACCCCTAATTCCTTAGTGAATCTATTTCTCAAGCTATGAATTCATAAGTCCTTAGTGAATTCAATTTATCAATCTCTCCTCTCTCGAATGTTGAGACTGATTTTCAATACAAAACTCGGTGTAGATTCAAGTTACTCTCGTATAATCGAATCTAACAACCTAGATGATTAACCTATTAACTTGTCATCATTAACGGCTAAAGATCCTATCTTTCTATGGTGATCTAACGTTACTCAACTTCCGTATGTTGTAACTATCAATCGTAAACGATCTCCCGATTCAATTCACACATAGCATCATAATCATAAAAAGATACAAAATAAATTAAAGATCATGAAAATAAACTAGAGATTGAATAAATTAAAAAGAGATTAAACTCACAAGGTTTGGTACATGGATGAACTCATGAATCGAAAACGGAAAAAAAACTACATCTAATCTAACCCGGATCACCCGAGCACAAGGCTCGGGTGATCGGCCTTGCTGCTCTCAAGAGGCCGCTGCTTTGTGTGAAAAGTCGGCTGAATAATTTGTGTGTAATTAGGGTTCATGCGGGCTGCTTGTATTTATAATCATCAAAGGCGGTTGCTACGGTAACTGTGTATGTCGGTTGAATAATTTTTTTTTAGGAATGAAACTTCTAAAATTCATATCTTGAGTTGTAGACCTCCAAAAATTATGATCCGAATGTCATAATTAAGCCCTCGGAAAACTCTACAACTTTCATTAAGGACTCTTCTTCGAAAACGCCTTTTTGACTAGCCCGTCGTATTACGAGTATATTACGACATTTTCCGATAGTTTCAGCAACAGCATCCAAACTTGTAACGCTCATATCTCGGGCCTCATAAGTCGGAATGAAGTGATTCAAAATCCTGTAGAATCCTCTCTTCAAGCCCTACAAATCTTCTCTTGAGGTCGAGAGTCAAATCAGTGTATATCATATCAAGAACTGCATCGGAAGTTCGGCTGCTTGAAAGCTTCATTCCAAGCTTTATCTCCATCTTCCTTCCATTTCACTTCTCTTCCATGCAAAACCTCATCATTTAATCCTCTTGCATGCCAAAATATGTATCTACAATATAGGAAAATATACCAAAACGTAACACAATCCCAAAATAACATAACATCACAATTTAAGCACATAAATCGTTACGTTTTGAGATTTAACTATTAAAAACACTATTTACTCAATTAATCGATTATAAGCTCGATTTCTATGAAAAACATCCATATACGGGGGAAATTGATGTAAAATATATCAGTAAAAACACTATAATTTGACCCCGAACAGGAAGGTCCTTATAAAATTATCAAAGTACATGGAAAAGGATCCTATCAACTAGCTAATGCCTCTGGAAGAACAATTCCTAGAAGTTGGAATGCTGTTCACTTAAGGAAAATTTTTCCTTAGAGTAATTTAATTTCTGTAAATAATGCTACTTTGAATCATTATTTCCTTTTCAATTTTGTGATTATACGTGTGGATGTTTTTAACTTGTGTTGGAACAAGGAATTAAAGACAGGATGCTTGATTCTCAGTAAACCTGCAAAGCAAAAACTCTGCACAGAAGTCCTACTTAAAAGAAAAAAAGTGCCAAACTTGCAGCGCAAGGGCATTCTGGACAAAAGTCCTACTTAAAAAAATGAAAGTGCCAAACTTGCAGTGCAAGGGCATTCTGGGCAGAAGACCCAATCAGAAAACACACAACTGTTAAAATTGCAGTGCAAGAAAATTCTGTGCAGAGCACACAAAATTAAAAATATATGAAAGTGCCAAACTTGCAGTGCAATGGCATTCTGGGCAGAAGACCCAATCACAAAACACACAACTGTTAAACATGCAGTGCAAGAAAATTCTGTGCAGAGCACACAAATTAAAAATATATGAAAGTGCCAAACTTGCAGTGCAAGGGCATTCTGGGCAGAGGACCCAATCACAAAACACACAAGTGTTAAATTTGCACACGAGAAAATCCTGTGCAGGGCACACACTCAAGGGAGCAAAAATCAGACTTGCAGAGCAAAAATATCCTGAAAAAAAAAACAATAATAGTCTATGCACTAAGTATATTCTGTGCGGAAGCTAAAAGTTAAGAAGCTAAGGATAAAAAATCCTAACTTCTTTGCAGCGCAACAAGAAGGTAAAGATGAACCCAGAGAATATCAAATTTAATATCAAATTCAAAGGCATATATTCAAAAGTACAATCCCAAAGAATCCAATGATCAAGGTACAGTCAACAACAAATAAGAAATAGAGTTATTACATCAAAAGCTGCATAGTGCAGCAAAATTCAAAGTTTCAAGAAAAAATGTAAATTAAGAGGCATGAGGAGCTGAGGGCTGAGCAGATTTCTCGGAAGGCTGAGCAGATATCTCGGAAGGTTGAGCGGATTTCTTTTTAGCATACTTGCTAATTATGTCTTCTCCACTCTTGTATTCATCATATCGCTTTGTGAAAATCTGGCCCGCTTTCTTATCATACAACATGTGATTAGGGAGAGTGTTAATCACCAAGTCAGCAGGTTTGGCCTCATCGACACCGAGTGTGTATCCTCTGCGCAGCGCCGGAGCTAGGATGATCTGGATTTCCTCATAAGTTTGAGGAGAAGATTTGTACCCAGCAACAACTTTCTGGACAACGTTCTGGGCAGGAATTCCCTCCATCTGCCTCAGAGTTTCGTCAAAGTCAACTTTCATTTTCTTGACTGTGGTAAGATGTTGCAGGTGCTCCTCACTCATTTTCTCCAGCCGCTGATCTCTCAATTTCAACCGCTCCTCCTGGGTGAATATCAAACCCTCAGCTTTGGCGAGATCGGATTTCAATTTCTCAATCTCCAGATGAGCATCAAGGTTAGATTCTTCCAAACTGGCCACCTTAGCATTGGTCTCGTCCAACTGAACCACTTTCTGTTGCAAGGCAGAAATGACCCCAGCCATGCTAGTGGTCTTCTTGTGCAAGGCTTTGCCTAGGCGGTAGCACTGCAAAAAAGAAAAGTCTTAAAAAAAGAAAAAAAGAAAAAAAGATGATGATGAAACCTTCTAAAAACCACTTACAGAGTCAGCAAAGTCATCAGCAGACATAAAGGAAGAACCACTCGCAGAACTACCAGATGAAGTGGATCTGTACCTCTTCTTCTATCTTTGGGAAACAGTCCTGAGAGGCACTGCGTTCAAGCCAGTGGACTGGGCACCAGGAAGATTTTCATCAACAGTCAGATCCACAGGATTAACTGTGGTCAGAGTATTCTGATCAGAAGAAACTACAGTAGAGATGTTTTCCTGAGCAGCGTTACCAGAGTTAAGGCCTCTCTCCACATTTTCTTGCTGACCAGAACCCTCACCTCCTTCAGGAATAACGGACAGGGTCCGTTCAGAATCTTCCGCCTTTTGCTCTGCCTCTTCCTCCTCGTCGATGTCGATGTTAATCAGATCGTCTACATTCGCCACTACAAAGAGGAAGAATAGTCAAAATATATTCATAAAGCAAAAGCAGGAGTAAAGACAAACACACATTTTCGATATTGTTTCTTGGTAAATTCTACATAACCATTAGGCCCCGCAGTGAGAAGCTGGGCAGCATCCACCAGTGCTGAGCTGATAGTGCTCAACGTCAAAGTGATGTTATTGCTCGAAAGGTATTTAACCAGAGCTTCATCTATATGATCCTCCAGTTTATCCTTCATGGAGGAAGAATTCCAACGACCAAGATCCGCCCCAGTGTTGTGTTTTACAAAGAAGAAACGCTCTGACCATTTCTTCTTGGTCTTATCTTTGCTGGACAGAGGGGTGATATGCGCTAACTGTTAAGGCCATATTTATATGATTATTAAGGGTTTATTTCATTATTATTTTCCCCACATTTGCGTAATTTACATGAGAATTAAGGGTTTAAGTGTAAATATTGAATAAAGATGATTTTAAGAGGGTTGTATGCAAAATTGATGATTTTAAGTGTTGATTTAATGGAATTATTATTATTTGGATTTTATTACGTTTTTGCATTGTTTATTTATCATGTAAGAGTTAATTTTCGTGCATATAATGAGGATAAATGAAGCTCAAGTCGAATTATAAGAGATAGAGTTGGAATTGGCTTGAAGAAATTGGATAAAGATGAAGAAATCCGATCCTCAGCAGTTCAAACGGGCGTCTACTGATCTTGAACGAGCGTCCAGAAGTGAACTGGCGTCCATGCAGCGTCCAGAATCGTATTTTACATTCAGAGAGTTCAGACGGAGGATGAACGAGTGTTTACTCAGCGTCCAGGCATTCTGGACGGGCGTCCACGAGACCAGACGGGCGTTCAAGGCCGACTTAGTCATAACCGACTTAAAACTCTATATATAGCAGCAGCCTCTTAACCCTAATTCATACCACATAATTGAGATCGCAATTTTACAACAAAAAGCTGCGGCCACAAGCCTTTTTACACAGAGATGAACTTCTCCAACCCAACAATCATCTCCAATATGATTGTTGGCTAGAAACCTTGCAGTGAGTCGACGGAGGAAGCTCATCAACAACACAACCAACTAGAGAGTTCGATGCTTAAGTTTAGTGAGTTTAATTCATAGTTTTTCATTACTTTGGATCTGTTTTGTATTGTTTAAGTTTTATTGAATTAAGATTTGATGAAACGATCTATGTTTAATTTATGCTTGAATAAATTTATGAAAGTATGTTTATTTAAGTTCTCTTTTATTCAAAGTAATGCATCTAATTGTGTTTTAAGAGATTATGCATGATTAGTTGAGTAAGAGTTTGGAAACAACCTCGTGATTTCGTTTTGATTGCACGTTTAGTTTGTTTGAAAAAATAAACGGAACCCTAGAATTTGGTTGAAGAAATTTAATTGAATTCGTGAATAGATCACTACTAAAAACTACATCTTAGATCACCATCTAGTTGGGGGTTGTTGGTTGATGGGTGGATTCGTTGCCTTGCTGTGTTTTCCTTTAATTGTTTATTAATCGAATCGCTTAGATTAAGTTTAGTTTAAGTTCTAGTTATATAAACCCTAGTTTCCTGCCGTTTTCCTGCACTTTTCTGCTTCAGTTCGTAGTCAGACGCTCGTCCGTAATAGCAGACGCTCGTCCATTAGATTTAGTTTCCAGACGCTCGTTCATCAAAGTGAACGTTCGTCCGTCTTTCTGTTTTCTTATTTTCTGCTTGTTTTTATTCCTGTTTTAGTTTTAATTCTTAGGTTTAGGTTTTAGTTAGTTTCAACCTTAGTTTAGTTAATAGTTGTGACATAATCGATAGAATAATTGTCCCTTGATCCGATAAACATTCCACTCCCTTAGGACGACCCGTAAACATCCTATACTACGATCCTTATACTTGGGGTGTTTCGGTTTATAAATTTAAAACTCGTTTTTACCGAACAAGTTTTTGGCGCCGTTGCCGGGGAGTCGGTAACGGTTGTCGGATTCTATTTAGGACAATTTTCTGAGTCAAAAAGGGGTCGTTAGGGCACGCGGTAGTATTTTGACCATAACTTTCGGCTCGAGTGTCCGTTTGGAACGCAGGACCCCAATTCGGAAAGCTCGTTCCGACGCCGACGACGTGGTGAACCGCCGTAGGCCGTTCAGTGCGTTTTCGAGGTCAAAATCCACTGTTTTCCCCTCCATTTTGGCCCTTGAAGGTTTCAACACGTTTTTTTTTACCGTCTTAGTGTTTTTCTTGTTTTTAAACTTTTCGTAGGTAGGTTTCTTTTCCAGTTTCGGTTTCTTTATATTTTCTAAAAATAAGAAAATTAAAAAAAAAATACTAAAAACCTTTTGAACGAGCGTTCAACAACTTGAACGCCCGTCCACCTCAATTCTGTCCTCTGAACGAACGTTCATTCAACTGAACGAGCGTTCAGTTCTGAACGAACGTCCACTAACACTGGACGCCAGTTCAGTCTGTTCAATCATCACTTCTTTTTTTTTTCTTCTCTTTTCTTTTTTTCTTTTCTCCCTCTAAACCATCCAATCTTTTCTAAACTGTTCTAATCAACCCCAAAGGGTTGATTTCTTCCTTTTCCTTTCTTCTCGTTTATGCAAACGAGAAGTAAGAAGGGACTTCTGATCTTTGATCCTGAGCCTGAACGATCTATCCTTAGAAGAAGGCTTTTCCCTGATTTGGACAAAATGGCGGATCAAGATCCACCAATTCCAAATCCTGATCCCCAAGCTCAGTTAAATTTACTCCTTCAACAAATGCAAGCTCAAGAAAGCGGCAACGAGCGAGAATCGGCAAGGCGGCATAAATCAACAACTTCAACAATTCCGCCAAAACCAGCTTAATCAGTTGAACCAGGACCCCTACACCCCATATCTTAATCAAGATTTTCTCGAGGGACATAGACCTATTCGTCCACCTGATATGGGGGGAGTAAATTTCGACCTTAAAAATGGAGTAGTTGCACTAGTCCAAAATAGCTCTTTCCATGGCACTTGCTCAAGAAGACCCGCACGACTTCTTGTCCACATTCGTACAAATCGTGTGAAGCGAGGCCATTATCCTGGTGTTGATTCTGAGATCGTAAAGTTGAAGCTATTTCCTTTTGCTTTAAAAGGTGAAGCAAGCAGATGGTTTAAGTCGTTAGCACATCATTCCCTCCATACATGGAATGATGTCAAAAGAGCCTTCGCTCTTAAGTGGGTTTCACCAGGCAAGATTATGGAGATGAAACGGGAAATAGCTACGTTTGAGCAGATGGAGGATGAGACTGTTGGCAAGGCTTGGGAGAGATTAAATCTATTGATGAGGAAGTGCCCCAATCACGGATATGATAGACATGAGTTGTTGGAACTATTTTACAGAGGAGTCTCTCAACCTAATAGAGACTATCTTGACTCCACAAACTCATGGATCCTTCTTAGGGGAGGTGATGAGATCGCCTTTCTGAGTGGCCGAGACCATCGCCAAGAACAATATGTGGTCGACTCCTAAGAAGACCAATATTGTTAAGAAAGAAGATACGCAAGCAATCCCGATACACAACCGTTGGTTGCTCGGATGGAATTGATAAGCAAGCGGTGGCCAATCTTCGGATGCGGCCTTCTAATTCAAATTATCTTGAAACACGAGCGGGGACCGAGATGACGGAGGAGGTAAACTTAATGGATAATCAAAACCAACCCTTCCGAAACTTCAACCGAACCGAACTATTCGGGATTTCAAAGACAAAACTTCAATCAAGCCAAGTTACCACCGGCCCTTCAAATTCGAATTCTTTCAACTCGAACTATCAAAGGCCGATTCGAACTCCCAAAGGCCTCAAGGTGGCTGAATCAAACTCGAACAACAATCATACCACCTCATGTGTCCCTCAACACAAATTCGATGAGCCGGTAGACATGGTGAAGACTCGTCTACTAGTGTTAAAGCAATTGAGAGACAAGTTGGTCAAATGGCGGACCGGCAAGCAAGCGAGACCTCACGGTAAACTTCCGAGTTATACCGAGAGAAATCCGAAAGCGATGTGAATGTTTGCACCGCCATTACACCTCGGTGGGAGTATGGGCAAGAAGAGGAGTTGAATGAAGTAACGTTGAGAAGTGGTAAACGAGGCCGGACCCGGCAAGATGTCGGGAAACGAGTAGCCCCTCCCCCGACGCCATGAGTTCGGGAGGGGGAAATCGAAACCACATGCCGAAGAAAGCAACGATGAGGAGCTTAGTGACAATTCTTCGGAGGATGAAAATAATTCGATGACGAGGAAAGAAAGGAAAGTCAAGGGGCGGTACCCCGACTAAGAAAAAGGAAGAAAAGTTTGTGAGATGGAAGGATAAGGAGGATGAGGCGATAAAGAATCAGGCCACGACGAATGATAAAGCCCTTCCTTATCCACCGAAGAGCAAGGAGAGAGCCCTCGCCAAAGACAAGCAGTATGATGGGGTGAGGAGGATACTTAGGGACACTAAAGTGAGTATGCCCTTAGCTGAGGTATTGTCTGAAATGCCTAAATGCTCTAAGTATCTTAAAGAATTCTGTGGGAGCAAGAGAAAGCTTCAGGGGATGGCTGAAGAAGTGTTTCGAGAAGATTGCGCAATGGTTTCACAAAAAGTCGCTGTTAAGCGAGGTGACCCTGGCAGACCTTCAATATCCTGCGAGATTGAAGGCCATTTGTTCGAAAATGTCTTATGCGACTCAGGGGCCTCTATTAATGTGATGCCATTAAATGTATGCAAGAAGCTCGGGCTAGACAAAAGAATGCGAGAACGCCCGATTTCTCTTCAGATGGTAGATAAATCTAGCCGGACTGCGGCCGGTTGTGTAGCTAATGTGCTCCTTCAAGTTGAACATTTAGTCTTCCCTACCGATTGGGTTATTCTAGACTATCCACCTGATAAGGAGATGCCTCTAATTCTAGGCCGAACCTTTTTAGACACTTCTAACGCTCTCATCGACTTCTGCAAAGGACAGATTACTCTTAGAATCGGTGACACATCTGTCACCTTCACACGAGGGACAAGTCCTGAAAGAGCCGTAATTGATGAAATATCGTTTGTCGAAGCTATCTATGAGGACGAAAAAGATGCCTACTTTGAAGAAGCAGAGGAGTTGACAGAGATAGGTGTTTTTGAAGTCTTGGACATTGAGGATCCGGTGATCGCGGACCACCTTCTAATTCATTTCAAGCCGTAGGCATTGACGAGTCATCTTCACTCGCTCATACCGGGCTGTTATTGAGTTAGAAGCATGGAGATGCCCAAAGCAACAAACGATGATTTCAAAGAGCCGAGTCGGGAAGACTTCATCCCCGGTGAAGAAGAAGCTCGATGGGTAGTTGGGACGAGGTAGAGTTTTGGAGAGAAGCTACTCATTGGGAAGTAGATTATTGGGAAGAGTCGGCGAGAAGAGCTTAAAGATGAAGAATTAAGAAAAATGATCGATCACAAGAAAAAGGAAGCAAGTGTTGACCGGAGGATTCCGATGGATGATTTGATCCGGTACCTTTCGGGTTGAGCCTCGGGAAGATGAGGTGTTCTACGTCAACCACTTCAAGCTCATAAGGAGAAAGGTGGCCCGTTAAAGTCTAGTATTGAGCAACCACCTACGATTTAGAGCTTAAACCGCTTCCAAAACACCTTAAGTATATCTTTCTTAAGGATGGAGATAAATTGCCTTTGATCATTTCTTCGAAACTCGACCAAGAGCAAGAAGCACGGTGATAGAAGTGCTTAAGAAAAACATCCTCGCGTTCGGTTGGCAAGTGGGTGATATCCGAGGGATCGGCCCGGACATATGCATGCATAAAATCCGAACGGAGGAAGGAGCTAAAAAGGTAAGACAACCTCGGCGAAGGCCGAATCCGCATATGCAAGAGGTTGTCAAGAAAGAAGTGATAAAGTGGCTTGACATGGGCATCATCTATGCAATCGCCGATAGCGAGTGGGTCACCCCTACTCAAGTTGTGCCAAAGAAGGGTGGAATCACGGTCGAAAAGAATGAAAAAGGGGAGGAAGTTGCCTTACGTCTCGTGACGGCTACGAGTCGTATCGACTATCGTAGACGAATGAAGTCACCGCAAAAGATCACTTCCCCTTACCCTTCATTGATCAACTAATTGAAAGACTGAGTGGTCACAAGTATTATTGTTTTCTCGATGGATACTCTGGTTACTTCCAGATAGCCATCGACCCCAATGACCAAGAAAAGACCACGTTTACATGTCCATCTGGTACTTTTGCTTTTCGTAGAATGCCATTCGGTCTATGCAATGCACCCGCGACTTTTCAACGGTGTATGTTGGCCATTTTTGATGGACTTGTTGAGAAATGCATGGAAGTCTTCATGGACGACTTCTCGCCTACGGTGATAGTTTTGATGAAATCTTAGAGAACCTAGATATGGTACTCCAACGTTGCGTTGAGAAGAATGCGTGCTTAACGGGAAAAATGCCATTTTCTAGTAGACGAAGGAATCGTTTTGGGACATAAGGTGTCCAATGCTTTGGTATTCAAGTTGATAAGGCTAAGGTCGAAGCCATCGAAAGGATGACGTACCCTAAGACAGTGAAAGAGGTACGAGGTTTTCTAGGACACGTTGGCTTCTACAGGCGGTTTATTCGAGACTTTTCTACTATTTCCAAGCCTTTATCAAATCTTTTGAAAGATGATGTAGATTTCTTGTTCGATGCAAAGTGCAAAGAAGCTTTCAATTGTCTGAAAGACAAGCTTATCAGTGCCCTATTTTAGTTGCACCTGACCGGACCAAGCCTTTCGAGTTGATGTGCGATGCCTCTAATTACGCCGTAGGCGCATCTTAGGTCAAAGAGTTGATAAAAGGTTCGGGCCCATTTATTATGCGAGCCGCACCTTGAACCCGGCTCAATGCAATTATACCTCAACCGAGAAGGAATTCTTAGGCTTGTTGTTTTTGCCATTGACAAGTTTAGAAGTTATCTTCTAGGGTCTCAAGTTGTTGTTTGGACCGACCATGCGGCCTTGCGCTACCTTATGGACAAAGCGAGATGCAAAACCAAGGTTACTTAGATGGATTTTAATTTTACAAGAGTTTGACCTTGTGATTAAAGATAAGAAAGGTAGTGAGAATATTGTGGCCGATCATTTATCTCGCTTAGTAAATGAGGGTGCAAGAGAATCACAATGATATAGGCATTGATTTTCCAACTGAGCAATTGATGAAGCTTGAAACGGTTAGGCCGTGGTATGCTGACTACGTCAACTATTTAGCGAGTGGTCATTTAGAGGATATGACGTATCAGGAGAAGAAAAAGTTCTTTTCTGATCTCAAATATCTCGTATGGGAAGATCCTTATTTGTTCAAAGTCTGTAAAGATGGGTTGCTTCGACGGTGTGTTCCTGAGCATGATCAGTGGGATATCTTAGAACAATGCCATAGCGGTCCTACCGGAGGTCACTATGGAACACCAAAGACGGTTGCAAAGATCCTTCAAGCTGGATTCTACTGGCCGACTCTGTTTAAGGATGCAGAAGCCTTTTGTAAAGGTTGTGACAGGTGCCAGAGAACAGGAAGGCAGAGTAGTAGGATGGAAATGCCACTTAAGCCCATTCTTGAATGCGAAGTTTTCGACGTATGGGGCATAGATTTTATGGGACCCTTTCCATCCTCATGTGGTAATAAGTATATCCTCGTCTGTGTGGATTATGTTTCAAAGTGGGTCGAGGCCATAGCTACTCAAACTAATGATCATAAAGTTGTGAAGAAATTCTTGCAAAAGAATATCTTTACCAGATTCGGCTGTCCGAGAGCACTCATCAGTGATGAAGGTACTCACTTTTGCAATGCGCCGCTTGACAAGATCCTTGAAAAATATGGTGTCAAACACAAAGTTGGTACACCATATCATCCCCAAACCAGTGGCCAAGTCGAGGTAAGCAACCAGAGCTTGAAAAGAATTTTAGAGAAGACCGTGAACAATAATCGATCTAATTGGAGTCTTAAGTTGGATGACGCGTTGTGGGCTTATCGTACTTGCATTTAAAACCCCGATGGGCACGTCACCCTTCCAAATGGTCTATGGCAAAGCTTGTCATTTACCCGTCGAACTTGAACACGAGCTTTCTGGGCAATTAAATTCTTGAATTTCGATAGCCAACTCTGTGGGGAGAAACGGTTGTTACAGTTGAACGAGCTCGACGAATTTAGACTCAGAGCATACGAGAATGCTAAGCTTAGCAAGGAAAGAACGAAGTTACTCCATGACGCTAAGATCAAGGACCGAGAATTCAAAGTTGGTGACATGGCTTTACTCTATAATACTAGACTTCACCTGTTTCCAGGTAAACTCAAGTCTAGATGGTCCGGTCCCTTTGAGATTCTCGAGGTTAATCCAAGTGGAGTAATTACTTTGAACGGGTATGGTAATCAAGCTTTTAAAGTGAATGGCCATCGACTTAAGAAATATTTTGGGCAACCAAAGGAGAAGCCTGAGACTCTTTATTTCCAAAGAAGAGATGAGAGTACAGATGTCCTGATTTATGAAGAGATTCCATCTTATTTCTTTGAGTCAGATGATGACATTCCTACCTCTACCCGTGAGGAACCTTCTTCTTGGGACTCCTGAGCATGTTAGCACACCTACGCCTGTCATCCGCAAGAACAAGAAGAAGAGAGTCAGTGTAGTTTGGAGAGAAAAGTTTAATGACCTTATTGCGCACTTGACTTGTTGTTGTGGTGAAAATCATTTCGCCCAAGACTTCGATTCCGATATTGAGGTGGCGGTAGTCAAACCAAAGTGGCCCGATCCGGGTTGATTCTTGAACTTTGTGTCAAGCTATTGACATTAACGAGCGCTCCTGGGAGGCGGCCTAGTTTTCTTTGTTTGTTTTCTTTTCTTAGGTTGTTTTGTTTTATTGTTTTAGAAATAATACTTTAGTTGATTATGTGTTGATGGTTATTCCTCCTACATGCATTGTAAGTGTTTTGTATGTTTGCTCATATACCCCGTGTACCCCGAGATTATATGGTATGTCGAGTGTGGCAGACACTTTTGAGCAGGTTCGCAAGCTTTTATGTCCAGTGTTGTCTATTCGAGTTGTTGCGGTATACTCATGCTCCGGCCTGGCCTCTGCCAACTTTCATCCGACAACCACTGTGGAAACCAGCTAAGTTTCTTTTTCTTTTATTCTGCACATTCTGAGGACATAATGTGATTTAAGTGTGGGGGGGTAAATTGGGTATGTTTTTATGCTATATCCTTTGAAATATGAATGAATGTTGAATTTCGAGCAAATTTAAAATTTTTGTGAGTCTCGAGCATATAATTGGAACTAGATGCTTGCTAGTTGTAGTTTTCTAACGATGATAGTATGTGACTTAGTGAGATAATTATAGCATGTTTTACTTTTATGGAGATAGTTTCGTTTTTCACTCACGGAAGCCTTTGATTTTGAAGCATGACTTTTGAACTATATCCTTTCATTGTTTTAGTGATTTATCTTAGGAAGGTCAGTATAGTTACACCTAAGTTAGACCGTGTACTGTGAATATCATAAAGTTTGAATGTGATAAGTGAGATGTAACTTATGACTTTGAAAAGTGAATGAATAAAGTGAGTAAGCAATCATAATAAATACGTTTGTCGGAAGCTGGTCGATGATTGGAGTGAGGTAGGGCATTATCTCGAAATGTCCTATACCACTATGATGACCAAAAGCTCACGACAGTCAGGAGAAGCTACCTTATGATTTGAGTAAGGTAGGGTGTTATCACGAAATGTCCTACACTACTATGATGGGTAAGAGCTTATTCTGATATGCGTCAAATTTGAAAATTTTGGAAATGATGAGTAAAAATAAAGTGAAGTCTTTGTTATCATGGATCTTATACCCAGTAGAACCGCATGATATGCTGTGGGGATTATCCTACTAAGTGCGTGGGAAGGCTTTGAGTGGAGCTATTACTGTCTATACCTAGGATAGTCATTGGAATTTTTGAGAGGATATTTCTTTGAAAGGCTTGTTAGATTGAGAACGGCTTGTCACACATACACCGAATCTATCTCTGTGTTGGTATCATTTGCTATAGTTGTTGTATCTTTCGTTACGTGAGTTATAGATCTATGTGGATTATTTATAAAGTTGAGCTATAGTTTTGATTGTTTTGTCCGAGGACGTACAAAAAGTTAAGTGTGGGGGAGTTGTTAAGGCCATATTTATATGATTATTAAGGGTTTATTTCATTATTATTTTCCCCACATTTGCGTAATTTACATGAGAATTAAGGGTTTAAGTGTAAATATTGAATAAAGATGATTTTAAGAGGGTTGTATGCAAAATTGATGATTTTAAGTGTTGATTTAATGGAATTATTATTATTTGGATTTTATTACGTTTTTGCATTGTTTATTTATCATGTAGGAGTTAATTTTCGTGCATATAATGAGGATAAATGAAGCTCAAGTCGAATTATAAGAGATAGAGTTGGAATTGGCTTGAAGAAATTGGATAAAGATGAAGAAATCCGATCCTCAGCAGTTCAAACGGGCGTCTACTGATCTTGAACGAGCGTCCAGAAGTGAACTGGCGTCCATGCAGCGTCCAGAATCGTATTTTACATTCAGAGAGTTCAGACGGAGGATGAACGAGCGTTTACTCAGCGTCCAGGCATTCTGGACGGGCGTCCACGAGACCAGACGGGCGTTCAAGGCCGACTTAGTCATAACCGACTTAAAACTCTATATATAGCAGCAGCCTCTTAACCCTAATTCATACCACATAATTGAGATCGCAATTTTACACCAAAAAGCTGCGGCCACAAGCCTTTTTACACAGAGATGAACTTCTCCAACCCAACAATCATCTCCAATATGATTGTTGGCTAGAAACCTTGCAAGAGTCGACGGAGGAAGCTCATCAACAACACAACCAACTAGAGAGTTCGATGCTTAAGTTTAGTGAGTTTAATTCATAGTTTTTCATTACTTTGGATCTGTTTTGTATTGTTTAAGTTTTATTGAATTAAGATTTGATGAAACGATCTATGTTTAATTTATGCTTGAATAAATTTATGAAAGTATGTTTATTTAAGTTCTCTTTTATTCAAAGTAATGCATCTAATTGTGTTTTAAGAGATTATGCATGATTAGTTGAGTAAGAGTTTGGAAACAACCTCGTGATTTCGTTTTGATTGCACGTTTAGTTTGTTTGAAAAAATAAACGGAACCCTAGAATTTGGTTGAAGAAATTTAATTGAATTCGTGAATAGATCACTACTAAAAACTACATCTTAGATCACCATCTAGTTGGGGGTTGTTGGTTGATGGGTGGATTCGTTGCCTTGCTGTGTTTTCCTTTAATTGTTTATTAATCGAATCGCTTAGATTAAGTTTAGTTTAAGTTCTAGTTATATAAACCCTAGTTTCCTGCCGTTTTCCTGCACTTTTCTGCTTCAGTTCGTAGTCAGACGCTCGTCCGTAATAGCAGACGCTCGTCCATTAGATTTAGTTTCCAGACGCTCGTTCATCAAAGTGAACGTTCGTCCGTCTTTCTGTTTTCTTATTTTCTGCTTGTTTTTATTCCTGTTTTAGTTTTAATTCTTACGTTTAGGTTTTAGTTAGTTTCAACCTTAGTTTAGTTAATAGTTGTGACATAATCGATAGAATAATTGTCCCTTGATCCGATAAACATTCCACTCCCTTAGGACGACCCGTAAACATCCTATACTACGATCCTTATACTTGGGGTGTTTCGGTTTATAAATTTAAAACTCGTTTTTACCGAACACTAACCTACCGGATCTACGACAGAAATGGTACCATCCTCCACTACCTTGTGTCAATTTGCACTGGTAGAAATTCCTAAATAACTTTACAGAAAAGAGGGTGGTGTTCAGACGACACCAAATCATGAAACCTACCAGAAATTTAACACTGTTTGGATGTATCTGACCAACTCTTAGTTTGTAGTACTTTATTACCTCAATATATCCAGGGGAAAGAGGAAACCTTAGCCCACTATGGAGCTGATCAGCATATACAGTACATAAACCTGCTGGGGGGTTGTAAGCGTACTCCGTGGATTTTGGAAGAAGAAATGCAAAGGGCTCAGTCTGAATCTTGTAAGTTTTCAATAGACTGGCCATTTCTGTTTTGGTCATTTTGCTCGAGACACCATGGCAGGCCATTATCGCCTTGGTTTTATCGAATCGATTGATTTCTCTCTTCAATCTATTTAAGAAGGCAGTATGGTCTTCTGGTACTGATGAACAATTGAAGTGGGAGTGAAAACCCCGGGAGGCAAAAGGTGAGAAGGCAAAAGACACAGTGGGTTATCTCCAAAAGTGGAGGTATTTCTTAAATCAATAGAAGAAGATGGATGATCGAGGTTTATTACAGTTTCAGGACAAAAAACAGGGTTAGAGGAATTCACTTCCTCACTTTCTATGGCCCTAGAAATTTTTTCTGGAGACTCAAACAATTTTTCGCTTGAATCGCTAGAGGCAGTATTTGCCCTCAAAGACATGAACGGAATGAAGATTTAAAAAGAAGTAAAAGAACAAACAGAAAGGGACTTACTTGTAACTGCTGAGACGCTATTCCAAAGGTCTGATATAAAGTGGTGTTTGACAAGAGGGGTGATTATATGACAAGAAGTGGATACGACGCAATGGCTCAATTAACAGTTATAACGATGACCAAGCATGACCTGGCCTCGTTTCATGAGATAATAATGACAGAGATAGAACGTTTCAGACTAAGGCGGCTATTAAGCAGTCCACCCTAGTCCGGGGGGACTTATGATGATAGGTGGGCCCATTGGGCCGGGTTATCCATAGTTGGGCCAGGCCCAAAGTTAGGCAGTCAAGATAATGAATTGGCACGGCAAGACCACAAGTGCTGACCAGATTATCGGAGGAGCAGGGCTTCATCATACGCTGCGCAGAAGCATATCTCTAGACAGAACGATCGGCTGCGCAGAAGTGTTTCTAGACAGAATGCTCGGCTGAGTGCAACGAAGACCGAGTCAACAGCGGTTCAACCACCTATAAACGTGGGTAGACCCCCACGATCAGCAACATACAGAGATAACCGGTGATAACTTCCCATCACGCAAGGAAGACAATCACGGTCTACAACTATATAAGGAACACCCTGAACTACGAGGGGGACTTGATTCCATTTTATTACTTAAATTGGATACGTAGGCAGCTCTCTCAAGAGTTCAGTTCAAAATTATACCCAAATACCATTGTTCTTATACAATTTTCCTAATTAGAATTACCCGATTACCCGTTTGTAATATTCATACAACATCACGGTGCAATTATTTCTTCCATATTTTGTGGATCAGTTTTTCAGCAATTTATTGTTAGATATAGTGTGCCCGAAAGACAATTGTTGCTTGTCCTTACGGGCAAGTGGGAACCAGAGATAGCGATTCGGCTTAGTGAAAATATCCCTATCCCAAGTCTCTAATATCGTAGCGTAGGCACTTAGCTGCATTCCGCGCCCGAGAGACAATTTATGTAATTGTTTTAGAATTAATAAATGACAGATTTATTCTCACCTTATTACTTGCTTCGTGCTTGTAAGTAATACACTACTGAAAACCCTAAGTCGTATCATATGCAGCCATATAACTTAGTATGTGACACACTGGATGATTAAGTTTATGGTGATACACTTGAACTAGTAGTCCGTGGTGAACTTAATCAAAGTATGGAGTCTATTGATTAAACCACCATTAATGCGCCCAGAACACTTTATGGTGTGACCGTCGACATTGGTTGTCTGAGTGGGGCATTTATATATGATGTTAGTCATATAAGACAATGCGTATCTTTACAACTTACATTATTATTGCGCGTATCTGACGTGGTGTTAAGGGTGATTTTGTACGTTTTATAAGGATATATTTTATGTCAATTTTCCCCATATGTGGATGTTTTTCATAGAAAATCGAGCTTTATATTGAAATATTGAGCAAATGAGTTTTAGAAGTATTAAAGTGCAAAATCGAGCTAATTATGTGATTTTATTGGATAAATATCTTTAGATGTAAGATGTTACATTTTGCATGTTTTTATCGTGATGTAGGTACGCTTGCATGAGGTGAAAGGAGCTTAAAAGATGTTCAAGTGATGATTTTGTTAGGTGTAGTGCCCGAAAGACAATTTGTGTAATTGTTTTTAATGGATGACATAATTTATCTCACCTTATTACTTGCTTTGTGCTTGTAAGTAATACACTGCTGCAAACCCTAAGTATATCAGTATGTAACCGCTTAACTCGGTGTATGGATTACACGTGAGGATTGAGTTAGTGGTGATATACTTAAATTGTTAGTCCGTGGTGAACTTAATCAGAGTTTAGGGTCTCTTGATTAAAACACCAATAATGCGCCCAGAACACCTTAGGGTGTGATAGACTTATCCGGGCTATCGGTAGAGGGTACCTACGTGGGGCATTTATATATGATGGCATTCATATAGATCGGGACCGATTTAATCGAATTTCTCGATATAATTCCGTAATCGAGGAATCTTATTAAATCATTAGATGATCATATATGGATCAACCTTAATCCCGAGGTGATCACGGGGTGCCTTTGCTTGTCCCGGGGTAGTGTTTGATGTGTTAGTTACGGTTCACTTAAATAATGTGTTCCAAGCCACTTCTCATTGGCACTATCTCCGGATGAGTGAGTAGTTCGATTTTCACGGACATGGAATCCATTCCTTCTGCGGGAAGTAGAGAGACAGTCCCTTATTTGTTAGCCCTAAGAAAGTGATCGATCGGCCGAGTTCATATTTAGACTAATTAGCTACTAGTCGGATATGTGAACTAATTGATCACTAGGGGTTGATGGTAAATAAGGATAAGATATTCGAGTCGGGTTTGCGGAGACTTCCCACTCGGAATGGACGATCTATGGAGGGTTAATCCGTATGTAGTGATTATATCAATGGACGCTTATTCGCTCTATGGGTTGAGTATAAGTATACATCTATAATCGGTAGAGTTCGGTTTTGGGTTTATGGTGGCGTAATCCCGGAATTAATAATTAATGTACTTTTCTCGTTCGATGAATAATTAATTATTGGAGCTACCGGGTTATAGGTCCATGGTCCCCGGTGTGGCTTCGTAATTCGGACTAATAATCTTGTTATTTGGGCCTCGGTGATAATTAATTGGTGGGCTAATTAATTGATATGCATGGATATTATTTAGTTGGGCTAAATAATATAATACACATAAAAGACATTTTATGTGGGCTTTTTTTTAACCCAATATGTGGCGCCATTAATGTCCTAATAATTAGAGAGAAATTAGTTTTCTTGGATAATTATTTAACATGTGATTTATCTTTTATTTGTTAAATGATAATTCATGAAATAATAGATAATAATATGATTTATCTTAATTTGTTTGGGATAATCATTTTATTTATCTTTTGTTTGGAAAAGGATTAATGTGATAATTATCACTTATTATTTAATCCTTGGAGGACATTGATTACTCTCCTATATAAAGAGAGTTCTCCCAAGTCTAATGGCAAGGTACTATTCACGTCACTATTCACCGAGAGAAATTGGCCGAAAAATTTCGTCCTCTATTCTTAGGGTTCGAGTTGGAAAAATCTTCGGGATTTTTCTGGTTGCATATCAAGGAGGCTCGTGTATCAAGAAGGGTGTCCACCAACCGCCGTTTGGAGAACACATCGGAAGATCAAGGCATCTCTCCCGATATTGGTAACTTAATTTTAACCCCCTTGTAGTTTATTTAAGTCCTTTAATTATGCGTTATGTTATATGAATCGTGATCCGTCCGCTGCGAATAGATCTAACTCGTTTAGATCTAAGAACCTGCATCCTTCATATGGTATCAGAGACAGGTTCCACGATTTATATAGTTATAATCGTAATTAAACGATTTAAAGGAGTGGAATTGCATGTAGGTGATATTTTACTTATTATTATGCATTAATAATTTTTAAATTGCTATGGTTGAAGAGATGGATTGGGGTTGGCACCGTTTTCCCGTTAGATCTATTGTAAACTCATATAAACGATGAAAATTCGTTCATATGAGTATAGGAAATTATTTAATTTATGTATTATTGCAATTTTAATTTCCAGAAAATAGATCTGTACATTAGCTGTTTAGTATTTTCGTTTTTTCCGTTGTTTGAGCCGTTAAAACGAAGATCCCTCCGGTCAGAATCAAGATTGGAAGTTGATGAACAATTCCACAAATTTTGCTGTCGATCAGAGTCCGTTTGGGTTTCCGTTCGTTGCTGCGAAGTGGCTGCTGTAACAGAAAAACGCAGGATTCACAGAAACCCTAACTGTGACTTCTTCGATTTTCTGGGAACAATTGGACCGTTCAAATTAAAATCCGACCGGTCAGATCGATAATCATGGAGTTTTGGACGTGAGATAAAATTTTCAGGACAATCGGGATTCATCTTCATCCCCGATCGATCTCGGGAAGTATATGATGCGCTGCTGTGAGAGTCTGTTTCAGCAGCAAGTTGGGCGGCTCACTGAGGAAGATTGACAAGTCAAAGCTCCGATCCGACCGTCCATCTTGAAGTCCGAAGAATGAAGATCAGATCTGGAAATTTTCATCCCGATCCAAGTTCGTTTGATATGCCGATCGTCGAAGATTCCTAACAGCTGCAGATTAGGGTTTTAATTTATTTTCGAATAGATTAGTTACGGGGGTGCCAACGGTCCATCTCGGTGTTTATTTTCCGCACTAGTTTACATGTGTAGATTGTATGAGTAGAACCGGAAAATTGCCATGACATGCATCATATCATGAATTCCACTCCATATGCATACATGTAGAAATTAATTCGAGGAATTAGTTAGGCATGTATAAAACACACGATTAGTTTTAATTAATTGTTTGATATTAATTAGAAACTAATTAGGGTAAAAACCGAGGAACACGGGTTTTTTCAATCGTCGAGGTTGGGTGATGGATTCTCGGTGAATCCCACTCTGCGAAAGCATAAGGAGTAAAATCCCGAAACCTCGTGGTTAAGGTGTTGGATTCTTGGTGAATTCCACCTTACCTAAGACGAGATTACGTTTTTGTTCCGTAGTGTCTACGTGAAAGTTTGATGTTTAAGGATTGGATAATCACGGGCAAACGAGGTTCGAAAGTGGTTTAACCACGGTTGGGTGGTCAACGGTAGCTACGGCTCAATCGACTTCGCCCTCCACGTGTGGCGTTTGCACGGGGTCCGGCAATGCGAGCCATCCGAAGAGCCACTACGGCTCAACGGACCTCTCCTAGCCTTGACCCGTCCGATGGCCACATATGTTCTAACGAATAGGTCGGGTGGGCTAGCCCACATAACCGACAACATTCGGGCCTATGATTTATTGTTCCTTAATGTAACATCAAGTCCAAAAACGTGATCAGTAAACCCACCACTTTTTCAAAATATTGAGTGGGAGCGGGAGAGGCGACAGCCGACCCCACGGCCTCTACTGTTGACACAAGCAACATGAGAGAATGGTGACGCCTCGTGCCGGCCTGGGACCGGCCTCCCTAAGGAAGGCCTTCACCGCTATCAAAATTCAAGGCTTGGTCTCCGAAAGGATAGGATTTTGGGTACTCGCCGGGTCACTGACCGACCCTAAGGCGGCACACTCGGGGTCTACCTAAAAATCTGAGACAGTAGGTCACACTCATAAAGGGTATTTTTGGTAGTACCTTGGCTGAAAAAGGAAAGGTGATTGACGAACACAAATGAGATGTTCGATTCTCAATCTGATCGTCAATATTAATCGAAACCTCTTTGACCTACCCTAAGGCGGCACTGAGGCATTAGATTAAATCCTTGGAACGGTAGGATAGACTATAAGTAATTAGTTTATGTTCCTAAAATTTTAGTAGTGTATGATTTGGATTTATTTTCTGTCAATTTTATTTACAACTGTTATATATATCTCTCTAAGGTGCTAGACTGCTAGTGTAAAATTGACTAGTAATGACTTCGTTAAAAAATTGGTAAGTAACTAGAACGTTGTATTTATTAATCTCACATGCGATTAATTTTTCGGAAGAGATATTTCTCTTGAAGCCTTCAAAACTTAAGTGACGTGAATAGGCATGTCACGCTCGTCACTCGTGCAGAACGAGAGACAACCGTAGTTAGTTTGAAAGATGATTGGGACGATAAAATTCTTCTAGTGAATTGTGTAGTGACTACACGAGAAATTTTCTGATAGAAAAATTGGAGAATCATAAATTAAAGTGTCGCTAGTTAGACGGTATTTGGAACCGATAAACTAGTGGGAGCTTTTATATTATGTTTTTCTAATTTATTAGAAAATCAGTCCCACTGGGTAATGCTTTCACTAGACATCCCACAGTTCACGAGTAGTATCTACTCAAGCGAACTGCTAGTTCAAGACTATTTCCTTTTAAGGAAAGTTAAGAATGTGAAAGAATGTCTATAAGTGTTAATCATCTTAACTAAAGTTTTGAGGCTAAACCGAAACATTAATTAAAGAAAGTATAGGATAAGGAAAGTGATTTCGGATCACTAACCAATGAATCCTTAGCGACTTTCTTAACCGATTAACTTGACTCAGTGGCTTAGTTCTTTGGAAGAACAATGAAGCTGTGCATTAATGATTAATAAAGTAACAACGGGCAGTAATTTCAGCTAGAATAGTGGGAGTGATATAAGGAAATGAATTTCGGATTCTATCCTTGAATATCACTGAAAAATTTATTTTTCTGTTTTTAGATTCGTTGGAACTAATGGATTCACTTTCAACTCGATATATTGTTGCCTCATAGAAAGTGAATATGACATTTGTAGTACGAATCCGAGACTCGGACTTTTGTTTGATAAAGTCAGAACCACTTAGAACAGCTGAATAAGTATGTGTACCACATCTAAAACTATTATAAGCAAATGGTTTCCGTATTAAGATAAACGATTCTTCATAATCTATTAATTAGTGCATATATCCTAGAGATAAGACCTAACGATCGGCTAAGGGTGATTCCTATTTCCCAGTCTGGGAACACTGTCTCAAAGGAACAATGACTAAGTTTCCTTTCAATCGGGAAAGGGTAATAGATTTGAAGGGGTAACATAGCTTGTTCACCATGACCTTCGGGGTCTAGTGAGAGATACAAGCTAGTGGGAGATTTTGAGTGGTGACATTCTGTCTGATAACTACTCAAAACACTGGTTGGTTTATCGAAAGAATACGAGGAGGTGTCTCTGATTTTAGCAGAAAATAGAGTATTCCATGCTCAGAAATAGGCTATCGCATAGTCTTGGGACTGATGCTCGGCCTGCCTCCTAGTGGAATATTTCTCACTGAGGCAGAAACCATAGACTTGCCCTATATAGTTATTGATATGCTACAATACACTGCTAAACTCGATTAAGATAATTCGTTGCAAAATAACGGTTAACATTATTATGTAAACCGAGAAGTCTACCTAGAAGATGCTAGTGAATTTATGGATAAGGAGTGAATTCGGTTCACACCACATCCGTAAATATAGGCATTTAGCATTTAATGCTTGAAGGTAGGACTGGGGATTTTGCGCATACGTTCAGATTGTGATTGTTCGTGAAACATCTTAATGAGACGAGTGAAGGTTGATTATAAGATTCTTGAGATCAGAAAGTGACGGTTGAACTGTCACAAGCCTTCTGATAGAATCTATAAGAAACAGCCTTAAACCTTGGAGTACGGTTACCCAAAGGTAGTTACTATCTGAGTTAATCAGACCACGTCCAACATTAGTTGTTGGTGATTACACTGATAAATACTACTATATCAGAATGTCAATCCACCCAAGACACAGTGGGAGTATGGTTTAACCGTTGACCCATTGTGATTTTGTGGACTTTATAATCTGTTTGGGGTGATTGATAACCTATGGCTCTTGGTGGGCTGTATAGGATTCGATTATAGAGGTTGGTTTGAAAACCTTAACCCCGTGAATGGAGTTTTGATACTCCGGTTCATTCGACCTCTTGTAGAACCACCCGAGTGTCTCATGCCCAAAGGGAGCAATTGGATCTACACGGAAAAGAGTCGAATGAATAGGAAAGTTTAAACTTTCGGCGCAAAGTTGAGTGGTATAGGGGTGATTCCCGACAAGTAGAGAGTTAACCGGACCTTGAACTCTCTCACCACTCGGTCTTGCTAGATTTCGTTAGAAAGCGAGAAAATAGGGGTGATTCCCCGAGACTTTCTTGCCGAACAACGGAATCGAATTCATTCGAACGAAGGGTTTTAGCTAAGAATGAATAATGGATTCGTTACAAAGCGAAGATAGGGGTGATTCCCTAAGACCTTTTTTGCGAGACTAACGATATCTTAATTCATTCGAAAGAACCTTTGGTAGGAGGCTCGCCATGGCATATATCCTTTGTGGATTTAAGAGAACCTCTCGGTCATTTAAAAGTCACATGTTTTAAAATATGTGGACTTGACCAAAATATTGATAAGTTTTTCGTAGATTTGGATATCAATATTGGTAATGTAGTAGTAGTATTAGTGTTCATAAATGATAACACTAAAACGGTTAGAAACAACATGGGTGTGCTATCTGAAGTCGGAAACTGACACGCCAAGATTCTCTGGATAAGAGAATTGGACTATATTCTAAGAATTTGATTCGGTCAAATTCACAAGAATGAGTCATTGGCTATCCCATCCGTCTTATTGGTTAAGATGATCATGCATATACGTATGCAACATTCAACGAGAGTAGTCCTACCCTAACTCTCAGGAATGATTCTCTAAATCTCCGGATAAAGAGAAAATGGGATAGAGTCTCTCTTGGATAACGGCAAGTCAGGTCATAATAAGTCAATAGTAGTCGAATCTCGGATTCGAGCAGTGAATAGCGGTTTAGTACGTCCTCAAGTATCTTTGAAGAACGAGGAATAATGTGCTTGTATATTCGGGTGCAAACTTGAATATGGTTGACTACACGATTCGACTTACGGTCGGATTAAGGATGATCGTTGGGACGATCTCGGGCTCGATGTTTACTCATTGTGATGGAGCTATAGTCTGGAAAAATCCAGAACCGCCAATTCGATTTCAATTAATCGGATACGTAGCAGCTTTCGGAGCAGCTAGAGTGGCGATATGGCTTAGGAATTTCCTTACTGATCTGGGAGTAATTCCAGGTCTAGTGAGCCGATATCACTTCATTGTGAAAGCAGTGAAGAGATAGCTTAGAAGGATTTTCTCGATCTACTTTAGAGGTCAAAAGCATATTGAGAGAGAGTACCGCCCGATTAGATGGACCGGCAACGTTTCGATCCTAAAGATCGTTTCGAGCCGATAACCTAATCGATTAGTGCACCAAGTCTAGTGCTTGAAAGGTACGGCATTGATAGATATGTCTAATCTGCTTTTAGAGCAAGTGGGAGAGTGTTGTGAATAAGATGAGAAAGGGTGTGCTCTAAAAACAATCGTTGCTTGTCATTTCGTGCAAGTGGGAGATTGTTAGGTGTAGTGCCCGAAAGACAATTTGTGTAATTGTTTTTAATGGATGACATAATTTATCTCACCTTATTACTTGCTTTGTGCTTGTAAGTAATACACTGCTGCAAACCCTAAGTATATCGTATGTAACCGCTTAACTCGGTGTATGGATTACACGTGAGGATTGAGTTAGTGGTGATATACTTAAATCGTTAGTCCGTGGTGAACTTAATCGAGTTTAGGGTCTCTTGATTAAAACACCAATAATGCGCCCGAACACCTTAGGGTGTGATAGACTTATCCGGGCTATCGGTAGAGGGTACCTACGTGGGGCATTTATATATGATGGCATTCATATAGGATCGGACCGATTTAATCGAATTTCTCGATATAATTCCGTAATCGAGGAATCTTATTAAATCATTAGATGATCATATATGGATCAACCTTAATCCCGAGGTGATCACGGGTGCCGCTTGTCCCGGGGTAGTGTTTGATGTGTTAGTTACGGTTCACTTAAATAATGTGTTCCAAGCCACTTCTCATTGGCACTATCTCCAGATGAGTGAGTAGTTCTGATTTTCACAGACATGGAATCCATTCCTTCCTGCGGGAAGTAGAGAGACCAGTCCCCTTATTTGTTAGCCCTAAGAAAGTGATCGATCGGCCGAGTTCATATTTAGACTAATTAGCTACTAGTCAGATATGTGAACTAATTGATCACTAGGGGGTTGATGGTAAATAAGGATAAGATATTCTGAGTCGGGTTTGCGGAGACTTCCCACTCAGAATGGACGATCTATGGAGGGTTAATCCGTATGTAGTGATTATATCAATGGACGCTTATTCGCTCTATGGGTTGAGTATAAGTATACATCTATAATCGGTAGAGTTCGGTTTTGGGTTTATGGTGGCGTAATCCCGGAATTAATAATTAATGTACTTTTTCGTTCGATGAATAATTAATTATTGGAGCTACCGGTTATAGGTCCATGGTCCCCGATGTGGCTTCCGTAATTCGGACTAATAATCTTGTTATTTGGGCCTCGGTGATAATTAATTGGTGGGCTAATTAATTGATATGCATGGATATTATTTAGTTGGGCTAAATAATATAATACACATAAAAGACATTTTATGTGGGCTTTTTTGACCCAATATGTGGCGCCATTAATGTCCTAATAATTAGAGAGAAATTAGTTTTCTTGGATAATTATTTAACATGTGATTTATCTTTTATTTGTTAAATGATAATTCATGAAATAATAGATAATAATATGATTTATCTTAATTTGTTTGGGATAATCATTTTATTTATCTTTTGTTTGGAAAAGGATTAATGTGATAATTATCACTTATTATTTAATCCTTGGAGGACATTGATTACTCTCCTATATAAAGAGAGTTCTCCCAAGTCTAATGGCAAGGTACTATTCACGTCACTATTCACCGAGAGAAATTGGCCGAAAAATTTCGTCCTCTATTCTTAGGGTTCGAGTTGGAAAAAAACTTCGGGATTTTTCTTGAGTTTGCATATCAAGGAGGCTCGTGTATCAAGAAGGGTGTCCACCAACCGCCGTTTGGAGAACACATCGGAAGATCAAGGCATCTCTCCCGATATTGGTAATTTAATTTTAACCCCTTGTAGTTTATTTAAGTCCTTTAATTATGCGTTATGTTATATGAATCGTGATCCGTCCGCTTGCGCGAATAGATCTAACTCGTTTAGATCTAAGAACCTGCATCCTTCATATGGTATCGAGACGAGGTTCCACGATTTATATAGTCATAATCGTAATTAAACGATTTAAAGGAGTGGAATTGCATGTAGGTGATATTTTACTTATTATTATGCATTAATAATTTTTAAATTGCTATGGTTGAAGAGATGGATTGGGGTTGGCACCGTTTTCCCGTTAGATCTATTGTAAACTCATATAAACGATGAAAATTCGTTCATATGAGTATAGGAAATTATTTAATTTATGTATTATTGCAATTTTAATTTCCAGAAAATAGATCTGTACATTAGCTGTTTAGTATTTTCGTTTTTTCCGTTGTTTGAGCCGTTAAAACGAAGATCCCTCCGGTCAGAATCAAGATTGGAAGTTGATGAACAATTCCACAAATTTTGGTGTCGATCAGAGTCCGTTTGGGTTTCCGTTCGTTGCTGCGAAGTGGCTGCTGTAACAGAAAAACGCAGGATTCACAGAAACCCTAACTGTGACTTCTTCGATTTTCTGGGAACAATTGGACCGTTCAAATTAAAATCCGACCGGTCAGATCGATAATCATGGAGTTTTGGACGTGAGATAAAATTTTCAGGACAATCGGGATTCATCTTCATCCCCGATCGATCTCGGGAAGTATATGATGCGCTGCTGTGAGAGTCTGTTTCAGCAGCAAGTTGGGCGGCTCACTGAGGAAGATTGACAAGTCAAAGCTCCGATCCGACCGTCCATCTTGAAGTCCGAAGAATGAAGATCAGATCTGGAAATTTTCATCCCGATCCAAGTTCGTTTGATATGCCGATCGTCGAAGATTCCTAACAGCTGCAGATTAGGGTTTTAATTTATTTTCGAATAGATTAGTTACGGGGGTGCCAACGGTCCATCTCGGTGTTTATTTTCCGCACTAGTTTACATGTGTAGATTGTATGAGTAGAACCGGAAAATTGCCATGACATGCATCATATCATGAATTCCACTCCATATGCATACATGTAGAAATTAATTCGAGGAATTAGTTAGGCATGTATAAAACACACGATTAGTTTTAATTAATTGTTTGATATTAATTAGAAACTAATTAGGGTAAAAACCGAGGAACACGGGTTTTTTCAATCGTCGAGGTTGGGTGATGGATTCTCGGTGAATCCCACTCGCGAAAGCATAAGGAGTAAAATCCCGAAACCTCGTGGTTAAGGTGTTGGATTCTTGGTGAATTCCACCTTACCTAAGACGAGATTACGTTTTTGTTCCGTAGTGTCTACGTGAAAGTTTGATGTTTAAGGATTGGATAATCACGGGCAAACAGGTTCGAAAGTGGTTTAACCACGGTTGGGTGGTCAACAGTAGCTACGGCTCAATCGACTTCGCCCTCCACGTGTGGCGTTTGCACGGGGGTCTGGCAATACTGAGCCATCCGAAGAGCCACTACGGCTCAACGGACCTCTCCTAGCCTTGACCCGTCCGATGGCCACATATGTTCTAACGAATAGGTCGGGTGGGCTAGCCCACATAACCGACAACATTCGGGCCTATGATTTATTGTTCCTTAATGTAACATCAAGTCCAAAAACGTGATCAGTAAACCCACCACTTTTTCAAAATATTGAGTGGGAGCGGGAGAGGCGACAGCCGACCCCACGGCCTCTACCGTTGACACAAGCAACGTGAGAGAATGGTGACGCCTCGTGCCGGCTCGGGACCGGCCTCCCTAAGGAAGGCCTTCACCGCTATCAAAATTCAAGGCTTGGTCTCCGAAAGGATAGGATTTTGGGTACTCGCCGGGTCACCGACCGACCCTAAGGCGGCACACTCGGGGTCTACCTAAAAATCCGAGACGTAGGTCACACTCATAAAGGGTATTTTTGGTAGTACCTTGGCTGAAAAAGGAAAGGTGATTGACGAACACAAATGAGATGTTCGATTCTCAATCTGATCGTCAATATTAATCGAAACCTCTTTGACCTACCCTAAGGCGGCACTGAGGCATTAGATTAAATCCTTGGAACGGTAGGATAGACTATAAGTAATTAGTTTATGTTCCTAAAATTTTAGTAGTGTATGATTTGGATTTATTTTCTGTCAATTTTATTTACAACTGTTATATATATCTCTCTAAGGTGCTAGACTGCTAGTGTAAAATTGACTAGTAATGACTTCGTTAAAAAATTGGTAAGTAACTAGAACGTTGTATTTATTAATCTCACATGCGATTAATTTTTCGGAAGAGATATTTCTCTTGAAGCCTTCAAAACTTAAGTGACGTGAATAGGCATGTCACTGCTGTCACTCGTGCAGAACGAGAGACAACCGTAGTTAGTTTGAAAGATGATTGGGACGATAAAATTCTTCTAGTGAATTGTGTAGTGACTACACGAGAAATTTTCTGATAGAAAAATTGGAGAATCATAAATTAAAGTGTCGCTAGTTAGACGGTATTTGGAACCGATAAACTAGTGGGAGCTTTTATATTATGTTTTTCTAATTTATTAGAAAATCAGTCCCACTGGGTAATGCTTTCACTAGACATCCCACGCTTCACGAGTAGTATCTACTCAAGCGAACCGCTAGTTCAAGACTATTTCCTTTTAAGGAAAGTTAAGAATGTGAAAGAATGTCTATAAGTGTTAATCATCTTAACTAAAGTTTTGAGGCTAAACCGAAACATTAATTAAAGAAAGTATAGGATAAGGAAAGTGATTTCGGATCACTAACCAATGAATCCTTAGCGACTTTCTTAACCGATTAACTTGACTCAGTGGCTTAGTTCTTTGGAAGAACAATGAAGCTGTGCATTAATGATTAATAAAGTAACAACGGGCAGTAATTTCAGCTAGAATAGTGGGAGTGATATAAGGAAATGAATTTCGGATTCTATCCTTGAATATCACAGAAAAATTTATTTTTCTGTTTTTAGATTCGTTGGAACAAATGGATTCACTTTCAACTCGATATATTGTTGCCTCATAGAAAGTGAATATGACATTTGTAGTACGAATCCGAGACTCGGACTTTTGTTTGATAAAGTCAGAACCACTTAGAAACAATTGAATAAGTATGTGTACCACATCTAAAACTATTATAAGCAAATGGTTTCCGTATTAAGATAAACGATTCTTCATAATCTATTAATTAGTGCATATATCCTAGAGATAAGACCTAACGATCGGCTAAGGGTGATTCCTATTTCCCGGTCCGGGAACACCGTCTCAAAGGAACAATGACTAAGTTTCCTTTCAATCGGGAAAGGGTAATAGATTTGAAGGGGTAACATAGCTTGTTCACCATGACCTTCGGGGTCTAGTGAGAGATACAAGCTAGTGGGAGATTTTGAGTGGTGACATTCGTCGATAACTACTCAAAACACTTTGGTTGGTTTATCGAAAGAATACGAGGAGGTGTCTCGATTTTAGCGAGAAAATAGAGTATTCCATGCTCGTAAATAGGCTATCGCATAGTCTCGGGATCGATGCTCGGCCCGCCTCCTAGTGGAATATTTCTCACCGAGGCGAAACCATAGACTTGCCCTATATAGTTATTGATATGCTACAATACACTCGCTAAACTCGATTAAGATAATTCGTTGCAAAATAACGGTTAACATTATTATGTAAACCGAGAAGTCTACCTAGAAGATGCTAGTGAATTTATGGATAAGGAGTGAATTCGGTTCACACCACATCCGTAAATATAGGCATTTAGCATTTAATGCTTGAAGGTAGGACTCGGGGATTTTGCGCATACGTTCGGTTGTGATTGTTCGTGAAACATCTTAATGAGACGAGTGAAGGTTGATTATAAGATTCTTGAGATCGAAAGTGACGGTTGAACTGTCACAAGCCTTCTGATAGAATCTATAAGAAACAGCCTTAAACCTTGGAGTACGGTTACCCAAAGGTAGTTACTATCTGAGTTAATCAGACCACGTCCAACATTAGTTGTTGGTGATTACACTGATAAATACTACTATATCAGAATGTCAATCCACCCAAGACACAGTGGGAGTATGGTTTAACCGTTGACCCATTGTGATTTTGTGGACTTTATAATCTGCTGGGGTGATTGATAACCTATGGCTCTTGGTGGGCTGTATAGGATTCTGATTATAGAGGTTGGTTTGAAAACCTTAACCCTGTGAATGGAGTTTTGATACTCCGCTTACGTTCGACCTCTTGTAGAACCACCCGAGTGTCTCATGCCCGGGGGGAGCAATTGGATCTACACGGAAAAGAGTCGAATGAATAGGAAAGTTTAAACTTTCGGCGCAAAGTTGAGTGGTATAGGGGTGATTCCCGACAAGTAGAGAGTTAACCGGACCTTGAACTCTCTCACCACTCGCCTTGCTAGATTTCGTTAGAAAGCGTAAAAAATAGGGGTGATTCCCCGAGACTTTCTTGCCGAACAACGGAATCTCGAATTCATTCGAACGAAGGGTTTTAGCTAAGAATGAATAATGGATTCGTTACAAAGCGAAAGATAGGGGTGATTCCCTAAGACCTTTTTTGCGAGACTAACGATATCTTAATTCATTCGAAAGAACCTTTGGTAGGAGGCTCGCCATGGCATATATCCTTTGTGGATTTAAGAGAACCTCTCGGTCATTTAAAAGTCACATGTTTTAAAATATGTGGACTTGACCAAAATATTGATAAGTTTTTCGTAGATCGGATATCAATATTGGTAATGTAGTAGTAGTATTAGTGTTCATAAATGATAACACTAAAACGGTTAGAAACAACATGGGTGTGCTATCTCGAAGTCGGAAATCGACACGCCAAGATTCTCTCGGATAAGAGAATTGGACTATATTCTAAGAATTTGATTCGGTCAAATTCACAAGAATGAGTCATTGGCTATCCCATCCGTCTTATTGGTTAAGATGATCATGCATATACGTATGCAACATTCAACGAGAGTAGTCCTACCCTAACTCTCGGAATGATTCTCTAAATCTCCGGATAAAGAGAAAATGGGATAGAGTCTCTCTTGGATAACGGCAAGTCGTGTCATAATAAGTCAATAGTAGTCGAATCTCGGATTCGAGCAGTGAATAGCGGTTTAGTACGTCCTCAAGTATCTTTGAAGAACGAGGAATAATGTGCTTGTATATTCGGGTGCAAACTTGAATATGGTTGACTACACTGATTCTGACTTACAGTCAGATTAAGGATGATCGTTGGGACGATCTCGGGCTCAGTGTTTACTCATTGTGATGGAGCTATAGTCTGGAAAAATCCAGAACCGCCAATTCGATTTCAATTAATCGGATACGTAGCAGCTTTCGGAGCAGCTAGAGTGGCGATATGGCTTAGGAATTTCCTTACTGATCTGGGAGTAATTCCAGGTCTAGTGAGCCGATATCACTTCATTGTGAAAGCAGTGAAGAGATAGCTTAGAAGGATTTTCTCAGTCACTAGAGGTCAAAAGCATATTGAGAGAGAGTACCGCCTGATTAGATGGACCGGCAACGTTTCGATCCTAAAGATCGTTTCGAGCCGATAACCTAACTGATTAGTGCACCAAGTCTAGTGCTTGAAAGGTACGGCATTGATAGATATGTCTCATCTGCTTTTAGAGCAAGTGGGAGAGTGTTGTGAATAAGATGAGAAAGGGTGTGCTCTAAAAACAATCGTTGCTTGTCATTTCGTGCAAGTGGGAGATTGTTAGGTGTAGTGCCCGAAAGACAATTTGTGTAATTGTTTTTAATGGATGACATAATTTATCTCACCTTATTACTTGCTTTGTGCTTGTAAGTAATACACCGCCGCAAACCCTAAGTATATCGTATGTAACCGCTTAACTCGGTGTATGGATTACACGTGAGGATTGAGTTAGTGGTGATATACTTAAATCGTTAGTCCGTGGTGAACTTAATCGAGTTTAGGGTCTCTTGATTAAAACACCAATAATGCGCCCGTAACACCTTAGGGTGTGATAGACTTATCCGGGCTATCGGTAGAGGGTACCTACGTGGGGCATTTATATATGATGGCATTCATATAGATCGGACCGATTTAATCGAATTTCTCGATATAATTCCGTAATCGAGGAATCTTATTAAATCATTAGATGATCATATATGGATCAACCTTAATCCTGAGGTGATCACAGGGTGCTGCTTGTCCCGGGGTAGTGTTTGATGTGTTAGTTACGGTTCACTTAAATAATGTGTTCCAAGCCACTTCTCATTGGCACTATCTCCAGATGAGTGAGTAGTTCTGATTTTCACAGACATGGAATCCATTCCTTCCTGCGGGAAGTAGAGAGACAGTCCCCTTATTTGTTAGCCCTAAGAAAGTGATCGATCGGCCGAGTTCATATTTAGACTAATTAGCTACTAGTCAGATATGTGAACTAATTGATCACTAGGGGGTTGATGGTAAATAAGGATAAGATATTCTGAGTCGGGTTTGCGGAGACTTCCCACTCAGAATGGACAGTCTATGGAGGGTTAATCCGTATGTAGTGATTATATCAATGGACGCTTATTCGCTCTATGGGTTGAGTATAAGTATACATCTATAATCGGTAGAGTTCAGTTTCGGGTTTATGGTGGCGTAATCCCGGAATTAATAATTAATGTACTTTCTTCGTTTGATGAATAATTAATTATTGGAGCTACCGGTTATAGGTCCATGGTCCCCGGTGTGGCTTCGTAATTCGGACTAATAATCTTGTTATTTGGGCCTCGGTGATAATTAATTGGTGGGCTAATTAATTGATATGCATGGATATTATTTAGTTGGGCTAAATAATATAATACACATAAAAGACATTTTATGTGGGCTTTTTTGACCCAATATGTGGCGCCATTAATGTCCTAATAATTAGAGAGAAATTAGTTTTCTTGGATAATTATTTAACATGTGATTTATCTTTTATTTCTTAAATGATAATTCATGGAATAATAGATAATAATATGATTTATCTTAATTTGTTTGGGATAATCATTTTATTTATCTTTTATTTGGAAAAGGATTAATGTGATAATTATCACTTAATTATTTAATCCTTGGAGGACATTGATTACTCTCCTATATAAAGAGAGTTCTCCCAAGTCTAATGGCAAGGTACTATTCACGTCACTATTCACCGAGAGAAATTGGCCGAAAAATTTCGGCCTCTATTCTTAGGGTTCGAGTTGGAAAAATCTTCGGGATTTTTCTGGTTGCATATCAAGGAGGCTCGTGTATCAAGAAGGGTGTCCACCAAACGCCGTTTGGAGAACACATCGGAAGATCAAGGCATCTCTCCCGATATTGGTAACTTAATTTTAACCCCTTTGTAGTTTATTTAAGTCCTTTAATTATGCGTTATGTTATATGAATCGTGATCCGTCCGCTGCGAATAGATCTAACTCGTTTAGATCTAAGAACCTGCATCCTTCAGATTTGCATGGAAGGAAAGAGATAGAGATGAAGTTGGAATGAAGATCAAGATGAATTTGGAAGAAAAAGGGACTGAACTAGCGTCCAGCCTGGACTGGCGTCCAAAGAGGTGGACTGGCGTCCAGGAGAAGAAAGTTGAACAGAGAGTTTGGACGCTGATATGGACGAGCGTCTGCCCTAGCGTCCAGAGCAGCTGGACGGGCGTCCCCAATTCCGGACGGGCGTCCACGGCCGACATGCTGAAATCCGACTTACTTTCCCTATAAATAGCAGCGCGATTTCAACCCTAAGACACACATTATTGAGATACAATTCGATCCCTCTTGACAAACAATCATTAGAGAAAAACCCTAGGCGGCCCCAGCCCCCTTTGGGGAGGCTGGGGTTGCGGATTAGTTAGGTTTTTGTTTTCGTTTTCTATTCTTGTTCGATTCATGGTGCTGTCTTGAAGCTGTGAACTTGGAGCAGCCATGGGAAACTTTTCCAGCAGCGTTTTATTTCTTCCTTTGGATATTTTGTGAGTTTAATTTAAAGTTTGTTTCTTTCCTTTGTTTATTTGTTTATGCAATCGATATCGGAAGATGTATTGCTATTTGATGTTTACCGTATGATGGAAATCGGTGTAAGCCTTAGATCACCATAGGAAAGATTAGACTTTTAACCTTGACATAACGGAAGTTGATAGGTTAGATTTCTAGGTTGTTAGATCTAATAAATCTTGCACCTTGTTTTGAGAGCGTTAATCTCTATAGATCGGAAGATGATGAGATTGATAGACGGATTACTTACGGAAGTAGGAATTCATACCTTTGATTAGGTGAACCACAACTTTGATTGAATCATCATAAGATAATCTAGGGAAGAATTAAGGGTTGCGGGATGGTGGATCATGTTTGTTCTATGTTGATTTGCTTCAGTCGTTATCATGATAGTTAGCTTTATTGTTTTCTTAGTTGTAGTTTTATTTTATTTGCTTTTGTTCGCAACGATATTTTCCTGGCTTTGGACTGACAATCCTCTGTCCAGTTTATTTTCCGTTTTAGTTTAGGTTTAGGAATAATTGTATCAACCTTAGGAGAATTAATGAACTAGATACCCCGATTCCCTGTGATCGACTCCGGTATTAATCGCTATACTACGATCCCTACACTTGGGGAATACCGGATTTATAAATTTTATTACTTGTTTGTTTTGTTAGATAAAATCCGTGACATTTCGAGATAATGCCCTAGCTGGACTATTATCATCAGGCAATCGGGAGCTTTTAAACCTCATAGTGATATAGGACATTTCGAGATAACACCCTAATGCACTCAAATCATTGGTAGCTACAACCGATATGTTCTTTTTATTTTTTAGTTGTCGATCAAAGATAAGGAAGATACCTGGTATTTGATTAATTCTGCGAAAATATGGTGCTTCGTTCTTAATTCTTTTATAGAATATTAACATATCCGAACTTATTACCAAAATCGACTATCTTGCAAGCGTCATGAGGTAAGATCGAATATACTAATACTTATCTAATTTTTTCAATCTCAGCATACACCATCCTTAGCTTTTGTGTTATCATCTCCTTTCATAAGTACGTACAAACTCGTAGGATTTCCAGAAAATGTAGACCAAAATAAGCTAAGGGTCGGTTATAATCAAAATGGCTATTTCGAGTGAGGTCTTGATCACTCTAATCAAGGCTGAGGTAGGGACAAAAATTAGAAATTTATTTAGGTAGGCTATTTGGCTATAGTTTATATTTTTGTGGTGCCAAAAATCTCATCATTCCTAATCCGATTCCATATTCATATTTCGTTTTGAAAAGAAAATTATTCTAACATTTTATTATAGATATAAGTATATCTACTAAATTTCATAAGAAAATTACTTGATAATATTTATGTATAGTTACATTACTTAAAATCTTATAAAAATCTAAAACTGACATATAATATAATTATAATATATCTAATTTACTTTACTTAATCAAAATCTATTCTTACCAATTTATATTATTTTTATTCATATTAATTATATACTAACTACTTATTTTTATTCAAGAAAAATTAAACTAAGTATTAAGCACTTAAGTATAAAATTATATGAGAAAATTCTAACTTTATATGAGAAAATTTTAATTTTTTATTTACTAACTTACCTCTACTCCCCAATTACGAAGTGGCATCGTCCCGATGTTCAGTGAGTAATAAAAAGTAGGTTCGAAAGAAAAAATTAAAATTTTATACGATTTTGATTTTTATTATTTTTTTCAACATATATTACTTTGATTAAAGAAAATGACATATATATTAAACATTATGAAAATTATTACAAACTTAAATAAAACTGATTAAACAAAAGATTAAACTACTAACTTAATTGACCACCAACTTAACAAACTTTCAACTGACATTTATCATCTGATTTCTACCAACTCAAACAACACATCAAACTTGTCGATGAACATCCGGGAGTATCTACCGGAAGTAATCCCAACTGAGAATCACGAGATGGAAAAATCTCGTCCGTAGTAAACTCGGCACTTGATTTAGATGAACACACAAGTTGAGAGATAACCCGAGGCAAATGGTAGTGATCTTCCCCTATTACGCCTCTCTACTACAAAATTAATTGCCGTTTTGAACATCAATATCCCCAGGTCAATGTATGCCCCCACGGTCGCCGTGCATACAACGACGATTTCATCATCAGTAACCCCAAAAAAATCTCTAGTTGGATAGATCCGGGAATTAATGAAGCGTTTCCACGCCCTCAGATGAGGGGGTAAAGCCAGAGTTGAAGAATCATAGTTATGATCAAACAGTGGAAACACATATTGAAAGGCTTCTACAGTACGATTGACAACATTATAAGCATTTCCGAGTTCCCATAGAAACTCGAAATGTGGGTTTTGATCAAAGGTAGATGGTGGGATTTGAAAGATTTGATTTATGATGATTGGAGAAAAGGATATAACGATGCCCCTTACAGTAATAAGATGAGACGAGGCTGCCGTCGTTATACCAGTAAGAGATGCATAAAAATCTCTAACAATTGAAATGTTAATTCTACCTCTGGGAGTCCTAATCAGCTTTTTCCATCCACAACCACGGATTAGATTTCGTCCCCACTGATCAATTTTTTCCGTATTTAATCCTTTTTCCATTATAATAGGAGAATGGACGAAATTTAGACATCTCGGAACGTCATTGTGAAAACACGAGGCATGGCTTTCAGGAACCACACCATCAGGTGTGTGTGGTTCGTAACTATTAACCGAGGGGGATGAGTGATTAGACATTTTTATCAGATAAAGAAACTAAGCTCAGACAGATAGAAGTAGAAAAGGAATGAGCAATGTTTGAAGGTTGCTGCTATTTCCTTTTATAGAAATGTATCTATCATGTAAAAGTAGAAAAGATCTCTTTTTTGGCGTTTTTGTACTTCCCGGATCGATCCTGAAAAGGGCCGGATCGATCCGGCCTAGCAGCTAGAAATCTTGTCAGGTCAGTACACTCATGCCGGATCGATCCGGGGATAGGTCGGATCGATCCGGGAACTCACTATTCACGGACAGAGTTGTTTTGGCTTAAAAAATGCCCAAATTTTTTCTTAGTTTGATATGTTTTCTCCCTAACTTTGGTTTCTTTTTATTATGTTATCAAAATATTGATAACGATAAATTTTACTACACGGTGCGTAATAACATAAAATCAAACGAAAGTAAAATAAAATTCTACGAAAATAAAATCAAAATAACCTAAAATCGTACGAAAATAAAATCGAAGTAACATAAAATCGTACGAAAAATAAATTGTTTTCAATGTCAATAATCATAAAAAAGTTTAAATCAATCCTCCTCATTACTCATCTCGACGTGGCTCGAACTTGGCATGGCTTGAGAACTGGCCGGATCATAAGTCGAATCATGAAATGGTTCTTGAAAATGTGTCGACATCCTAACCGAGCTATCTAATCCCATCGAGCTCATCCCTGTCGTGACATCGGAAAAAATGCTTCCCCATCCCGTCGTGGTATGGCTAAATGATCCAAATCCTTCCCAATCAGATGTCGCAGCTGCCGTAGTACCTGTCGAAAAATCCCCTATACCACTAGTTTGAAATCCAAAAGAATGTGGCATTTGTTGGAAGTTTGATCGAGGTGGCATCGGTGGAATAAAATCGGGCAAGGTATACGGTGCGGATTGACAATGCGGAATATCCATCTCGGCATAGGTAGGGTTCTGCAGTATATTCATTTGATATATACCTCGCATGCCTTGACGTAAATCTTCAGACCACTGCATATTCCTTTCCGCAAAAACAGCCATATTGGCATTGGCACGATGAACATCATAGGCCAAGGATTGAAACATGTCGTATGTGATGGTGTTTGGAAGTTGAGTTTGAGTTTGACTGGATGATGGAGGAACAGTAGTGGATTGGGAAACATGTGGAATAGGCTGAGGTCGTTGGCGGTTAGGGTTCATAAAATCTATCCTTCCTGCCGGCCTAAGTGGTAAACTAGGACCTATAAGTGTTTCGTCAACCATAATCAGATTATCATTTGGAAGCTCAGGAACACCTATCTGGCGACACAAGGAAGAAATAAAACAAGGAAAAGGCATGTGACTGCCTGGTTTAGCAGTTGCGGCAAATTCCTTGGCCCTTCTATACATAACCCTGCCTACATCCACAGGTATATCATTGACCATAGCCCAAGCAATGCACAGATCCTCCTTACCAAAAGATGTCAAATGACGAGAAGGGTAAAGAGTCGAACTGATAAAACGTTTAATCGCTCTCATATCCCTTATACATTTTCCATAGGAAAACCTAGTTTCATGCCATATAGATGTGGGATCTAACTCGTGCTGGGCTGTCGAGACTATATGGTCAAAGTCTGCAGGCTCATCTAAATTCCATACCGTATAATAATCCTCATTTTCTGGTATATCAGGGATACCATATATAGCATTTATAAACTGGGGATTAAACGGTACTGTTCTGGTTCTTAGGCTTACAGAAGTTAACTCACCATTCTCTCGTTGCATTATGAGTTGCTACCAGAGAATAAAATTCACTACTAAGGTTGTGTTAACTTCACCGCCCTTAAACCGGCTAACTCCAACCACTTGTCGCCTTTCGAAAATCTCTTTTACCTCCCTTCCCAAATCCTTGAAATCCAAACCCCTCTCTATTGCAACTAAACACTGTCCAAATTTATTCTTTAAGGCTTTTCTAGCTGCTACAGACGCGGTTTTTTCAAAACTAACAGCCAATTCTTCTTCTGTTAAAGGCCTAGTTTCTATGACCGAGATTTGGGTAGGGATATGCGGCTTTCGTTTTTTACTGGCTTTTGATGATTCAGCCATTCTACGATAGTGACATAATAACAAAACAACACAAAACAAACAAAACAACACAAAACAACACAAATGAGTAACAGAATAGTTGAAATTAAATAAAAGATTGCATAAAAAACGAAATTAACAAAATAATTGACTACAATGTTACCTTATAGTGCTTAAAAAGTTAAAAAGTTGGCCGGATACGATGAATATCACCGGAGTGAAAGTTGAAGCTTTCCCTTGAAAATTTCTCCAATTTAAATGAAAATTTGAAGAGAAGAGAGGAAAATGAGAAGAGTGTAATGATTGGGGTAGTTTTAATAGTAATATTATGTGATGATTTGAAGAAAAAAATTCAAATGGGGGAGAGGGGAGGGGCGGCTGTTTGAAAGAAATGAAAGAAGAAGAAGAAGAAGAGAACCCGTTCCCTTTTTTTTAGGTTTTTTAGTCTCCGGATCGATCTGGGGTCATGTCGGATCGATCCGACAAAAAAAAAATATTGTTTTTTTATTTTTTTTATTTTTTAAACTCTTTAAAACTTAATAAAATTTTTATAAAACCTTAATAATACTACTGCAAAATTTTAATTAAAACCTTTTATAAAAAATTTATAAAACTTATAAGGGTCCTAATTCCATTATTTCTAAATCTTCCAGGGTTCTGACATAACGTTCTATCAACCTAACCTTAAGAAATGAGGCGTTCAAATTTTCTCTTTGATCTCCATCGGGATTTTCGGATACCCACCTAATCGTTCCCTTCTTAACAACATTCAAACACTCATCCTGAGATTTGGTTGTGTTTTCTCCGCATTTCCCATCATGCTGACTTTTTCCACAGATTCTGCATCTTCTTAAAAACTTTGCCCTTCTCTTTATCGAACTTCTCGATTTTCCATTACATACTTCTTTCAATTTGATCTCTCTCAACAATTGCTTGTTTTTTTCAAAAATTAAAGCTTCTATAGCAAATGCGACATCTTTATCAAGGCCTAATTTCAAAAGTAAAATAAAAACTCCTATTCTATCTAAAAAAGACATCCAGTTCTTTTACGTCTATCCGGTAAAAGACGAGACTAGTTTAAACATATAAAACATAGAAAAGTAGAGTAAAGATGGATAGCACCCGGTATTCGGTCGTTTTGAGTTTCTCTCGCTTTTCAATTTCTTGATTTCTCTCGCTTTTCAATTTGTCGGGGGATCGCCGGTAGCATTACTTCTCTCTTTAACATGATTCCTTCTCCTCCACAAATAACTTCACTCTGTGGCCATTGGCTATAAAAGTCGTATTTCCATCGGTTAGTTCAACGGCTCCGCATTTGTAAACCCTTGTTACTTTAAATGGACCTGTCCATCTTGATTTAAGCTTACCTGGAAATAACTTTAAACGTGAATTGTACAAGAGCACTCGATCACCTATATGGAACTCACGACTATAGATTCTCTTATCGTGAAAAGATTTCGTGCGTTCCTTGTAGATTCGAGCATTTTCATAAGAATCGAGACGAAATTCTTCTAGTTCTGTTAACTGAAGCAATCTATGATCACCGACAGCCTTAGGATCGAAATTCAAAAATCTAATAGCCCAAAAGGCTCGGTGTTCTAACTCAACTGGGAGATGACAAGACTTACCAAAGACTAGCTTATAGGGAGAACAACCAATTGGTGTCTTAAAAGCTGTTATGTATGCCCATAATGCATCGTCTAATTTAACTGCCCAGTTTTTACGATTTGAGTCCACTGTCTTCTCCACGATTCTTTTGATTTCTCTATTAGACACCTCTACCTGTCCACTGGTTTGCGGATGATAGGGCGTTCCTAGCTTATGCGTTACACCATATTTTTCAACTATCTTAGTAAATGGTCTATTGCAAAAATGTGAACATCTATCACTAATGATAGCCCTCGGAATGCCATATCTGGTAAATATATTCTTTTTAAGGAATCGTATGACAACCTTGGTATCATTAGTGGGAAGAGCTTCAGCTTCTACCCATTTTGAAACATAATCTACCATTACAAGAATAAATCTTTTTCCAAAAGATATAGGGAAAGGTCCCATGAAATCTATACCCCAAACATCAAATAACTCACATTCTAAAATAGGTTGCATAGGAATTTCATGTTTTTTAGATACATACCCCATTTTTGACAAGATTCACAAGATTTAACATACTTATACGCATCTCTATATAGTGTAGGCCAATAAAAACCACATTGTAAAACTTTAAAAGCAGTTTTCCAACCTCCATGATGACCTCCTGCCTCACGATCATGACAAAATGACAAAACACTTAAAATTTCATTATCAGGCACACATTTTCTGATTATCCCATCCGAACATTTACGGAAAATGTCTGGTTCCTCCCAGTAATAAAATTTTAAGTCTTAAAAGAACTTCTTTTTCTGCTGCCAAGTCCAATGAGACGGAATATAATCACAGGTTAAGTAATTAATGATATCTCCAAACCAAGGTGACATTTCCTTAGAAGGAATTCTATTCTTTAATAACTGCATGGTTGAAGGAGTATCTATTCTAAATAGTTGTTCATCAGGAAATGAATCTTTAATTTCATTTCCTATTTCTTCATCATTTTCCATTCTACTTAGATGATCTGCTACTACATTCTCACTTCCTTTTTTATCTTTAATTTCAATATCAAATTCTTGAAGTAAAAGAATCCATCTAAGAAGACGTGGTTTAGCATCTTTATTACTTAGTAAATACTTCAGTGCTGAATGGTCTGTATAAATTATTACCTTAGAACCAACAATATACGATCGAAACTTATCTAAGGCAAAAATTACAGCCAATAGTTCTTTTTCTGTGGTTGCGTAATTAAGTTGAGCTGCGTTCAATGTGTGAGATGCATAGTAAATAGCTTTGAGAATTTTGTTATATCTTTGACCTAAAACAGCTCCTACAGCTAAATTACTTGCATCACACATAATTTCAAACGGCAAACTCCAATCTGGTGCTACTAAAACTGGTGCAGTAGTTAACCTCGCTTTTAGGGTCTGAAAGGCTTCCATACATTTACTATCAAAGTTAAAAGGTACTTCCTTTTCAAGTAAATGACTTAGAGGCTTTGCTATTTTCGAGAAATCAGCAATGAACCTTCTACAAAAACCTGCATGTCCGAGAAATCCTCTTAGAGTTCTTAAATTAACTGGTGGAGGTAATTTTTCAATTACTTCGACTTTAGCTTTATCAACTTCAATACATTCTTCAGAGATTCTATGTCCTAGAACAATTCCTTCTGATACCATTAAGTGACATTTTTCCCAGTTTAGTACTAGATTGGTATCTTCACAGCGTTGTAACACTCGTTCTAAGTGTAACACACAAATATCATATGAATCTCCGTAAACACTAAAGTCATCCATAAAAATTTCTAAGAATTTCTCAACCATATCGCAAATATAGCCATCATACACCTTTGAAACGTAGTCCGGTGCATTACATAAACCAAAAGGCATTCTCTTATAAGCAAAAGTTCCATAAGGACAAGTGAAAGTAGTTTTTTCTCTATCTCCTGCTGCAACGAATATCTGTAAATATCCTGAATAACCATCTAAGAAACAGTAATACTTATGTCCACTTAAACGTTCCAACATCTGAACTATGAATGGAAGTGGATGATGATCTTTCTTAGTATGATCATTTAGTTTTCTAAAATCAATGCACATTCGATAACCTGTAATCTCTCTTGTCGGAATCCATTCATTCCTTTCATTCTCATGTTCCAAACTTCTATTCCTTTTCAAGAAATTCTCTATAATTTCTTCTTCTTCATCAGTGAATTTAAGTTCATCTTTAGTTTCATCATTTTTTCCATCTAAATCATTTTCTACTTCATTATTTCCAACGTTTTCCACTCCATTATTACCACAGAGTGTTCTACTTCTCGTAACTACAACATTTACCTCTCTTGGGTTTCTTTCAGTATTACTTGGTAATCCTCCTGGAGGTCTACTGTTGTTACGTTCACCTTCCCTACTCAAATGATCTTCCATATTCCTTAATGAAGCTTCTATCGTTCTCATTCTGGTATCATGTCCACTCATAGATGTTTTTATTGTACTCATATCTTTAGTGACTGTACCAATAGAAGTCATCATTGTTTCCATATTCTTAGCTTGAGTAGATACACACCCATCATATTTTCCATTAGTTTTTCCCATTTTTAAACTCCTTCTGCAGGTTGAGTTGAACTTTGAGTTACTGGTATACTTTGAATGGTATGTTGAGGATAGGATCTAGGTAATGATTGTAAATTCTGATTAGATGTGTTTTCTTGATAAACTTGATTATTATTCATATTCCTATATGGGACTGGATACGGCGGTTGTCCTTGCTTACTAGGGTTTTCAGACCATCGATAAGTAGGGTGATCTCTTCTAATAGCATTAAACGAGTTTGAGTATGCATTGTTCAAATTCCTATGCTGCTGAAGAAAACTCACCTCCTCTCTTGAATATCCTGTTGCTCTTTGATTCCTAATGGTATATTATCCTGATTTGAGTATTCAGTTGGTGTACTATTTTCTAAACTTTGGTTTTTGTTAGATTGTAGGCCATCAAATTTCCTACTCAAAATTTCTAAATGTGCTAGAACTTCCGTATTCGATGTACATTCTCCTGCAAAAGCTACTTTTCTGGTGCTAGAACCGGTTTCCCACATTCTGTTATTTTTGGAAATCTTTTCTATAGCATCGTAAACTCTTTGAGCTTCACTCATCATTAAAGAACCACCACATGCATGATCTACATCCGCACGTGAGTCTTTTCTTAATTTACGACAGAAAAGTTGAATTTGCATATCTAAGGAATAACCATGGTCGGGACAAGCTCTTAATAGTTTTATAAATCTTTCCCGTGCATTCCCAAGCGTTTCTTCGGATCCTTGTCTAAAGTTATCAACCTCGACTTTTAATTCCAAATTTCGTCCCGGAGTGAAATATTGTTTCGTAACTTCGCTTGAATCTCTTCCCAACTAGTAAGTGAATGATGTGGAAGAGACATAAACCAATCTCGTGCTCGTCCTTTCAAAGAAAAAGGAAACATAGTCATCCTCGTTAGTTCCTTATGAGCACCTTGACTTTTGGCTGTATTGCACAGTTCTTCAAAAAGATAGAGATGATGATGTGGATCTTCATCATCCTCTCCTAGGAATTGGGCTCTTGCGTCAATTAAACCAAAAAGATGAGATTTAATTTCGAAATTATTCGCTCCTTCATTGGGTAAAAGTATGGGATTATTAGTCTGGTTTCTTCTTACGGTTTGATCACAGATAGGTCTCGGGTTTGGTGGGTTATTACGATTATTTTGGTTCCGATCTTGATTATTTCTATTATTATTATTTTGATTATTATTAGGGTTAACAGGGTTTTGTCCATGCCCTAGAGCATGATCTAGCCTCTGTTCATTTGTTTCATCACTAGTTTCAGCCATTTCTTTATTTTTGTTTGAAGATGATTCTTGGTCAGGATTTCCCTGACTAGTATGACCACGTTTACTCTCTACTCTTAACTGCCTTTCGTAAGTATTTATGTCAGGCTTATAAGGAGTGAGCGGGGCCTTACCACTTCTGGTCATCAACTAACGAAAATAGAGAAAAAAAAAACTCGACTTTTATAGAAAAAAGAAAATTGGTAACTAAAGGAAAGTAGATACCAACGAAAAATAAAATAGAAATGAGATAAGAAAAAGTGTTGACTTATTCTCGAGAATTTTGAACTAATACAAGTAGTAACCATAGACACAAAGAAAGAAATTAGCGACGTTCCCCGGCAACGGCGCCAGAAAGCTGATGTGGCCTTTTCTAGTGCTATACCAGTCCTTAACCGACAGTGTATCGGGTCAAACTGTAGTGCTAGTATGGTGAGTCAGAGTGTCGAATCCTCAGGGAAACTTGGTAATTCTTCTAAGTGTGGTTAAACACCAAAGAGCTGTTATTAACTCGATCTAAATCGCAGTTTTATCACACAGATTACTACTATTCTACTAAACATAAAATAAATGCGTAATTTAAAAGTTATTCTAATATAATATATATAAATATATAAATATATATAGATATACATAGATTGCAAAAAATATATATAGATATAAATATATAGTTACCAATATATTATTATAGAACTAGCCAAAGTTTATATAATTGATTCATACGATCTTTGCAGTAACCGGAATGTGCTCGATCTTTCCTTTTATATTAGGTCCAATTGAGTAAATGAAATGGTGCACTCCTGAGGTTAACAATTCCTCCTCACACGAGTGTATGAAATTGTCATATGTCAAATTGTCATCAGTTCAATCTCCACAACTGCCCCATGCTAATCTTAGTTAGTCTGAACAGGTACCGAGTACAAATCTATCCCGGATAAAAGAGGTTATTCCGTTTGTCAGACGGCCGATGTTATTCAAAAGGCTCCGGTTGTCAGGCGGATCGATTTAACTTTCCGGTGTTAGTTTCAATTAAACCGTTGATTTTAACATTATTATGATCTTGAGCACAATTTTAATAAGATTCATCTTTCCCAAGACAAATCTGCCCCCGGGTAGGAAATAGGATTCCGTAGTCACGCTTTCGCACGGCCAATTTTACCCTCCGGTTTTTCTATCTTTTATCTCATATCCTAACTTCTCTGATCAGTTCATCGTTAGGTTATATGGTGCGATTCATCTTGGTTAATTACGTCAATCCGAATATTATAAATACGTTGCAAAATAGAAAAAGATTCAATTAACTCAATTTTAGTCAATTTTAATTAGACAGTATTCCTTTACCGAAAAGATCGAAATAAAACGATTACATAACTTTGGCAAGTTATTAGAATTAACCTAATAACATTATAAAAAGATAAAAACAAACAATACAAACATAAATACTTTAGAAATTTTACCCGATTACAACTGTTGAATCAGAGATCGTATTCTGGACATTACAACGACTTCAGCAACATTGATCTTCTGATAATTTCTCGAGCATTACAACGATACTATTTTTTATTTATGGCATAAGGCCTATATACATATATACTACTAATTAAAAGAGGTTAGAAAATATATTGGTACCCTTTGGCTGTCTGCAAACCTGCTCTATTTATAGGCAGAATTTCCCAGGGCCGGATCAATCCGAGGTGATGCCGGATCGATCCGGGAATAAAAAATATTATCCCCTAGATTATTCTCTGCAGGACCACATGTTTGATAATCATTATGTTTCCTCGGTTCGATCCGAGGTTAATCCGGATTGATCCAGGTAGTTTATTTTCACATCTTGATCCGAAACTTGATAAAATCATAACTTGAGTTCTGGATCTTCGAATGTCATAATTCAAGAAGCGTTGGAAACATCTTGAAAAGATCTATAACTTCTATGAAGGACTCTTCTTCAGAAAATGCCTTTTTGATGGGCCATTTGTTCGTCAAATATATATCTCGATAATAGTATCACGAACCGTTGATCCACTTGAATTTTAAATCTCATGACACTTCCTTACTTCCTTCGAAAGACATGTTTTTACTTCAAAAAGTGTCGTCACTCGGGGTCTTGGTTTACCTAAAATCTGCAATAAAATACCAAAAATACCCACGTAAATCTGACACGACATTCCGGTTACTAAACCAGTACAAAATTTATAACTTTTACTAGATTTTTATTGTATTTAGATTTATTCATAACTATTAATATTTCATAAGATTATCGTTATAATTTCTTATATTTTATATAAAAAGAGTTGATAAAGTATGTAAAACATCGTAACTTTTATCATATAAATGTTATACATCAGTATCTTTACTTTTTTTTTTGTTTGTGCGTATCCTTTTAAGTGCATTTATTTATCCATTGTAAAATAAAAATAAAAAAAACTAAAATTTAATTAATTAATTAATAATTAGGGAAAAACACTTTTAATATAGTAGATAGATAGACAGATAGATATAGAGATTTATCTGTATTGACCCATACCGGGCTAATATATATAATATTAAGTTTAGAAGTTACGAATGTGAAAAATAAACGACCCATATCCTAAATTTATGCAGCCGCCCTTGTACAGTGTCACATACACATTTAGAAGTTACGAATGTGAAAAATAAACGACCCATATCCTAAATTTATGCAGCCACCCTTGTACGAACATGTCACATACATATTTTTGAATCATTGATTAATTTTTGTTTGTTTGAAAAACTAGCTAGTATGAGCTTAAGCTCATACCCTAGTGGCTACCACTAGGGTCTACCCTGGCCTTCAGTGGGAAAGTCCAGGGTTCGATTCCCCCCGTAATTTAATTAAAAACGCTTTCGTATCCTGCGAGAAAACGAAAAGAAAAGAAAAGAAAAACTAGCTAGTATAATTTATTAGGGAATTATCAGTCAAGTTGATAGAGAAGCCAAATAAAACAAACAATTGATTAATTTGAGTGTGGGTGAGTTATCAATTGTCTATATGAGTACAGAGAAATTTTATGGTGGTCAATGACTATTAAACTCAATTTTGAATTCAATTGTTGAGAATTAATACATATAATCACAATCATCCATGTAATTATATGTGTCCATTGAGCTTGGGTGATTAACCATCATAAAATTTGCAATGAGTGTAACACAACAATAATATCACACAATGTAACATCCCGACTTTTCGTAAAAGGGTAAAATAGTCATTGGGTATACTTACTACGACCTAATTATTATTTGTCCCATTTATTTAATTAAAAAGGAATTAATTAAAGGATTTAGCTATTAATTATAAAGGATTTAATTATTGGCTATAAAAAGGAAATAATCCCCAAATCACTGTTTTTTATTTCATACGCAACTTCTGAAGAAAAAAGAAAAGGAACGGCGGCAACATAGCAACAGACGCAGAGAAGAAAGCGAAATAAAAGGGAGAACCGTATGATCAATCCGTTCATATGTTCAAGATGCCGCAGGAGAGAAAAGTGATCAGCGCGAAGAGACGCAACTTTGGAAAATAACATCTCTCAATTTCGTAAGTTTTCAGTTTAGCCATAGTTTTCGGTATTCGTAGAGTTCGATTCTTGAAAAATTCGTATCTTTCAATCCGTAACTTTGTTTTTCAGCCATGAGTAGTCGAAACGATCGTCTTGGAGCGTAGATCATTCTAAAAATAGTTATGCAGCAGTTAATCCAGGTAATCTGTAGTTTTATGGACTTTTTCAGTTTCGGTTTTCTGCAAAGAAATAGGATTTTAGGGTTTCTCGTTGATCAAATAAGTTTTGGGGTTGAAGATCAACAGTTGTTGCAGTTGCTTGACGTTTTACTTTCTGTTTTGCTGGAAATTAAGGTAAGAGGCTCTTCCTAATGAGTAATTATAGTTTTATAATGATAGGTTGAGTTTTGGTGTTGTTTGGTGATAGAATTCATGCTAAGTTGTAATTAATAAGATGTGATATGTTTTGGTATATTTGTGTTGAGTTTTAAATTTTTATTTTTTGATCTAATAACATTAAATGAAAATGAACAAGCCCCGATTGAGTTTCTGATTCGTTCAGTTAAAACACCGAATGTACTCTTAAAGGGAGTTGAAGTTCGGATCCGTCGGAAGAGCATGAAAGGGCTTGTGCTTTGATGGATTAGTATTCATCAATGTCTGTGTAATTGCTAGGCCTTGTCCGTGTCTAATGGTCTAGGAAAGAGAGTAGTATGTGTGAGGGAGATTACTTGAAAACACTTAGGTGGCTAGTTAACAATAGATAATAATTACATATGTGTAGTAAAAGATAAAACGTCACTTATTCTCGGTTAGGCACTCTTTCATATCGGCGATGTGATACGTTCATAAAAGGTGAACAATGCGCTGCCGCCTATAAACGGCCGAATGGCAATGGAGGAAATTCATCGGACGTATACGCATACCGGGGAGACCCCGGAGCTAATCGGTGCTAATCACCGTTAGTTAGCAAGTATATCTTCAGGCTGATGAACGCCATGCGCAGTGTCCTTGAGTAATGATGTAACAAAGATAAGCTAAGCTAGAAATGTTTAGTCATGACATGTCGATGGGCATGGATTGAACCCTAGATTGAGTCGGTCTCATAAAGATAATTTAATAATCATAATAATAACCCCTCGTTGTATAACTTAGTTATTCATTAGTTTCTCACTTTTACTAAGTACTTTGTACTTACCTCATTTGCATTTTCTTTTGTATGTATTGTGGGGTGAGAAGACGAACATGTTGATCAGGTAGATGACGACTTTTGAAGGCTTTGAAGTCTTGACGAAGTTTCTAGTTCATTTTCTTTGTAAAGGTTGTACTAGACTAGTTGTATTTATTTTCTTAGACTAATTGTATTTCTACTTTTAAGACCTCGTATGGTATAAGTCTTTGGGTTTTTCGTCGTTGTAATTTAACTATCCATCTTTAGTATGTTTAATTTCTATTCTTAGTAGCATTTATGTTTTACCCGAATCTTTTTAGCTTCTGTTTGCTTTTATTTGGTGCGACGACGTAGAGGCTTGCGTATAATATTAGATTTATTTAATGCTATACGCGCCGAACGTTTCTCTTCCGGATAAGGGCTCGGTATCCGGGAGCGGGGTGTTACACACAATATTATGACAAACTATAATATAATTTTTTTTAAAAATATGTTTAATATGAAACAAAACACATGAGAGGTCGATTAGTTTCTCTTCCACTCGAAAACCAAGTCCGCAAGCGAGTTCAAAGATGAACCCCCCTCACAAAGGACCGTTTTTGTGGTATGTTTCAATTCTCCAACCCTTTCCCTCACCTCTTTTCCTTCTTGTCCACCCATCAAATTCTTCACTGTTTCTGCAATCTCACCTCTCACCACCAACCCATCATCCTCCAAAGATTTCACCTTAATCGCGACTTTCACATCTTCTGTCAAAATTAAAGCGTTCATCTTCTGCTCAGCACCTTGCGGCCAAGCAATCATCGGCACCCCATTAACTATACTCTCTAGCGTAGAATTCCATCCACAATGTGTTATAAACCCTCCTATTGCTTCATGTGCAAGTATCTTTTGCTGTGATGCCCAGTTGGGCACCATTAATCCTTGTTCTTTTGTTCTTTCGATGAACCCTTTCGGTAGAAACTCTAAAGGGTCATCTCTTATGCTGCCATTTTCATCTTTTGGAAGCCTTACAACCCAAAGAAATCGGGTCTCACTTGTCTCTAAAGCGAGTGCTAATTCGTTCATTTGGGCTTGCGTGAGTGTCCAATGGCTTCCAAAGCATATATACAAGACAGAATTCAAAGGCTGAGTATCTAGCCAATCCGTAAGAACCGAATCTTTAGCATCATGATTAGGTGAGTGGCTTTGTACTAAAGGACCAATAGTATAGATCACGGGATTATTGTCAAAGAACTCTTTATCTTCCTCCTGCAACATGTCAATGCAGACAATATTGTTAAAGGAAATAAAATTACGTCTTTACTAAAACCAATTGGTTTTAATACGTACAGCGGTAAGCGCGCTTGATCTTAACAAATATATGTTATGCTATTAAATTTGCGCTTGATCTTAACAAATATATGTTATGCTATTAAATTTGATAATAACGGTACACCACACTTAGACTACATCTCACAAGTAGTATGAGTGTAGAGCAAATAAAATTAAACTCCTTGATAAAAACACATTCTCATCAATCAAATGAAAATCCCACAATCCCATGCAACATAAACTTGATTGGGTCTTACCTGCAGGCCTTTCAAAGCACCAGGCTCTAATTCTTGGAAGGTATTCACTATTATCCCATCAACCGTACGGTATTTTTTCGCACTGTTTACAAAGGCTTTGTATTGAAGACTCTGACGGCTAAGCAAAGGCTCCGGAACATCTTTACCCGGAAGTGGAATACAACCCGGTAGCCGAATCGGTTCAAGTAGTTCCCCATACTCACAAGAAACACGTTGATCAAGTTTCGGGAGATACAGTATTGAAGACAAAGCCATTGCATTCATAGTAAAGAAAAGATAGGGAGAAATCTCGAGTTCTCTAGCAATATCAATTGCTTGATCTCCAAAAATATCCACAACAAGGGCCACAATTTTCAACTTTTCTTCTGATGATAGTAAATCTGCCAGAACTTCACGGATTGTTGCTAGAGATCGACTAACAGCTAATGTTCCGAGTATTTCGTGCTTCATATTAGTAGGCAGGTCACTAAAATCGGGTTGGGGAAGAAGAAGGTAATTCAACCCGGTAGGGAGCTGGCCGGGTTGTAAGTAAGATGGCTGGACCGCACTCCAATTCGGGCTGAGATCCGGGATGATGAGAATAGTTGCGGCGAAATTGTGGTGAATGACGAATTTCTTGGAAAGCTCGAGAAATGGTATGAAATGGCCCATTCCGGGAGAGGGGAGAAATATTATATGAGGCAATTGATCCATTATAGTATATATGAAAATATAAAGAAACAATGGTTAGTAAATGAAGATGAAGATGGAGTGAGAATTGATAATAAGCAAAGTCAAGTTTGGATATCAATTTATAATGGTTGTGCATGAAACTGTGGAGGATTATTGAGGACTCTAAAATACAGATTTTAAAAACTTTACATCGATAGATATTTACAATGCAATTTACAATAAAATAGTACTCTCTCTGTTTTTTTATATACGTCGCAGATAGAAGATTCACATGGATTAAGAAAGAAATTAATATGTTTTAAATATAATGTTGGAAATGTATTTTTTTTATTGGAGATGTAAATACTTTGTTGGTAAATGTGTTTTTAGTATTGGAAATGTATTTCTTTTATTGGAGATGTAAATATTTTATTGGTAAATAAGGAAAAAATAATAAATGAGGCATTGGAAATATACAATGACAGATAAATAAATAAAAAGTAAATTGTGAAATGTGACAGATAAAAAAAAACGGAGGAAGTACTATATACTTTAGAAAATAAAGCTATGCAATAAAGAATTGAACAAGGGTATTATAACATATGGAAAGGATCCCCGACGGTGCAAACATGTACAGCTCCTCGAGCTGTGCATCAAACGGCGTCGTATCGGGCGAAAACGACGCAGTTTTGATTTTTTTTTTTATAATTTTTTTAATTTTTTTTTTACATCGGAACGAAACTGCGTCGTATCGAAACAAAACGATGTTGTTTTGATGCACAGCTCGAGGAGATGTACATATTGCACCGTCGGGGATCCTTTCCCTATAACATATACACCTTTTCAATGCATATATGGTCTGTAGATGGTCAATACTGATTGACTTATAGTTTATAGTGTTTTTTTTTTTAACAATAAAAAAAAAATAAAAAATAAAAAATAAAAAAATAAAAAAAAGTCATGAGGGATGCAGGTTAATGTGGATGCAGGATTTGTGAGCACACTGTAAAAACCATGACTCCTTGAAGGTTAATGTGGATGCAGGATTTGTGAATGGCATGGGCACTACTGGAATTGTCATGAGGGATCATGAAGGCACCTTAATCAGGATTCAGATCCTCGGCGTCGAGGAGCCCAGCTTTCCCCAGCTTTGAGGACGTGGAAGCATCGGGGCCGCTCGATCCAGAAGCAGGAGAGAGCACACACTTTTGGGCGGTGTCGATCACTCCACGTCGACAAAAGCAGGGTTCATGCTGGGGAGCAAAAGCCGAGGATCCACTTTCCTTAAGCACTGCAATTTCGAAAAACATCATTGGTCAAATTGCCTAGGTTGAGATGGCTGAATTAGAGGCAATCCGTCTGGGATTGCAAGCTGCGACAGAGATTTGGAATGGGAGGCTTATTATCGAATCAGTCTCTCTATCCTCCATTGCTCGATTGAATTCCATTGAGGAAGATCTAACAACCCTCGGCACTCTCTCTGCTTCAATTAGTCTAGCTGCTGATGCTTTTTCCTCCTGTACTTTCTGCTATGTGCGAAGAAATTGTAATAAAGTTGCAGACTTGCTAGCAAAATTAGGATTTTCTATTTATGTTGACAGTAATGACTTTGGCTTTTGGGGTAACCACCCCCCACCTGTAATTCTATCCGCTATTAATGAGGATCTTGAATGAAATATTACCTTTCCCTTAAAAAAAAAAAAAAAAATAAATAAAAAAGTCGTCAAGGATGAAACGTCTTGTTCCAATGTCAAAAAAGGAAAGTTTGAAACTGTCCTTTTAATTAATCCTTTTAACATTCAAAAACAAAGAGAATTCTTTCTGGAAAGACCTCATATATATATATATATATATATATATATATATATATATATATAATCAATCATATAAACACAACAACAAGCCGTTAATTAACTAGCTATAGTAAAGCTGCCAATGAAGATGGGAAACCATTAATTTGAAGGCCAGCACATATTTTCCACCCGCCAGTAAGTTGATGGACGGCGGAGTATCCAAAACGGGTAGACGGAGAGACGATGTGTACAAGTCAACTATATATTCGGCTACGATATGATTCTACATTATTGATGTTACTTAGATCAACAATGATTAATGATATTAAATCAGATTGTGCCACTCATTCAGGGCCGGACCTATAGTGAGGCCGGCGAGACCCGGGTCTTAAGCCCAAAGGTGTCGGAGGGCGCAACGGTACATGTTTCGCTAAAAGAAAAAAAAAATTCGTGTAGATTTAATCCGATCCAACCTAATATAATATATTAATTTTTCTTTTGATAAAGGCCCAAATCTTTTTTTTCTCCAATCGTTAAAGGTCCCAATAAAAAAATTTACTTGGCCCAAAAAAAATTAGACATACAAACAAGTTTTATTAATTTTTTGCATTTACGGATGTTAAAAACGCGATAAGTGTTGGAAAAAATGTATTACTTAGGATTTCACAGAGAATTTGAAACTCCAAGGCACATTAATAACGTTGTCTTTTAAGAGATGTTTCGTCCCACACGTTTGTCACTAAGAGATCAAATGAAAATATCATTCAGGATACAATGGGGGTGTTTGATTCAAACAGTGACTTGTTTGAATCAAACCCGAGGACACTCAAAGTTTTTCTGATGATGTTGTCAAACTTATGAATTTTCGTCTGCATACCTATGCCTTTTATAGGTTGCAAATACCTCATAAACGAATGGAGGTACTCCTTGCACGAAAGGGTAGGGTTGTCACTGTTCACCGGATGAAAGCATGCAACCCTTACACGAAAGGGTAAGTACATATCAGTTCAAAAATGCATATATCTGAAAATGCATATCCCTTCCTAAACTGATGCATGCATTAATTCGTACGGCAACTCGTATGCAAACGATAACCAAAATATTTATTTATGAAAGCATGCAACCCCGTTTCGTTGCGATAACATTAATTCGTACGGCAAATCGTATGCAAACGATAACCAAAATATTTATTTATGAAAAAATATTTAACAATAAGTATTTAAAAAAAAAAAACTTCAACTAAAAGGCCAATTCGAGGACTTGGTCTTAAGCCCAAAAAAAACGAGGGCCGGCCCAACACTCATTAGAAACCGGAGGTGAATGATTTGCATGTCGATCGAATACAGATCATGTGAGAAATTTTATTATGGTCCTGGACCAATGATGACTTGGTGATCCAGGACCAATAGAAAAACAACAAATAACACAAGGGCCCACCGTGTAAAATATAAATCCCATGTATTTACGTTTTTACCCTTCTTATAAGACATTTCATTGGTGGACAAGTATGACATGGTGGTCCTGGACCACCATAAAACCACTGCAGATCATGTACATATATTAATGCGCGTTTGAATGTCAAATACACGTGGTACTGTCATAAAAAAGGAGCATGGTCCGTTTTTCATTAGGAAAAGTATTTGTATACATAATTTGTTCACATAAATCATATCATATCATATCATAATCATAATCATATTCATAATCATAACTATATTAAAAGAGTCAGTTGTTTTCCACGTAAGTGTTTCCCCAAAAAAGTGTTTCTCCGTATTTAATTTATTTTGATAAATATATACGTTAAAACAAAACAAAACAAAAAAAGATAAGTATTATAAGTTTTTTTTTTTTTTTTTTTTGAAGGGAATAAGTATTATAAGTTAAAAAGAGGAAAACACGCTAAAACCATTATAAAAAAAAAGTATAATAAGTTAAAAAGTGGATTTTGTCCTTTTTTTATTTGATTTTAGTCTAAGATAAGTACAAATTTTTTTGATATAAAGATAAGTATAAATTAAAAAGGGATTTTATCTCTTTTTGTTATTTTTTTAGGAAAAATTAGGTATAAATCCAAAATTTTGGGACTTTATTAATTTAGTTTTAATCCGCACAACTTTTTTTTAGTTACAATTTGGATAAAATAATTTCATTCGGACTAAATTACCCTTATACAACACACGCTACTTTCTCTCTAAAAAAAATAATCGTCCGATGATCCGATCTCATCCGTTTCTAGCTCCGATTTCATCCGAATGGAGGTAATTTTTGCTCATACAAATGCTTGATAATTTGTTTACTTCAAGAAATACCACTTTAGAAGACGTATCTTTCATTGTAATAGTAATATTAATAATTTTATTGCAATGATGATCAATTGAAATCAGAACATGTTTCACCATTTAGATTCAAACTTTTATAATGCATTTTTCTTTCCGGGTTGAATGCAACTTCAAGTTTAAAGCTTGAAGCTGTAAAAGTTTAACAAATCATTGGATTTTCAATAGCACTTGTAATGGGGAATGAATATCAACTTTTACATTGTTTTACTTATTGAAGATTCCTTTTGGTTGTGGATTCTAAGAGATTCAGATGTCAATGTAGGTACTTGGTTCTTGGTCAAGCATGTTGTCATTTGGAGATGATGATTTCGCCATAAGAAGATTGAAGATGATGATTTTGCAGGCTTATTCTTCTATTGCTTTTGCTATGAGAAATACCCCGACCCCTCCCTCTCTTCCACCCCCTCTACCCCTACCCCTTCCCCACCTACCTCCTAAAGGGAGAAAAAAATTGAAAAGCAACAGAATAAACTGTGTTAATAGCTATATATATTTTAGTTTTTAGAAATTGTAAAATTGTGTATATTGGTATGGTTATATGGTTATGGCATAGTTTTTATAAAAGACATTTCCCCTTTTTGATTTGAAATTGAATGATTTGTTTGGATAAAAGACTATTTTTCATAATTGATTCAATAGATGAGAACAACATTTTACCTGTTGATTTTGTCAATAGACCGCATGAAAATCGATACTCTTAGTGTGTTCTTGTGTTTGAATGTGATAATGTTACTGATACTGTGATACTGGTACTGTAATACTGATATTGTTATACTGATACTGTGATACTGTTATGAAACCGAAGGCGGAGATCTACGAGCTAATGTTCCAAGAAGAGGCTAATGCTCCTTGGTAATGATCTGTGAATTGAGATATGGTACAAATGTTAAACCATTTGGTGTAGAGGTTGACTTTATTGAGAAATTTTAAACCATTTGGTGTAGAGTTTGAGAAGAAGATGATGGTAGCAATCGACATTGTCGAGATTTTTAGGTGCTTAGATAATCATTTCCTTGATGTAACTTTATTATCATATATGTTGATGTTAAAATTGTTTATCATATATGTTGTAATTTTCTTCCATTGTGATTGAATGTGTTATTTCAAAATACACAAGTTTTTTGGGTGTTAATGTGATTACGTTATTGCCCAAAAGATTTTTAGTTTACGGTTTGTTTCCGTTTTAATCCATAAATGAATATAGGTTGTCGGTGTTGTTGTAAAGCTTGCCGAGTCCATGATTTTTGGCTAATCGTATACTATTACGGGTAATGGTAATGGTGTCATTGTGGTTGTTAATAAAACATGTTACTGTGATACAGTTATTGTGATACTGTTACTGTGATACTGATATTGTGATACTGATACTGTGATACTGATACTGTTATTGCGTTAGTGAAAATGCTGCAATTATTTGGATTTCAAAAACTACGTCGAAAGGGTATCATATGAGATTTCAAAATGAAAGAGAAAAAAATATGAAATTTGATGAAAGAATTTTGATGATCGGTGTTCTATATCAAAAGTTACGGTCGTTTATAAGAATAACGCTCCGATTAATGCAAATATTTTTTCGTCTTTCAAAATTTACGTCGGAAGGGTATCGTACGATTCGCAAAATGAAGAGGGAAAAAAATATGAATTTTGGTGAAAAAATATATCTCAATAAATATAATAATTTGGTTAAATATTATTATAATACCTCTATCTTTGATCTTTAATCTTTAATATATTTAATAAAAGTGTCAAAAGATAATTTTAACAAAAGAAAAAACAAAATCTATATGTTAGGGTGTTGTAGTAAGGAAAATGTTTTTTTTTTTTTGAGGAAAAAGGAAAATGTTTGATCAACAAAGTGTCATCACAAATGCATTTTACACCAATGATTATTATAAGTAATAAGAAACAATAGGTCTAACGTCATTATCAATAGGTCTAAGGAAAATGTTTGTTCAATAACAAAAGGTCACAAATACACACCTACACCATTGATTATTATAAGTCAAAAAATCACTAGGTCTCACGCCATTATCAATAATATAAAAATATTTTGACATTGTCAGTTTGTTGTGGAACTATCACTGTCATTTTTCTGTTGTTTCACGCAAAATTTAAACAGAAGGGTACATGACTCTTTATACTATATACATGTTTATCTACTGCCTCATTATCTTACTAAATCAAGAGATTTATACTAATTGAATCTAAGGTGAAGTTGTCCAAAATGTTGTACAAAAGGAAGTTAAAAAAATACAATATCCAAAATGAGCAAAGAAAAAACGGCGCAACAAGATAAAAACTGTTATGGGAGCCAAGAGGAAACGGAAAGGTGATGAAATAAATGTTGTTTCGATTTGTTTAAACGGTAAAGAAATAAAAATATGCTAATATGACAAAGCAACAACATCGCCATAGGATCCAAAAAGTAAGAAAAGAATCGAGGAAAAAAAGAAGATTGATTTGAGGTCATTTACACCCTAAAGTTTATATCATATATAGTTTTGATTACTTCTTTAGTGAAATCGCATTTTTGAACACATATGTAAATGAAAAAATGAATCCATTGACAATGATCATAATCTGAAAAATATAAAATCAAAGTTCCTTGAAGCGAACGAGTTAGAACATGATAACACTCAGAATGTTATGGAGTCAACGGAAAAACAAAAAGATTCAGCATCAAACTGTCAATGGTACATTACAAACATCATTCAATATATAACTCAGGTCTTCTTCATTCTCAACTTCAAATAAATCTTAGGATAAAAAACAAATAAGTATATGCTGAAATGAATAAGCAACAAACATAGCATAACATTCAAAATTTTAAGCGTTGAACATTCCATGTGAATCTAATAAATTAATAGTTCCAAAAACAAAAATCTACGTCTTAATTTTTTTGATAATGATGTGAATATTGCATGTTGGTTTTTAAATTATAAAGGTGTTTATGCACATAAGTAACATAACATAAGTATAATTGAAGTGTCAGAAACTGTAAAAGGTACTTGTAGTTTGTGATCTGGACTTTTTGTAAAATTGATACATAACATAATACCTTAATGTTTTAGTCCTACATTGTTATTTGCAAGCTACTACACAATAGACCTTGGATCCTTTGATGTCTTACCATTGCTGTAATGGCAGTTGTGCCTTGTAAAAAATAGCAAATTCCTGTTTGTTTTTTTTCTTCTAATTTTCAGATTAAACAATACCCTTACATCCCCCCCCCCTTACCAAAGCATGTGCTGTGATGTAATACTACAACAGAGGATCTCATCTCCTACACAATAACATGGTATCTTGTATTCAATAAATGAATGATGGTTAGAGTGGTTATTCTAAAATGCAATTTAAATTACATGAGTAGGTAGAATGTTAAATTTGATAGATAAATTCACTATTGACTAACGACTAAAATCTCAGGACCAAGGAAAATAAGTGATAAAAAGTCATTTCTCAGAGCTTAAATGACTATAATGAATTGTGACGGTAAAGTACTTATACAAGTACATTTATAAAGGTCATGATCGTGTTGTAGTTTATATTTCCTATGAAGAAGAGATCTCAAAAGATCTCAAAACGTAAGATGGGTACCTGCTCAGGAAGCAATGTGGAGAATATTTGAGTTTTATTTTAATGACATGAAACATGCCGTCATTTCTCTCCAATTTCATCTCCACGGGAAAAATTGTGTTTCATATTGAAAGAATCAAAATCCTGAAAATCTTGTCTGAACTGACTTTGCTTCAAAAACAATCTACATAATTTTTACCCTTAACCAAACACAGAAAAAGGCCAAAAAACATTTGTATAGGGAAATTCCAGAATTTTTTGTGTGAATGAGCTCACAAAAGTATTGGAAAGAGAGAAAACATAAAGTTGTTATTGGACACATAAATGGTGCAAATCCAACTGAAGGAGAAATGTATTATCATTGCTACTCAATCATGTTAGAGGAGCAACATCATTTGAAGATTTACTAAAAATAAACAACCATAAATGCAATAGTTATAAAGAAGCTGTGGAAAAAAGAGGTTTACTAGAATCAGATAAGACAATCTTAGAATGCTTGAGTGAAGACATCGCCTTTCAAATGCCTCATTCATTATGAATATTGTTTGAAACTCTTTTAGTTTATTGTGAGCCGACAAATATCTGTCAACTTTGGGATATATATTGGGAACCAATGTTAGAAAATTTTATACGAGTCTCTACAAAGTTAACAACTTTGATGATGAATAAAACTTTACGGTCCATGAGCTACTTTCTATAAAGTAAGGGTAAAGACTTTAACTACTATTACCTTGCCAAGTCTACAAGAAGATAACATCATTACAATGAATCTACAAAAAGAGATCTGTGATGAATTATATATAGATATTCAACAAGAAGATTTTGAAGCGGAGTTAAAAATTAATTATGAAAAACAAAGTTGTAAACAAGGGAAAAAGTAAGGTGTTTTTCAGTGATGGTCCTGGTGGGCACAAGAAAAACATATTTATATAGAGAGCATTGCTAGCAAATTTAAGAAAAAGACATAAGATAGCTATAGCAAGAGCTATATTAGGAGTTACAACAGGAATTATGTCTGGTGGGCAAACAACTCACGCTTTAAAAGTCCATTTAATTCAAATGATACAAGCATGTGCAATTATCACAGCAAAGTGGAATGTAGAATGTAGAATTACTGAAGATTGCTTGACAAAAGCATAAAGGACATCATGAAACGTTATGCCGTATTTGGAGGAAATGTGGTTGTATTTGGAGGAGATTTTAGGTAAGTACTTCATGTTGTACCAAGAGGCACAATACTAGATATAATAGAGGCAAGCTTGGTGAAGTCATACTTGTGACTGATAATGGATAAAATATCACTAACTAAAAATATGATAGCAAGAAGAGATATACAATTCATCGAATTTTTATTATGGGTGGACTGTTGAGAAGAACCAATAATAAACTCTTAAGGAAGTTACAATTACCTAAAGAAATGGCCGTTGAATATTATGAAAATAATGATGAGCATTCAGAAATCGTTTGATCAATTGCATATTATCTTCCTTAAAAGAGAAGACATATTTAGCATAGGGAAGAGCATTGTTTCACCGAGGAACTATATCGATATCATTTTTTAATAAATATTATTTATCATAGTATAATTAATGTATGAACATGTACTTGATGAATATGTTATACTAAATTGTATTGTTAATTTTTCAATTTTACTAACTCCATTTAAATGAAACACGTGCAACGCACGTGAATTTTGCTAGTAATCTAAACATACAACGTATATAATAAACAAAGAAATTAATGTAAACCATTGGATTAAATTTATGTGACTTTTTACGTGGTAACTCTCACATTTTCAATATAACAAGAGTGTTAAAAGCAAGAAAGGCCTTTCAGTTACGTCCTCGTTGTCTCATACATTCATCAACCAAACAGTAGTCTGGATCATCACCCATGAAGACACTCTTGTGATCCCTATGAGGAAAATGATGGTACATCATATTTCTGGACGGTACCGTCGTATTCCAAAATCCCCCGAAAATTGTTAAAAAAATATGAAGGTATATATCATCATATTTTTAAGAAAAATATGGCGGTGCCGTCATAAATACGATGGTACCGTCCAAAAATATGAAAGTACCATCGTTTTTCCACCTCACAGAAGAGGCGGACTCACAAAAATTTCTCAGTTAGGGTACCAGAGCAAATCAACTAATGGTGACATAAACTAATGCATCTGAATATGAATCTGGTTGGAGATGAATCTGAATACTCAGCTGAGTATCACGTATGGAGTTCTCAGCTGAGGTCTGGTGTTCACGTCTGGTCGGCTTTGTGTATGAATTCTGGTTACATTTAGCAGTTTTCTTTTGAATCCAGGAAGGCTGCGTCTGGTTGTTATTCTGGTAGATCACTTAGTTGGTCATTATGTCGGTTATTTCATTTCCAAAGCTATAAATACCATCATTTATGTAACAATTTGTATCTTTCTATTGATAATATAAACTCATCGTTTCCGTCCATTGATTAGTCGATGCAACGTCGGATACCGCGCTAAATGATTGTGTTCGTTGTTTTTTGTGTGCTTTGTTTCATTGTTTAATTTTGTTCTTACTCGATATCAACTAATTCCCTGCCATCTGATACAACCTCCAGTGATGACATTAGTAGTTTTTTATTACATTTTTTAGCAATAAAACTACATCATTTCGATACAATTTTTTTTCCAGATCTTAGTGGGGGCACTTCCACCCAGGGGCGGCTGCATGAATTGTAATACGGGTCATAGATCGAGAGCAATACCTAATATTTTAAATATTCGAGTACGATTAGGGGTTAAGAGGCAATACTTAAAAAAATATACAAATGTGAAAAAGGACAACATAAAGATAAAAACAAGCAATTAGAACAGGAGCAAAGGTCCTCTGCTGTGTTAATGAACACAGCAGGCTGCTATGTGTGGATGTCTAGGGGTAAAAAGGACAATTCTCTCACTTGAATTTTAATGAAAGAAATAGAAAAGAAAAACATTTGCATGTTCACAGCAAATCACAGCATCATGGAGCACAGCAGAGGATCCCAGCTGTTAGTTCCGGGGAATTTTTTATTGACAAAAAAAGAACGATCTAAATTTCATTAATTTGACATCCTCTCTCTAATGCTTAATTACAAAAAGAGACGTATCTTTTCATTTAATATCAAAATATAGTAATTCTTCCACCATGTTTTTGCTTTTTTCGTCCTCTGTATTCTAACATCCTATTTGATATTTTTTTGATGTATTTTTCAAGGTCGTTATCGTAAAAAAATCGAAACAGTGGAATAGTAGAACAATGGATTTGAGATCTGTTCCACTGTAACGAACAGTGGATTTGAGCCAGCGAACAGTGAATTTGTCCATATCACCCAATTTTTATTTTCATTGTCCTTATTGCTATATTCTACCTCTTTCTAGACAAATGTGAAAAATGACAACATATAATGAAAACAAGCATTTAGTCCAATGTAAAATTTTTTTGGGCAAAAAGAACGATCTAGATCCCACTAATTTTACATTCTCTCTTATTCTCAATTACAAAAATGTATATCATTTGATCTAAAAGTCAAAAGATCGCAATTTTTTCACCATATTTTTTTTTCGTCCACAATATTCTCTCTTTTCCGATGTTTTTTCAAGGATTTTTTGTAAAAACATCAAAACAGTGGAACAATAAATTCAGGGTCTGTTCCATTTTAACGAACAGTGTAGTTGAGCTAGCGGTCAGTTGATTTGTCCTTATCGTCCAATTTTTATTTCCACTATCGCGATTCCTATTTTCTACCTTTTTTTGTCCTTTTTTCCCACCCCCTAAAAATATACATATGTTCTCAAAAATAAATAAATAAACTCCTTCCGTCTCAGAATATAAATCACTCTACCTCTTTTTGTGTCTTCTAAAATATAAGTAATTATACATTACCATTGAATCATTTATTACTATTTTCTCTATCTTACCCATAATTTATTAACGATCTAACTATTTTCAATACTTTATAATCATTTCAATAATGACAATCAAAAGATATTTTAGACATTTTTTCATTTAAATTTATGATATTCAATCACCTTTATACTCTTTGTGAAAACACCATGAAATATATTTTGGGACGGAAGAAGTATATGTATACATAATTTTTTTAAATTTTAGAGGGTCAAGTGCCCATATATATTGGTAGTGCCGCTGCCCCGAGTGAGCTACTGTAACAGACCCGAAAAAGACATATGAACAACATTCACAGTAAATATAAAGTGAACTATTGTAACATATATCACAAACATGGGAACATGAACCCATAAGAAACTTCTTAAGATTGTTAGGTAAAATATCAATCTAGCATGATGTTTGACATATAATTCATGCAAAAACGAAAACATTAAAATTGGAAAAAAAAACTTATTAACTAAGACGAGTACAACATTCTGTCTTTAAGACACACGGTAATGACAACTATTGACGAATCTGCCCTTCGATGGAGTGATAAGGAAGAGAATGGGAGAGATAAGGTTGACGAAGGCAGTATTAATTCAAATAGTTCAAAAACGGGGACAAGATTGACTGGGTTCCACGAGTTTGAAGAGGATGCTGGTAGGACGGCTTGATGATGCTTATCTCCAAGTTTTTGGATTTTAGGGTTCTGTTTGAATAATAATCCCAATTTAGGATAAAACCAATTTTATCTTTTAGTGTTTATCTTTTAGGCTTTATTTTTCGTTTTTTAAACATTTTCTAGAAGCTATCCGGGTTGATTCTTTTGTGTATAAAAAGAGACATTGTACACAACATTGAATAATAAGAAAAAGGTTCCTTTGTTTACTTTCTTGCTAGTTTACATATTTTCATATGGTATCAGAGAATGTGTGAGTGCAACCACACACAAACCACAAAAACAAAGCAAAAAAAAAAATCTACACAAACCAAAGAAACAAATCGTCAGCCTCTTGATCCACACACACACACATCCATACAATGTCTTCTGCACAATCTGCATCTACTTTGTCACTGAATGTGGGAAGCTTCATCACATTGAAGCTGAACCAAGCCAATTATCCCATGTGGAGGGAACAAGCTTTGGCCCTTGCAGAGAGCCAAGATCTGGTTGGACATCTCACCAATGAAACTCCAGCACCTCCAAAATACACTACAAATACCACAACAACAGGATCAGAGGCAACCACAACAACAAATACAATTTCTGCAGATTATACAAACTGGAAAAAAGCTCACAGACTCCTTCGAGGTTGGATCATTGGATCCCTGTCAGAAGAATCATTAGGCATCATTATTGGACTGGACACTTCTCATGCAGTCTGGAACGCACTCAAAGACGCTTATGCCCAAGACTCACAAGAACGAGAGTTTAATCTCAAACAACAGGTTACCTACCTCAAAAAGGAAGAAACAACCAATATCACAGAACACATCAGGACATTCAAAGGGCTGTGTGACAGCCTCTCTGCAATTGGAAAACCCCTCACAGACTCAGAAAAGGTGTACTCACTCTTAACCAGTTTGGGACCACACTATGAAACATTTACAACTACAATGCTAAAGCCTCCTAGACCCACTTACAGTGAGCTAGTCTCCCAACTACAGAACCTTGACCAAAGGAGAACCTGGTTCTCCACCAATTCAAGTCCAGTCAATATACATCCAACTCCTCAGATTGCATACTATGGCCAAAGGGATCAAAGATCACAGCAGAACAGGAATCAAAACACAGCTGCACCTGCACCAAGATTTAATTCCACTGGAAGAGGATTTCAAGCCCAACAACCCAAGGCCAATGGAGAATCTGCTACAAATCCCACTGCACAAAGGAAACCACCCCCACCTGGTGAAAGGAGAATGACTCCTACTGAAAGAGACTTATACAGAGATGAAAAGTGTCAGATCTGTGGGGTGATGGGTCACATAGCTAAGATCTGTTGGTGGTTACCAGGCAAACCACATACACAGAACTCTGGAAATATACCTCAGGCATTGGCTGCACTCACGTTGGACAACACCATTGCTGACACTGAATGGACTGTAGACACAGGAGCCTCCAACCACATGACAGGTAACAAGCATCTACTCACTCATGTCCATCCATATCAGGGCACAGATTCTGTTATCATAGGAAATGGCACAACCCTTCCCATCACAGGGATTGGGGACACAAAACCAAGTCACACACACACATCATTGTCACTAACAGATGTACTTTTAGTACCACACTTAAAGAAAAATCTTCTGTCAGTCAGCCAATTAACTGATCAGAAACCTGTTAAATGTGAATTCACTAATGTTGATTGTTGTGTTAAGGAAATATGCACAGATCAGGTCTTGAAGACAGGGAAACGCAAAGGTGATCTATATGTGATCACCAATGATCCAGAAGCATATTACTCAACCAGGTTCAAGAAGGGTCCCACAGACTTATGGCACCAAAGATTAGGTCATTCTCAGTTTTCTACAATTCAAACTCTCAAGAATAAAGGCCTCTTAGAGGTGGTAGGAAGAATAAACACAGCACACATATGTGATAGTTGTCAATTAGGAAAGATGAGCAAGTTACCTTTTGTTCATGTAACACATTCTAGTTCAAGTGCATTTGATTTGATACACTGTGATCTGTGGGGGCCTGCCCCAATTCAATCTATTGGCAAATTTAAGTACTATGCATGCTTTGTTGATGACTTCTCAAAATATTGTTGGTTCATACCCTTACACAATAAATCAGACTTCTTTAATGCATACATTCAGTTTGAGCAGTTTGTGTGGACACAATATGAAAAGAAAATTAAATCATTTCACAGTGATGGGGGAGGTGAGTTCTTGAACACTCCACTCATCACACACTTCCACAAAAATGGTATTCTACATCTAATATCTTGCCCTCACACACCAGAACAAACTGGTGTGGTTGAAAGAAGACATAGGGTGATAAGAGAACTTGGGATGACCATGCGTTTCACAGCAAGGTTCCTCTTTCCTTGTGGATTGAAGCATTTAGTACAGCAGTCCATATTCTTAACAGGCTGCCATCTACTGCTCTCAATAATGATTCCCCTTACTTTGTTATGCATGGTAAACATCCTGATTACTCAACTTTAAGGGTTTTTGGGTCAAAGTGCTTCCCTTATACTTGGGATACTAAAAGGAATAAGTTTGATCCTAAAAGTGTCATGTGTGTTTTTGTTGGGTATAGCCCTCAATATAAAGGGTACAAGTGCTTTCACCCACAAACTAAAAAGTTTTTTATTTCTAGGCATGTTGTGTTTGATGAACAAGTCTTTCCTTATCGAAACTCCCTTAACACATCTGGCCCAGGAGTCTTACACCATGCCTCACAGATTCTAGATTCTTGGATACCTCCAATCACACTCCCCCCATCAGCATCTCACACCCCATCCCAATCTCTCACTCACCATAACTTGAGCACTATCCCTTTAGCCCCTGTTGCACTATCACGTTCTTCTTTGGACCTTACACCACAAGAATCCACTGTTCCCTTGTCACCACCTCATTTTTCAGATCTAGACACTACAAATACTACTTCAGAATCTATTGACGAATCTGCCCTTCCATCCCCTGATGCCACACACCCTGAATCACCATGTCCAGAACCTACACAACCTGAATCCCCATATCCTGAGGCTACACAACCTGAGTCACCAGATACACAGCCTCATCACTCTCCAAATTCCACTGAATCCTCCACTAGTCCTACAGAAAGTCCTGAACAACCTGAGGAGTCTACACCCCAACCACACAATCCTCCAATTCTAACTTCACAACCTCACACAGCCCTAATGCCTCTCTCTCAACCCACCATCACTACTAGAGGGATGCATGGAATTTTCAAACCTAACCCAAAATATGCTCTCCAAGTCTGTGTGTTTGCAGATATACCCAGAGAACCAAAGACAGTCAAAGAAGCTCTTCAGCATGCAGGATGGAAGGCCTCTATGCAGGAAGAATTACAAGCATTACAACACAACAATACTTGGACATTGGTTCCCAAACAACCAGGTATGCATATCATAGGGTCAAAATGGGTATTCAAGGCCAAGTTAAAACCTGATGGCACCCTGGAAAGACTGAAATCCAGGTTGGTAGCTAAAGGGTATCATCAGGTTGATGGAATTGACTACCTTGAGACCTATTCTCCAGTTGTAAGACCAGGAACTATCAGGTTTGTCATTGCTACAGCACTTGTGCTAGGATGGCAAATCAGACAGTTGGACGTAAAAAATGCTTTCCTCCATGGTCTTGTGACTGAAGAAATTTACATGGATCAACCCCCAGGGATGGTTGATCCACAACACCCATCACATGTCTGCAAGCTACATAAAGCCCTATATGGCCTCAAACAGGCCCCTAGGGCATGGTTTGACAGGTTCAGAAGTTTTCTACTCACCTATGGGTTCTACTGTAGCCTTGCAGATCCTTCACTATTCATCTTACACACCACCACAGGTTCTCTCTTTCTATTACTCTATGTGGATGATATGCTTCTCACTGGCACACAGCCAGAACTACTAATGCAGTTTATTGATGTACTACACAGTGAGTTTGCCATGAAGGACTTAGGAAATCTACACCACTTTCTTGGTGTGGAGATCATCCAGACAAAGACAGGCCTACATCTTTCTCAAACTCACTATGCTGTAACCCTACTTGAAAGAGCAGAGTTGGTGGATTGCAAACCTGTTGCCATTCCACTCTCAACCAAACCGGATGGTCATGCTGACTCCCCTCTACTAGCTAATCCTACACCTTACAGGAGCCTAATTGGTGGTCTACAATACTTGACCTTCACTCGACCTGACATCACCTATAGTGTAAACTATCTGTCTCAGTTTCTACAACAGCCCACAGTCAACAATTTCAAAATGGCAAAAAGAGTTCTTCGGTTTGTTAAAGGCACTATTACACTTGGTTTGCAGCTCACCTCAGACACAACTCTAGATATCAGTGCATACTCAGACGCAGATTGGGCAGGTTGCCCCATTACACGACGCTCTACTACTGGCTATTGTACATACCTGGGAGCTAATATCATTTATTGGTGCGCCAAAAAACAACCCACTGTCTCACGATCAAGCACAGAGGCAGAATATCGAGCTCTAGCTCATACTGCAGCTGAACTCACTTGGCTCACCCATCTTGCTCGTGATTTGGCACTACCTGACGTCAATCGTCCTATACTATTCAGTGACAACCTGAATGCCTTGCATATGACAATTAACCCAGTGTTCCATGCTCGGAGTAAACATATCGAACTGGACTACCACTTCGTCAGAGAACAAGTGGCTCTTGGTCGTTTTGTCACCCGATTTGTCTCCACAAAAGCCCAAGTAGCAGATATTTTCACTAAAGCCATGCCCTGTGCTCTGCTGCTCATGTTTCAACCCAAACTGTGCCTCACCTCTCGGCCCAGTTTGAGGGACGGTATTGACGAATCTGCCCTTCGATGGAGTGATAAGGAAGAGAATGGGAGAGATAAGGTTGACGAAGGCAGTATTAATTCAAATAGTACAAAAACGGGGACAAGATTGATGGGTTCCACGAGTTTGAAGAGGATGTCTTGGTAGGACGGCTTGATGATGCTTATCTCCAAGTTTTTGGATTTTAGGGTTCTGTTTGAATAATAATCCCAATTTAGGATAAAACCAATTTTATCTTTTAGTGTTTATCTTTTAGGCTTTATTTTTCGTTTTTTAAACATTTTCTAGAAGCTATCCGGGTTGATTCTTTTGTGTATAAAAAGAGACATTGTACACAACATTGAATAATAAGAAAAAGGTTCCTTTGTTTACTTTCTTGCTAGTTTACATATTTTCATAACAACATCTCCCAAGATACAACAGTCATATCTTCTTCGGATTGTTGCACTTTGATGACAAGAAAATGGCAAATTGATCATGTTCTGTAAATCAATGTAGAAATTTCTGCCAGAAATTTGTCATTAATTTTCTATATTCTAATTTTCACTCAAGTGTTGGGATTATATAGGAGAATAAAGACAAATCGTTTACCGATTGCATCCTTTAACCGAAATGATACACTCCCATATGGGAAAAATACTTGTGTGTTGTCTCCACACACGTGTGGAGACACTGTGTGGTTCATATTGAACCACACAATCTCATTTTGTATTTAAACTGTTTGGTTCTGATCGTTTCACCCGTCACTTCACCTCAAAACCCCCCTCTCCGCACAAGTATTTCCTCATATATGGTTGTAACATTTCACCGAATTGATGCAACTCTTAGCATTAATATTTAATTCAAAATTCTCCAATAATAAACTTTGTGGTAAGGCTGAGTAAAATAACTAGAAACCAAACCGTAAATCGACCCGAACCAATCCGAAATCATCCAAACCAATAACGAACCAAATGAATTGGTTTGGTTTGGAACCAAAAAGAATTGCATTGGGTTGGTTTCGGATATTTAATCACACCCTATCCAACCCGAACCCAAACTAAATTTTATACATTAAATATAATATAACCAACCAACCCAAAATAACACATTATGTATTATGTAATAATCTAGTTAGGGGTGAATTTTTTTCTTAGAAACCAAACCAATCGGCCAAACTGTACTGAACCAAATTGGATATGAGTAAAAGTGTTAAAGCCGTATAGACAAGGCTGAATGTAGAATTCAATTGTCTTTTACTATTGATGTAAATATGTGATCCAAACCTTTGGTTTGTGTTTCATTTTAGTGTGGATGCTGTTAGGTGTGATGCCCGAAAGACAATTTTTTGTAATTGTTTTATTTAATAAATGAAATGATGTTATTATTCATATTTATTATTCTCATAATCACCGATATGACAATAGTATTTACACTACAAAAAACCCCGAGTATATCGTTTATGTAATCACTTAACTCGGTGTATGAGACATACACGGGAGGATTGAGTTAGTGAAGATGTACTTAAAATACAATTAGTCCGTAGTAAAGTTAATCGAGAGTATCGGGTCTCCCCTTTAACGTACTATTAATGCGCCCATAACACGATAGGTGTGATCGTCTTATCCGGACTTTCGGTTAAGGGAACCTAATGGGGCATTTATATATGATAGATATATCATATAGGGACCGGACCGATTTGATACGAGTTCTCAATATAATTCCGTAATTGAGAAGTCTTATCGAATCATTAGATGATCATATTATGGATATATCTTAATCTGAGGTGATCACGAGTCAACCGCTTGAATCGGTATGAGGTTTGACTTGACGGTTAAGGATTACACCGAGTCCGTGATCCGAATTACCTCATCTTGGCATTGTCTTGGATTGAGTGAGTAGTCCGTGTTATCACGGATACGGAATCCATTCCTTCCATTTATGGAAGTAGATAGACGATTCCACTTATGAGTTAATCCTAGACATTGATCGATCCATGGGATTCATATTACAACGATTAGCTACCGGTGAGTTATTTGAATTATTGATCACTAGGGGGTTAACGGTAAGTAAGGACAAGATGTTCGAAAAGGGTTAACGGTAACTTCCCGATTTAGAATGAACGATCTATGGAGGATTAATCCATATGAAATGATTATATCGGTGGACGCTTATTACTTTCTCGTGAGGAGATAAATATAATCTTATAATCGGAGGAGTGCGATCACGGGATTATGGTGGCATATTCCCGTGATTGATTTATCGAATATAATTATTACGTTCATAAGATAATTATTTATTTGATTTATCGGAGCCGCCGATTATTAGTCCATGGTCCCCGACGTGCCTCCAATATAGCATGTATATTCTCGGACGTCGAATCCTAATAATATTAATTTAGTTCATGTTGGACTTTATTAAAACGATATGTGAATTAATTGTTTGGTGGACTATTAAATTAGTTGGGCTAAATAATTAAATATGTGGAAAAGACATTTTCCATAATCTTGGCCCAATTATTGTGTAATGGCAAAATTAATATTGACTAGGTCAATATGTTTTGTGGCGCCACACATGTCCTATTTTAACAAGGAATTAGTTTTCTTGTGTATTAAAAAGACATGTGCATAAAATATTTATTGGATAAATATTTATGGTAATAAATAAAGATAAATATTATTTTTAGATTTGTTCTAAAATATTATGAGATTATCTTTTATTTATGGATTTATTTATTGGAATAATAAAATCCTTGGAGGCTAAGTTTTACTCTTCTATATAAAGAGAGTTCTCCCAAGCCTCAACACAATAACAAAATTTCGACTTCTACCTTTGAAAAAGAGAGAAGAATTTTTCGGCCAAGTAGAGGAGGGAAATCTTGGAGATTTTTCCGGTAGCATATCGGAAGGGTTCGAGTCGAGAATTTCTTCCACCGGGAATTGCTTGGATCACACGATCGGAAGACTGTGGTGCTCATCACATCTACTCCCAATTCATCCTCCTTGCGGTTCTTCGATTTGGATTTTGAGATCCAAAAGGTATGATTTACAAACTTACTTGTAGATGTAGATTTGATGTTTTATTACGTATACACATAGATCTAGATCCTTAAATCGCTTCCGTTGCGATGATATTTTCCTAACAGTGGTATCAGTCGCCATGGTGATCTATATTTATACGTATAAAATATTAGATCTAGGAGTGGTAAAACATGTAGATTTTTTTGTCCCAATTTTTTTAAAAATAGGGCCGACGCATGATTTATTTTTTTTTATGATTATGATTGTCTTGGCTGAAGAGATGGATTGGGGTTGGTATTGTTTACTCGTTAGATCCATTGTAGCTCTTTTGTTTGGTAACAATTGAGCATAGGAATTGTATTTTATTTATGTCAATTTTCAAATTTATATGTAAAAGTAGTATCTTTTATTATAATTTTGATCACCCGGACTGGATAAGTTGAAGATCTTGCTGGAAAATTTGAAGATCAAGACGAAACCCAAGGTATGAACGAGGAGAAACGGATGAATTTTATTAAAAATCTGCTACAGGATTTTCTGCGACGCTGAAAAGCGTCGCTATAAGTCCTGTTTATAAAATAAATGCATGCGGCTAGGGTTCTTCATGCATGCGGCTGTATGTTTTTTTTGGTAAACCTAATTTTTTTGTATTACTGCCGTTATGGCAAAGAAAAAAAAAAAAAATTTTTTTTGGAAAATAGCCGCTTAACAAAAAAAAAAAAAAATTTTGTTATTTTTGGAAAATAACTATAAACAGCCGCATATAATAATATATATATGATTAATTATAAATAAATTGGATTTATTTAATTAAAAAGACCTTTTCTCCTCTCGGGTGTTCGTGGTTCGTGTTCCGACGGTTCGAGTTCAAGATTTGAAGATCAAGACTCGAAAACAAGAAGATTGTAATTAAATTTTTTTTTTTCCTAGAATAGATTAGATACGGGGGTACCAACAATCCATCTCGGTGTTTAATTTTTTCCGCAATTTATTTTTTATGTGTTTGATCATAAAATAGACATAAAATCGGAATTGCCATGACATGCATTCATATCATAAATCCACTCCATGCATACATGTAGAATTTTAATTTTGGTAATTAAAATAGGCATGTATACAAACTCGCGTAATTAGTTGAAATTTAATTAATACGTGGTAATTAATTAATTTAGTAACTAATTAAAGATCCGAGGACGGGTTATGAAATCGTTAGCCTTTCGGTGTGTGTTCTCGGTGAACCGCCTTAAAGCTCCAACGAGATCACGTTTTCGATTCGTAGTGTCTACGAGATTGAATGATGGTAAAAGAACAATAAATCTTGGATAAAAACGGTTCGCCTATAGGTTGGGTGGTCAACGAGCTTGGCTCGACCGACTTAACCCTCCTAGTGTGATGTATGCACGGGGGTCCGGCAAGACTAAGCCACACCGGAGAACGGAGGGGTGATTCCTTCCCATCTCAAACGCGGCTCTCTTGACCCGATTTCGTCCGGCTGTCACATATGTTCCAACGAATAGGACGGGTAGGCTTCCTACGTCACCGACACCATTCGGAATCCTTGATTTTATGTACTTTTATGTTAACATCAAAAAGACGTGGTTAGTTAACCCACCACCACTTCCAAAATATTGAGTGGGAGCGGGGAAGGCGACAGCCAACCCCACGGTCTCTACTATAGATGCAAGTAAGTGAGAGAAGGGTGACGCCTCGCGGCGCTTTGATTTCGTCCCCCTACGTTTGGTGTTCACCCCTATCAACATTCATGGCTTGGTCTCCGAAAGGATAGGATTTACGGGTACTCGTCGGGTCAGCGACCTATCCTACGACGGCACACTCGGGGCGTACCTAAGAGATCGATATAGTAGGTCACACTCATCAAGGGTATTTTTGGTAATACCTAGGCTAAAAAAGGAAGGTAGTCAATGAATAAAGGGATGTTCGATTCTCGTGGGATGTCTGATTCTCACAAGTTATTCATTGATTTAACCGTCTCATCTTTTTGACCTACCCTACGGCGGCACTGAGATGCGGGGTTAAAACCTTGGAATGGTAGAGTAGACTTAATTTTAGTTTACAATTCCTAAAAAATAAATTTATATAGTAGTGTTAAATTTGAATTAATGTATGTCATTTTATTTTCGGCAAAAATGTCTACTCAAATTTACGCTTTCTTGTACGAAAAATTAACGGGAAACAACTTTAAGAAATGGAAGAGTAACTTAAACGTGGTACTCACATATGAGAATGTGCAACACGTACTCACTTCGGAATGCCTACGGCGGCGATCCAAAAACTGGTAAAGGCGAGATCGAACGGCGTAATCGGCCGGATCGAAGCCGACAACCGGGCTCGTGGGCTTATCCTAGCGGCGGTGTCGAGAGGTCATTAGGACCCGGATTGAGGAGTTTGAGTCGCAGGAGAAATCATGCGGAAACTTACTACGATGTTTGGATCACCTAGCAACCAAGCAAGACACGATGCCATCGGGTTGGTGTTAACACGAAACGAAGAAGGGTCAAGCGGTGAATGGTCATGTTTTGAATATGATCGGTTACTTCAACGACGCCGGTATTCATGGATCAAAGTTTGATGAGGCAACTCAAGTATCAATGATTTTGGAATCGTTGACTCCACGAGTTTATCCCGTTCAAAACTCGGTATCGATGGGTAAATATGAATTATCCATGACACGGATATTGAATGAGTGACAATCTACGAGGGCCTACTATCGAAAGATAAAGCCCAAGTAGGGGATAAGAAAGCGAAGCCAATATGGCCGAAGCCAAGTCTTCAAACAAGCCTAAGGCAAAACCGAAGAAGAAGGGAAATGTTGCACACATTGCCCAAACCAATGAAGAAAAAGACGAAGAAAGCCAAGAAAACTGACGAGGCCAAGCCCAAGGGCAAATGCTTTTACTGTAAGGAGGTAGGACATTGGAGACACCATTGTCCAGAATATCTTCGTGATGTGAAAGATGGCAAAGATAATAAAGGTAATTTAGAATTACTATTCTTGGAATCTTTTAATGTAGCTAAAGATGTGTCCAATTGGATACTTGATACTGGAGCTACTAACCATGTATGTTCTTCATTGCGATTCTTAGTTCTTATGAGGAGTGGAAGAGGGTTCTCAAGTGATGCGAGTAGGCACTTTGGGCGCTCATTTCGGCTAAAGCGATGGGAGGCCGTGGATTTGCATTTCAATAATAGAATTTTACATTTAGACAATGTTTATTTTATTCCCAATTTCAGGAGAAATTTGATTTCTTATTCTGCCTTGGTTGAACAATCATTTTCTGTTTCATTTATGAATGGTGAATTTGTTATTTCAAAAAATGGTTTTGAATTATGTTCAACTACGAATGAAAATGGTTTATATTTTGTAAAACCACATAAAGCTCCCCTACTAAATTCTGAAATGTTTAAAACTTGCTCATCAAAGATGCTGCTAAAAGGCAGAAAGTTTCTCAAATAAAAGAAGATAAAACATACTTGTGGCATCTAAGGCTCGGCCATATTTCCTTGGAAAGACTCAAAAGACTAGAAAAGGCTCATGCCTTAGGTGAGTCATCTGTTGACACACTTGCACATGTCGCGAGTGTTGCCGGAGGGAAAAATGACTAAGCGTCCCTTCTCATCAAAGGGTAAAAGGGCCACGGGAACTCTAGACTTAGTGCATTCGGACCTTTGTGGTCCGATGAACGTACAAGCTAGAGGCGGATACGAGTATTTCGTGACTTTCATTGATGACTACTCGAGATTCGGTTATGTTTATCTGTCGCATAGGAAATCCGAGGCTTTTGGAAAGTTCAAGGAGTTCCAAGCGAAGCCGAAAGGCAACTAGGCAAGTCATTGAAATGCCTCCGCTCGGATCGTGGAGGTGAGTATTTAGATGCGAGTTCATTGACTACTTGGCTGAAAATGGGATTTGTTTCCAACGTTCGGCGCCTAGGACACCTCGGCGGAATGGAGTTGCTGAGAGGAGAAACAGGACATTGATCAACATGGTAAGATCAATGATGAGCTACGCCTCACTACCTATATCCTTTTGGGGTTATGCTTTAGAAGCAGCGGTCTACATTTTGAATGCAGTACCGTCCAAGTCTGTCGAAAAGACACCCATTGAAATGTGGTCGCGACATCGCGAAAGCATGCGTCACTTCCGCATATGGGGTTGTCACCGCACATCTGGCGATGGACAAGACTACCAAGCTACAATCACGTACGAAAGTATGTCTATTTGTAGGCTATCCAAAAGGTACACGTGGTGGTCTATTTTACGATCCGGAAGATAACAAAGTGATAGTCTCGACTAACGCTACGTTTTTGGAGGAAAGTTACATGAAAGACCACAGACCTCGAAGTAAAATTGTACTAGAGGAATTACTCTCCGATAACATCAGACCTATTGTGGCTGCAGCGATGTCCCTATAAACAACACGAATGATACAACGGTCACTTCCGACGTTCTGTTCCACCCGGACGTCTTGCGAGAGTGGTTCGGCCACCGGCTCGGTACGGCATGGATTTAGAGGCTAATGTAGTCGCCTCTGATGGGGTGGAAGATGATCCTTTGACCTATAAGAAGGCCTTGTTGGATCATGATAAGGATAAATGGATTGACGCTATGAATCAAGAGATGGAGTCAATGTACTCTAACTCAGTCTGGAAACTTGTAGAACTTCCTCAGGGTGAAAGGCCCATTGGATGTAAATGGCTCTACAAGCGAAAGAGAGGAGTGGACGGGAAGGTCGAAACCTTCAAAGCACGGCTGGTAGCCAAAGGTTACACACAGCGAGAGGGTATTGACTACGAGGAAACCTTCTCACCTGTGGCCATGATGAAAACCATCCGCATCCTCCTTTCGATTCTTTGCATGTACGGATTATGAGATCGGCAAATGGATGTTAAGACAGCGTTTTTAAACGGCTTTCTTGACGAGGAAATCTATATGCAGCAACCAGAGGGATTCATTGAAGAAGGTCGAGAGCACATGGTGTGCAAGTTGCTTAGATCCATTTATGGTTTGAAGCAAGCATCTCGTTCCTGGTATCATAGATTCGATCACACGATCAAGTCTTATGATTTCGAACAACACTTTCTTTGAATCTTGTGTGTACAAGAAGGTTATCAAAGATAGTGTTGTATTTCTCGTGTTGTACGTCGATGACATACTCCTAATTGGCAACAATAAGGGGATGATGTCCGACGTAAAAAGTTGGTTGACCACGCAATTCCAAATGAAAGATTTGGGAGAAGCGAGTTATGTTCTAGGGATCCAAATTATAAGGGATCGCAAGAACAGGATGTTGGCTCTGTCCCAAGCAACTTATATAGATAAGGTGCTAGCACGCTTCAGTATGGAAAACGCAAAGAAGGGTTTTCTACCAACCCGTCACGGCGTGTACCTCTCTAAGACTCAGGGGCCTCAAACCCCCGAAGAGAATGAAGCTATGGGAAGAGTGCCATATGCCTCGAGCATTGGTAGTCTTATGTATGCCATGAGGTGTACGAGACACGACATTTGTTACGGCGTTGGATTAGTCGGCCGTTTTCGGTCAAATCCGGGGCAACCGCAACTTTGGACGGCGATAAAGAATCTCATCAAATATTTGAAGAGAACCAGAAATTATATGCTCGTCTATTCGAGTGGGAGTTTGGAGCTAGCGGGATACACCGATTCTGATTTTCAGTCAGACAGAGATGATTCGAAATCTACCTCTGGTTCAGTGTTTACGCTTGGTGGCGGTGCAGTTGAATGGAGAAGCCAAAAGCAATCCAGCACAGCCGATTCAACAATGGAAGCTGAGTTCATAGCGGCCTCGGAGGCAGCTAAAGAAGCAGTTTGGTTAAGAAAGTTCATCAGCGGATTAGGCGTTGTCCCGAATGCTGAGGATCCTATTACTCTCTATTGTGATAACAATGGGGCCATTGCCAACTCTAGAGAACCTCGAAAACACAGTAAGTCGAAGCATATAGAGAGGAAATACTGGGTGATCAATGATTTTGTCGATAGAGGTGACATTTCCGTCCAGAAAATTGCCTCCGCCGATAATCCTGCTGATCCATTCACCAAGACGCTGTCGATTGAAGATTTTAGTCGACACTTGGAGACTATAGGTATTAGAGACATGTCTCATTTGCTTTAGAGCAAGTGGGAGTGATAGTTTGCTTTGTATTTTAAATAATAGGGTGTGCTCTAAAACAATTAATCACAAGCTTTCGTGCAAGTGGGAGATTGTTAGGTGTGATGCCCGAAAGACAATTTTTTGTAATTGTTTTATTTAATAAATGAAATGATGTTATTATTCATATTTATTATTCTCATAATCACCGATATGACAATAGTATTTACACTACAGAAAACCCTGAGTATATCGTTTATGTAATCACTTAACTCAGTGTATGAGACATACACGGGAGGATTGAGTTAGTGAAGATGTACTTAAAATACAATTAGTCCGTAGTAAAGTTAATCGAGAGTATCGGGTCTCCCCTTTAACGTACTATTAATGCGCCCATAACACGATAGGTGTGATCGTCTTATCCGGACTTTCGGTTAAGGGAACCTAATGGGGCATTTATATATGATAGATATATCATATAGGGGTTTGGACCGATTTGATCGAGTTCTCAATATAATTCCGTAATTGAGAAGTCTTATCGAATCATTAGATGATCATATTATGGATATATCTTAATCTGAGGTGATCACGATCAAGCTTGCTTGAATCGGTATGAGGTTTGACTTGACGGTTAAGGATTACACGAGTCGTGATCGAATTACCTCGTCTTGGCATTGTCTTGGATTGAGTGAGTAGTACGTGTTATCACGGATACGGAATCCATTCCTTCCATTTATGGAAGTAGATAGAACAGATTCCCTTATGAGTTAATCCTAGACATTGATCGATCCATGGGAATCATATTACACGATTAGCTACCGGTGAGTTATTTGAATTATTGATCACTAGGGGGTTAACGGTAAGTAAGGACAAGATGTTACGAAAAGGGTTAACGGTAACTTCCCGATTTAGAATGAACGATCTATGGAGGATTAATCCATATGAAATGATTATATCGGTGGACGCTTATTACTTTCTCGTGAGGAGATAAATATAATCTTATAATCGGAGGAGTGCGATCACGGGATTATGGTGGCATATTCCTGTGATTGATTTATCGAATATAATTATTACGTTCATAAGATAATTATTTATTTGATTTATCGGAGCCGCGATTATTAGTCCATGGTCCCCGACGTGCCTCCTAATATAGCATGTATATTCTCGGACGTCGAATCCTAATAATATTAATTTAGTTCATGTTGGACTTTATTAAAACGATATGTGAATTAATTGTTTGGTGGACTATTAAATTAGTTGGGCTAAATAATTAAATATGTGGAAAAGACATTTTCCATAATCTTGGCCCAATTATTGTGTAATGGCAAAATTAATATTGACTAGGTCAATATGTTTTGTGGCGCCACACATGTCCTATTTTAACAAGGAATTAGTTTTCTTGTGTATTAAAAAGACATGTGCATAAAATATTTATTGGATAAATATTTATGGTAATAAATAAAGATAAATATTATTTTTAGATTTGTTCTAAAATATTATGAGATTATCTTTTATTTATGGATTTATTTATTGGAATAATAAAATCCTTGGAGGCTAAGTTTTACTCTTCTATATAAAGAGAGTTCTCCCAAGCCTCAACACAATAACAAAATTTCGACTTCTACCTTTGAAAAAAGAGAGAAGAATTTTTCGGCCAAGTAGAGGAGGGGAAATCTTGGAGATTTTTCCGGTAGCATATCGGAAGGGTTCGAGTCGAGAATTTCTTCCACCGGGAATTGCTTGGATCACACGATCGGAAGACTGTGGTGCTCATCACATCTACTCCCAATTCATCCTCCTTGCGGTTCTTCGATTTGGATTTTGAGATCCAAAAGGTATGATTTACAAACTTACTTGTAGATGTAGATTTGATGTTTTATTACGTATACACATAGATCTAGATCCTTAAATCGCTTCCGTTGCGATGATATTTTCCTAACAGATGCAACTATTTGAAGTTTATGTAAAAAAATGGTTGGTTTTGTCATTTTTTATATGTATTTGTTTATAAGGACTAGTTTGAGTACTTAATTAGGCACTTAGGACACACTTAAATCTTATTTGGTTATAAGGACATAAAATTAGTACATAGACCAAACTACCCCTATTTTTTTTTTTGGACGCAAAACTTTTTTTAGACGCAAAAAAAAGTTTTTTTTTTCTTCTGGACGCTAAAAAAGATTTTTTTGGACGCTAAAAAGACACCACGATGAAGTGACACCATGATGCATCGGGGGTGGTCAATGCATCGAGGTATCACTACATCAAGGTTGTTAGTGCATCGCGATGTCACCTTATCCCGGTGTCTCTGCAACGGGGTGGTCACTGCATCGCGGTGTCTCTGTATCGGGGGTGGCCATTGCATCGCGGTGGTCAATGGATCGGGGGTGGTCAATGCATCGTGATGGTCACTGCATCGGAGGTGGTCACTGCATCACGGTGTCACTTCATCCCGGTGTTTCTGCATTGCGGTGTCTCTGCATTGGGGGTGGTCACTACATCGCGGTGTCTCTGCATCGGAGGTGGTCACTGCATCGGGATGGTCACTGCATCGCGGTGTCACTTCATCCCGGTGTCTATGCATCGCGGTGTCTCTGCATCAGGGGTGGTCACTGCATAGGAGGTGGTCACTTCAACGCGGTGTCACTTCATCCCGGTGTCTATGCATCGCGGTGTCTCTACATCGAGGGTGGTCACTGCATCGTGGGTGGCCATTACATCAGGATGTCCACTGCATCGCGGTGGTTAAGATCGGGGGTGGTTAATGCATCGCGGTGGTCAACGCAGCACGATGGTCACCAATCGGAGGTGATCACTGTATCGGGATGGTCACTGCATCGCTGTTGTCACTTCATCCCGGTGTCTCTGCATCGGGGGTGGTCACTGCATCGCGTTGTCTATGCATCGGGGGTGGCCATTGAATCGCGGTGGTCAATGGATCGAGCTAGGGTGGTCACTGCATTGCGATGGTCACTGCATCGGGATGGTCACTGCATCGCGTTGTCACTTCATCGGGATGGTCACTGCATCACGTTGTCACTTCATCCCGGTTTTTATGCATCGGGAGTGGTCACTGCATCAGGGTGTCTCTGCATCGGAGGTGGTCACTGCATCGCGGTGTCATTTCATCCCGGTGTCTATGCATCGCGGTGTCACTGCATCGCGGTGGTCCATGGATCGGGGATGGTCAATGCATCGGGGTGGTCAATGCATCGAGGTGGTTACCGAAAAAGAACGAAAAAGAAAACTTATTTCGTCCAAAAAAAAAAAACTTTCGTCAGGAATTGTTTTTATCATCCTGGAAAAAAGAAAGAAAAAAATGGTAGTTTAGTCTATGTATTAATTTTATGTCCTTATAACCATTTATGATTTAAATGTATCATATTTGTCTAATATCTGTCCTTTGTGACAATTGCCCCATTTATTTAAAGGTTATGATTGTTAAACCGTAACCAATTCGAACCAAACCATTGTGGTTGACTTCATTTTGGTTTGGTATGGGGAACAACTTATAGCGCTTCAAACCGACTAGAGTCTTTCAAAACCAGACCGAACCAATCCATACAAACCTATATTCACCCCTATGGTGTGGGGTAAATTGCAATTTTAGTCCTGTAACTGGACACATTTTGAAATTTTGGTCTTGGTTTTTTTCCAGTAACAATTTTGGTCCTGTAATTGATCTTTTTTTCCCCGCAAAAATAGTCTTGCTTGCTGGAAAATGTTGACTGGACAAATTTCCGACAAAAAGTCATTCCATGTCATTCAATATTTAGATGTTATGAATATAACACAAATATTCGTTATTTTATTCAGATAACACCAAAATTCTAAAATATTAAAAATTGCTCATGTTATATGTAGAAAATATATTATAACAATGTAGCATAGTTTGCTAAAAATAAATTTTTTTAATAGTTGTTTTGATATACGAAAATATTAATGCATACAAGTGTAAAATAAGCATATTCAATTTTTATAAATTTACAGCGTTAACAAACAGTCTAATTCAATTTCAGTACTTAAATAATTTAGTTACTTAATATATTCAGATTTCAGATTTCAGAATTCAGATTTAACAAGTTGCCCCTAAGACTTAAAATTTATGATTTTCTTTCTTCCGTGCTTTATTACCTCAAACATCTTCTCTAATAATTGTACTAAAATTGTTTCTACTTTGGTTTGATCTGAAGCACAATCAGTATAGATGATTTCAAGGGCGGACATGCTAAACCTGGATCCTGAAACTATTGGTGTTAGGAAAAAACAAACTGAGCTATAACCCTTAACGACGGTAATAAAAAATAACAAATGGAAGAAAAAAGACAAAACATCAAATTTACGTTGTTTCCAGCAATATGCCGACTAGTCCACGAACGAAAGAGAAAATATTACTATAAATGAGGATTACATTACAAAAGATACAACTCTTTTAAAGCCTAAAACACAATAACTAACATAGCTAAAACAATTGAGAGTTTATCTTGATTTTGATACATCAAAATAAAAGACATAAAGGTCACTTAAATATTAGCCAATGTCGGCTAACACAATCATCACAGCCGATGTGGGAGCAAATTGCAACTTAACAATTGTGATATTGGGCTTTGGCCCACTTATTCTAACAGTTGCAAGTGGTTTATTTTGGAGAATCATTTCATGTCTTTTATTTAAAGTCAGCTTTATCCTTTTCGAAGGCCTGCAGAACTACACTTCTTCTGGAGTTATACATCATTCTCCTCTTACAGGTATTATTTAAAAGAAAAATAGCATATATGCCTGTATTTTGGCTTTTGTAACAATAGTTTCTCCTGATGTAGCATGACTTTGATTTGTAAATTCAAACGTGAACTGAGCAGTGGAATATCGTATAATCTATAATGTAAGGTAGGCATATGCTTGTTATACCCGGAGTATAATATGTGAATTAAAAATAAAAGACAGAAAAAACAAATGAACAATCTTATTAACAAGGAAAAACATGAACGGATTACAACAAGAACTATACTAAAAAGATAGAAGACATTACTAATCGAGGCGAGGCGAACTCTGTCCTTAAGACAATTTTGTTCCGTTGAGTACCCCGGTTTATGAACAATTGTCTCCCAAGATACAACGATTAACTTGTTTGAAGAGAGGTACTTCAACTTCAAACACCGGCGAACTCTGACAATGCTATCCATCTCTCCGACTCAAGAAAAACCTTATGCAAAACGTAGTGCACGATTATTCTAGTTGTTGTATAATTCCTATTGTTATTATTATTTTCCATCTTCTATGAAGGGTTGTTTATATAGAGGCTAAAGTTACAATGAAATGTAACTCCAAGTAGTGGCTATAAAAGCCATTAAGGAATATGGAATATAACTCCAAGTAGTGGCATTGAAATCCATTAAGGAATTTTATTCCCACTACCCCATTGATATCAAGTAAGTGAAAAACAGTTTTAGAACCCGAACATTCGACTGCTGAAAATCAGCAGTATGAACCGAACTGCTGAATTCCCGAATCCGCAACCTCATGAACGAGCTGAACCGAATCAGCAGCATTACGGAGCTTGCTGAATTTGCCACGCCTACTTACTGAATATTTACAGCAGCATTGCCGAGCCTTGGGCTGAATCCAAGTAAACATTTGTCCAAAAAATATTATACTTACCTCAGGCCCACGAAGGCCCATTCCCCCAAGACCCAAGTTCAACGGTCAACGGGCACGGATGCCGCGCGTGTGGCAATTTTAGTTGAGTCCACGCTCACTAAAACGTTCGAATATCTCTCTTTTCTCTAGGAGATTATTCTAATAACAAACTGTTCTCATATTTATACTTGACATTGGACTGCTCAAGTTCCAATGTGAGACAAAAGTTAACACAACTTTTACTCCCAATATCACACAACAAAACTTAAAGCGTTAATATCTCATTCACTCGTACTCCGAATCGAATGATTTTAAATCCAATTGTCAACTACGTAGCACGTAATTTTCAATAATTTAATAAAAGTCTCGATAACTTTAGTAAAAGTTTATCGAACTCGCTCTTTAAAGTAATTGTCCAAAATGATTAAAAAATCAATAAAATTGATTTAAATCATTATCCTCTATTTTCTCCAACAATCCCCCACATGAATGGAAATTAATGCAAATGCAGACCCTGAAGAGATTTCAACTGAGAGGTAGCTTCCGGCTTTGAACCTGCCTTAGTGAAATACTATCGGATCTACTCGGCTAATCAGTGAACTAGGTCTTGAACTGTTCAGCCTTTAGTGTAAAACCAGACAATAGTACTCACACAATATTTCCCTTATCATTGTACTTGGTTCTCATGGTTGTGCTCATTTTGCCCATGAAACACCTTGGTTTCAGAAAGTGCGTTAGAGATTTCTAGCCACTGAAGTCTCACAGAAGCGGCCCCACTTCACACTTACATAGGTGATCTCCCATCTAGAGTATTCCTCCATACCCCACTCGAATAGGAATCATTAAAAGTTTTCACTTAACCTTACACACCTGACAAATAACACTTTATACACAGAGTGGGTAAGTGTTCAATGAACCTTCGTAACTTAGTTGTCCCTTTGAACCAAGATCTTGGGATCTCCACTCAACATGGTAGGGTTACCATTACAAAGTTTCTATCTAAATTGGCTTTAGTCCCATTCCGTCTGTCAATTTTGACATTTGATCTCTAGGTAAACCTTTTGTTAGCGGATCCGCAAGATTGTCCTTCGATTTAACAAAATCGACGGAAATCACGCCGTTAGAGATCAGTTGTTTAATGGTATTATGTCTACGACGAATATGTCAAGACTTACCATTGTACATACTATTTTGTGCTCGGCTTATAGCCGACTAACTTTTGCTATGTATGCTTCTAAGAGCTAGTTTAGCATGGAAAATCCTTAATTTCAAAGTCATTATGCTTTTTTTTCACGTCTTGTCTAATGCAATAAACTCAACTTCCATTCAAGAACGAGCTATGCATGTTTTATGGATTTCCATGGCACTTCTGACGAACCACCAATAATCCTCACTTGGATTACTTCTAACTGCTTTCGGTTTATTTACGACATTCTAAGTTTGGTCCAAGATACGGTTGGTTATGTATTTCGGACAACCGATGATTTGTGAATATTTCAACTGAGACACAAATTCACCTTTGTATTTGACTAAGTGCATACTTAGGTCAATTGAAGTTTTTACCGGACTTTCATGAAAGATATTAAATCCACTTAGAACAGACTCGATATCATGAGTTTATAACAAGTAAACTCATCAGACATTTTAGAGATTTTAATCCCTAAAAATACATGTATAACTCCCACATCCTTCATATCGGAGTTTCATGTCAACATCTTCTAATTAGTCATGATTATGTTATAAGTACCACTCATAGACATACTATCACATAAAAATTAGAAATGGTTTTTGACATAGACACATTTGCCACACTCGTTAATTTTTAAACCGATTTGACAACAACGTTGAAAAATTTATGGTGTCACTGTTTTGGCGCTTGCATAAGCCTATTCAATGATTTAACGAGTCGGCATATCTTGTGTTCTAATCTTGGAGCTACTAACCCACGGGTTGTTCCAAAAGAATATCTTTTCAGAAAAATAGTCGTGTCATCCATTGGATGGATTTTGAATTTTATAAACCGCATAAATTTCAACTGCGACTGCTTCTGGAGTGATATCCTCCATTGATTATTACCGATAAATTTACAATCTATCGTTTTAGGCTTTAAATTTTATCGTTTTAGGCTTAGGCACTTCTTGCCTTTGCTAAACACCCCCCCACACTTCCAAGTATTTGTAGTCTAGGCTTATAGCCTTTCCACAACTTGTAAGGTGTTTTATCCATCTTTTTAGATGGAATTCCATTAAGAATGATATTGGCGAAAAGTATCGCTTCCCCCCACAAGTTCTGAGATTAACTCGAACTACGCAACATAGCATTCACCAACTCTTTAAGAGTTTAGTTATTGCGTTTAGCAATACTATTTGACTAAGGTGTAAACATGACAGGTGTTTAATGAATAACGTAAAAAACTGAACATAATTCATGAAACGGTGCAACATATTCACACCTCGATCACTACGAACCTGCTCGAATCGTTTGCTAAGTTGATTTTTGACTTCATTCTTATAGTTTTTTAAAGCCTCACTTGTCTCATTTTAGCAAATAGACACAACAAAATATTGTACAATGATCGAAAAATTAAATTACAAAATAATTTTACCGACTTTTGATTGCACAAAATTTAAATCACACAACTTTGTATGATTTTTTTTTTCTTGTTTCTTTCCACGGAATGAAACGATGTCTTAGCCAACATGACTTTGTCATACATATGACATTTTTCAGTTTGGTTAAACTTTATACAATAAATCATTCTACGAATCGATTTATTTTTCTCAAACTTTAGATTAGGTAATAAATAATTCTACGAATCGATTTATTTTTATTTTTTTTCATGTCCTAATCGATTATGTCATAGACTTAAGCAGGTTAAGCAAGATCAACACTATTGTATTCAACAAGAGCACAAACCGAACCCAACCGGGCTGAAACGAACTTAAACGCGCCGAAAACGAACTGAAAACGGCTAAACATCAACAACAAAAGCTGTAAAATGCTGAAAATGGGCATTAATATTAACCTCATCGAGACAATATTTTTTGTGTCACAAATTTTTTTTTTTGACGCAACATTTTGTGTCATAACATTTTTTGTATCACAAATAGTTTATGACACAATAGCCTTTTTTTTTTTTTTTCAATGTTTATGGCACAATAGTTTACAATGTAAACACGATTGTATCATGAAACATCTCAATACTTAGTCGTATCTCTACCCATGGTATAAGATAGAATAATTATTGATTCAACGCGTTGTAATTTCTTATTTATGCCATACACTGTAAACAAAATAAAAACCAAAATCATTTTAGTTTAATTTTACAACACGAAGATCCATCATCTAAAGACCTTCATTTTACAGTGGTTTTGCCAAATACCAATGCATGATGTGAAAGTCTGAATTTGTTTGCAATAAATTGTAACTTATAACAAAGAGTTGTAAGCTGAAGACCAGAAATCTTTACTTTGATTTCTTTCATTTCTGTGTAGCACACAGAAGATCGACATGTTAATTTCAAAATAGTATATATATATATTCTATAAACAATAAACTATATAAACGTTGGCATACCCACGGTAAACAACTAAAAATTCTCAATAAAAATCAAGAATTTCTAGTACCACTGGCACACACATGCACTTCGTGGATTTACCCCACTGGTGATTTTCATTTCTGTTCAGAAAAGATACAGAAGATCAACAACAGAACAATATCGTTTTTGCCAAAAAAACGAGACAAAAAAGTACAAGATCGTTTTCACCAAAAAACGATAAAAAGGAAAAGTGGACCGGTTTTTACTAAAAACCAATACCAAAAAAGGAAAAGGATCGGTTTTACCAGAAACCAATACCAAAAAGGAAGCTGGACCAGTTTTTACCAAAAACCAATACCAAAAAGGAAGCGGACCGGTTTTACCAGAAACCGATACCAAAAAGGAAACGGACCGGTTTAACCAGAAACCGATACCAAAAAGGAAAACGGTTCGTTTTTACCATAAAACGATACCAGAAAAGGAGAGAGTTTCCAAAGCAAATAAAAACCTTTGATCCAACGAAGAAGAATCCATGGTTGTCACATTCGCTTGAGCATTTTTGGCTTTACATAAAACCGATTTACCGCAACAAAATCGATTTGTTCCACTTCAACATATTTCTATTCCTTGAATCCCCATATTCTTGTTCTTTTTTTTTTTTGTTTGTAAAACACAGCAAAGTTGTTCTCCACGAGAACAACAAAAAAAAAAAAAAAAAAAAAAAAAAAAACTTCAAACCCGAGTCCAACAAAATTGTTCATCAAAACTGAACTTTGTATTTTTTAAAAACACATATATATACTCGAATTTCCGAATCCAAAATCGAAAAAAAAAAGAATTTGAATCTAACGAACACGAATGGATTCTAAAAAATTTGTCTTAAGATTGTTATACCCGGATTATAATATGTGAATTAAAAATAAAAGACAGAAAAAACAAATGAACAATCTTATTAACAAGGAAAAACATGAACGGATTACAACAAGAACTATACTAAAAAGATAGAAGACATTACTAATCGAGGCGAGGCGAACTCTGTCCTTAAGGCAAATTTGTTCCGTTGAGTACCCCGGTTTATGAACAATTGTCTCCCAAGATACAACGATTAACTTGTTTGAAGAGAGGTACTTCAACTTCAAACACCGGCGAACTCTGACAATGCTATCCATCTCTCCGACTCAAGAAAAACCTTATGCAAAACGTAGTGCACGATTATTCTAGTTGTTGTATAATTCCTATTGTTATTATTATTTTCCATCTTCTATGAAGGGTTGTTTATATAGAGGCTAAAGTTACAATGAAATGTAACTCCAAGTAGTGGCTATAAAAGCCATTAAGGAATATGGAATATAACTCCAAGTAGTGGCATTGAAATCCATTAAGGAATTTTATTCCCACTACCCCATTTTGATATCAAGTAAGTGAAAAACAGTTTTAGAACCCGAACAGTCGACTGCTGAAAATCAGCAGTATGAACCGAACTCCTGAATTCCCGAATCAGCAGCCTCATGAACGAGCTGAACCGAATCAGCAGATTACGGAGCTTGCTGAATTTGCCACGCCTACTTGCGAATATTTACAGCAGCATTGCCGAGCCTTGGGCTGAATCCAAGTAAACATTTGTCCAAAAAATATTATACTTACCTCAGGCCCACGAAGGCCCATTCCCCCAAGACCCAAGTTCAACGGTCAACGGGCACGGATGCCGCGCGTGTGGCAATTTTAGTTGAGTCCACGCTCACTAAAACGTTCTGAATATCTCTCCCTTTCTCTAGGAGATTATTCTAATAACAAACTGTTCTCATATTTATACTTGACATTGGACTGCTCAAGTTCCAATGTGAGACAAAAGTTAACACAACTTTTACTCCCAATATCACACAACAAAGCTTAAAGCGTTAATATCTCATTCACTCGTACTCTGAATCGAATGATTTTAAATTCAATTGTCAACTACGTAGTACGTAATTTTCAATAATTTAATAAAAGTCTCGATAACTTTAGTAAAAGTTTATCGAACTCGCTCTTTAAAGTAATTGTCCAAAATAATTAAAAAATCAATAAAATTGATTTAAATCAGTATCCTCTATTTTCTCCAACAATGCTATGTTGTCTTAGAATACGTTAGTTGTAGTGATAAATCATATCATATGTTGACGCAGAACCACATTTGATACCTTTCATCATGATTTTCTGTGTTGATTTGCTGCCTTTATTAATCTGTAAAATTGTTCGTAACAAATTTGAGGAGTTTCGAGCCACATGGGAGGATCTAGCTAGAAAGTTCAGAAACCTTACACCATAACCAAGTCCTGTGAGAGCTGGACTGATGATGAGGCGACAAGTTTCTTGAAGCTTTCCATCTGTTAAGTTTTCATTCATTTTATTTTTTTAATTTAATGAGGGGATTCATGTTTAATTCATTACCTGAAGCTTTGGGATTCTGCTTTTGGGCTTTATTTGTGTAGGTTTGATATGAACGGAAGAAAATAGAAGATTTTATTGGTTCAAAATCTGTAATTCAAGTGCCATACTTTCTCTTAGGCTGAATTGAAAATTTAATCCTGTAACAAAAAGACGTTTGCAATTTTTGTCCTGGTTTTTCTCTGATCACAATTTTGGTCCTGTAAGTAGGTTTTTTTTTTTTTTTTTTTTTTTTTTTTTTTTTGTGGTTGCAAAAATGGTCCTGAACGCCGAAAAATACTTAGTGGACAACTTTTCCGACCAAAAAATTGCCACATCATCCGAAATTGACATGTCAGCACACATCAACACTACTTCCCACATCAGCATTTTTTTTTTTGCAAACAATCTTAGGCTAAATTGCAAATTTAGTCATGTAACAAGACACGTTTTGCAATTTTGATCCTGATTTTTCTCCGATCACAATTTTGGTCCTTTAAGTGTTTTTTTTTTTACAAAAATGGTCCTAACGCCGGAGGACAACTTTTCCGGCCATAGAATTGCCACATCATCTGAAATTAACATGTCAGCAGACACATCAACACCACTTCCCACGTCGGCATTTACACATCAACACCATTTTCACGTCAGCATTTTTTTTGCAAAGAATAAAATGTTTCTACTCAAGGAACCTACAACCTAAGACTAAAAGTCTTGGCACTTGGCTATCCGAGTTATAACCAGATATGTTGTATAAGACACGGCATATTACTTAAAGACATGTTTAGAACAAAAATATTATAGAGAATCTAATCATACATACATTTTTTTAATATAAAATATTGATAATATTTATTACACGTGGTAATACATTTATTGAATGTTTATTTTAAATAATATGAGAGGTTCTTAATTTTTTATTTTTTATTTTATGTATAATATATATTGTATAATGAATATGACTTAATATATCGTTATTTTTTCTCAAATTTGTTAATATAAGGTGGTTATGACAAGGAAGAAAAGACAGCTAGATCATACGATTTTGCAGCATTGAAGTATTGGGGTACTTACCACTACTAATTTCCCGGTTAGTTTCTTTCTCTATCTTTAATTTCTGAATAATATTACTATTACAACCACTCTAACACAATGCATCTCGTAATTTAATGAACCATTCTGACACACCGAATCATGCAATGTTATGTGACAATGGTACTATATACATTTGATGAAATGTAATATCATTCAATGTTTCTCTGTTACATCATGTTTACATTTAATTATTGTTTCAGACTGATCGTAACATTATCATTAGCTATAATCAGAGTAATTAATATTTCCTTTTGTGCCATTTTGTCAAAGACTTGCTTTTGTTTAATGAGAATAATTAAAATTAATAAATTCATTTTAACGTTTCATTTGTTAATTTAATTAATTATTTAGTTTAGTGACTATGAAAAACAGTTGGAAGAAATGAAGAACATGACATGACAAGAATATGTTGAAGCTTTACGAATATACATAAAAATTCAATAAATGTATGTTGAAGCTTTACGAACAATAAAAAATTAAGAACCTCCCATATTACTTAAATAAAAATTCAATAAATGTATCAACACGTGTAATAAATACTATCTAGGGGTAGTTAGAGAGAAGGACAAAGACATTTCATCAATTAAGGAAAATGATATCTTTTTGAAACTTATTTTTTTTGGTCCTTAAGGTTATAAAAAATATTGAAGTTGTCATTCTCCCTATAAAAATATGTGGTTGTCATGTTATTTAAATATATTCAAACCGTGTCTTATCCCTAATTCTCTATACTATCTATACTTTATAAAAAAATTGTCTTTATGATTAGATTATCTATAATATTTTTATACTAAACATGTCTTTAAATAATATGTTGTGTCTTATACAACATATTTGGTTGTAGCTCCAATGGCCAAGTGTCCACATATTTTGTCTTAGGATGTAGGTTCGAATCCTTTGAGTAGCAACATTATATTCTTTGCAAAAAAAAAAAAAAACGCTGACGTGGTAAGTGGTGTTGACGTGTCTGCTGACATATCAATTTCGGATGACGTGGCATTTTTTTGGCCGGAAAAGTTGTCCAGTTAGCAATTGCTGGCGTTCAAAACCAAGTATGCAAAAAAAAAAAAAAAACCATTTGAAGGACTAAAATTGTGACCGAAAAAACCAGGGACCAAAATTCCAAAACGTGTCCAGGCAATTCCTTGCAAAATGCCCTACAAGAAAAAAAAATGGAGAGGGAGATATTGAACGGAAGCACGAACAAGGTAAGTGGTGTTGATGTGTTACATATCAATTTCGGATGACGTGGCATTTTTTTCGCCGGAAAAGACGTCCGGTCTCTTACCATAAAGGGCTAAATTACAATTTTGGCGTTCGAACCATGTTTTTTCTCCGGCGAAAATTTTAGTCCTGTTGAAGGGTCTTTTTTTTTTAAAAAATATGAATGCCGGAGAAAACTTACGGGACTAAAATTGGTCTTGTCCAAAATTCCCGGCGGGTAAAATTTGTCAAAAAAAAGACCACTTACGGACTAAATTTGCAATATAGCCCTTTCTCTTACAATAAGGTTGGTCACTTTATAGTCTAGCGTTTTGAACAACTTAGTTATTTGCTTACGATGCGTGTGGTTGCATACAAGTGAAAATGGTTTATCAAAAGTAAGGAAAAGATGGTATTAACAATGTCTTCATAAAACTGATTTTTTAATTTGTTGACGAACATTGTGTGACGCCCGTCCCGGATACCGAGTCCTTTTCCGGAAAGAACGCCCGGCATGCATATATTAATTTTTTAAATCGTCAAAAGTAATATATACATAAGCCTCGTAACAATCAATCAGAGTAAAAGCGGAATAAATTAAAACTAAAGATAACTCGGAAAAGATTGTCAAACGACAATCAACGGATCACCAGTCCCAAAATCTACGTCTAAGAAAACTGAAACGACAAAACAACGAAATAAATGTTGTTTAACTTATTACATCCAAATTTAAAACTGAAAAGATACGAAAGCCTATCTCTCAAAAACTGAATAATAAAATCGCATAAAATAAAAGTTCATAACATCATAATCAATTGAGCTCAAACGTCGGCTCCGTCATCATAACCGTACTCATCATCATCCTGACAACCACCTTCTCGGGGTGGGGACAATAAAGAAACGAGGGGTAAGTACTTACGTACTTAGTAAGGGGTAGAAGAAACGGTTACACACAACATATAACATATCATACATAACAAATAAATTCTACAATCTCTACCACATAGGTTGCATTAAAATACACTCCCCTCTGCTAGGTCTGCTAGCAGCATCACGAGCAATTATCTATGTTACATTGTAATTCAAGGACACAATGCCCGAATGATGGGTATGCACCGGGACATATTCAGCACCTCATATGGCACGGATGGTTCCGTGTGGAACATTTCCCAAAACCCGAATATTGTCCGTTACGTATGAGAAATGATTCCATGCTTTGCGAATCATAAATGTGCTCACCACCAAATTACAACGTTTTAGCTTTTAGACTCATCACATATGTTTATTACGTAGTTAATCTAACCACCTAAGTTCATTCCACTTAAAGAGGCTTCCTAAGGACATCTAGTCCTAGACAATCTAGATTAACTACCTAGCACGTTGTAAAAGGCGTCAATGACTACTAAATCAATGACCCCGCAAGGTCTAAACAACCGCCTTCTGGGCTACCACCTTCTCCCCGCAGAGGGTCTCAGTTGTGGCGATTGATGCTAAGGCACCTGAAGTCGGAAGTTAGACTTTGTCAATTAACATTTAATGTTCCACAGAACATACAAGCCACGTTGTATCGTGTAATACACACAACAGTATAAAATTTAATATAGCAACATACGGCAACAACATATTATAAATCATATCTCTGTTCTTTCTTTCCTTTTTGCTTCCTTGGAAATACCACACCTATATAAATTTCTTATCCCCTTTTTTTATAACCTTCGAACTAACTAGTACTGATTGCCAACAACATCAATCTGTTTTTAAATAATAAGTAGCAATAGAACAGATATAACCACAAGCACAGCAACTTGTTTCTTTTCTTTTTAGATAATAAAATAGAAATAGACATCCCTGCAATAAACCGTAAATAAATATATATACATACAAAGTGCCATTGGTCGACTGAGGGCTCCGTAGCAAATTTGTATATGGTACACATATTCGATTAAACTGGAAATTTAATCAATGGCAATAGCATTTACGATATACTACTCAACAAAACGCGTAATTAAAATCAACAACACAACCGTAATTGCACCGATTAAGAACACCCCTTTACCTTAGCAATCCAAAAGCGATTTCGAATGTGAAAACGAAAGCAAAAGACTTGATTCTTCGATTCCAACCACTTCTACGAACAACCTACGATAATTAAATATTCTACTACGATTAGGCAATTCTCTAATTCGTCAAAACTCGGGTTTTCTCAAAAACAAAAGAATTAAAGATTTATGGCTATAAGGGGAAAAATTACCGATTAGAAAACGATTAGTATGGAAACGACCGTCTTCTCGCGGTGATCAATTTCTTCTACTATCGTCCGCGCCAAAAATCGACCGATCAAACACATGATTGAAGATTACGTTTCTCCTTTTTCTTGCATCAATGTCGTCGCTCCTCTTCTTAATTCGCAGGAAAGATTGTCGTGAAAGAATAATGAGAAAATAGGGGTTATTTTCCATTTATAACCATAATTAAATCCATTAATTAAAAATAATTAATTCCTTATTAATTATTAGCTTTTTAGGTTGATGTAAAATAGGAAAATAAATAATTAATTTTCCTTTTACATTTTTACCCTTCTTGAATTTTCGGAGTATTACATCCCTTCCCCCTTAAGAAAAGTTTCGTCCTCGAAACTGAACATATCTAGGAGGTTCTTGAACTCTGGAACTTCACAAAATGCCTCGTCTTCTAACTCCCATGTCGCCTCTACCGGTGTGTGACCGTTTCACCGAACCAAGACTAGTTGGATGTACGCCTTCCTTCTCAACTTTCTTCATCTTCTGTTCTATGGTGCACTTTATTCTTCCGTATAAATCAAGATGATTTCAACCATTTCAAGGTCGAAGTTTGCTTCCACATCAATGTCGGTTAAGCATTCCCTTATCACTGACATGTGAAGGACGTCATGCACTCGTGAAAGGGATTCTGGTAACTCCAAACGGATAAGCTAAAGGTCTGACTTTAGCCAATATCACGTAAGGGCCTTCATAACTGGGCCTATTGGGAACATCGTTAGATACACTTTATCTTTAACTTCAAACTCTAACAGTGCTCTTCTTCCATCTTCCCAACTTTTCTACCTGTCTTGAGCCATCTCGAAGTTGCGACGGTCCACTTCAGTCTCCTCGTTGGCTTGTTGTATCAACTCGGTCTTGTAATATGTCTTTGTTCCACTTCATCCAAGATAACTGGCGTTCTACGTTTTCTTCCATGCAGAGCTTCAAATGGTGGCATCTGGATGCTGGCGTGGTTGTTGGTGTTGTGGGCAACTCTGATATCTTTCTCTTCATGAAGGGCCATGAGTAGTACTATTTCAACTCTCTACACATCTTGGTTGCTCCTGGACGAACTACACCGCTATCTTGAGGGCTTCATTCCCCGTTGTCTTCATCAAATCTTCCACACTCAGAATACAAGGCTGATTCTGATACTGGGGGTTGCCATCTTCATCAATCTCGCAACCATTAATTGGTTTGGCCCCGACCCCTCACTTGTAACCGAAAATAATCGAACTTTCGTCTAGCTTCTTTGCGATCTCATCCGCTGCCTCGAGTCTTGAAATCAACGGTACAACGCACTTTACTTCCGTTTGCTGAAGGAATCATCAAATGCTTAAACTTTCCAACTGGTCCGCAACTCTTGACACGATTGACTCCGTTTGATCTCAACTTCCATCAACGTGGCACAAGCTTGCCGTAGGACCGCAAGGATCCCAGATGAAAGATCTCTGAGACTTCGTGGGAAGGAGAAACACGCATTCTCCATAATTTCTCCCTGACGGTCTGATCCAATCCTTATGCCAATAATGGTTGGCTTGGACAACAAATGAAGTTGAAAAGTGACAAGTTGAGCACCAGGATGGCATGCCGACTTGGTAAGCTGAAGATGAGGCAATAAGTTCTCAAAACAAGGGAGGTTGCATGGGTTACAAACAAAACAAGATGACTCAAGATCGAGAGAAGTTTGAAGTTGGTTCAAGATTGAAGGATGAGCGTGATGTCATAGCCTAAAAGATAACCACCAAAGAAGAATCAAAAGGATTATCTTGCAAATGAAATTCTTTTAAGAAAGTTGAATTACGCAAGATACGGTGGTTTGCAAAAGAACTCGGGCCACTTGAAAGGGAGATAATGAGCTCTTACATAAGCCCTTAGAAGGTGGGAACGTTAATGGAAACATCACATGATGGACTTGTGAACATCTAATATAAGAGGGAAAAGAATATTGGACTTGAGAACGTCTGGCAAGTGACCTGAGCCGTTAACGATTTGATAAACAAAATGGTTGTTGGTGAACTAGGAAGGTCCTCAGTTCGCATGAATGTCGTAGAGGAATCATTCCACAACAGAAGAACAAGGCAAAAGTGCAAGGTCGAGCACTTGAAAGAATAAACAACCGAGAAATCAAAAAGAGAGCAAGGATCGTGAAGATGTTAAGGTGCCAAAATGAGCATACCAAAAGGTCTTAGAATGAAATAAAAACTTGTCAAAAAGTGTCCGAGTTTGCAAGTCAAAGAGAGGTTAGCTCAAGATTGAAATGAGATAGAAACTTTCTCAAGGTAATGTAAAGGAAAATCAAAAGTATTGAAAAGAAGAGTATGCGATAACCAAGTTTTTATGTGAAGGATGAAAGACACTTAAGAAATGTCGGATAAAGTTTGATTTCATAGAATTAATTCAAACTTCCAAAAGAGGTGTAAAAAAAAAAAAAAAAAAATCATTGACGGTCCAATTCAAGGGTTCAAGGTTGCACTACTCGAGATGTGTAGTACAATGCCAAAGAATAAATGCTTAAGGTTATTCCTTTTGAGGGAATGAAAAGCTTAAAACATAACATACATTTCAACAGGTTTAACAAAATTGTTATAGAACCGCGAAGACATAAAAGGGAATGCCAAAAGGTGTGTCCAGTGGTTCATGGCTCTAAATGGCCTGAAAGAGATTTAAAGTTGAAAAGGCGCAAGGTGCATTAATCTGAATTGAAATTAATAAGACTGTGGAGTCCATATATTGGTTGGCAAGATAGGTTCGGAAGGCATCTTGGAAAAGACTACCTTCTGCTTGAACTAGTTTAGCGTATATTTCCAAGAGGTTGAGGGTAAGTAATTGGAAATGTATGTCATAGTAGGCTTTAAAGACCTGACTAGCAAGATGATGAGATGCATACCTTGAAAGAGCAGGCAACATTAGATGAAAAGCTTGCAATATCAACACTACCCTTAGGAGGGAAGATGAGAATGAACACAAGTACGAAGAATGTTTTGTCATTAAGAGATTTAATCAATTTTGGATTTGAAAGGAGGAATGAAAGTACATCAATGCAACATTAGAGATAACTTGTTTCTTTGATTTTGAAAAGGAAGAAGGAGTGAACTTGTTCACTAAGGGAGGTTTAAGAAGATATGTTTCTGAGATAATTCGTGACAGAAGATGATGAGAAGTTATTGAACTCAAATACCTCAAGTGAGTAATCGAATGAAAGTAATTTACTAGAAAATGCATAAAAGGTTTTGAACTTCAGACATGGCATACTGGGAGGTAACGTCTTTGTGCTTGTTTATAACTGCAAAAGAAACCATAATGTTAGCCTTACAAACATCATACTTAGAGACTTACTCTATCAGAAGATCAAACTTCGAGGAAACTTCTAAAACATCACAATCATAACTTATTACTCTCTTAGCCCAAACTCTAAGTCAAGGAGGTGAGGATTCCTTTTAGACTGTTGTCAATGATATTTTATTCGGATCCAATATTATCGACTTGTGCAGCCCAAACCAAAAGGATGTTGCACACGATCAAAGGAGAAAAGATATAGATACTGGAGTTTCCCAGGTGACAACAAAAGATTAGAATTTTTGGATGAGAAGAAGTCGGTCAAAAACAATTATTTTTGCCGAATGCACGAGCTGTCAGAATTTCCAGATTAGTAAACACTGATTTAATTTGCAGATTGCGATCAAACGAAAAGGAATTTGAACTTAATCCCAAAAGTAAAGTCATAGATAAAAGTGTTGTCTGCAACATATCGAAAATTCAGGTCATTTGAAAGTGGTTAACCTGTTCAAAACAGAAGAAGAAGTGAAAGTAATGCTGCAGATTTTGGACAGAGTGTCCGGCATTAACATAAATTTTCTGAACAATCCATAATGATTATTGAGTTGATGTAAGAAGAGAAGTTGTAGATAAAACAGTGATCTATCATGCTGAAAATTTTCAGAATTTTTGGAGCAGGGGAAATGGGTTTACATGAAAGGAAAACACCAAAACAAAAGGCATTCACTCGTGTTGGATAAAGCCAAACACAAGAATGATGAAAACAATGTGCCAAAGCAAGAGACCTTTAACACTAATAATTGAAACGAGTGAGAAGCATCAGCAAGGGATAGACTTGTATATGGAGTTCACGTAGAACCCATCTCGAGCAACGCAAATCAAAGAATTTTGATAAGCAACAAAGCAAGTATTAGTGAATGGAGAAACTGGCGGATTTTTAGAGTTGAGTTAAATATCATTCTCTACAAGGTTAGGCCAAGCCAAGAGTAGGCTTAGATTTTGAGGTGTAAGAGAAAGTGGAGAGATCACAATAGGGAGTGTAAGGAATATTCAACCAAGAGTACCTCAACTTAAAGGTGTAGGCATAAGACTCCGATCCCAAAGCTTTACTTAGAGGAGTTTCACTTAATCCTACACGATGTGGTTTGGTTTAAAGACTTCATCCGTAAGGATTGATTACTTAACGGACTAACTTACTAGTGCTCCTAGCAGTTTTCTTAGCCATGTGTGAAGAAGAAAGGGTCAGCTAAGTCTGCTAAAGAGGTTTATAAAATTCAACTTAAGCTACGAACTTAGACGTAAGATAGGAACTTTTCTCTGATACCAACTGTGACGCCCCGTCCCGGATACCGAGTCCTTTTCCGGAAAGAACGCCCGGCATGCATATATTAATTTTTTAAATCGTCAAAAGTAATATATACATAAGCCTCGTAACAATCAATCAGAGTAAAAGCGGAATAAATTAAAACTAAAGATAACTCGGAAAAGATTGTCAAACGACAATCAACGGATCACCAGTCCCAAAATCTACGTCTAAGAAAATCGAAACGACAAAACAACGAAATAAATGTTGTTTAACTTATTACATCCAAATTTAAAACTGAAAAGATACGAAAGCCTATCTCTCAAAAACTCGAATAATAAAATCGCATAAAATAAAAGTTCATAACATCATAATCAATTGAGCTCAAACGTCGGCTCCGTCATCATAACCGTACTCATCATCATCCTGACAACCACCTTCTCGGGGTGGGGACAATAAAGAAACGAGGGGTAAGTACTTACGTACTTAGTAAGGGGTAGAAGAAACGGTTACAAACAACATATAACATATCATACATAACAAATAAATTCTACAATCTCTACCACATAGGTTGCATTAAAATACACTCCCTCTCGCTAGTCCGCTAGCGCACATCACGAGCAATTATCTATGTTACATTGTAATTCAAGGACACAATGCCCGAATGATGGGTATGCACCGGGACATATTCAGCACCTCATATGGCACGGATGGTTCCGTGTGGAACATTTCCCAAAACCCGAATATTGTCCGTTACGTATGAGAAATGATTCCATGCTGCGAATCATAAATGTGCCTCACCAAGAATTACAACGTTTTAGCTTTTAGACTCATCACATATGTTTATTACGTAGTTAATCTAACCACCTAAGTTCATTCCATTTAAAGAGGCTTCCTAAGGACATCTAGTCCTAGACAAGCTAGATTAACTACCTAGCACGTTGTAAAAGGCGTCAATGACTACTAAATCAATGACCCCGCAAGGTCTAAACAACCGCCTTCTGGGCTACCACCTTCTCCCTACGCAGAGGGTCTCAGTTGTGGCGATTGATGCTAAGGCACCTGAAGTCGGAAGTTAGACTTTGTCAATTAACATTTAATGTTCCACAGAACATACAAGCCACGTTGTATCGTGTAATACACACAACAGTATAAAATTTAATATAGCAACATACGGCAACAACATATTATAAATATATCTCTGTTCTTTCTTTCCTTTTTGCTTCCTTGGAAATACCACACCTATATAAATTTCTTATCCCCTTTTTTTATAACCTTCGAACTAACTAGTACTGATTGCCAACAACATCAATCTGTTTTTAAATAATAAGTAGCAATAGAACAGATATAACCACAAGCACAGCAACTTGTTTCTTTTTTTTTTAAGAAAATAAAATAGAAATAGACATCCCTGCACTAAACCGTAAATAAATATATATACATACAAAGTGCCATTGGTCGGCTGAGGGCTCCGTAGCAAATTTGTATATGGTACACATATTCGATTAAACTGGAAATTTAATCAATGGCAATAGCATTTACGATATACTACTCAACAAAACGCGTAATTAAAATCAACAACACAACCGTAATTGCACCGATTAAGAACACCCCTTTACCTTAGCAATCCAAAAGCGATTTCGAATGTGAAAACGAAAGCAAAAGACTTGATTCTTCGATTCCAACCACTTCTACGAACAACCTACGATAATTAAATATTCTACTACGATTAGGCAATTCTCTAATTCGTCAAAACTCAGGTTTTCTGCAAAAACAAAAGAATTAAAGATTTATGGCTATAAGGGGAAAAATTACCGATTAGAAAACGATTAGTATGGAAACGACCGTCTTCTCGCGGTGATCAATTTCTTCTACTATCGTCTGCGCCAAAAATCGACCGATCAAACACATGATTGAAGATTACGTTTCTCCTTTTTCTTGCATCAATGTCGTCGCTCCTCTTCTTAATTCGCAGGAAAGATTGCCGTGAAAGAATAATGAGAAAATAGGGGTTATTTTCCATTTATAACCATAATTAAATCCATTAATTAAAAATAATTAATTCCTTATTAATTATTAGCTTTTTAGGTTGATGTAAAATAGGAAAATAAATAATTAATTTTCCTTTTACATTTTTACCCTTTTTGAATTTTCGGAGTATTACATAATTTTCCAGTATCAACGCTATAAATATACAGATTACAATGGAATTGGGGCCACTAATCACGCCCAAAATCACTAGAATAACTACCCTACATAAATAAAAATATCACACAATATTTACTTTCCTAAAATAAATATATTCCGTAACACCCCTCTCAAGTTGGAGCATGCAGGTCACAAATGCCCAACTTGCGCAACAAATGTAAAAATTGATGCTTGCCCAACGCATTTGAGAAAATATCCGCTAATTGCGCATCGGTCTTGACATGACACGGAGCGATGAGACCTTCTTGAATAGCATTCCGAACATAATGACAGTCGACATCAATGTGCTTCGTACGTTCGTGAAATACGGGATTCTGAGCGATGTGCAAGGCGGACTGGGTATCGGAGTAGAAATCAATGGCTCGAGGATGAGCCACACCCAAACTCGCGAGGAGAGCCTTGAGCCATTTCAATTCGGAGGTAAGGCCCGCCATCGAACGGTATTCGGCCCCGGCATAAGAGCGGGACACAGTATGTTGTTTCTTGGTGAGCCAAGAAACTGGAGAATTCCCAAGAAAAACAATCCACCCAGTAAGCGAACGACGTGTCAAAGGGCAACTCGCCCAATCGGAATCACACCAGCCAGACAAGGTTAAATTCTTTGACCTGGACATTCCTTCAAGTAACGGACAGCCCGAATAGCGGCGTCCCAATGTTCACGACGTGGGGATTGTATAAATTGAGCCAGAATGTGCACAGTGTAAGCCAAGCCGGGACGAGTAAAAGACAAGTAAATGAGGCGACCAACCAGGCGTCTATATCGTTCCGGATCTTCACATAAAGGACCACTAGCAAGGGCAAGAGTGTGGTCCTGCTCAATAGGGAAGCCGGCAGGTTTGGCATCCAACAATCCGACCTCAGCCAAAATATCAAGGGTGTATTTGCATTGACACAGAAAAATCCTTTCCGGATTTCGTGCCACCTCGATGCCAAGAAAGTATTTTAGAATGCCGAGATCCTTCATGTGAAAGCATTCACCCAAATATGCCTCAAAACGAGCAAGCGCGGAAGAATCGTTACCCAAAAGAATCAAGTCGTCGACATAAAAAAGCATGTTAAGCTGCACCTACCCTTGTTTGAAAGTGAAAAGAGAGTAGTCTGAGTAGGATTGGCAAAAACCATAAGACTTCAAACTAGCGGCCAATTTGACAAACCAACATCGCGGTGCTTGTTTCAAGCCATAGAGGGACTTTTTCAATCGACATAATGTGCCGGGATGATTTACGGTAAGAAACGCAATGTGAAGAAACGCAATGTGAACGTCCATTTGATGGAGCTCATAATTTTTCGATGCCGCTACTACAAGAAATACACGAACCTTTACCATTTTTGCAACCGGAGCAAAGGTTTCGTTGTAGTCAATCCCTTCGACCTGATGGTTGCCAAGAACAACGAGGCGAGCTTTTAACCGCTCAACGGTTCCATCAGCATTGTACTTCATTTTGTAGACCCACTTACAACCGAGCGCCTTTTTCCCGGGAGGAGTGCCTCCATAACCCAAGTCCCGTTATTTTCGAGTGCGATTATTTCCTGGTTCATCGCATTTCTCCACCCCGGATCCTATTTTCCTCGGTGAAGGTACGAGGCTCAGTTCCTGCAGTTATAGCTAAAAGAAATATGCGGTGTCGCGCAGAAAATTTGTCACAATTCACAAAATGTGCTATAGGGTAAGGATTACATGAGTTACTTGCCGAGGGCGGTGAATGAGAGGATGGACTCGCTTCCCGTACAGTGTGCGTGACATAGTGTTTGTGCCATTACGGAGGGTGCTTAGTCCGCATGCCGCGTCCTAGCCTTGGTCGTGGGACCGGGCCGGCCACGGGGGAAGTCGTGCCGGAAGTCGTATCAGTATTTATATCGGGTTCTGGCGCATTTCCATGGTCATCCAAGACGGATTCTATGTCTTCCAAAAAATCATCATCAACCCCTGTCGGAGTAGGTGTGAGAGTTGGTTCGGCAGTGGTCATAGTAGAAGGCTTGTCGGCAAAAGGAAATTCATTCTCATAAAATTTAACATCCCGAGAAACAAAAAATTCACCAGTAACAAGGTCATATAGTTTCCATCCTTTCTTTCCATTAGGATTTCCGACAAAAACGCATTTTCGGCTTCGAGGAGCGAATTTATCACCTTTGGCTCTTTGATCATGGGCGAAGCATAAACAACCGAATACACGCAAGTAGTAAAAAATAGGATCCTTGCCGAACAATATTTCAAATGGTGTTTTATTTTGCAATAATGCCGAGGGAGTGCGATTTGTTAAATGTACCGCCCGAGAATACATTCCCCCCAAAACGTAATAGGTAGATTGCCTTGAAACATCAAGGTTCGGCCCACATTAAGGATGTGTTGATGCTTACGTTCCACTCTCCCATTTTGTTGGGGTGTACCAACACATGACGTTTGAAAGATTATGCCATTCTTATCAAAATAATCCAACATCCCACGAAATTCAGTGCCATTATCACTACGTACCAATTTCACAAATGTTTCAAATTGTCTTTCAACCATAGAAAAGAAAGAAGAAAAGTCTTGCAAACGTTGGTTTTTGAATGCAGCAGATATACTCAAACATCTCTAGAAAATCATCGATCAAAGTCAAAAATAATGTGCCCCACTAGACGAAGGAGCTCTATAAGGCCCCCACAAATCACAATGCACAAGCTCAAGAATTCTACCAGCTTTACTGTCACTAACAGGAAAACGATCGCGGAAGCTTGTTTCGCTTGATGACAAATGTCACAAGCTTTATTCAAAATTTTAAAATTACTAGAGTTGTGTTTAACTGGAGGAACTAACTTGGTAATTTGATCAGACGGATGACCCAGTCGACGATGCCACAGCTCGAAGAGAGACTCACCCGAAGTACTCACCGCACACACTGTAGGAATATTGCAAAAATAGTATAGTCCATCCTTCCGTTCACCGGCTCCAATCGTTCAATACTCAATAGGGATCAATATATTAAAATAAGAGGGTCGGTACACATATAAAATGTGTATTTAAAAAAAATCGACGGTCATGTATAGCACACACCGGCTCCAATCAGGCTCCTCGAACGACGGTCATGTATAACACAATGAGTGAATCGAACAAAACAATTAGAGTCATCGATCAATTGTGACACCGATATTAAATTGCACAACAATGTAGGAACAAAAAGAACACGGTCAAGAACAATTTTATCCGTAAGAAAGACTCGGCCCGCTTTAGTAGCCACGGCTTGTTGCCCATCTGGAAGCCCAACCGTACATGGCGGAACACTTATAATATTTGTCAAACAAAATTCGTCACCGGTTACATGATGAGAAGCTCCCGTGTCAATAATCCAAGACATAACGGAGGACTTACCCGTCATACGATCTACCCGTTGGTCATTAATCATATTAATCAAAACATGGACCTGTTCACTTGACAAATTAGACAAGGATGTTGCTGCAACGTTCCTCCTGCTGTGTTTTCAGCATCAACACTTCCAAGCATAGCATTTGCGTGACTGCGTGACTCTGCCACGACCGGTGCACACACCTACAGCCGGAAAAGATGACAACACATCAGCAGTGTTTTTTCCTTTCCGATTCCGCTCCTCCCACCAATCCGGGTAGCAAGTGCTTACATCGTGTCCTGATTGCTTACAATTTGAGCAATACAGCGTGGATTTCTCCGGTTTCTCGAATCGAGTTTTCGGTCGGTCTACTTGCAATGCAAACACTTGCAAGAAGGGATCAAGCTTTCCGTTATCGTCGGCCATTTTAAGCAAGGTGCTTGAAGGACGGCAAAGCAGGAAGCAATTTTAGGATTCAATGGCCGAGCGGTGTCTCTGATACCATGATAAATTTTAGGAATAATTTCCTTGTGTATTTCATTCAGTATCAACGCTATAAATATACATATTACAACGGAATTGGGGCCACTAATCACACCCAAAAATCACTAGAATCACTACCGTACATAAATAAAAATATTACACAATATTTACTTTCCTAAAAAGAATATATTCCGTAACATTAAGTACTTTTCAATTGATTACACTATTAGGTATCGGTTATCGAGCTGTCTAAACCGCCTCCTTTGCTACATGGAATGTTGACGGGCATTGTGAACTCCATCGTCGGGTTAACGGTGGATTATTTGGTATTATCGTAGTATTATTTGTAGTGCTTTACAACTTAGTGTTTTGCTGTGTAACTTAGTGATTGTCTTCTGTCCATTTGCCGGTCTATTACTAGTTAATTATTGTTTTTTTAAGGGAATATTTAGTACAAAAAATTAGGGAATAATCCACCTTTACTATCTAGTTAGGTTTTAATCCACGCTCTCCTCTTTCTTCCCCTGTTTTTCCGACTCTTTTTCCGTCTCTCTTAATCATTGAAGATCATTGTTCCCCGTGGCAATGGCTCTTCCGTCCGGCAAGTCACTTAATCTGAGCCCTCTTTTGCTTCAAGCTTGCTCGTTCTTGCTCCTTTTGTTTTTTCTTTCATGGGTAAGAAAAATAGGAAGAATCCTAAGAAACCCACTGGGCATTCTACGGATTCAGATGAGGATTTCTCCACCAAAATCGATGAGGCCATCTTATTACAAAAAAGTAAGTTATTTACCTTTGTTTTAGCCAATATTTTAGGATTTACTGTTATTGTTTGCTCTCTGACATCTGGTGTGAAAATGTGTAATGTTTTGGTTTCAAGCCATAAGCTTTGATTTTAAAGAAACCTTGGGTATGTGTTTTCTTGTATTTTCAAATTTATTAAACTCAATATCAGAACCTCAAAGTAACCTATTGTATACTTGTTTTTCTAGCAGTTTGCTAAAGCTGGTAACCGGAAAATGTATATGTGCTTGTAATTTGCTTTTGATATTTTTGCCTGTAGGATGCTGCTTGTCGTATTCTTTTTCTTATGAATATTCTTTGCAGATTGTTGAGGTCAACTTGGATTTCACCTTGTCTAATATGATTCCCATCTTGTCACCTAATGGTTTTGCTGTAAAAAAATAAAAATTTATCCTGAAGGAGAAAATTTAATTTGAAGGCATATTTTGTAATCTAAAATAACCGATTCGGTCCGTTGCGGGTTGTTGCGATTCGTAGAGCGGCGTGGCGGGGTGTAGAAGGCCGTAGAGGACCGCAAACCCGAAAAAACATTTTACAAATGATTGATATGATTCACTCTTAATATATCTTTGATTTCTTGTTATGATTCAAGCACGCTTATATGATTGATAAACGAATCAAGCTGAGCTGAAAATTGATGCACTGAGATGCCTTCTGATTGAGCTGAATTGTGAGTTTATACGGCTGATTTTAATGCTATATATTGAAATACTTGGCTGAATTTCTAACATATGTGTGCCTTGAAGTAGTCCTTTGAATTGAGCTTTAAATGAGCCAGATATTGAGCTATTTTGAGGCTGTTTTTGAGTCGGTCTTCGGATGATGTACCTAAATGGAGTAATGCCTTAAATGAGTTGTTCACTTGGTTCATATCATTGATCTTTCTAATACATTAGTTTTGTTACTCTGTTACTGTTACTGTTAGTGTTAACATCGCTATGCATTGTTAGTAAAAGCTGTTATTGCAGGCATATGGTATCTTTATTTGGTTTTTAATCTTACCTTGCATTCCACTATTTGTTATGGTGTGGTTTTGGTAGTGCTGTTAACGAGCCAAGCCGAACCGAGTATCACTTGTTCAAGCTCTGTTCGTTTAGGTCACGAGTTTGTTCATGTTCGTTCGTTTACTAAACGAACAGAAAAATATGTTCAAGCTTGGTTCGTTAAGGTAACGAGTTTGTTCGCGAACGTTTGCTTAATAAACGAACATAAAATTGTTTTCAAACTCAACTCATTTATAAAGAAATTTTCTTCAAACTCGTGTTCGAGTTTGGCATCAACATGTATTCTTGCCTCTCAATTCGAGTTTGGCTTGTTAACGTATAAAAAATTAAGTCCAAATGAATAAATAACAAAATACAAAGCAATATTTAAACATTATAGTAGTCTAAATATTGTGACAACTCTATCAATATTCTATAAAATTACTCTAAAGTATATATTAGATTAATAAATGTCTTATCGTCTAATGAGTTAGAGTTAGGTTGTACATTGATTTATCTATATAAGTGATGATGCTAAATAATGCACCACCGGATTAACTGGGCCACGTGTAATCTAAGGGTGAGCTGAAAAGGGGATCGAATGGCTAAAGCTGTAGTAAAGATGGTGTTTTTGGTGTTTTATGGCTGAGTCCAAGAATGTATCTTGGATTGCCTACGTATCCTGTGTAATGTCCCAGGAATCAAGCCTTACGTAGTTCCTGGAGTTGTGTATTTATAGGCACATGCCCTTCTTCTGCCCTAAAACTTAAGGCGGTTTGGTCTATTGACATAAATAACCCTTACTGGGCCTTACCCCTTATCCAAGTAACCCTCTGGATGTTGGGCTCAGGAATCTGGGCTGGGACACTGGTCTCGACTCGTATGACACCGACATGGGTATTCGATATGGGACACTTGCAAGATCTACTGGCGGCCATGGTAATCACTGATACGTCTCGTATTCGACCCGATGTGAATAACATGCTTGGACTTCCCCATATGCCAGCTGGACCAATTAGATAATTCCACGTGGAGGGGTGAAAACTCGTATCGTCATAAGCCCCCTAGATCGGAGAGAAGCTCATATCGTATGCTGAGGTTGGATCTAAAAATTTGAATTATCTTTTCGACACGTGGTCTTCTTTAGGCGGGAATACAGCTGTCATCTCTAGTCGATGTAGATTGTCGTAGGGTGACGTCACACTATACCAGCATTAATGGGTGCAGGAAACGAAACATTTTTTATTGGTCCACGCGGGGATTCTGCCCTTGATTATCGCGTTTCAAACTCTATAACTGCCCCCAAATCCCGCCCTTTCAAATCATTTGGAGATTGTGAAGCATAAAAGGAGTCCAAGGAAACGAAGTCTCTCATTTGCCATCCAAATCTCAGTTTTAGCCGAAAATCTCAAGTAAGCCCTACTTTACTCAAATTCTTCCTTTGTCTTTTATTTCTTGTACCTTCCCTAATTCCATGCCTAGTAGTGAGAGTGACTCTCAAAATAGGGAGGAACTTGTTGTGATAGAAGAGGAATCGGCGGAGAGGATGATTTCTGAGCAACCACTTGCTTCCGGCGAGAGAGTAGCCTTAGAAGAAGAAGAGGGAGGAGAAGAAGAATCTACTTCTCGACCTGTCGCCACCAAACGCCAAACAAGAATGAAGGGTCAAGGACCTTATGGCTGTATATCCAATCTTACCCAGGAAAAAGCCAAAGCCGTCTGTCTGCGATATGGCATCCCATACTCCTCTGAAAATATCAAAGTGTCACACGGTCGATTTCAATACGCGTGTGACCCTCCCCCTGGCTTCTACGCCATATACGAGGCGCAATTGAAAGAGGGATTAAGGTTTCCCTTCGACCCGTCTCTCATAGAAGTTCTCCGACACTATCAGATCTGCATTACTCAACTCGCTCCAAACGGAATAAGGAGCGTTATGGGATTCGTGTTGGCGTGTCGGATCGCCAAAGTCGAGTTCACGGTCCGGCTGTTCCGGCAATACTATGCAATCCAAGGCCTGCAAGATACGGGATGGTATACTTTCCAGAGGCGTCCTCTGGTCTCGGAATTTGTGAGAAGAGTGACATCGTCTCAGGGTGAGTGGAAACCCCACTTTTTCTTCATCCGACACGGGTTGGAAGATATCGATATCCATACCTAGTACAAGAGGCCCAGGAAAATGCATGATAGGCTCGACTCCGATGCCCCCCGCGAGTGTAGGATTCTTGAGAGGGCTAACCCCGATGTCGCAACCCGAAACTTGCATTCTCTGTATCCCTTCGCTGATATCGAGACGGCGGGCCCGGGTGCTTATTTGGAACTCGACGAGGATGTTCGAGTTTTGTGTAGGATTTTTATTTACTCTGTCGAGCTGCTACACTTTTGTATTTTTCTTTTTCCATACTTGCTTCTGTTTTAGACTGTATTTTGATGTCGATTTTTCTCTGTATGCAGTGGAATTCTTCTCAAAGTTGGAGGTTGTGGGTAAAATGCCCGACCCCAAGAAGACGGACCCCAAGAAGATTCAGGAGATAGCCGTTATTAGGTCGAAGAAACCTGTGTCCGGTGCAATAGTCTCCGAGGGTCAAAGGACTCCTTCTTTATCTTCTACTCCCGTGTCGACATCCGACATCTTGAGAGATCAACTTGACGAGGCCCGGGTGACTGAGCAGGCTGAAGGGAGCCTCGTAACCTCAGTCACCCGGGCCCGGAGTCGGGCCCGAGTTTCTTTACAGCGAGATCAACCTGACGAGGCCGTTTGTTTTAAAAGCACGGTCCTTAGTGAACGAGTCGCATCAGACGGCGAGGTCGCAAACTCTTATCCTTGTACTTACTACTCCATGCTCGACCTTTTCATGGAAAATGATCAAGGCATGGAGTAGGGGGCCATTGATGATACAAATAATATCGCCACCACATAGTCCCGGAAATAGCCTCATCAGTTGTAGGGATCCGCGGCGACGTCAACGGCGACACCAAGAGTCACTCTGTCAAGATCGCTGACATCACGACCTTGGGATAATTGCCCTCAAAGGGCCGCACAAGACTGAAGAGGAAACAAGGAGCTGACGAGGGATAGATAGGGCTGGCCGCCTATGCGACCACAAGGGGACGCCGCCCTGATATTTTATCCACTTGTAGCATAGATATTTTAATGTTTACTTAGTGGGGAGGTTAATGACTAAGCAGCTTAGCACCGCCTGTCATTAACTTAGCCACTAAGCTAAACCTCCTATAAAAGGAAGTCTTGTGTAACTAAAATGATATACTTCTGATAATAAAAAGCAAGCCAAAGCTCTGCGAAAATACACCCCCTCTCCTCCAATCGCTGCCGTAAATCTCCGGCCAAACCGCCATTGAAATCACCAACTAATAAGCCAGATATCCATTAAAACTCCCCCGCTACGCCACCGTGATGATTTCAGCATCATCAGTTGGCTCCGTTACCGGGAAGGCGATTGTGTAAAAAATCACCTAGAGCTCATATCAAGGAGGAGGTAATCTTACAAAGAGTCCTCAAACTGCCTTTATTTCTTCCCCTAAGCAAAGAAATCACTAAAAAGGTGACCTTTTCTACATCGAAAGCTCACGCCCAGAAAAGCCCCTTTTTACAAAATCATTCCTCTGGGGTCAACACGCACGAATAACCTTTCTTACCACTACTTCCCCTAAAAGGCCACCCCACAGAGATGGCCGGAAGTAAAGGACACCTAACACCCCAAACCCCTGCAAAAGGTATTATGCTACATCAAGCTCGTGGGGAAGGCGCAGGGGAAACGCTAGACAATCTCCCTGCAGAAGGAGAGGGATCGCAAAGAGGGCTCTTAGCACCTAGTGACGCTCGAAATGTCATCAATCAAAAGGCCAAGTCCAAGGAGGCAGTTGCTACTCTCGACGGGGCTCGCAGAGAAGGGGGAGGGTCGCAAGGGAGCCAAAGGCCGACCCCCGAAGAAGCGCCAGGTTTTCGAAAGGATCCGGAGATAGCAGAAATGAGGGAGTACGCGAGGTACGCTGAAACTATGTATCTCACCAATTCCCGCCGGTGGCTAAGGGTCAGGCCCCTATGTCGATTCGACCCCAAAATCCTCCCAGACACGAAATCACACCTACGGTCTTAGCTAAGGGTCGCGGGAGCCAAATTCGACGGGATCGACGTGGAGGAGAGCGTACACTCTTCAGGCCGCAACGGACCGAGGAGGGAAATTCCACAAACCTCGACCCTCCAAGGTCGCGATCATCAAAAAGGAAAGAGGATCGACAAAGGATCCGCATTTAATAGATTAGGCGAGAAGGACAAGGCCTCGGCCCCAAGTCGTCTCAGCCTTCCCAGGGAAGAAGTGCCCATCCAGCACGATAGACACGCGCAAGATGCACGCGCGATTATCAGAGAAAAGAGGGCCCGCGTAAAGATTTATCCTATTACACGAGACCGCTCAGAATTTGGAAAAAGCTCGCGGATTGCCTGGCGCAGACGTGCTTGCCTATTCGATTCATCGCCAAGGCCCCAGGCGACCTCATAATGGGAGGTGGGGTCGATGGCAGGTATACCCAGGGCACCGTTGATAGTTTCCGGAGTAAAAGCAACCGCAACGCCGCGAAGGGTAATACAGCTGGTAGTCCCTTCAGATGCAGCTTCAGACAGTATGGAGTAGAACTCCCTTACCATTGTAAGATTGGGCTGTATTGAGGAAGGGGGCAAGACAAAATCTGCCCACCCAGAAAAATGCACCCGCAGCAGAGAGCCATCACCCTCAACCTTGCTCTGATTTAAACCCCTCTCCCTGGCAGGCTCAACCCATTCAAAATAACGCCAGAAATTCTCTTTAGCAACAGGAGAAGCGGTAAGGAAAAAGGGGGACACGTCACGCATGGGACGAGCTTTGAACACTCGCACACCACCATCTCCGAAGAAAAAGACATGGCTCCAACGGGAAAAGATTTATGCAAAAGAATAAAAGAGGAGTGAAGGTGAGTTTGGGCTTGCCCCTCCTTTTATAGCAAAGATTAGCGGAAGGAACGGCCATGATCAATCAAGATCCTACGGCCAGGGGCGACGCGGTTTATCTGAAATTTGAAACTCAAAGGGCGCATTTAATGCTTCAGTTATCTGCCCAAGACTCTAAACTACATTCATGCACGATTACTTAGCCCGAGTTTTTAGGCCGTTTTGAACACGCCACGTTACAAGTGAGTGTCAAATCGGTTCTGGATTCCCGGCAGGCGCAACAGTCGAGAAAAGGTTTAGTCCAGTCGGTTCAGATACCAAGCTTCAGGCGAATTACTTCGCCTCAAACTTAGGGGGCCGCATACAGAAATTTTCAAACTTCGGAAAAGGGGGCCGCAAGAGTACGGCCTCGCAAAATCTATTTCCATTACTTCCAAGGACCAGAAGTTACCTGAAATTGCGACGACCAGTTGTTTCGCTCCAGTCTCCATGCGCCTCGACCCAAACAAAGGGGGATGGGAAAATCTCAAAAGCATAAGGGTTTTTCGATCAACTATCAGCTCGTCAGCCTTTATTATTTTCGCGAGCTCCACAAACCTTGCCAAAATAAAGGGGGCCGCATATAATACTATGGGAATCAAATCAAAGGAACAAAGCAAGTGCAGATATATAAAGAAAAGCCAAAAGCGGCCACAATCCAAACCCAACAGGCCAAGACACGGCCATTATGTCCGTACAAAAAGCAAAGATAAACTAAGTTATTATAAATCTTCAAATAAGGACGCCAAATAGTTCAGAAGAAACAAAGTTATTATTACAGAGCCGCAAGAGGATAAATTGTTTCAAAGAAAAAGCAAGGCATTCAGACGGAGCCGGGGGGAGTGTCGATGTATTCATCACCAGTTTGATCATTTGCAGGAGGGTTCTTCAGAATCGCAAAATTGACGGGATTGACTGGAGGAGGATCCCACACCGGGTCACCGCGCTCTATCTGATTAGTCTGAATAGCAACGATGTGATCTGCTGCGTAGGGGATATCCGGGTGAAGAGCCAACGGGTCGGGGGATCGGCCGGGACATATTGACCCAACGGAGCATTTCCTCAAAGGTAATGCTCTCCCGGCCGTGATAAGCCCAAAGACGGCGAGCAAGGTGATTAAAACCTTGGTCGAAGCCGGCCTCCCGATAATCGCCGAACTCATCGAAAGCTTAAAGGCCTCCACAAACTTCTTGGACCCGCCTCCTCGGCGGCTTTCTGCGGCGGCAAGTTTCTCCTTTAAGTGGCGATCTCCCCACGCGCGCGCCACTAACCCTTCTCGCGAGTTGCGGGCTTCTTCTTTCAAAGCTTGCACCTTCTTCTCGCGGCTCCACATCCGGTTTGGCGCTCTCCGCCATAGCTTTTTTCATCTTATCAACCTCGGCAAGCGCCGCCGCACTTTTACTCTCGGAGCGATCCTGGCTTTTTCCGAGGCCCCGAGGGCCGCCGCAACTTTTTTCAGTTCAGCCTTACGTGTCTCAGCGGCCTCGATCGCCTTGTTTATGCGGGTCCCAAGCTAAAAAAGAAACGGGATTATAAGCCCGGCAAAAGTGCAAAAGCACGAAAAGAAGAAAAATATATATATAAGATAAACAAAAATTACCATTGATGCAGCAATCCCAAATTGGCCTGAGAGATCTTTGAGTTCGGCGACTTCATCGCCGGCCTGGGTGTCATCCTGAATCACGACGCGAGAAGTGATTCCCCTCCCAATCTCCAGTTGAACCCCGTGCGGCGAGTCCCAGGCTAAGCGACCCAAGGGGATAACATCAGCAATGGCCTCTCTTATCTGGCTCGCTTTGTTCATATCAATGCTTTGGGTGAAATCGGGGTCTAGCCACACCGCCTCTTTCCCCTTATAACCACGGGGCAGTGTCCCAGCAGGCAGCGGCTCCGTCTCCTCAGGAACCTCCTCAGCAATAGTATCAGGCCGCACAGAGCCCTTATCAGCAGCCCGCTTATCCGCGCGATCAGAGCCTTTACCGGCGCCCCCAGCAGTCTTGGTTTTCTCAGTTCGGGATCGTTTCTGGCCTTGGGTCTCCTTCGCGATCTCCTCAGCTTGCGATCTTTTTTGCCCTACGACCTGGCTTGAGCCCGCACCAGTGGACGTCGCCGCGGTCCGGGTGGGATCATACGTCTCATCAACAACGGTAGCATCCACCGTGCGGGGTACTTTCCCCGAGCTTGTTTCAAGGTCGCTGTCGGGCTTTAGCTTGCTCTCGGCGAGCCTCTCGCTTTTGAGCTCGGCGTTCGGTTGCGTCCATACACCGCAAAACGGGTTCGTTAAAAACGGATCCAAACGGGAAAGGCGGCGCGTAAAAGAATAAAGCAACTTTAGAAAGGAACGAATAAGCGTGAGAAAATTTACGATCCGGTCTCTTTTCTGGGTCGCCTCCGCACACGGGACACTCAGACGGAAAACACTGGCCTATGTGGCAATCCCCTATCCAGTCAAGATCTCTCTCCTCAGGGGCCACAACTACAAACGGCTCCACGTCACCCGGGCCCACGACGCCGGCCCTGCGCCCCAATTGGAGGGCCAAGTCTAGAAAATCGACCCAAGCGATATTTCTCAAAGAAGCCTTGATTCCGTCAGATTGAATAAGTGTCATGAGACCCTTAACAAAACGCCGCTCCGTGACTAGAGGCGCGTCGACCGACAGGGTGGATTTAACCATACGCTTCGCGGCCCTAGGAAAAGGCCAGCCAACCTTGGATTCTACCTTGAGGATCCGCTGGTGCCATCTATGAATTTTTTTGGGCAGCAAGAATAACAAGCGAGGCGTCTTGGTCCTCGAGAGATATTTGTCCTGGGATGCCCGTCCCACGAACCCATAGAATTGGCCTAGCAAAGTCGGGGAGGGTTCTATTTTCATTGTCCGACACATCACGATGAACGACATAATCGAATAATGGATCCAATAGTAAAATCGGAGGGCGAGCCCCGCATAAGCTCGCAAATCCTGGTGAAGAAGGGGTCGAAGGGAGGCCGAAGCCCCGCATAAAAATGGTCAAAATGCAAGATTAAGGTATCATCCGACCGGCGAGCACGGACATAATCCTCGCGGTCCCCGGGTTTGAATTTGTCGTCCTCCTTCTCATAATCGGGCGAGAGAAAACCGATATATGCTTGTGTCAACTTTAAAACGACGACGAATAGACCGGTTGAGATCATCGCTTACGCGAAGCTTGGCCCATTTCTTCTCCGGATCCTTCGATACTCCGCTTGGATCGCAAATTCCCTTAACGCTTCGGGATTATTGGGCGCGGGTTTCTTAGCCTTAGCGGCGTCCTCTCCTACCGTTGTCTTGGGCTCTTTCTTCTTCTTTGGTTTTTGGGAAGCTCCCAAACAATCTTGCGGGGTAATGGGGCATCTTCATCCTCACTCGAGCCCATCAACTCGTGAAGTGCGGCGTCCTCCGGATAAGCCGCATCATGATCCGCGGCGCCACTAGTACTTGGATCGGCGGCACCGCTTTCTTCCACGGCGGAAACCCCCTATCGTCGCCTCACCGGTGCACCGTCCGCCGGGCCCGCGCCATCTCCTTGCGACTTTTCTTACGCCGCGGGGCGGGGGGGGGGGAACGAGAGAATCTAAGTCAAAGGGATCGTCGCCAATTCGAGCCGCGGCATCCCCGCCCGTTATCTCCTCGAGCGTGTTATCCCCTGCGGACATCTCAGGACTAGAGGGATAGTCGTCCTCTTCCTCATGAACATAATCATGGGCCTCCTGTTCTACGTCAGAATCGCCTCTCAAGGAATACTCTCCGTCGGACATCCTGCAAAAACAAGAGGAAAAGGTGGAGCTTTCAGACCTGGGATAATAAGAATTAAGCCAGGAAGGTAATCGCACCCATCTCGACGCCCTCCCCTCCGTCTTTGCAGGAGAAATGGAAGGCAAAATTGCCAGGAAGGGAAACGCAAATTCAAAAGCAAACATGACAAGGAATGGGATTTCTGGAACGAAGCACCCAACTTTTTCCCTCTACCCCATTTCCCAGAAAAAACCACACCACAATGAGAACACTAACCCAAAAACCTTAGCTTTTTCTCGGAAAACATCTCTACCTCTACACACATTGTCTAAACGGTGGATCAAACGCCATGAAAAAATTCGAAGAACAAACAAAAACAGAGAAAAAGGGGTAAGAAGAGAAGAATTTACCTGTTTATGTGGAAAAGATGAAAAGAACAATCTTAGGAGCACGCCGGAATCTTCAAACTCTTGCCGGAAGCACCGAATTGGCTTCAAACACTACCAAATCCTCGCCACTATCCTTCGCCGGAAACCCTTTGCTAAACCCAAAAAGAGGAGAGAGAGAGCTTATCAGGAAAATTATGGAAGGAATAGAAAAGGGAAAAAGTGAAGAGGTGAGGGGAAGCCCAGCCCTATATAGGCAAGTGAGTTCCGATCGAGCGGCTGGAGGTTAATCCATCCAACGGTTGAGGTTTGTGCGGTCGATTCGAATTCCAAAATTCGAAAACCGCAATCATTATGGGAGCTAACCGGTATCCACGTGTCGGCTTGGGCGGTTACCGAAGGCGTCACTACCCACTAGGTTGCAGTTATCAAGGGGGCCGACGTCAGCCACGGTCTGACCAATGAACTGCCCTAACGATCTCTGAGCGAGCAATTAACCCCGCAAAACTGACCCGAAGTTGCTTCGAGGCCGTTTGTTTTAAAAGCACGGTCCTTAGTGAACGAGTCGCATCGGACGACGAGGTCGTAAAACGGACCTAGAGTTGCTTCGAAGGCCGCATGCTTTAAAAGCACGGTCCTTAGTGAACGAGTCGCATCGGACGACGAGGTCGTAAAACTGACCCGAAGTTGCTTCGAGGCCGTTTGTTTTAAAAGCACGGTCCTTAGTGAACGAGTCGCATCGGACGACGAGGTCGTAAAACTGACCCGAAGTTGCTTCGAGGCCGTTTGTTTTAAAAGCACGGTCCTTAGTGAACGAGTCGCATCAGACGGCGAGGTCGCAAACTCTTATCCTTGTACTTACTACTCCATGCTCGACCTTTTCATGGAAAATGATCAAGGCATGGAGTAGGGGGCCATTGATGATACAAATAATATCGCCACCACATAGTCCCGGAAATAGCCTCATCAGTTGTAGGGATCCGCGGCGACGTCAACGGCGACACCAAGAGTCACTCTGTCAAGATCGCTGACATCACGACCTTGGGATAATTGCCCTCAAAGGGCCGCACAAGGCGAAGAGGAAACAAGGAGGCGACGAGGGATAGATAGGGCTGGCCGCCTATGCGACCACAAGGGGACGCCGCCCTGATATTTTATCCACTTGTAGCATAGATATTTTAATGTTTACTTAGTGGGGAGGTTAATGACTAAGCAGCTTAGCACCGCCTGTCATTAACTTAGCCACTAAGCTAAACCTCCTATAAAAGGAAGTCTTGTGTAACTAAAATGATATACTTCTGATAATAAAAAGCAAGCCAAAGCTCTGCGAAAATACACTCCCTCTCCTCCAATCGCTGCCGTAAATCTCCGGCCAAACCGCCATTGAAATCACCAACTAATAAGCCAGATATCCATTAAAACTCCCCCGCTACGCCACCGTGATGATTTCAGCATCATCATTCATGAAAAGCAACCGAGCTGTAAGTCTTTATTTTATTTCCCTTAACTTTGGGGCTTTTGCCTATTTTAGATATTAACAGTGCTTTCCTGTGCAGGCTCGGATAGCAGCTAAAGTTTCCATGACCAGAATTGAGTCTCCATCAGCAACCTTAGAGGAACAGAGGGAGACCATCGACCAGTTGAATTTGAAGATCGAAAAGCAGAAGTCGGCAGTTAAAAAGTTGGATGGCCGACGCCTCAGACTGGAATCCGACCTGGCCACTGCTCAGGACGAGTTGTCTGCAGCGCGTAAATATTTATCCGAGCTTGTTAAAGTGAAATCGGAACTTGACGAAACGAGGGCTGAACTGGCGAAATCCCTCAAGGTTCGAGACGACCTTCAGCTTGAGGTCGATAGCTTTACAACTCGTCTGGAGGCAGCCAAAAAAGACTTCCTGGCTTCTACAGAGCTCGAGAATGACCTGACGTTGCTAATGAGTCAGGCTATGAAGGGGGGATTCTCGAATGCCCTGGATCAGGTCAAGATGGTCATCCCTGACTTCGACGTTTCGAGCATCGAGAAGGCGGACTTATACGATCCTGAGGCCATTCCTCGATATGGCCGATACTTAACAGAATTCAAGGCTGGTGTGTCTATCCATGATAGGTATGTGGCCTCTGCCATAGAGGGGGATGGAGAGGAGGACCTCGAGTCGGAAGGTCCAGTCGACCCCAACGCCAATCAGCCTGCTGCCTGACCTAATTCCTTGTTATTGTTTTTAAACAATTTGATTCGCTCTGGCTGTAACAACTTTTATTGATATTTTATTGAACCTTTTGATTCGATCTGGTTGTATAACTTTTATTTTTCTGAATGTGATCTTTGTCGAGTCGAATCTGTGATTCGATCTCTTGCATTTTGATTTTCGAACTTCAATATATGCTTTTCCATTGACTGTCTTTCTCGTTGTTGATTATTTGTCTAGGGTGTAGTCTTTTTCGACTTAATTCCCTTGCAAACGCTACCTTGTGGGGTGTAGTCCTTTGGACTTAATTCTCATGTGGCCCCTCGAAGTGTAGTGTGAGTACATGACTCATGATACACTTGGATATGAGTCGACCTAGCATTGTACTGCCTTATCGGCTTGACTTGGCTATTTGGTTGGAGCTCGAGTCGAGTGCCTCGCCTCGTCGGGCTTTTGACTTGGTCGAATTGAAAATTCCTTATTCGACTGTCGCACTTCGTGGTGCTTCTGAACTGGTCGAATAGGGTATCCATGGTGGGATCTTCCGACTGCCTTGCATCGTGGCTTATTGGCAGGTCGGGAGTGAGATAAGCACTGTCATTGACTTGGCTTTATTCACTATTTTACTCCAACTTCATCGTGTCGAGGTATTGTTGTTGAAGTCGAATTTTGGTCCTTTTTTTCCCAGCTTCCTTTTCTTTTTTACATGAGCTTGTAAGTTAAGCATAATTTAGAAAAGAAAACTACTTGAATAAAAGACTTCGAGATTAACTGTCGCATCGACCTATTACAAGTAACTTGGAAAGTAAAGTTGCAAATATCATAAAGTGAACAAACAGTTTAAACATAATATTTTCTGAGGTTGGTGGCGTGCCAAGTTCGAGGCACTGTACTTCCGTCCGACCTGCCTAGCTGATACGATCCCTTAGGATGCACTTTCAGAATTTTGTATGGACCTTCCCAATTCAGCTCAAGTTTGCCTATTAGGTCCTGCCTGCTTGCTTCATTCTTCTTCAACACGAGATCCCCTACTTGGAAGTACTTATACTTCACCCTCGCATTGTAATACTGTGAGATCTTTCTTTTGTAGTTGGCCATTCGATGTGCCGCAACTTCTCTCTTCTCTTCGACGTTATCTTTCTCTTGAAGTAGATCGGTGGCGTTTGTCTAAAACCCGAGGCGATGCTAGCCCAATCTCAGCTGGTATTACTGCTTCGCATCCATAAGTCATGGCAAAGGGAGTCTTCCGCGTGGCCGCCTTGGGTGCTGTTCGATACGACCATAGAATGCTAGGTAGCTGAGCTGCCCAATCTCGACCTTCGTCCTCCAGCCGCTTATTCAAACCAAATTTAATCTACCTATTTGTCTGTTCGACCTGTCCATTGGACTGAGGTCGGGTCACTGAGGTTGTTCTGTGTTCAATCTTGTACTCTTCAAGCCAACTCTGCCCTCTTTCATCTAGAAACTGGGTCCCATTGTCGGAGATTAGATACTTTGGAATCCCAAACATGCATAAAATATTTTCCCAAAGAAATTTTTTGACTGTCGAGGCCCTGATGTCGGTGAGAGCCTTGGCCTCGACCCACTTGGTGAAATAATCAACTGCCACCACTACAAATTTGAAATTGCCAGGAGCTCGAGGTAAAGGTCCAACTATATCAACTCCCCACTCATCGAACGGCCATACCGACTCGATGGCATTCATTTCCTGTGCTTGTTGGTGTGTCACCACATCATGCACTTGACAAGCTCTGCATCTCATCACCAATCGATTGGCATATTTTTGCATGGACGGCCAAAAATAACCTGCCAGCTTACATTTCCTCGCCAGCATTCGAGCTCCGCAATGATTGCCACAAACTCCCCGATGTATTTCCTCGAGCAGATATGCTCCCTCTTCCTCCAAGGCACATCACATCCATGGGGTTACAAAAGATTTACGATAAAGAACGTAATCAAACAATGCATACATGGAGGCTTGCAGTTGAATCTTTCTGGCTTGGGACTTGTCAGACGGGAGAATTCCGTCTTTCAAGTATAGAGCTATCGGGTCCATCCATGTCGATCCCTGACTAACTGGTTGCACATCGACCTCATTGTAGCTTCGCTCTGTTAACATTTCGACCAGGACCTTCCTCTTTGATTTAAAATTCGATGCGAGTTTGGACAACGCATCGGCCCATTTGTTTTTGCTCCGAGGTACCTATTCAATGCGAACCGTTTTGAACTTCGATATCAACCCTTGGACTACTTTCAAATAACTTTTCATAGCTTCCTCTTTGGCTTCATATTCACCTCGTATGTGATTGACTACGAGTTGAGAGTCGCTATATACTAGGAGATTCTCGACCCCCAACTTGGACGCCAACTTCAGACCCGTAATCATGGCTTCATACTCTGCCTCGTTGTTGGTGGCTTTGAACTCGAATCGAAGTGAATAAGGGAATTCCTCTCCCTTTGGACTGACCAAAAGTAACCCAGCTCCAGCCCCTTCTTTTCTGGACGCACCATCGACATGGATGGTCCACTGTTCTTCTGGTGTCTGCTTCTTTTGCTCTAGCTGGATAGATCGACCCTCGGCAATGAAGTCTGCCAGAGCTTGTCCTTTCATAGATGTACGAGGTAGGAATTCAATGTCGTACTCAGCTAATTCGACAACCCACTTAGCTAATCGACCCGATGTCTCGGGCTTGGCTAAAATTTGTTTCAGAGGTTGGTCAGTTATTACAGCAATAGGGTGTGCTTGAAAATACGGCTTCAACTTTCTCGATGCAAGAACCAAACCCAATACTAATTTTTCAGCAGGTGTGTACCTAATCTCAGCTCCATGTAGCGCCTTACTCACAAAATACACTGGAACTTGCCCCTGCTCTCCCTCTCGGACCAACACTGCACTTACTGCCTCTTCACAGATTGCTAGGTAAACCATGAGTTTCTCTCCTTCTTGAGGTGAAGACAGTGTTGGTAGATCAGATAAATATTCCTTCAGGTCGTCGAATGCTTTTTGACACTTGTCATCCCATTGGAATGGACTTGCCTTCTTCAATATCTAAAAAAAGGGTAGGGCTCTTTGCGCTGATATCGATAAAAACGGTTGAGGGCTGTCATCCGACCTTTCAATCGTTGTACTTCTTTAACGTTACGAGGTGCGGGCATATTCTTGAGGATATCGATCTTGTCCAGGTTAGCTTGAATTCCATCTTTCGATATCATATAGCCCAGAAACTTCCCAGACCGAACCCCGAAAGTGCATTTTTCGGATTGAGCTTCATACTCGCAGCCCGGAGCACCTCGAAAACTTCTCTGGTATCGACAAGAAACTGTCCTATGGACTTGCTCTTGATCAACAAATCATCGACATAAACTTCCATATTACGACCTATCAGCTTCTCGAATATATTGTTAACCGCTCTCTGATAAGTTGCTCCCGCGTTCTTTAGGCCAAATGGCATCGTCACGAAACAGAATGTGCCAAACTCTGTGATAAAAGCTGTCTTCTCCGAGTCTTGAGGGTCCATGAAAATCTGATAATATCCCCTGTAAGCATCTAGGAACCCGAAGACCTCGAATCGACTAACTGATCAATTTTTGGAAGTGGATACGAATCTTTAGGGCATGCCTTGTTAAGATCCGTAAAATCGACACACATCCGTCAGCTCTCATCTGGCTTCTTAACCAAAACTGGATTGGCTAACCAGTCTGGGTAGAATACCTCCTTGACGATTCCAGCAACAAACAATTTATCAACCTCTTTCTTTACTGCCTCTTTCCTCTCGGGGGCGAGGTTTCTCTTCTTCTGCCGTATTGGCTTCTTTTTCCGGTCGACATTGAGCCGATGTACTGCTATCTCTGCCGATAAGCCTGGCATATCGTCTGTCTTCCAAGCGAACACATCTCGATACTCGACCAGGAGGTCGACCAAGGCATGCATGTCGGGGTGTGGTATCCACTTCCCGATCTGGACCCCTTGGCCCTCTTCCTCTTTCCACACACGAACTTCCTCTGTCGGGTCGACGGGGACCCAGCTCTTATCCGACACGGGTTGGAAGATATCGATATCCATACCTGGTACAAGAGGCCCAGGAAAATGCATGATAGGCTCGACTCTGATGCCCCCCGCGAGTGTAGGATTCTTGAGAGGGCTAACCCCGATGTCGCAACCCGAAACTTGCATTCTCTGTATCCCTTCGCTGATATCGAGACGGCGGGCCCGGGTGCTTATTTGGAACTCGACGAGGATGTTCGAGTTTTGTGTAGGATTTTTATTAACTCTGTCGAGCTGCTACACTTTTGTATTTTTCTTTTTCCATACTTGCTTCTGTTTTGACTGTATTTTGATGTCGATTTTTCTCTGTATGCAGTGGAATTCTTCTCAAAGTTGGAGGTTGTGGGTAAAATGCCCGACCCCAAGAAGACGGACCCCAAGAATATTCAGGAGATAGCCGGTATTAGGTCGAAGAAACCTATGTCCGGTGCAATAGTCTCCGGGGGTCAAAGGACTCCTTCTCGATCTTCTACTCCCGTGTCGACATCCGACATCTTGAGAGATCAACCTGACGAGGCCCGGGTGACTGAGCAGGCTGAAGGGAGCCTCGTCTCGAGGAAGCGTCAGAAGACAATCGAGGTGAGGCACGGAGTCGGGAAAGAAACTCGTAACCTCGCTCCTCCTAGCTCGAATGCCACCGACCCGATCCCTGGTGTGAGCGTTACAGAGATGGAAGCTATGTCTCCGGAAGAGTTGCATGACTTCTTCATGAAAAGCAACCGAGCTGTAAGTCTTTATTTTATTTCCCTTAACTTTGGGGCTTTTGCCTATTTTAGATATTAACAGTGCTTTCCTGTGCGGCTCGGCTCGGCTAGCAGCTAAAGTTTCCATGACCAGAATTGAGTCTCCATCAGCAACCTTAGAGGAACAGAGGGAGACCATCGACCAGTTGAATTTGAAGATCGAAAAGCAGAAGTCGGCAGTTAAAAAGTTGGATGGCCGACGCCTCAGACTGGAATCCGACCTGGCCACTGCTCAGGACGAGTTGTCTGCAGCGCGTAAAGATTTATCCGAGCTTGCTAAAGTGAAATCGGAACTTGACGAAACGAGGGCTGAACTGGCGAAATCCCTCAAGGTTCGAGACGACCTTCAGCTTGAGGTCGATAGCTTTACAACTCGTCTGAAGGCAGCCAAAAAAGACTTCCTGGCTTCTACAGAGCTCGAGAATGACCTGACGTTGCTAATGAGTCAGGCTATGAAGGGGGGATTCTCGAATGCCCTGGATCAGGTCAAGATGGTCATCCCTGACTTCGACGTTTCGAGCATCGAGAAGGCGGACTTATACGATCCTGAGGCCATTCCTCGATATGGCCGATACTTAACAGAATTCAAGGCTGGTGTGTCTATCCATGATAGGTATGTGGCCTCTGCCATGGAGGGGGATGGAGAGGAGGACCTCGAGTCGGAAGGTCCAGTCGACCCCAACGCCAATCAGCCTGCTGCCTGACCTAATTCCTTGTTATTGTTTTTAAACAATTTGATTCGCTCTGGCTGTAACAACTTTTATTGATATTTCCCTAAGATCGTCCCTGCGGTTATCTCTACGAGTCAGCTCGGTCGATCTATCCCGATGCCTCTGATTATCTCGACGTGGCGATCGGTCTCTTCCCCCGTTATAACTCTTTCTCTTATATTCTCGACGTCCCTTGGGCTCGTCCTTATCTGATCTATCGACCACCTCATCTAACCGACACTATTGGATACATGCATCGATATCTCTTTTCAGGTCGAAACACTCTTCTGTGTCATGCCCCACATCCTTGTGGTAGTCACAATATTTGTGGGTATTCTTTCTTTTTCTGGATCTTTGGACATCGGTTTCGGTGTTCGTGCAATGTTTTTCTTGATCATGATGGCTAGCACCTCCCCCCGAGATCGGTTGAGAGGGATAAAATCTCGATCTTTCAAATTTCCCTTCTTTCCGAGCCGATCCATGATCGGTGTGGTCAATCGATCGAACACGTTTGACTTTCCTTCTTCACTCCGACCCTTAGGCTGACCCTTGGTCTGGCCTCGGGCATCATTTCTCGAGTTGAGGCCAAGTGAAATGGTGTGCAGACACACTGCCTCTTCACCTTGGGAAAACTTGTGGACTATGTTCACACATTCATCCATGTCATTGGGCATCTTCTTAGATAATTTGTCGTATAGTTTCATATTACGCAGGCCTCCGACAAAGGAATTAACCTGAAGTGCATCACTGGCGTTATGCACTTTCGTAGCTTCGAGATTAAAACGCCTCATGAAATTAATAGTCGATTCTCCCTTTTCTTGCTTGATGTTCATGAGGTGAGTGGCACTGAGGTGGAACTTCTTGTTCCCGATGAAAGAATCTCGAAATTTCTGCCCCAACTGTAGAAAGCTAGAAATCGATCCGGGTCGTAGCTTATGGAACCACTCTCGAGCTCGACCCGTAAGCAAGGTGTCGAAGGCACGGCACTTCATCGCATCTGTGGCATTCCTCAATCTCATTAGTGATATATATCGATATAGGTGGTCCTCTGTGTCTGTAGTACCATCATAAGGTTCCATCTTTGGTGGCTTAAAAGTCTCGGGCATCGAGTACTGCTCTATCTCGGAACTGAATGGTGACTCGAGCCAGTCTACAGCCTGATCTTTTCCTACAATGCGGTTAAACTCGTTTCGAATACTATCCTCGACTTGCCTTTTTTGCTTTTCATGTCCAGGACGCTTCTTGGCGTTGGTTGTGCTGATTACTACTTCATCTTCGCATTCCTCTTGAGGACCAACTGGTTTCTTTCCCTCCGCATTCTCGAGCTCCTTTCGACCCGGTGGATCTAACAGGTGGTCATCAGGGGGGTTATAAATTCCCTTATCTATGAACGCAGAGGCCACCACTCTTTTCAGGGCATCTTCATCCAAAGACGCCAAGTGATTGGCCACGTCTTGTAACTGCGGAGGAAGTTGGGGCTTTGGTGGTTGTGCAACTGCGGGCCTAGATCCAGTGGGGATTTCAGGTATTTGGATTTGTACCCCTGCTGGATCTAAATCCGTGTGCTCTTCGATCTGCGGGTTCTTGCTGCTCGTTGGTTTCTGTCTTCTTGCAGGTGGTGCCATTGCGATATCTTTACAAACTCACCGGTAGAAGGCCCTCCTTCTAGCGCCAAATGATGATGCTAAATAATGCACCACCGGATTAACTGGGCCACGTGTAATCTAAGGGTGAGCTGAAAAGGGGATCGAATGGCTAGAGCTGTAGTAAAGATGGTGTTTTTGGTGTTTTATGGCTGAGTCCAAGAATGTATCTTGGATTGCCTACGTATCCTGTGTAATGTCCCAGGAATCAAGCCTTACGTAGTTCCTGGAGTTGTGTATTTATAGGCACATGCCTTTCTTCTGCCCTAAAACTTAAGGCGGTTTGGTCTTTTGATATAAATAACCCTTACTGGGCCTTACCCCTTGTCCAAGTAACCCTCTGGATGTTGGGCTCATGAATCTGGGCTGGGACACTGGTCTCGACTCGTATGACACTGACATGGGTATTCGAGATGTGACACTTGCAAGATCTGTTGGCTGCCATGGTAATCACTGATACGTCTCGTATTCGACCCGATGTGAATAACATGCTTGGACTTCCCCATATGCCAGCTGGACCAATTAGATAATTCCACGCGGAGGGGTGAAAACTCGTATCGTCAATAAGCATGTTTGCGAACATAATCGAACGTTCACGAGTATGTTTGTGTTCGTTCGTTCGTTCGTTTATGAAACGAGCTTAGAATCTTGTTCAAGCTTGGTTCGTTAAACTAAACAAACGAACGATCAGATACTAACGAGCCAAACACGAGCTTATCGTGAACGGCTCTATTCATTTAACAGCACTAGGTTTTGGCCCAGGTGATTGAAGGCTGTTGATTGAAAATGGCGAGGCAATGCTGGTGTTTTTTTGTCTTTAGAAAAATTGAGGATCCTAGATTCCCTATTGATGAGGCTTAGTTGCTGCTATTTAATGCATTTTTTGTTGTTGCGTACATCTTTCATGAAGTTTGTTGTGGTCCGGGATTGAAGGATAAAGGTCCATAGATGGTAAAATAATCTGCTTTGGTCTTTAAGCACTTGAAGAATGTTTTAGTTCCCTGATAGGCTTTTTGATTATATCCAATATTATTAGGCTTTTATTCTCTTGATTCCCTGGGGTAGCATCTCCATAATTTTTTGATAGAATGTTTCATTACGATATCAAGCAATTTTTGATAGATTGTTTCATTATAATTATACAAGAAAAATTCAAATTCATCACATGCCTAAGAGCCATATGTTGCATTTACATACTACTAGTTAGTTGGTTATCGTAAATCTATTTTTTCTTGAAACTACTAGTATTATATTTAAATGTTTTAGATCAAACGTGATGCTATTGAACGTTTGGAGTACATCTGTTCCTGTTAGTTATTGTAACTATGTTAGTGTAAACGTTGCGATTAATTCAATTCGGATTTCAAAAACTACGTTGAAAAGGTATCATATGAGATATCAAAATGAAGAGAAAAAAATCGAACGTTGGTGAAAGAATTTTGATGATAGGTGTTCTAAATCAAAAGTTACATTCCTTTATAAGAAAAACGCTCCGATTAATGTAAATGCTTTTCCGATTTCAAAACTTACATTGAAAGGGTATCATTTGAGATATCAAAATAAAGAGGAAAAAAATATGAATTTTGGTGTAAAAAAAAAATTTTCGATGATCGGAGTTATAAATCAAAAGTTACGGTTGTTTATTTTAAAAAAAAAGAAGCAGCAGCAGAAGAACTTAAACTATCCATTTCTTTGCCAAGCGCTCTCTGATGTGTTCGCGCGTTCATTTTATTATTAAGGGGGAAGGGGCGCAAGGACGAAAAAAAATAATGGAAGGATAAAAGTAACGTTTTCATTTATAAATGTCATAATTGTTACTTCAATTTAATGTTATTTTGTTTTTTTCTTCATATTTACTTGTATTCCACATTTGTTACTTAAATTAAATTACGTTCCTTCTATTCCGATTTTTTGATAAATTTGTCCTGCTGGACAAAAATCTATATTATTAATGGAAGGGTATTATTGTCAAGCCAATTTTATTTTGTTCTTTTTCCAACTTTTTCAAATTATGTGTCATGTTTATTTATTTTGTATTAAAAATAGATTTTAAGCTCCTTATCTCTATTTATTAAATGTTTAATGGTTTATTATGTATGTGTCCATTATTATTATTATTATTTAAACAACAACAACGACGACGACGACGACGACGACGACAATAATAAAATTCTAATTTTCTTTTATTTTTAGAGTATTCCGATAAGATTCGATAATCGAACCTCAACTCCGATAAAATGCCAATGTATCATTGAATAATAGAGAAAAGGTAATACATATAGCAGTTAAGCCATAAACATCTCATCAATGATCACATGCAATATGCAAATATAGCATTGAATTTTATGGTAGTTATGTTATTTATTGCTAAACATTATTTTTTTTTGGCAAGATTATTGATAAGGCCCAAAGCTTCCCATCAATGAGTTGGAAGGTATGCCCAATGCCTCCCAATCAATGATAACTTAATTCGACCTTGCGTTATAGATGAATTATATATGTATACATCAAGTGATATCATTTATATATTGACATTTGTATATATTGTGATCTTTTTCTAGAAATCCTTGAAAATGTGAAAATGATAAACTGCACTTCTTCTAATAGTTTACACTTTTGAATTAGATAATAATTTATTATGATATCAGAGCAGAGTTCATCGCCTCAAATTTTGTTGCTTTCTTATTTGTTTAAGAACTATTATAAATGGTGTCACTAATGTCATGACATGGTTACTCTCTTTCACATGAACATACATATAGGCACACGATAATGCGTGTATAAATGATATATTATATTATTTTTTTTTTTACTAAATGTTCAATTGACTTCTCTTAAATCAAAGAACCTTGTATAAATGAGAAACTACTTTCTTCTTAAAATAAAATAAATTTAAAACATTTTATCAATAAGAATTCCTTACGTTGAATCTTAAGTTGATTATGAGGTAGATAATTAGCATTTCATATGATTCGATACCTAATATCTCCCCAAATTACATCCAATCATAGTTGTCAATGTGCTCCCTTAGACGAGTCAATTGAGGTCATAACGCCTAGAGAGTAGTCAAGGGTCGCCTCCTTAGCAAGACGTTGTACAAAAAAAGGTTGCGTGCACATGATGAAACTTTTGACTAACTAGTACACTTGTTTAAGTTGATGCGCATCGCTAGTTTATTTGATCATTAGGTGGTTCGCGACATACTACATATGATGGCGCTTGCAATTGGTTTGACGTAGCTGGAGCGCTTACGGTGCTCATGATCATAATGGACTTTACTTATCTTCTCGTCTATTGGCTTTCGTTTCTCATCTTTTACCACAATCTCCTAGCATGGCTAAGCCACGCCACGCCAGGGTAATCCCAAGTTTGCCTTAGGCTTCGTCTAGTGCTTTAATAACTATGTATCGATCCAATGGTGACACTCATGAATTCCCAATGAGACGCCGTTTCGTGATGTTTATGTGTTGCTTAAACTCAGAGCGTCGATGTTCAAATTTAGACTCGAGACAACAACAAAAAAATTAGTCCCTAAAAAAAACAGTAACAAAAAAAAATCTACGTACAGGCACTTGGGTTTTGGATTGGTTTGTGGACAGGCACTTGGGTTTTGGATTGGTATGTTTTTTTTTTATAGAAAAAAAGGTCTTTAAACACGTATCCTTTTTGACCCTAAGAGGGCTCAAACCCTAGTTACTTACCAAGTTATACCCTAGTGCTCAGCACCAAAGCGATACATTGCTGGTCGGTAGGTTATTGAAACTCAATGTAAAATTACAAAATATATGTGTTATTGGGTAAAAAATTGACGGAGCCCTTAAATTCATCGATTTTGGGGGCCGTGGGCCATGACCCCGTTGGCCCCCCAAGGGACGCCCCCGCTTAAACAGTTAAACTTGTCATATACTTTACTAGGGATTTTGACACTTTTAGTGCCTCATGTTTTAGTTTTGTTTCAAAAATAACTATTATGTTTCTTGAATGACACTTTTGGTCCTTACGTTTGTATTTTGTTTCACCAATCAAATCATAATCTACACAAATTTCAAAAAAATATATTAACTTTCTAATCATTACTTCAATCACTTTATCTAAAAAAAACCCAAAAAAACTCCAAAAAAAAACTTCAACCCAAAACAAACTGAGCCCTTATGTTTCTGAATGAAACTTTTGGTCCCTTATGTTTGTATTTTGTTTCAATTCAGGACAATTACTTAATTAGACGTCGACTAAACGTTTGGTGATGCAACCTGGTAGGCACGTATGTTTTCATATCCCATCTAAAGACATTCCCCTCATTCCTCTTTCAAATCCATAATTTCTTTCCCTCAAATTGACACAACTGCATTACAAAAAAATCTCTACAAGGTATTTAAATTTTCTTAATGTCAATGTTTAATCGTTTAGAGATGATATGAAAGCATGCGTGGCTGCCACGTTGGATCAAACGTTTAGTCGATGTTAACTTAGTTGGTTAATTAGGTAATTGTCTTAATTTTGAAACAAAATACAAACATAAGAGACCAAAATTGTCATTCAGAAACATAAGAGGCATTTTTGAAACAAATCTAAAACATGAGGGAGCAAAAGTGTTAAAATCCCTACTTTACTATTTACCGTAATCCATAACATTTTTAAGTGGAAACTTAATCTTGTTTGAAACTTTCAAGTGGAAACTTAATCTACTTTACATATATTTATGTAGGTTTATCTCTCAAAATATGTAGCTCATATGTACACCAGCAATTAAACTGGCAATTAATACATGTACTTTATAAACAAGTCCAAGTGGGATTTAACATGAGAGCACATTTAAGATTGTGGTTCTTGATCTAACTAGGCACCTAAACATCAAGTCCAACTGATTCTCAATGCCTTCAAGTGAACCCTCCAAAATTTGCAGCCTGTTTTGCACAATGTGTACTTGTTCTGTTTCAATCTGATCATTTTCGCATAGGCATCGTAATGCTGCATCCGCATTTTCGATTTCATTTGATCCTTGGATTTGTTGATCTTCAGTTCCTGTTTTCTCCTTTTGCACTAATCTTGCAACTATTGTCCATTTCTTTGACTTTTGCTTGCAAGATTTTACAGATAAAAACTTCAAGACTGCCTGGAAAATTGAGATGCATGTTGAATTCACTTCTTGTAGAACCCTTATAACTGATAATAAGACATGATCATCAAGATTATCCACCATTAATGGATCAGAATCATTGATCTGCTGATCTATTTGCTTCAAACCCAAAATTGATCTTTTAGCATCTTTCTTCATTTTCTTTCCGATTGCAAAGTACTCGGATATGCTTGTGGAATTAGACCCTTTTCTTCTCCTTAGAGATGACTGAAGATTTCTAACATTTTCTTTACATTGTGAAACTATGTCCTTTGCCATGCCACATATATCAAGAATTCTGATAGATATGTCTAGTAATTCATCAACCCATTTTCGGTTTTGTTGACGAAAAAGGGCATCAATTGTTGAAGGCAAGTTGAGAAGATCATCTATGCAGTGATACAAATCTTGCAAACCTGTTAGGCCATAGCAGATTGACCCTGCACTAGTACTGCTTGATGATTCTTGTTCCCAAGATTTGATCTTTTCCAATTCCACTTCAACTGTTTGAGTTGTGGGATGTGTTCTGTTAGGCAAACTTATTGATCTGATGTGGTAATTAGAGTTGGATTTTGAAGAAACGATAGCCATTTTTTTTTTAATCCCTTTTCTGGTTGATGAATGAATTTAGAAGAATCCAGTTCTGATGGAGAAGAAACAATACCCACTTTTTATATGCAAACGATTTGTTAAATGATATGTGCTGGCCTTTGACATTTGGCCAAGTGGCCAACAATGCTGTAATAATTAGTCATTTTCTTTAATCCCCAAAGTGATTTACATGTGTTCAATGAGGTTACTTTAATATTGTATTGTATTATATATTCGAAGTGATCCCAATTAGGTATTGGACATGATTAATGGCACCACAACCATTTTATTCGGACACCACACTTCGTACGAATTTCGACTTTACAGTGGTTGAAACTTTAAAGTTGAATTTATGCACAAAATTCGATTCTAGAGGGGTTGAAAATAGACCTCTGTAACGTCGAAATTTGCACGAAATGTTATGTCCGAGTAGATCGACCGCAGTGTCATTAACAATACCCCTAAGTAATGCTACGTAAAAACTAGCTGTGAGAATAAGGACTGAATATTTTTTATTTTTACCGAGAAACGGTAAGAACAGTTTAGATATGTAACTAAAGTTTCTCAATAGGTTTTTGGCCTTATTATCTCATGGAGTAAAGAAAACTTGAAACACAACGAAAAATAAGGACTCTGGATTGTTTTTCTTATTGAACGAATAAATTGTAGAATGCACCTGATATTTATAATTATAAAAATCCCAGTCTAAAAGATAAAGACAATTGTCAATAAGGCATCGGCGCAGCGGTAAATGCTGTGGTCCTTAATTCAGAGATTTCGGATTCGAATTCTAGTAAGAACAAAAGTGTGTGTGCGTGTGTATATTTCATATTTGGAAAAAAAAAAAAAAGACAATTAAAGATAAACTTAACATTCAAATCAACTACAATTTTATCCTCTTATACTTTAAACTTCATTCATGTCTCTGGTGAGTTTATCTTTTTGAAATCTCTCTCAAAAGGAGAGTGAGTTTGGTTTGAGATTATTTGCAGAGAAATCTCAAACGGATGATTGATCTTGACTGTTGGCGCACGTTTTTTCCGGCTCCTCCGATGTCTTTTTATGTTTGTACATCTACAATGGCCGATTGATATTGACTTTTCAGTGCATGTCTTTTTTTTTACTCTTCTGGAGATTTTTTTTAGATTGATTTATCGGTGCATGTATTCCGGCTGTTCTTAGGGTCTGGTTGTGTTTTGTGTGATATTGTTGCCTCCATTTGAAACCCGTAGCATTGGATTTGTCTTCTCGATCCGTTGCATCTAAAGAAAAATCGGAGATAGAATGAATGTCAAAAATAAATATTTAATCCAATATATGTTATTAGACGCATAACGATCTATTTGACAAATGGACCTAACATAACACAAGACTTGACAAGTCAGGGAAGGATAAATAGAGGTTTAAACAATACAAACCGGATCCCGATTCAAGACAAGAAGAAGAAAAACATATTTTTTACAATAAACTTCTAGACTAAAAAAATGTTAGACTAAAAGGCTAACGGGGCGATCGTTTCGTATGAATCGAATGAAATGAAATCAAGTCGAATGAAATTAAATTAAATGAGTTCATTCTATTACCTGTATGGAACGTAAAAGAATGTAAAGAAACAAATTCCTTAATAGAAGACACACTAAGTGATAAGGGGTGATGTGAGGTATGGTGGGTGAGGTAAGGTAAGGTAAGATGGGGTAGGGTGCATAGGATGTGATATGTAAGGGGTGGGGTAGGGTGAAAATGGTAGGGTGGGTAGCCTTACGTACCTTACCATCCATCTTACCTCATCCTACCCTACCCTACCCCACCCCACCCCCACCAACCTTACCACCTTATTGTATCCATCCTACCTTATCTTACCATAAACCACCTTTATTTACTTATGGCCCACCCTACAAATCAGCTCACCACCCATATACCTTACCCCACCCCACTACTTCACTCTTTTCTACCATGCCCTGCCACCATACCTCATCCACCGTATCATACCCAACTTTACCCCATCACTCACCCTACCATACATCACCATTTGTCACCTTATCTACTTTCATATGCTACTCCACCACCCACATTACCCTACCCCAATTTACCTTAACACCATATCCCATCAAACCATACCCCCACCTCACCCCATCACATTTCATGACCCTGCCATACCTTACTTCATCCTACCATACCCAACCTACCCCACCTTAAATTTCCAACCACTCACCCAACCTCTCCAACCACCTTACCTAGTCATACTATACCACTCGTTTATCCAACCCCAACTCATCTTACATTACCTTACCACCACTCCTTTATCCATCCCTAACATGTCTTGCCTTACTCTACCACTATACCCTACACCATCACATCCACCCTACCATACCCTCCCACCCACTCTACCTTACCCAGTCTTTTTTCACCATCCATCTAACCATATCCTCCACCTTATCCCACCCAACCTACCACACCCTACCCATCACCTTAACCATAACACACGTGTTTTGTTGATTTTCATCATGTACCATCTCATTTCATCCATTTTTCGAGGTAATAAAAATTGACATTTTACATTCCGTAGAAATGAAATTTCCTTCAAATTGTGGAAATTAGGCACCGGAACCTTCACCTTTGGATCTGATACCATAAAAAGATTTGAAGCACAACGAAAAAACAAAGACTCTAGATTGTTTTCCATATTGAATGAATCAATTGTAGATACAACTTATATTTTTAATAAAATCATAGTCTCGTAGATAAAGAAAATTATGATAAAGTAAACTTAACATTTAAATTCACTACAACTATATCTTGACAATATAAGTTTATCTCATCTTTTGAAATCTATTTTAATCTCTTGTGATTCTATCTTCTAACCGGAGTTGTAATGATTGTTATATGATATATTTTTTGAGTGAACATGATAATTTATTTTTATTTGCACAACGCTTGGAAGAAGAGAAAGTATAATACGACCAATATATTAAGATCAAGCACTTACCGTTCTACGAAAATCAATTGGTGTTAATAAAGGTGCTACTATATTTTCTTATACCACACTCCCTCAAGTGTGGGCCTATAAGAAGGGAGTAAAAGGGAGTCTAACACTTGACTTGTTTTTTTTCTTTGGGAAATGTGGGTCTATAAGAAGAGAGTAGGCCCAACACTTGGTTTTTTTTTGTTTTTGTTTTTAATTGTGCTATAACCGGGGCTTGAACTCAGGATCTTCTGCTTTGATACCATATTAGGATCAAACGTTTACCGTTCTACTAAAATCAATTGGTGTTAATAAATGTGCTATTATATTTGCTTATATCACAATATATATATATATATATATATATATATATATATATATATATATATATATATATATATATATATATATATATATATATATATATATAGGTTTTTGTCCAAAAGGACAAAGTAATACATTTATTAGGCTACAAGTACATTGATGATTAGAAAGGACAAAACGTAATTAACATTACCAAAATACCCTTTTGCTAATTAAACCTAATTCATCTTTCCCTCATCCATCATTGTTCAAAAATACAGGACGACGTTCAAAAACAAAATTGGTAGCCGCCGGAATTGCAGACAAAACCCAGCCGGACGATCAAGAGAAACGGGACGATAAAAATTGCAGCAACACCGATCAAAGTTACAGCAACACCGATCAACAGCAACAACTCCCACCAGAATTTGCGATTGCTGTAGGATCCCGAACGCAATTAAAATTATTAACACGAATTAAACAACAATTTTATTGAAAATAAAACGAATTACAATTGAAAAATGAAATATACAAAAAAAAAAAAGTGGATACAATAACTCCGAGACGAGTAGGACACTCTGTCCTTAAGACAAATTTGGTCCGGTGTGTACCCCGGTTAAAACCAATTGTCTCCCGGGATAACTCGGATTACGATTCGTATAGAGGTACTTCTTACACGAACCTTCAACGAACTCTTCTAGTGCTCGAATCTCTTCTTCAAACTCGTATGCAACTACGTCGAAACTATATGAATGTATGAAGCTTTCGGTGTTGTATTTCGAATGTGTATATGTAGCTTCAATCCATATGGAGGCTATATATAGGAGAGGGTCGAATTTGGAATGAATTAATTACAGCCGTTTCATCAGTTACAGCAATGAATTACCATAACTCATCTTAATTACCATAACCCATTCCCCAAAGCCCAAAGCCCAAAGCCCAAGACCAAGACCAAGACCAAGGTCAAGGTCAAGGTCAACGGTCAACGGTCACGGGCACGGGCACGGGTACGGGCGGGCGGCGGCGGCGCGCGCGCGTGTGGCCATTTTAGCAGAACGTCTGACTGCTAAAACCAACCCGCTATCTCTCCTTCTTCTAGGAGCTTATACCACATATAACATTCTTCCCACATATATACTGGAAAACATTTCTCCCTTTTTCCAATGTGGTACACGGTTAGTTGAATACTCTTCAACTTCCACTTCCAACAAAAGTTCTTTCAAACACCCGACTTCAAGCGTTAATTTCTCATTCACTCGTACTCCGAATTGAATGATTCTAAATCTGAATTCATCTACGACTTACGTAGTTTTCGAATTATCAAAACATTGTATATATTCTATACAAGAATATAATCAAATTAAGCTTGCAAAGTCGTCGAATAAAATGATTATAAAATCATTTTTATTCACTTTAATTCAATTCCACTATTTTCTCCAACAATCCCCCACATGAATGGAAATTAATGCAAATGCGGACCACGAAGAGATTCGACGGAAAAATATTGCATCGGGAGAGGTAGCTTCGGCTTTGAACACCGCCCTAGTGAAGTACTATCGGATCTACTCGGCTAATCGGTGAACTTAAGTCTTGAACTGTTCGGCCTTTATTGTAGAACCGGACAATAGCACTCACACAATATTTCCCTTAGCACCGTACTTGGTTCTCATGATCGTTGGATTCATTTTGGCCCTGAATCACACCTGGTTTCAGAAAGTGCTTTAGAGAATTCTAGCCTCTGAATTCTCATAGAAGCGGCCCCACTTCGCACTTACATAGGTGACTTCCTATCAAGAGTATTCTGCCATACCCCACTCGAATTTAATCAAGTTATAGGAATCATTAAAAGTTTTCACTTAACCTTCACACTCCTGGCAGACAACACTTTTATTCACAGAATGGGAAAGTGTTCATCGACAGCTTCATAACTTAGTTGTCCCCTTGAACCAAGATCTTGGGATCTCCAGTCAACATGGTAGGGTTACCATTACAAAACTTAACTTTCAATAGGCTTAAGTCCCATTCCAAGGGTCAAAATTGACATCTGATCTCTAGGTAAACCTTTAGTAAGCGGATCCGCAAGATTCTCCTTCGATTTTACATAATCGATGGAAATCACACCACTAGAGATCAAGTGTTTAACGGTATTATGTCGTCGACGTATATGTCTAGACTTACCATTATACATACTATTTTGTGCTCGGTGTATAGCCGATTGACTATCCTTGTGTATGCTAATAGGAGCAATCGGTTTTGTCCAACAAGGAATGTCCTCTAGGAAATTTCGAAGCCACTCGCTTCTTCCCCGGCTTTGTCCAAAGTGCTATAAACTCGGCTTCCATTGTGGAACGAGATATGCATGTCTCGCTTTGTGGACTTCCGGGATACCGCGGCACCACCAATCATAAAGATATATCCGGTTGTGGATTTTGACTCTTTAGAATCGAAATCCGGTTGCATCACGATATCCTTCTAATACTGCCGGATATCTTGTGTAACGTAATCCCGGAGTTCATTGTATATTTCAAGTACACGAGTACTCTCATCGCCGCTTTCCAATGATCCTCACCGGGATTACTTGTAAACCTGCTTAGTTTGTTCACGACACGCAACATCGGGTCTAGTACGGTTGGTTATGTACATTAGACACCCTATAGTCTGTGAATATTTCAATCGAGACACGGAGCTCACCCTTATTTTTGACCAAGTGAAGACTTAAGTCAATGGGTGTTTTCATAGGACTTTCATCAAAAACATTGAATCTCCTCGAACGGATTCAATGTAGTGAGACTTGTGATAATACTAGTCCCTCGGATATTCGGAGATTTTAATCCCCAAAATTACATCTCGCTTGTCCCATATCCTTCATATCAAAATTGCGTGTCGACAACTTTTTGGTATTCATGATGATATCATGAGTACTTCCCATAATCGCATATCATCAACATATAAACACACTAACACATAAGCATTAGGTGTTTGTTTGATGTAGACGCATTTGTCACACTCGTTAATTTTAAACCCATTAGATAGCATAGTTTGATCAAACTTTAGATGCCATTGTTTGGGTGCACATTTCGATCCATACAAAGACTTAACGAGTCTACACACCTTGTGCTCTTGCCCTGGAACCACAAACCCCTCGGGTTGTTCCATGTATATCTCTTCTTCTAATTCACCATTTAGAAATGCGGTTTTAACATCCATTTGATGGATCTCCAAGTTATAGGCTTCGGCAAGAGCAATAAGAACCCTTATAGAAGTGATTCTCGTTACGGTGAATAAGTATCAAAGAAGTCAAGACCTTCCTTTTGTCGATAACCCTTGGCTACCAACCTGGCCTTATACTTATCAATAGATCCATCGGCCTTAAGCTTCTTTTTAAAAATCCACTTACACCCGAGTGCTTTACTTCCCGGTGGAATGTCAACCAATTCCCAAGTGTGATTTTGCATAATAGAATCTATTTCACTATTAATAGCTTCTTTCCGAGAAGGTGCTTCGGATTAGACATAGCCTCGGCATATGTCCTTGGAGTATTTTCTACCATGTAGGTTAGAAAATCGGCCCAAAAGACGTTGAAGTCCTAGCCCTCTTACTCCTTCGAGGTTCCACTTCCTCGTCGTTTTCGGAGTACTATCCCCCACATTTTCGTGTACTCTCTTATTTGAGTCTTCATTGTGTCTTTCTTTATGTGGAAAAACATCCTCAAAAAACACCGCATTTCTTGACTCCATGACTTTGTGTTTACATGCACATCGGGATTGTCGATTTGTGCACAAGAAATCTATATGCACTACTTGTTATGAGCATACCCAATAAATATGCAATCTATCGTTTTTGGCCCAATCTTAATCTGTTTAGGCTTAGGCACTTCCACCTTTGCTAAACACCCCCACACTTTCAAGTATTTATAACTTGGTTTGTGGCCTTTCCACATCTCATATGGAGTTTTATCCATCTTTTTAGACGGAATCCTGTTGAGAATTTTATTGGCGGAGAGAAGGGCCTCCCCCACAAGTTACGAGGTAACCCGAACTAATCAACATAGCATTCATCATCTCTTTCGGAGTACGGTTTTTGCGTTCGGCAATTCCGTTAGATTGAGGTGCATATGGAGCGATAGTTTGATGAATAATGCCCGAATCTAGACATATTCTTTCAAATGGCGATTCATACTCTCCACCTCTATCACTACGAACCTTCTTGATTCGTACGCTAAGTTGATTCTCAACTTCATTCTTATAATTTTTGAATGCCTCGATAGCCTCATCTTTGCTACTTAGCAAATATACATAACGATGTACCTTGTACAATCATCGATAAAAGTTACAAAATACTTTTTACCGCCTCTCGATTGCACAAACTTTAAGTCACACAAATCGGTGTGAATTAATTCTAACGGTTCTGTTTTCTTTCCACGGATGGAAACGGCGCTTTAGTCATTTTAGCTTCAACACGGACTTGGCATTTTTCGGTTTGATTAACTTTTAGTTTAGGTAAAAAATCCAAATTCATCATTCTTTGAATTGATTTATTATTAACGTGTCCTAAACGATTATGCCATAAAGTACAAGACTCAATCAAGTACGCAGAAGTAGATGCATTTTTATTAGCCTCACTGGGCACAACATTCTTTGGCATAATAGCCATTACATTGAGTTTAAATAAACCCTCGGTAAAATAACCTTTACCCACATACATATCATTTTTGGTCAAAATGACCTTGTCATTACCAAATGAAAGTTTAAAACCATTCTTATTCAGCATACCACCAGATATCAGATTTCTGCGTATGTCGGGAACATGGAGAACATTTGTGAGGGTCGACTTCTTTCTGAAGTCATCTTCGAATCACATTTCCGGTTCACTGAATGGTTGGTACCGAGCGAGTTGCCCATCCACGGCTTCTCACCATTTCCGGCCTTGTAGGTTGAGAAGACATCACGATCGGCGCGGACATGTTTAGTGGCCCCGGTGTCCACAAACCATTGTCTCGGATTACCCACGTTGTTGCACTCTCTGTCACCATTGCGCGAGAGATTGTCATCATCCTCGGTTTCGACCATATGAGCCTTATGGTTGTAAGGCTTCTTTTATCGGCGAGTCCGCGACACGGTGCCCTTGTTTGCCACGGTTGTGACACTTGCCATTAAACTTGAATGGCGCCGGCTTATCCCCCGTCGGCTTCCTTGAAGATTCCCTGTCTTCTTAACCGATTTCTCGGGCTTCTTCCTTTTCGATTTCGACCTCGGCGACGTTAGCCTTCGCTTGTCCAACCGACTCGAACGTCTCTTTTCGGATGCTCTATTGTCCTCTTCAATACGGAGGCGAACAATCAGATCATCCATCGTTACCTGCTTCCTCTTATGCATCAGATAGCTCTTGTACTCCTTCCAAGAGTCGGGAAGCTTCTCAATGACACAGGCCACTTGAAAATTCTCGTTGATTTTCAGATCTTCTGGTTATCATCTCGGATATCGAATTTGCAACTCCTCCACTGTTTCACAATAGGTTTAGTATCGTTCATTTCAAACTTTAAAAACCTACTGACAAGAAACTTCTTGGCACCAGCATCCTCTGTTGTGTACTTTTTCTCTAAAGCTTTCCACAACGATTGAGCTGAGTCATACGTACAGTATACACCATACAACATATTATCCAAACCATTAAGAATGTAATTTTTACATAAAAAATCACTATTCTTCCGGTTTTCGACTACAAGAAAAGGCGTCTTTTCGGCGATCTCGGTGGCACCACCGGTGGATCTTCGATTAGCATTCTCGCTAATCCAAGTGTTGTTAAGTAAAACAACATCTTCGTTGCCAACGTTTGAAGTTCGATCCGTTGAACTTCTCTCGGCCTCTCGTGGTTAGCACCGATCCACGGTAGTTGTCCGTGTCATACTTCCCGAAGTGTGGGAAGACTTGTCCTCCGTTTGGCGCACCGGCCGGAGTAGGAGTGATTTGATCATCAGATGCCATTTCTGTTCAAGACAGAAAATAAACTTTTATCAGAAAAGGATAACTGATAATACAACACGTAGATTTTCACCCAAAGAAAACAATGTGAAGATTGTTTTGACTCGTCAGAACAAGCTCGAGTTTGTTTCAACTCGATTCTCCAACAATGTTTGTATTTCAATCTTGTTTTAACGTGGTAGTTTTTACCAGAAAACACCAAAAGGAGGTGGACCGATTTTGCCAGAAATCGATACCAAAAAGGAAGTGGACCGATTTTACCAGAAATCGATACCAAAAAGGAAGTGGACCGATTTTACCAGAAATCGATACCAAAAAGGAAGTTTTAACTAATTATAAAACGAGCTGAAGTTTCAGAAGTAGACTGAACCGTTCAGAATAAGAGCTGACATGTTCAGTAAACGAGCTGAAAATTCAGAAATAAGCCGAATTAATCAGTAAACGAGCCGAACGATCGAACCGAGCCGATCAGAATCGAATTCTGATTAAAACAAGTTTATTTAATTCGTCTAAACTCAGAAAAATTGAGTAGAAATTCGTATAAAAAATTTCGATTACGCACGGGTTAAAATCAGAACATCGGTTCTGAAATTTGTCTTAAGCTGTAGGATCCCGAACTCAATTAAAATAATTAACACGAATTAAACAACAATTTTATTGAAAATAAAACGAATTACAATTGAAAAATGAAATATACAAAAAAAAAAAGTGGATACAATAACTCCGAGACGAGTAGGACACTCTGTCCTTAAGACAAATTTGGTCCGGTGTGTACCCCGGTTAAAACCAATTGTCTCCCAGGATAACTCGGATTACTGATTCGTATAGAGGTACTTCTTACACGAACCTTCAACGAACTCTTCTAGTGCTCAGAATCTCTTCTTCAAACTCGTATGCAACTACGTCAGAACTATATGAATGTATGAAGCTTTCTGGTGTTGTATTTCGAATGTGTATATGGACCAAGCCCAATTAACTTTTTTGTATAAAAAGTTTAACACAGGCCTGGGCCTAGGGCCCTCAGGCCCAGAAGGCCCATTCCCCCAAGCCCAAGACCAAGACCAAGGTCAAGGTCAACGGTCACGGGCACGGGCACGGGCACGGGCGGGCGGCGGCGGCGCGCGCGCGTGTGGCCATTTTAGCAGAACATCTGACTGCTAAAACCAACCCGCTATCTCTCCTTCTTCTAGGAGCTTATACCACATATAACATTCTTCCCACATATATACTGGAAAACATTTCTCCCTTTTTCCAATGTGGTACACGGTTTAGTTGAATACTCTTCAACTTCCACTTCCAACAAAAGTTCTTTCAAACACCCGACTTCAAGCGTTAATTTCTCATTCACTCGTACTCCGAATTGAATGATTCTAAATCCTGAATTCATCTACGACTTACGTAGTTTTCAGAATTATCAAAACATTGTATATATTCTATACAAGAATATAATCAAATTAAGCTTGCAAAGTCGTCTGAATAAAATGATTATAAAATCATTTTTATTCACTTTAATTCAATTCCACTATTTTCTCCAACAATTGCTGCTTGATATCCGATCAGAAGATGGGTGGAATCGACGGAAATGTCTCCTCGATTGGTGGTGATGATTCCCGCCGGCCGGAATTGTCCATAGGAAGGGAGGGAGCTGCAATTGGCGGTGGTTTCTAATTCTGTGAATGGAAGGGAGCAGCCCGTCGAATCTGTTTCTAATTTTGGGATTTTTTTTTTGACCTAGATGGCGGCGGCGATAATTGATGGCCGGCTGAGTGGCTGCCATAGATGGCCGGCTGCTGCTTCATCTGCAAAAAATCCGGCTGCTGCTTCATCTCCTACGGGCTGTGCCGCCGGCTGCTGCCATGGTTGCCGATGAAGCAGTCTTTTTTCTTTTTCTTTTTTTTTTTGAAAAATTTTAGGGTTGTTACTTTTAATTTTTTAACGTTATTACATTTTTGTGACGGTTACTACTTGTTTATGGGATATTACGACTTGTTTATGAGATGTTACAACTTGTTTTTTTGAATGTTACGACTTGTTTACGGGATGCTACGACTTGTTTCTGGGATGTTACTACTTGTTTATTGACCGTTTCTATTTTTTATGGGCTGTTACTATTTGTTTCTTGACTGTTACGACATTTTATGGGCTGTTACTACTTGTTTTTAGACCGTTACTACTTTTTCATTGGATGTTACGACATTTCATGGGCTGTTACTACATGTTTCTTGATTGTTACTATTTGTAGAGGGGTAAAAAGTAACAAGGGGTATTTTTGTCCAAATATTTTGTTTTTGTCCTTTATAACATCCGAAAAAAAAGAATGTCCTTGCAGACCCATTTATGTTTTTTTTTTCCTTGTAGCCCCCTTATATATATATATATATATATATATATATATATATATATATATATATATATATATATATATATATATATTCATCTTTCTTGTATATGATATTAAAGGTTGATATGATGAATCGGATAAATCACAATTCTTCACTTAGTATAAACTTTAAAGAATTGTTAAACCATAACTCTTTTAGGCGGGAGTACTAGAAGAATAGGATTAATAGACATGGGAGATTAAAGGGGCATTGGGGCCGTCTTCATATTAGTACTTATGGAATTGAGCCGTGCAAGGCACGGTGGGCCCCAGCATAACTCGTTACCAACGATAATATTAAAGAGAAGACACCGAACGGAAAAATTCGGCCCAAATCTAGAAGGCAGACTAAACGTAATGGAAATGGTGCCGCTTTAATGGAGTGGTGTTATAATGAAGTGAATCCCTCACGCACACACAAAAAAAAAAAAACAAAAAAACAAAAAAACAAAAAGACAACGTGAGACACATCACGGCAGTTCTAATGAAAATAACATACTTTTCAGAGGTAGAAGGCAGTTCCATAGCCTGCAAAACCTAGATATAAGCTAAGTTTTAAAGTCATAGATACACACACAGAAAGGATCAACAGATCACATACATAAAGTTAACTATGAACATAACAACCAAACATAGGAGAGAGGAGTGCATCACCTCAAATTCCCAGCAGATGTGTATTTCTCAAGCATTATACATTAATAGAAACATGTAATCCTGACGTTATGCTGTTCGAAATAATAAAAATATTCAACGTCGTGCCAAGAGTGATTTATAGGGCGCCGAGAGTAATCGTTGCGCCGTGAGTAATTTCGTTGTGCCGATGGAAGCCACATAAATACATCATACATCCTTACATGACCAATAAGTTCAATATAGCTAGACAGAGCAAATATAAAAAATGATTCTTCAAGTAAACTCAGAATAAATAGAGGTGGGTTCTACGGGTTGTATTGTCACTACCATTTTACTATTGACACCTTTTTTTAAATATTTTTCATTTACTTTAACGTACCACCAAATCGTTGTTTGAAACCGCGTTACGTGCGAAAAAATATCCGACCTTTTTTTTTCGCTGACAACGTGAGCGGGTCTAAGGTTGTGCACCAATGACAAATTTGTAACTGTAAAATCAATGTCACCGACGTTTGGAATGCAAACCAACGTCAGTTTCAGCGCGCGCGTAACGCAAACGGGTGTCGGTTCCACTGACGTTATGCTATTCGAAATAATAAAAATATTTAATGTCGTGCCAATATTGATTTATAGGGTACCGAGAGTAAACGTGGCACCGTGAGTATTTTCGTGTTGCCGATAGAAACCACCTAAATACATCATTCTTGCGCGACCAATAAGTTCAATATAGCTACCCAGAGCAAAATGATTATTCAAGTAAACTCAAAATAAATAGAGGCGGGTACTATTGGCACTACCATTTTACTATTGGCACTATTTTTTATTAAATTTCATTTGTTGTTGTGTTTTATAGCTAGACTTGGCCCATCCTCCATCATACAATACACATCACAACTTGAAATCCGGTTGTATGTCCTTCTTTTTTCCCTTCTCTGCACGAACTAATGTCACATGTTTGATTATAAAAAAAAAACAAGCCGCAAATGTTTGATTAAAAAAAATGCCAATAATGAGTTATAGGGTGCCGAGAGTAATCGTGGCGCCGTGACTATTTTCGTGGCGCGGATATTTGTTCGGCTACTTTTTATGTTGTTGTATTTTATAACTAAACTTGGCTCGTCTTCAATCGTACACTACATAACACAACGTCAAATCCGTCGGTCTTTCTTTTTTCTTTTCAACACAAACTACTATGACACACGTTTGATTTTAAAAGGAAAAAACCAAGCCACAAAGATTTGATTAAAAAAAATGGTAAAGGTTGTGGAAGACTATTTTTGATCTAAAATGAGGAAAAAGGACAAGAAAAAAAGATAGTGGTTGAGAAGGACAAAAACGCGCATGTTACTACATGTTGCTACAACCACATGTAGTAACACATGTAGTAACAGACGCGTTTTTGTCCTTCTCAACCATTTATTTTTTTTCATGTCTTTTTTTTTCCATTTTGTATCTTATTTTATCTTTTTCGCCTCTGGCCCCTAAAAAAAATGAGAGTAATCGTAGCACCGTGACTATTTTCGTGGAGCGGATATTTGTTCGGCCTTTTTTTATTGTTTTATTTTATAGCTAAACTTGGTCAATCTTCCATCGTACATTACACAACAAAACTTCAAATCCGTCGGCCACCCCCGTTTTTTTTCTTCTTTTTTGCACAAACTGCCAACGGGAAACGTTTGATTGAAAAGGGAAAAAAAACATAGGTTTGAAAAGAAAAAAAAACCGTCATGTATTTTATAACTAAACTCGACCCATCTTCCATCATACACTACACAGTAGAACTTCAAATCCATCGGTCATTCCTTTTTTTTTCTCCTTTTCTGCACAAACTACTAACGGTACACATTTGATATAAAAAAAATAATAAAAAAAACCACAAAGGTAAATAAAAAAAAAATAAAAAAAAAAAAAGTGTCACGTGTCAAGTTAAAAGGGTGGCCACGTGTCAAATTACTAATGACACACGTTTGATTTTAAAAGGAAAAAAACAAGCCACAAAGATTTGATTAAAAAAATGAGAGTAATCGTAGCGCCGTGACTAATTTCGGGGCGCGGATATTTGTTCGGCCCATTTTTATTGTTTTATTTATTTTATAAATAAACTTGATCAATCTTCCATCGTACATTACACAATACAAATTCAAATCCGTCGGCCACCCCCGCTTTTTTTCTTCTTTTCTGCACAAACTGCCAATGGGACATATTTGATTTAAAAGAAAAAAAAACATAGGTTTGAAAAGAAGAAAAAAAAAACATAGGTTTGAAAAGAAGAAAGAAAAACGCCATGTATTTTATAGGTAAACTTGACCCATCTTCCATCGTACACTACACAACAGAACTTCAAATCCGTTGGTCTTTCCTTTTTCTTTTTTTCTCTTTTCTGCATAAACTACTAACGGTACACGTTTGATAAAAAAAAGATTTCAAAAAACCACAAAGGGGAAGAAAAAAAAAATGCAACGTGTCAAGCTAAGAGGGTGGCCACGTGGCCTCTTGAGGGCTCACCCTCTTAGCTTCTTATAGATATAACTAGGGCGATGAAACCGTGCAAGGCACGGCTGCCCATTGAAGCATTATATTTAAAGATTTAGAAGTCGTGGAATATGCAATTCGTAAACTTATGTTTATGCTATAGTGTATCGATATAATGAACTATAATAATAATAATGATATCGTATGTCATATGACCTATGACAGAAACATAAATGAGCATATCAATAACATAACCAACCATTACTATTACAAGGACCTTGGAGTGCGTTACAAAACCCATTATAAAATACATACCAAAACATGCATTTTCCAGAAGCATGAGATGACCGGTTGTTATCTTTGAATGGTACTGGGCGAAAAGCAAAAGTCAGGAACATAATTAACCCGTGTAAGAGATTTAGGTTTCATATTATAAAGTCATTAGCTTTGTTGCACCTAAAAGCTAATATATGGTTCTAATATGTAAACTAACCTTTGTCTGATATTAAAGCTAATGGTTCTTTCTTACCTTTCACATTTTTTTTTCTTCTCATAACTCCTATTTTTACCTGCAGTTATGTCAGAACAAAATAATCCTTACTCATGATGGCTCTGATGCTGCAAAGAGAAATGTCTCAGTGTTAGCAAAGAGGAAAAGGTAAACTAAGCTGTTTTACAAAATTGCCCTTTCTACAAAATGGAGGAAAATTTTGAGAATGCTTGCTTAGCAACTAGAGCAAGCCAGTGCAACATTTTCTCCATTTCAGCTTTTTATTTCAGTGATACTTAGATGCAATAAGAAACATAAAATAAGATAAAGTAACGACAATTGCTATCTATGAAAGTGGTTGCAGTAATTCAAGGAAAAAGTTTCAATAACTTTTAACGCTTGGACTCATAATTGTAGCTCCATTTCATTCTCATATTGATAGTAGAATAATTGAAATCTCAAGTAAACTATCCGGGTTTGTAAGAGTTGTAATACAATAATCTGATTTTTAGAATGGCATAAGATGTCTTCAATCATGTTTCAATAGAAGAATGGATGTAAAAACAAGAGAGTAATGGACTATTTTCCAAGCCTAAGCTTAAAACATGAGCATTTCTTGGTAATCAGGATGCTAACCCCACAACCAAGAGGGGAGAGGAATAAGAAGAAGTGTAAGAAACTAAATAATAGCCAACTCTTTCATAGACTTGCCTCCATTTTGTGTATACCTAGCTGACCAAACAAATGAGCCAATTTAAAAATAACGTACAATTTGAACGACACGCCCAAGAAGCGTACGTTGCTCGCTGCGCACCATTTCCCTAAGAGGCTGTGCACATCATAATTTCATGAGGGAAAAAATCAACGAAGAACAACACATTAAACAACCTGCAAAAGTAGTGTTAATCTACAAAAGTGGGGAAGTCCTTTAATTCTCAATACAGAAGCAAGAGGCTCAGATAATTCGAAAATAGAAAAAGGAAAGTAGTTATCATGAATGATAGCGATTTCATTGATTAAAAATATCATCGATTAAGTCAATTCAATATGTTCTCCAAATAAAATTCAACTGAAGAATGGACGCACCCAATATAGGTGTGACCTATGAATCCGGGACAAAGAATTCCATAATGTTTAAGGAAGAACAAAAGACAAAACATAAATGATAATTTAATTACTACTTTTCAAATAGCACATGCAGTTAAATCTGGGCAAAATAAAAAAACAAAAAAAAACAAACATACCTGGACATGCAATGAAAGGTAGTGCTGAATTTGGAGGAGAGCTGAGAACCAATACAGCCTAATTGAAATGTAAAACGTAAAACTAAGGTATACATTTTCATATGCATCACAACTATAAAAATTAAAAATAAAAAAAAGTACTTTTCATATTGAAAAAGGAACACACACAAAATGAAAAAGAAAGCTTCTTTTAGAAAAAGAAAAGAAAAAAAAACGAGTCTCATTGATACATCAATCAATCTAGATACACCAATGAATACAAGCTGTGAAGTATAAATCAACAATGATTTCCAAAAGCAAACAGCTAACATAAAAATTCGATATTAAATTAGTTCCAGATGATTCAAAGCATGATTATGGATACAAAGCTATGGATACAAAGCAAATGTTTGAATCAGACAATCAAAGTTTCAGAGCTACTTGTCGACTCACAGCTCAGATCTGTGTTTTTACATATGTGATATGTGATAAAGAGAGCGCATCACCATGGCTGCTGTTCGAAGTGGAAAATAAAACTCCGGCAAAGAATAAGGGGGATAACTACACATGAAAAAATGTGATAAATTTACTAACATTTACATCATTCGCTGTGGACGATGGCACTGGAACTGGTCCTGGAAGAAGGAAAAAAATTAGAATCAGGTAGCAAATAGCACACAAAAAATATTGATCAACCTCAAAGAGCAATACATAGAAACAACAATTGCATAATTCCCTTATATATGCAAACTCGACAACCACAAACAAAACACCTGATTTCGTGTAGATCCAGAAACTGAAACAAATTGAACAGGTAGAAAAAAGAAAACCTCAGGTAGAGATGAGTCACCATCAATTCTAACAAATATTAAAGGACATTTCTCGTTTCCTCTCCTGAGGGGTATTTAAACTCATAAATTAACATATAACCCAAACTTGAACAACAATACATAAAGCTAGAATGATCAAGAATGAACACTACATAAAGACCCAAGGACTATCTTTAAACACAACATAATCTGCATTTTATCCAGAATGATATTACGAAGGGACACTACATTTGTACTGCATAACCCAAAATGACTTTAATCTTAATTGCTATTTTAAAGAAGCCAATAAAGTGAAAATCAGAAAGCAACAACATTCATAACTGCCTCCAGAATCCGTACATGAACCAAACTATAAAAAGGATTCAGTGTTTGGTGCAGGTGTAAGAAGAACAATAAAATACTAAGGACAAAGTAACCCAATCATCACCAACTTCAGATTATTTATAAGCTATACACAGAAGCATGCATTAATAAAGAAAAAAACTGCAGTGAATTTCGTTGGGTAGAAGAGAGGAAATGAGGAATACCTGAACATGCAGTGAATTTATCAGAAGCTTTGAGCATCTGAGGGGTATCTAAACTCATTAAGAGCTGAGAAACCAGTGTATAATGACTATTAGACTAAAGTATTGTTACACAATGGACAATAGAACGAAAATCGGTAATGATACCACCCACTTATGTAGATGGTAGGCAGAGAAAGATGACATTTTTCAGCTGTAAAACGGTAGAAAGACAGCAGTCAGCCTCCTCTATCCGGTAAACCAAAGAAACCAACGGTTATTTGCCCTCTTCGTTTGATTACTGACAACGGCATGGTTAAATTCTTCCAATTTTCGTACAAACCCTTTGATTGACAGCCGTATTCCATCAATTGAAAACCAATTTGGGCGGCGGTAATGAGAAACCCCCCAAAAAAAATGACGTGAATCGACTGACGCAGGACGAATTTGACCTTGATTACACTGGGTATAGCAGCAGACCACCGGATAATAAAGAACCCCCTTGGTTTCCACCAGGTATACCATCGGACCGTAGGATATTGGAGAACGCCTCTGTCACCTTTCCGTTCTCCCAAGGCAAGAGCTGTAAAAAATTTGTTTTTTTTTTTTGTTTTTTTTTTTTTTTTTTTTTGTTTTAAATTGAAAATACACCCAGATGGTACATGTGTTTTAAATGCGCAGATGACAACCCCAAAATTTACCAAAATGAGTGACGTGGCTACACCTCAGGCAGTTTCCCTTCCTTTTTATATATAGGTAGAGAAGAGAAGATTTGTATTTAATTTGTCTTGTCTTATTATTAAGTGTATATTGTTGTGGTAGAAAATACGTTCTCCCTCTTTCTATCAACAAACTCGGGTTCAAACTGTTCGAACACTTTATTTTGTATCTTGAATTTAGTCAATTTACTATTTCATCCACAATTATTTAATATACATACATATAAATATATTTATTTCGTGATATTTATTTCGTGAAAAGCAAGACACACATATTATAATTTCCTGAATTCGTTAGTCATAATAGCCAGAAACTTTTTAAATAGGCGGTGCATTATTGGTATGGTATAATAATTAAATGCAACACATGGTTTATTAAATGCTGCCCACGAGTGGTTTGTCCTACTCCTACCATCTCCGATTTGAAAAATGAGATGTACTGGAAACCTGGTAGGCCACTTGGCCAACAAACTCTAATAATTCATCATTTATTTAATCCCAATTGAAATGTGTACATGCACACAATTAGGGGTTTTTTTTTTTTTTTTTTATATTTAAATTTTGAATCGTATCGACTGGTTAAGAGAGATCATCATCAACAATAAGTATATGTAAACTCCAGCTGTATGTGTAACATCTCGACTTTTCGTAAAAGGGTAAAATAGTCATTGGGTGTATTTACTACGACCTAATTATTATTTGTCATATTTACTTAATTAAAAAGGAATTAATTAAAGGATTCAACAATTAATTATAAATGATTTGATTATTGGCTATAAAAAGGAATTAATCCCCAAATTAACTCATTAGTGTGGGACGCATATTCTGAAAAAAAAAATAGAGAGGAACGGCGGCATCAAGGAGCAACGCAGAAGGAAAAGCGAAATAAAAGGGAGAACGTAAACTTCAACCGTGTGATCAATCCGTTCATCTGTTCAAGATGCGCGGGAGAGAAAAAAGTGATCGGCGCGACAAGATGCATCTTTGGAAAATAACATCTCTCAATTTCGTAAGTTTTCAATTTAGCGCAGTTTTTTGTAGTTGAGTTTGATCTTCAAAAATTCGTATCTTTCAATCAATAGGCTACTCGTTTTTCGGCCATGAGTAGTCGAAACGATCGTCTCGGAGCGTAGATTATTCTAAAAATAGTTTGGCAGCAAGTAATCCAGGTAATCTGCGGTTTATTGCACTTTTTCAGTTCGGTTTTTGAAAGGAAATAGGATTTTAGGATTTGTTGATCAAATAGGTTTTGGGTTTGAGGATCAACATTTGTTGCAGTTGCTTGGTGTTTTGCTTGCGGTTTTACTGGCAATTAAGGTAAGAGGCTCTTCCTAATGAATAATTTTAGTTGTATTATGTTAGGTTGAGTTTTGGAATAGATTGGTGATTAGAAATCACGTTTATGTTAGTTGTTGTCTATGTTAAGCTATGGAATACTTTGATTCGTGTTTCCCTGTTGTTTTTCTGAGTTTTTGATGGTAAACATGGTTGGTTCGGATTAGAAATCGTGTTTTGAAGATTTTAGCGTTATGGGAAAAACCCAGGCAAACGGACGTTTGCACTAGGCAAACGGGCGTTTGCGATCATGGCAGCTCAAATGGGCGTTTGAGGTTAGAATTTTTGATACAGGATGTGGCCCTTTTCACAGACGGGCGTTTGGGGTTTGTGGACGGGCGTTCAAGGCAAACGCGCGTTCATAGGGTGTTAAACGGGCGTTTGACCTGTTTATTCCGTTTTTCACTGTTTTGTTTCATGTCAGCTTGGTTTCAAGCTTTATAATCATGTCTTTACTGCTTAACCTTATGTGACAAAGCCTTGAATTAGCTTTTGATGCGTTTAGTTCCGGCACCATATGGATTCCCTAAAACGATGAAGTGTGGGACCGTCGAAAGCTTTGGATTTGCCTTGTGCTTCGATAAGCTAGTGTTTATCGATGTCTGTGTATGTGCTAGGTTTTGTTAGAGTCTAGAGGTCTTAAGAAGAGGGAGCAGACTGATAGGTGAGCTTTTTGTGTGAATCAACTTAGGTGGCTAGTTAAACTTCTAATCAAACATATGTGTTAGATTAATAATCTTAAACATCATGCAATGCTTGGTAAGGCATAGTACAATATCGCGATGTGTTCTCTGACTAGACAAAGTAGACTGTACCTACGCCGGTCAAGCGATTGGCTAGATAAAGCGTCTGGTGCACTCTGCCGGTCATCACACTATCGGGACTCAGATATTCCCGAGGCTACTAGAGCGTGTCTCTAAGTAGGTTGCACCCAGTTGTTCTAGTACATCCTATTACTAGGCGTAGTGCCCTTGTTATTCATGATGTAACAAACTTGAGCTAAGCTAGTAACGTTTAGTCATGACGTGTCGATGGGCATGGATTGAACCTTAGATTGAGTCGGTCTCATAAAGATAATTTAATAATCATAATAATAACCTTCCATGGTATAACTTAGTTATTCATTAGCTTTTCACTTTTACTAAGTACTTTGTACTTACCTCCTTTGCATTTTCTTTTGTATGCATTGTGGGGTGAGAAGACGAACAGGTTGATCGAGTGTAGATGGCGGCTTTTGAAGACTTGAAGTCTTGGAGAAGCTTTTAGTTTGTTTCTTCGTAAGGTTGTACTAGACTAGTTGTATTTCTTTTCTTAGACTCGTTGTACTTCTATTTTTTTTAAGACCTCGTATTGTATAAGTCTTTGGGTTTTTCGTCGTTGTGTTTTTAACTATCCATCTTTAGTATGGTTGTATCTATTCTTAGTAGCTTTTATATTTTTACCCGAGTCCTTTTAGCTTCCGTTTGCTTTTATTTTGATACGACGACGTAGAGGCTTGCGTATAATATTAGATTTATTTAATGCTATATGCGCCGAACGTTTCTCTTCCGGATAAGGGCTCGGTATCCGGGAGCGGGGCGTTACAGTTGGTATCAGAGAGAAGCGTTCTTTATATCTTAGGTTCTCTTCCTCCAAGATAAGATTCCTTTAGACCTTTTAGAAATTGAGCTTGGTGGTAATCCTCGTATGACTAAGAATCCTCAAACCGTGGTTAGGTTGCATTAGGACCAAGTGAAGAGTCATCTTAGACGGAGGTTAAGTCGAGTTCTCAAGTTTTGTTCCTTCTAGGATCCTTAGTAGAAACTCTATCTTCTTTTGAAGTTTACAAACCGTAACTTGTCACATAGGGTTAAGTGAAACCCCTTTAAGTAATGCTTTGGGATCGGAGTCTTATGCCTACACCTTAAAGTCGAGGTCCTCTTGGATGATTTCCTTTTTCCTTACTTTCCCCTATTGAAATCTCTTCATCATCTCTACACGAATGTCTAAGTTTACGTGTATCTTGGCCTAACTTTGTAGAGAATGATATTTGATTCAACTCTACAAATCCCCCACTTTCTCTTTTCACCATCGCTTGGTTTGAGTTTATCAACATTCTTAGACCTTTGCTTTGCTTGAGATGGTTCTACACGAACTCCATGTGTAATTCTATTCTTTCCAAGTACTCCTTAGTCGTTTCAAATTGTTAGTGTTAAAGGTCTACTTTGGCATCTATTATTCATCATCCTTGTGTTTGGATTTACCCAACATGAGTGAATGCTTTTGTTTCCGTGTTTTCCCTTTAGCATAAGACTGTCTCTCCATACTCCAAAAATTCTGAAAATTTTTAGCAAAGTAGATTACTGTCTTATCAACAATTTCTATTTTTACATCAACTCGATAATCGTTATGGATTGTTCAGAAAATTCATAATTATGCCGGACACTCTGTCCAGAAAATCTGCAGCAGCAATTTCACTTCTTCTTCTGTTTTGAACAGGTTAAACACCTTTAAATGACCTGCATTTTTTATATGTTGCAGACAAGACTTTTATCTACAGTTTTCCTTTTGGAATTAAGTTTAGATTCCTTTTCGTTTGATCTCGATTTGCAATGCAATTCAGTGTTTACTAATCTGGAAAATCTGGCAGCTTGTGCAATCGTCAGAAATAACTGTCTTTGACCAAGTTATTTTCATCCAAAAATTCCAATATTTTTATATCACCTGGAAAACTCTAGTGTCTAAATCTTTTCTCTTTGGATCGTGCTCAAATTCCTCTTCGTTCGTTCTGTACAAATCGATAATGTTAGATCCAGAGTAAATTTCATACACAGCAACCTAAAAGGGATTTTCACCTCTTTGACTTGGGGTTTGGGCTAAGAGGGTAGTAAGTTATGATTTTCATGTTTTAGGAGTTCCCCGAAGTTTGATCTCCTTCTGAGTTGAACCTTTTAGTAGGATGTTTGTAAAGCTAACGTTATAGTTTCTTTTGCAGTTTTAAACAAGAACTAAGATGCTATCCTCCAGCATGCCATTTTTTATGTTCTGACCCTTTTCGAGCCCTTTTGTAATCATATCTTATCTGGTATTTTATTTCTCATGTAATCCCTCACTTGAGATCTTTAAACTCAACAAATCCTCTCGGCTTGTTGTCATGAATTACCTCAGAAACATATCGCCTTAAGCCCTTCTTCTAAACAAGTTCTTACCTTCTCACTTTTCCAACTCAAGAAACAAGTTCCCTCTAACTCTGCATTGTTGCATCCCCATTCTTCTTTTCAAGTACAAATTTGACTGAACCTTTTTATGTCAGAACATTCTTTTTACTTGTGTTATTCTCAGCTTCCCTCCTAAGGGTAGTGTCGATTTTGTGATGCTACTTGTTCTTTCAAACTATACATCTCATATTCTTACCAGTTGAATCTTTAAAACCATTATGGCATTCCTTTTCAAGTTGCTTATCTTTAACCTTCCAGCAATTTATGCTAAGCTAGTTCAAGCAGAAGGTAGTCCTTGCCAAGGTGCCTTCCGAACCTAACTAGCCAATCGACTTTTGAGTTCCTAAACTTTTGATCTCCATTCAGATTATTGTACCTTGTACCCTTCAGTTTTAAGTCTCTTTCGGACCATTTAGAGCCATGAACCGCCATATACACCTTTTGACTTTCCATCTTTTGTTTGGCGTTTCTATTCCAATTTTGTTACACAAGTTGAAAGCCTATTTCATTTTTTTTAAACCCTTTCATTCCCACATGAGGAATAACCTGGAGCATTTATTCCTTGGCAATGTACCATTCCTCTCGAGTAGTGCAACCTTGAACCTTTGATTTGGATCGTCAATGATCGTTTAAACTTCCTTTGAAGGTTTGAACTGATTCTTTGAAATCAAACCTTATTCGACAATTTTTAGTAACGTTTCCTCTTTATTCAAAATCTTGTTTGCCGCTTACTTATCCAAACTTTTGATATTCCCTTACAATTCTTTGAGGGAAAGTTCTATTTCTTTTAAATCTCGAAATAACCTCCCTTTGACCATTGCAAACTCGGACACTTCCTTACAAGTGTTTAATTTCATTCTGAGACCTTTTGATGTGCTCGTTTTCCCTCCATAGCTACTTCATGTTGAGATGCCTACGTTCTTTTGAAATTTTTTTTATTCCTTCTGGTGCTCGACCTTGCACCTTTACTTTGTTTTTCTGTTGTGTGATGTTTCCTCTACGAAACTCATGTGAACTGAAGATTTTGCTAGTTCGCCAACACCCATTTTTTTTGTTAACCAAGTGTTTAACGATCAAGGTCACCTTCCTAGTGTTCTTAAGCTCGGTGTTCTCTTTCCATACATTGAGAATATGTTCAAGTCCATCAGGTGATGTTTCCTGTAACGTCTCCACTTTCTAAAAGTTATATGAAAGCCTATTACCATTCTTTCAAGTTGCCTCTGAAGTCTTTATAGACCACCGTATCTTGCAGAATTCCATTCTCTCCAAAGAATTTCATCTGCAAGGTGTTCTTTTGTTTTCCTTCTGGTGGCTATCTTTTGTATTATGATACAATGCCTCATTCTTCATCCTGGAACCAACTTCAACCTTCCTCAACACGGAATCATTTTGTTCTGCTTGTAACCCAAGCAACCTGCCTTATTTCAAGTGCATTGTACCCTTCCCTGGCTTACCTAGTTGACATACCACCCTGGTACTCAACTTGTCACTGTTCAACTTCTTTTATTATCCAAGCTAACTCTCTTGGCATAAGAATTGGATCAGACCGTAAGAGAGAAAGGATAGCGGATGCATGTTCTCCATCCCTAAAGAGTCTCAGAAGTCCTTCAGCTGGGATCCTTGCAGTTTTTTTCCAGCAAGCTTGTGGTGCCATGATGGAAGTTGAGATCGAAAGAAGTCAAGTGTGCCAGAAGTGTGGTTTCGGCTGGGAGATTCATCCTTCCGGGTATAGGTCAGCAGGAGCAAGCATAGAGTGTGAACGATGATTGCAAGATTCGAGGAAGTTGATGAGTTCATGGAAGAAGCAAGGCAAAGATCCAGATGTTTCTGGTTATAAGTGAGTGGTCAGAACCAACCAGCAATTGGTCACGAGTTAGATGAAGATAGCAACTGTTGGCATCGGAATCAGCTTTGGGTTACGAATACGGAAGATTGGGAAGGACAATGAAGAATGAAAACCTCGAGTTGGCAATTGCAGTTCCTCTCGGAGCGACCAAGAAGTACAAGAATTCGAACAGTACTGTTGGCGATCTTTCATGAAGATAGAGATAGAAGAACATGAGTTTCTGGGATGAAGTGGAGTGACAACAGAATACGAGACCAGATTGGTTACAGCAAGTCAACGAGGAGATTGAAGTGGATCGTCGCAACCTCAAATTGCCTCAAGACAAGCAGAAGAGTTAGGAATATGGAAGGAGACGAAGACTGTAAAAATTAGAAGACGAAACGCTTCGCAAAGTCCAGAGTTCAAATACCTCTCGGTTACATTCGAGTTTCGAGGACGAAACTCCTCTTAAGGGGGAAGGAATGTAACATCCCGACTTTTCGTAAAAGGGTAAAATAGTCATTGGGTGTATTTACTACGACCTAATTATTATTTGTCCCATTTACTTAATTAAAAAGGAATTAATTAAAGGATTTAGCTATTAATTATAAAGGATTTGATTATTGGCTATAAAAAGGAATTAATCCCCAAATTAACTCATTAGTGTACGCATATTCTGAAAAAAAAAATAGAGAGGAACGGCGGCATCAAGGAGCAACGCAGAAGGAAAAGCGAAATAAAAGGGAGAACGTAAACTTCAACCGTGTGATCAATCCGTTCATCTGTTCAAGATGCCGCAGGAGAGAAAAGTGATCAACGCGACAAGATGCATCTTTGGAAAATAACATCTCTCAATTTCGTAAGTTTTCAATTTAGCCCTAGTTTTTTGTAACCGTTGAGTTTGATCTTCAAAAATTCGTATCTTTCAATCCGTAGCTCTTTCAGCCAAGAGTAGTCGAAACGATCGTCTCGGAGCGTAGATTATTCTAAAAATAGTTTGGCACAAGTAATCCGGGTAATCTGCGGTTTATTGCACTTTTTCGGTTCGGTTTTTGAAAGGAAATAGGATTTTAGGATTTGTTGCTTGATCAAATAGGTTTTGGGTTTGAGGATCAACATTTGTTGCGGTTGCTTGGTGTTTTGCTTGCGGTTTTACTTGGCAATTAAGGTAAGAGGCTCTTCCGATGAATAATTTTAGTTGTATTATGTTAGGTTGAGTTTTGGAATAGATTGGTGATTAGAAATCACGTTTATGTTAGTTGTTGTCTATGTTAAGCTATGGAATACTTTGATTCGTGTTTCCCTGTTGTTTTTCTGAGTTTTTGATGGTAAACATGGTTGGTTCGGATTAGAAATCGTGTTTTGAAGATTTTAGCGTTCTGGGAAAAACCCAGGCAAACGGGCGTTTGCGATCATGGCAGCTCAAACGGGCGTTTGAGGTTAGAATTTTTTATACATGATGTGGCCCTTTTTCACAGACGGGCGTTTGGGGTTTGTGGACGGGCGTTCAAGGCAAACGCGCGTTCATAGGGTGTTAAACAGGCGTTTGACCTGTTTATTCCGTTTTTCACTGTTTTGTTTCATGTCAGCTTGTTTTCAAGCTTTATAATCATGTCTTTACTGCTTAACCTTATGTGACAAAGCCTTGAATTAGCTTTTGATGCGTTTAGTTCCGGCACCATATGGATTCCCTAAAACGATGAAGTGTGGGACCGTCGAAAGCTTTGGATTTGCCTTGTGCTTCGATAAGCTAGTGTTTATCGATGTACGTACATGTGCTAGGTTTTGTTAGAGTCTAGAGGTCTTAAGAAGAGGGAGTAGACTGATAGGTGAGCTTTTTGTGTGAATCAACTTAGGTGGCTAGTTAAACTTCTAATCAAACATATGTGTTAGATTAATAATCTTAAACATCATGCAATGCTTGGTAAGGCATAGTACAATATCGCGATGTGTTCTCTGACTAGACAAAGTAGACTGTACCCACGCCGGTCAATCGATTGGCTAGATAAAGCGTCTCGGTGCACTCTGCCGGTCATCACACTATCGGGACTCGGATATTCCCGGGGCTACTTAGAGCGTGTCTCTAAGTAGGTTGCACCCAGATTGTCTAGTACATCCTATTACTAGGCGTAGTGCCCTTGTTATTCATGATGTAACAAACTTGAGCTAAGCTAGTAACGTTTAGTCATGACGTGTCGATGGGCATGGATTGAACCTTAGATTGAGTCGGTCTCATAAAGATAATTTAATAATCATAATAATAACCTTCCATGGTATAACTTAGTTATTCATTAGCTTTTCACTTTTACTAAGTACTTTGTACTTACCTCCTTTCATTTTTCTTTTGTATGCATTGTGGGGTGAGAAGACGAACGGGTTGATCGAGTGTAGATGGCGGCTTTTGAAGACTTGAAGTCTTGGAGAAGCTTTTAGTTTGTTTCTTCGTATGGTTGTCTTACTAGTTGTATTTCTTTTCTTAGACTCGTTGTACTTCTATTTTTTAAGACCTCGCATTGTATAAGTCTTTGGGTTTTTCGTCGTTGTGTTTTTAACTATCCATCTTTAGTATGGTTGTATCTATTCTTAGTAGCTTTTATATTTTTACCCGAGTCTTTTAAATGCTAGAAATTGCAGTCCATTGCTTTGGCTTATGGATATGTGTTAGTGTACGTGGCTAATACCACATTGCATATTTTGCTGATTTTAACTTAAGTGTCTAAGTGGCATTGGGGCCGTACGTCTTCATAAATTTGACGTGTCAATGTTTCTGAAAATTTACAAGAGAAAGCATTTGAGAAATATCAACAACAAAAGAATGTTTGGGAAGAGACGTATACCTTTATACATATACCAACAAAATATATTAATTTTTTACAGGGTTTTTGCTTTAATTCTTTGGGAAATTGTAATGATTTTGCTTGTTTGTTTGGTAAAATACACATTCATACAAAGGCTTGTAGTATCTTTCTCAAAATTTTGTAGCTCATATATAGATAGGTACAACAGCATCTATGATGGCCATTCATAAACACTAAATATATACAATGGGACTTAAAATCAACATGAGAACGCATTTAAGATTGTTGTTCTTGATTTGATCAGGCATCTAAACATGGAGTCCAACTGATTTTCAAGGCCTTCAAGGGAACCCTCCAATATCTGCAGTTTATTTTGCACAATTTGGACTCCTTCCACTTCAGTCTGATTATTTTCACATAAGCCCACATCTACGTTTTCCAATTCGTTTGATCTTTCAGTTTCGATTTTTCCTTTTTGCACAAGTTTTGCAACCAATGTCCATTTCTTCATCTTTTGCTTGTATGTTTTTACAGATAAAAACTTCAGGACTGCCTCGAAAATCGAAATGCTTGTGAAATTCACTTCTTGTAGAACCCTTATAACTGATAAGACATGATCATCAAGATTATCCACCATTAATGGACCAGAAGCTTTGATTTGTTGATCTATTTGCTTCAAACACAAAAGTGATCGTTTAGCTTCTTTCTTCATTTGCCTTCTGCTTGTGAAGTACTTGGTTATGCTTGTGGAATTCAACCCTTTTCTTCTTCTCCTTAGAGATGACTGAAGATCTCTGACATTTTCTTTACATTCTGTAACTATATCCTTTGCCTTGCCACATATATCAAGAATTCTGACTGATATGTCTAGTAATTCATCAACCCATTTCTGGTTTTGTTGACCCAAGATGGATTTGATTGTTGAAGGCAAGTTGAGCAGATCATCTATGCATTTATACAGTTCTTGCAAGCCTGTTAGGCCATAGCAGATTGACCCTGCAGTGGTTTTAGATGATTCTTGTTCCCAAGATTTGATCTTTTCCAATTCAACTTCAGCTGTTTGAGTTGTGGGGTGTGTTCTGTTATGCAAACTTACTGATCTGATGTGGTTAGACTTTGAAGAAACAATAGCCATTTCTTGAATTGCTTTTTTTTTTTTTTTTCTGGGTTGAGGAATGAGGAATGAATTTAGATGAATCAAGTTTTGATGGAGAAGAAGATGAGGAAGTCTCTGTTTTTATATGGTTGGAGGTAAGAAAAAGAATATTGTGATTTAGTATGATTAATTAATTATTATTAAATGAGATGTGCTGGCGTTTTTGGCGGCATTCATTATTGAAATGACACTTGGCTAACAAAGCTGTAATAACTGGTGATTAGTTTAATCAGCAAAGTGATTAAGTACATGTGTAAAAATAGGTTATTTTATTATTGTATGTATACCAAGAGATCTCAGTTATGATCTGCTAAAAATTGTGGTCCATTTTTTGGCTTCATGTGAGGGGTGTACTTGGCTTATGCCACATTGCACATCCTTTTGACTTGTAAACTCCTATATTTTTTTTTTTTTTCTTTTACAATAAAAAAAAATAATTGATAAACAATTACTTATGATTCAACAATGTCTAAAGATGAATTGTGATGATGCTAAATTAAGCACCGCTTGATTTAACAGGGCCAAATAAAATCTAACGGTGAACTAAGAAGAATAAAGACGGCTAAAATAATAGTAGAGATAGGGTTCTTTAGGGTTTTGTGGTGAGTCGAAATGTATATTCGGATTGCTTACGTATCATTTTTTTTGTCGTGTCAAATCGAGCGCTTACGTAGTTTCTGGAGTTGTGTATTTATAGCCATAAATCCGCATTCAGCCCTGGATTATAAGGCGGCGATGTTTATTGACGTTAATAACCCTTGTTGGGCCTAGCCCCTTTCCCAAGTAATCCCATGGATACAGGGCTTTTGAAGTTGGGCCGGACTTCTGGTCTCGACTCGAATATCTCCGACATGGGTGTTCAAGATAGGACACTTGTATAAGCTGCTAGCTGTTGTGGTCTTCATTAACACTTGTCTTGTTCGACCCGAGGTGATCATTATAGGCTTGGATTCTTTAAAACGCCAGCTGGACCGATCAGATAATTCCACGTGGATGGGTGAAATCCCGTATCGTCATAAGCCCCCCAGATCGGAGAGAAGCCTTTCTCGTATGCTGAAATCGGATCTGGAAATTTGAATTATCTTTCGATGTGCGGTCCCCTTTAGGCGGGAAAACAGTTGTCACCCTAATCGATATAAGCTGTCGTGGGATGACGTCAGGCTCTATAATCATTAATGAGCGCAGGGAACGAAGCATTCTTATTGGTCCACACGGGGGTTTTATCCTTGATTACCGCGCCTCCAACTCTATAACTGCCCCAAATCTTGTCTTTTCAAATCATTTGGAAGATTCGTGCAGCATAAAAAGTGGCCTTGGCACCGGAGTCTCTCATTTGACATTCAAATTCCCTGCTTTATCCGAAAAACTCAAGTAAGCCATACTTTGATTTAGTTTCTTTCTTCGTTTTTTTATTTCCTTTACCTCTTCTCAATCCAATGTCTAGTAGTGAGAGTGACTCTCAAAATAGGAAGGGATTTGTTGGGGAGAAGAAGAATCAGCGGAGAGGACCATTTCTGAGCGAATTCAGGTTTCCGGTGAGAGGGTAGCCGGAGAAGAAGAGGGAGGAGGAGAGGAGGAATCGTCTTCCCGCCCTGGTGTCAAGAAACGGAAAACCGGGATGAAAGGCCAGGGGCCTTATGGTTGTATGTCAATCTTAACCCCAGAAAAGGCACAGGCCGCTTGCATAAAGTACGGCATCCCTTACTCCCTAGAAAACATCAAAGTCTCTCATGGGAGACATCAATATGCCTGTGATCCTCCTAATGGGTTTTGTGCTATATATGAGGCCCAATTGAAGGAAGGGTTAAGATTTCCCTTTGATCCGGCCCTCATAGACGTCCTTCGCCATTATCAGATCAGCATCGCGCAACTTGCTCCGAACAGAATTATGAGTGTTATGGGTTTCGCAATAGCGTGTCGAATTGCGGGGGTCGAATTCTCGGTTCGTCTGTTCAGATAGTATTATTCGATCCAATCCCACAAGATGCGGGATGGTACACTTTTCAACGGCGTCCCCTTGTCTCGGAATTTGTCCGAAGGGTAACCACATCTCAGGGTGAGTGGAAGCCCCACTTTTTCTTTATCCGACATGGGGTAGAAGACGTCGATATTCACACTTGGTTTAAAAGGCCTAAAAATGGCATGATAAGTTGGACTCTGCTGCTCCCTCTAAATGCAGGATCCTCGAGAGGGTTAACCCCGATGTCGCGACTCGAAATTTACATTCCTTATATCCTTTTGCCGATATCGAGACGCCAGGTCCGGATGATTATGTAGAACTTGACGAGGACATTCGGATATTGTGTAGGGTTTTTATCCGCTCTATCGAGCTGATATACTTCGCACCTTTCCCTTTTTCTTTTTTTTTTTAACTTTCAGTATTGCGTATCAATGTCTATATTCTTTTCTTCGCAGTGGATTTTTTCTCAAAGCTAAAGGAGGTAGGTAAAGTGCCTAACCCCAAAAAATTCGATCCCAAGAAGATTCAGCAACTGGCGGGCATCGGGTCGAAGAAACCCGTGTCTGATACAATAATTTCTGGGGGTCAGAAGACTCCCGCTCGATCTTTCGCCCCTGCTTCGACATCCGACCTACTACGAGAGCAACCTGATGACGCCTCGGTAACTGAGCAGCCTGAAGGGAGTCTTGTTCCGAGGAAACGCCAGAAAATCACTGCAATGAAACATGGAGCTGGAAAAGAAGCTCGTAAATTCCCTCCTCTTGACTCGAACATGGTTGAATCGATCCTTGGGGTGAGCGTTGCCCAGATGGAGTCTATGGATCCTGAGGAATTGGATGACTATTTTTCAAAAAGCATTCGAGCTGTAAGCCTTCATTTCGTTCTCTTGATTTTGGGACTTTTTTGCCTGCTTCTCGTATAAATCCCATTTCCTTTGCAGGCTCGGCGAGCGGCTAAAATAGCTTTGAAAAGGATTGAGTCCCCATCTGTGGTCTTGGATGAACAGAATGAAACAATCAGCCGCCTGAACTCAGAGATCGAGAAGCAGAAGTCTGCGATGAAAAAGATGGAGGGTCGTCGTGCTAAACTAGAATCCGACTTGAACACCTCCCAAGACGAATTGTCAAAAACGCGTAAAGATTTATCTGACAAGGAAGCCGAGCTCGCGAAGGTGATATCTGAGCTTGATGAAGTAAAGGTTGAATTAGTGGGATCTCAAAAAGCTCGAGATGATCTTCAGTACGAGGTTGACAGCTACGCATCTCGCCTTGCTTCGCCAAAAAAAGACTTCCTGCTATCTGAGGAGCTTGAAAACGATATGACTCTGCTGATGAGCCAAGCCATGAAGGGAGGATTTTCCAATGCCATTGATCAGGTCAAGATGGTCATTCCGGCTTTCGAAGTTTCCAGCATCGAGAAGGCACATCTATACGATCCTGACGCAATCCCTAGATATACTCAGTATTTCCAGGATTTCAAGGCTGGTGTTTTTTTGCACGACAAGTATGTGGCCCCTGCTGTGGACTTGGATGAAGAGGATGATGATCTAAATTAAGCACCGTTAATTTAACAGGGCCAAATAAAATCTAAGGGTGAACTAAGAAGAATAAGGACGGCTAAAATAATAGTAGAGATAGGGTTCTTTAAGGTTTTGTGGCTGAGTCCAAGAATATATCTCGGATTGCTTACGTATCCTGTTTGTTGTCCAGGAATCAAGTCTTACGTAGTTCCTGGAGTTGTGTATTTATAGCCATAAATCCGCATTTAGCCCTGATTATAAGGCGGCGATGTTTATTGACGTTAATAACCCTTGTTGGGCCTAGCCCCTTTCCCAAGTAATCCCATGGATACTGGGCTTGTGAAGTTGGGCCGGACTTCTGGTCTCGACTCGAATATCTCCGACATGGGTGTTCGAGATAGGACACTTGTATAAGCTACTGGTTGTTGTGGTCTTCATTGACACTTGTCTTGTTCGACCCAAGGTGATCATTATAGGCTTGGATTCTTTAAAACGCCAGCTGGACCGATCAGATAATTCCACGTGGAGGGGTGAAATCCCGTATCGTCAAATTGGATGTTACTTTTCACTTAATATAGTTTATAATATAACTCTTCTATGAAAGAATTTAATATGGCACAAAGCAACATCTACGGTTTAATATGGCACAAAGCAACATCTACGGTTGCATCACCGAGATGCGGGGAACATCCGACTTTTGAAAAATCAGTTTTTCAACCATAAAAGTTATAAACCTCACTACGGTACCTTAAAAGTGTTGGCACAATTGAATTAATCAAGCACTTTGTAAAAAAATATATATCATGACCAAAAACCACTTAATTAAAATAAAAAATGATGAAGCCGGAATACGTAAAAAAAAAAAAAAAAAAAAAAAAGCATTTATGGATTGAGACAAATGTAGTTTTTTTTTTATTTTTTTTTAAAAGATAGTCTTCTATTTTTAAGACAATTTATATCGATCTATAATTATCGCAATCGTCTCATAAGATAAATCATTTATCTTCTATACAATGAGGCACTTCAATTGGAATTATTTTCTGTTCAATACGACACTTCAATTGAAAGGAAGTAGCAAACCCAAAAGTTTGGTTTGATAATCTCTTCTTCGAAATATCACAAATTTTATATTGGATCTAGTGTAAATTCTAGTTTGTGCACCAAAATCAATAGGAATCCAACATTCTAAAATGGACTCATACCTGTAAAAACTTTACACCAATGTATCCCTTTAAAAATGCTGACTTGATGGTCTAAAACTTACACCTGGACCACCCTAAAATTTCAGTTGAAATATTGTGTTTACTCAAAAAATATACACCAGCAAATCTATACGTATAATCCAATTCAGCCAATCAAAACATCTTTCTCCAATCCATCCGAAAATAATCCACTATTCCATCAAAACTTTAATCCACTAGCGTCCTATATATCTTAGATAGGAAGTAGTTATTAAATGCGGATCCATGGACAACAAAATTGTCGTTTTCTGTTTTTTTTTTTGTAAAGCAAAACGACGTCGTTTTAATCCAGATTTTTTTTTATTTTAATTTTAATGAATCCAGCAGCTGTTCTTTTTTTTTTTTTTTTTTTTTTCTTCTTTTTCTTGGGTTAAACAAAACAAAATCGTATGATTTTTTTTTTTTTTGAATCACTGGGTTTTTATTTGAGCGTTAAATTGAGTTTGGAAAATTTTAAACTTGTTATTATATAGTTTTTTTAATCTACAAGCTATTAGCTTTTTTTAATTCTTAATCTTATTTTTTGACATGTAACCTTTCTTCTTCTTAAAACATATCCGATCTAATTTAATTTTCATTTGGAAAATAGTTTATATTTTTTAAATTTTGGCTAAAATGAATTTATTATTATGCATTATCCCGGTTCATATCCAACGAAATGAGTACAGCGCGCGCGCGCGGCGCGCCCCCATCTAGTATATATATATATATATATCTTTAATAGACGGTGCATTATTGTGGTAGACATTGCATATGTATTGAGATCGAGAAAGATGTAGTATGACTTAATTTATTAGCGGCAGGTGATTAATAATAAATAAATGAGTAGTGATACATCCATTATTTTTTCTATCACAATATCTTACACAATACAAACAACACCACATATTTTGCTGGGACTCATCACAATAAATAATTGATCACTTTAATCAATTGTATCAAGATGTAATGGTTTGTGCACTACACAAATGTATATTGCATATATCATATTCCTAAATAAATATGCAATAGGTGTTTATAATAAATGCTGCCCACGAGTGGTTTGTCCTACCGTTGTCTGCGGAGCCGCTCTCCGTCCCATAAATAATATCAATATTTGTAAAAATAAATTCTCTCATAAAAAATATTCATTTAAAAAACCAATATTCCCTATTCTTTTATACGTCGTAAAAAGAAGAATTACATAGATTAAGAAAGTTGTTATTATGTCTAAAATATAGTATTTGAAATGTATTTTTTTATATTGGATATGTAAATATTTTGTTGGTAAAAAGGAGTTTTTAGTATTGAAAATGTATTTTTATTGGAGATGTAAATATTTTATTGGTAAATAAGGGAAAAAAATAATAAATGATGGATTGAAAATATAAAATGATAGATAAATGAAAACATATTGAATTCTGAAATATGACCGATAATAAAAAACGGATCGGGAGTACATCATTTAATGCATTTTTTTTCCAAACATACCACTATCATAACATTTAATATTTATATATTCATTTCATATTTCAAAATAGCATTTATTATTTGATAAGGTATATATCCATCACTACTTAGAATACAACATATTAATTATTTTATTAATTTATGTGCACCACAAAAAGTGGATAGAATCACGATCAATCAGTTTACATTAATTATACAGACACAACCGTTGTGGTAGAATGAGTACTACATCGTATAAGGTATATCAATTTCGTTGATCGTGATGAATATAATAACGATTATTGAGTTTACATTCGGAATCAACGATGTAAATACACGTTATGGCCCTCGTTGTGGCACAACGGTTGAGTATGTATCATTACTATGATTAAATAAATAGCTTCTTGTTACTTAAGTCTTTTTCATGAAATTCTTATTGTTGTTTAAAAAAATGATTACACGGAGAAAAAGTATTTGTTAGGGCACTCTTATCAGAATCACCATATTCTATCCCTAAAATAATATAAAATAATACATATCCCTATTTTACAATATCCAATTCAAAAAAACCTCCACAACATCTCTATCTTTATCTCTATAACATTTAAAATAATATTAAATAATACATAGTCTACTTCACAACTCTATTCATATACATTAAATATTTATTATTTCACTTCAGCAGCATCCATATCCTTATTCATATAATTTTTAATAATTAAATATGTTTATGGACGTGAATAGTGCATTCTCACAAGTAGGGATACTCTGTTCATATCCCTAAAAATGCTATTTGAAGTAAACTCTATTTTTTATCTTTATTTTAGAATAATGCACCATATAGAGTTTCTAGCTACGAATCTTGCCCTAAGAGGACATACAATAATAATAAAAAAAACCATTCCCATTTATTAAAATAAGATTTTCCGTCTTTTGGGAAAAAACTCAAATTTTATCTACATGGCAATGCAAAGTCTCTCTCTACCATCTTGTCACCTACAATAATAAAAAAAACACATCTCACTTATATTATTAAAATAAGATTATCCCACCAATTGAGTTTGAGAATGTGATGAGTTTGAGAATGTGATAAACACAAGAAAAAACTTCAACTTAGTTTATTCATTGAGTAAAAAGATGTATAAATAGATACAATTGAGATAGAGAGATATTAATAATAGCAATGGCGGCCACTTGAGTATGTAGATGTGGGCGGCAAGCATGCAAAAGTAAAAAGTAAAAGTTATGTCTGTGACATAAAGTAAACTAGAGTTTGACATATTAATTGTTTATATGACTCACAATTAATATGTCTTTTACAATTAATTTTACAATTAAATAAGGTGTACAAAATATTATGCACGAAATCTGAGGCTCGGCAATCTGCCGAGCACCTGTTGAGCCTCGACGGAGACCGAGTCCGCTATTGAGTGATATTGAGTGATATTTCCACCCCCCCTCAAGCGGGTTTGTATATGTTGATGCGACCAAGTTTGCTACTTAGTCTGCTTGAACATAAGAGGTGGAATAGCCTTGGTAAGAATATCGGCATTCGATCTGCCGAGGGAACATCTTGGAGTTGAATAATCTTGGCATCAATCTTCTCCTTCGAAAAAGTGTCCGTCAATGTCCACATGCTTGGTTTTATCATGATGGATGGATCTTCGCCATGCATAAGGCTGAATTATTATCACAACAGAGTGTGATAGGTTGCGATACGGTTCTTGAAGTTCGGTCGGTACCACTTTTTAGCCATAGAGCTTCACAAATGCCAAGTACAAGTGCCCTTAGTTCGGCTTGACCTTCAAAGATCGCTTCTTGATACGATAGGTTGTTTCTTGCTCCTCCAAGTAACCGAGGTTCCCCCATATATATGAGCAATAGCTGTGGTAGACCTCACCGTCAATGTGACATCCGGCCCCAATCGGCATCGGTGTAGACCTTGATTGATCTATCGGTAGACTTGGTGAAGTGCGAGGCCTTGGCCGGGAGTGGATTTTAAATACCTCGGTATCCATTCACTTGCATCCCAATGTTGCTCGGTAGGGCAATGCATGAATTGATCGACCAAAGCCGACCCCATATGCAATATCGGGTCTTGTGTGAGAAAGGTATATGAGTTTGCCTACAAGCCTTTGATATTGTTCTCTCCGACGACAATGTCACCATGCGATAGGGTATGACGGGGTCTCTGGAGATACGACGGGTTTGCATCCCATCATGCCGGTTTCCTTCGGTAAGTCCGGGACATACTTCCTTTGGGAGGCCGAAATGCCATTGGTGGTTCTAGCTACTTCCATACCAAGAAAGTACTTGAGGTAGCCCGGATCTTTAACTTGGAACACCTTTGCCGGTAGAGTCTTCAAGTTCGGATCTCGGTAGAGTCATCTCCGGTAAGGATGATATCATCCACATATACAATTAGAATGGACCTCATCGGTTTGGTTGTCTTGACAAACATGGTGTGATCGAGTTGCATTGATGATATCCGGCGACTTTAACCACGGTAGTGAGTTTTCCAAACCATGCCCTTGGTGATTGCTTCGGAGCCATATAGAGATTTCCTCGGTTGCACACCTTGCCTTGAGTATGAGGATTGATAAAACCGGGGGTACGATCATATAAACCTCCTCAGTGAGGTCCCCATTTAGAAAGGCATTTTTGATGTCAAATTGGTGAAGAGACCAGTCAAGTTGGACAGCCAGGGAAATCAGTACCCTGACAGTGTTGAGCTTTGCTACTGGTGCAAAAGTTTCCTTATAGTCAATGCCATAAGTTTGAGTGAATCCCCTTGCTACCAATCTGGCTTTATACTTGTCAATTTTACCATCAGCATTGTATTTGATAGTGAATAACCATCTGCAGCTAACTGTTTTCTTGCCTTTGGGAAGAGTTGTGAGGTCCCAAGTATGATTATCCAAGAGAGCAGTCATCTCTGTTTTGACAGCAGCCTTCCACTTATCATTTTGAAGGGCCTCCTGAATATTCCTAGGGATAGAGTGAGAGTACGGGTCCTGTGTAAAATGGCAAAGATAGGAGACAACTGATCATACGATAAATAAGTATGAATAGAATGATCAGTGCATGATCTTTTCCCTTTCCTTAGAGCAATAGGTCTGTCATCTACTTCGATGAGACTGCCGAGGGTCGATGGCGGGGTCCGGCGGACTGCGGTTCGATGGGTTGCTTGAGGTTCCGGTTCGACGAGCTCGGGTCGGCGGACTGCGGGTCGAGACCGCCGATGGTCAGTAATGTGAGTATCCGCAGGATGCTGAAGATTATGAATCTGCTGAGGGTTAGGACTCTGCTGAGGGTAAATGGTTTGCTGAGGGAACGGACTTAGTTCAATCTCAATCAGGTTTCCATCGATGGTAGCTCGATAGGTTTGCTTTGTAATATGGAGTCCTTTCAAAGAATTTCACATCCATAGAATTGTAAAATTTCTTTTCGGTAGGAGAGTAACACTTGTAACCTTTCTGTCCCGTGCATATCCAAGGAAAATGCACTTATGAGCTTTAGGATCAAGTTTACTTCGTGTTGAGCATGGATATAAACAAACACGGTACAACCAAAGATCTTTGGAGGCAATTGGGTAATAAGATGAGAGCGAGGAGTGTGTGGTCGGCGGGGTTTGGAGAGGAGTTTTGAAACCTAACACTCTGCCGGGAAGTCTGTTGATTAAATATGTGGCGGTCAATATAGCTTCACCCCACATGTATTTAGGAACATGTGTAGTGAACATGATTGATCGGCCATTTCCGACAGATGCTGTTCTTTCTTTCAAAGAACCCCATTCGTTGAGGTGTTTCCACACAACTACGATATGAACAATTCCTCTGTTTGTCAAGAAGTTGCGAGGTTAGACTCATAGTATTCCGAGCATTATCGATCTTTAAGATCTTGATCTTAGTATCAAATTGGGTGGAGACCATGTGATAAAATTCTTGGAAGATAGGTCCAACTTCGATTTGTCTTTCATTAAGAACGACCAAGTGTTTCGGTATGATCATCAATGAAGGTTACAAACCACCTTTTTCTGTTATACTTTTCACTCTTGAGGGTCCCCATACATCTTGTGAATTAGGGTGAAAGGGGAAGAGGGCAAGTGAGGTAACTTAGCATACACGAGATTTGGTGAGTTTAGCAAATTGACAAATATCACATTGAAGATCATTAAGATTACATCCTTTAAACAATTCAGGGATTAAAGACTTTAAATAACCAAAACTTGGATGTCCTAGTCTATAATGCCATAACATGATATTGTCTAGGTTTTGAGAGCAAATCCGCTTTGAGCGGTTACGTCGTCTTCGGTCTTGTCTTCAACAGGGTTGATCACAAACAGTCCTGAGCAGGGTTTAGCTTGCCCAATCACTTCCTGAGAAGAAAGATCCTGGAATGTACACTGATTCTTATTAAAAACAACAGTCCAATTCAGATCTTTAGTGAGTTTACTGACAGATATAAGGTTACAGTCTAACTTTGGAACAAACAGGACATTCTGTAGATATATCTGATTAGTAAGTTTAACCTTCCCAACACCTTTTGCATAAGAAACAGAACCATCAGCAGTCTTAATTCTGTGAATTTGGTTGCATGGCATATATTGGGTAATAAGGTTTTTATTACCAGTCATATGGGAAGAAGCCCCAGAATCAACAATCCAAGTCTCATTACTAAGAGGTGAGTAAAATATACCCGTTTTAGCATGAGTGGCCATTTCGATGGGGAGCTACCTTCCCGATCTTGAGCAATAAAGGCTCTAAAGGCGACAAGGCGAGCATTCGGCTTCTTGTCATTCTCCTCTTCACCGATAAGTTTGCCTTGACTTTCCCTGGTTGGTTTTGAGGTTTTAGAGGGGTTAGGTTTGCCATGTAGCTTCCAACAATTGTCCTTGGTGTGATTTGTGCGTTTGCGGTGATCACGAACGACTTTCCGGCTTTCTCGGTAGGCTTCTGTAAGTCTCATTAACCATCGACGGGCGGTACCTTCGATAGGGTTGTCGGCGGGGAGTTCGGCGACATCACTTTCCTCCTCGCTTTCCTCATGTTTGACCTCGGCAAACATGGATTTGAGATTTGGAAGAGGTTTAGTAGCAAGAATTCTACCTCGACATCATCAAGAGTAGGATTCGATCCGAAGAAGGAATTTGAATACTCTCTTTTCTCGATAATGTCTTTAAAGAGTGCGATCTTTAACATCATTCCGGGGTGAGTTTCCAACATATTTAGGTGTTGCCATGCCTTAGATAGTTGATTAAAGTATTGAGTTACGGACATATCTCCTTGTCCGCAATTTTGAATCGAGCTTCGAGTTCATAGACTTCGGATGTATTGTCCTTTTTTGAGTAAAGGTCTCTGGCATTGTCCCAGATTTCCTTAGCAGTGTCATACATCATGAAGTTCTCACTGATCTCTTTTGTCATAGACCTCGTGAGGATGGTCATGACTTGGTTATTTTCTGTGTCCCATGCTTCAAACTTGGGGTCAGTTTCGAGCGAGACGGACAGTTTGGAACCGGACGGATATCCCATCTTGCCCTGGCCGGAGATATACATTTTCATAGACCTTGACCATAGCAAGTAGTTGTTACCATCAAGTTTATGATTTGTAAAAGAAGAGTGTTCAGTTATCCCAGTCTGCTGAGGCAGCTGTGAGTCTACTGAAGAAGATGAAACTTCGGATAATGTTGACATTTTCCTGAAAAAGAACCGAGTTTTGCGGCGGATTTTAGAACTCGGTAAGTCTCGATACCATGAAGAGAGTTTGAGAATGTGATAAACACAAGAGTAAACTTCAACTTAGTTTATTCATTGAGTAAAAAGATGTATAAATAGATACAATTGAGATAGAGAGACTAGCTAGCTAGCTTGGGCGGCCACATGAGTATGTAGATGTGGGCGGCAAGCATGCAAAAGTAAAAAGTAAAAGTTATGTCTATGACATAAAGTAAACTAGAGTTTGACATATTAATTGTTTATATGACTCACAATTAATATGTCTTTTACAATTAATTTTACAATTAAATAAGGTGTACAAAATATTATGCACGAAATCATGAGGCTCAGCAATCTGCGAGCACCTCGAGCCTCGGCGGGAGACGAGTCCGCGAGTGATATTTCCACGAAAGATTAAAGGTAAAATATATATATATATATATATATATATATATATATATATATATATATATATATATATATATAAATAAATAAATAAAAGAAAACAGAAGATGAACATTCGGTTTATTGATTTGTTTCAATTGATCTTTACTGACTTCATTGTTCTCGGTATATATAAGCTAACAATCTCATCCCGATCGGCCAGTTGTGCTTTCACACTCTTCCGGCCGTAAAAAATGGTTAACGTGCCTAAGAAGACATACTGCAGTCCCCATGACATAACCCAGTTGGCAAGGGGCGTGGGTGCGTAATTGCGGCCTAGCGGGAGGTTAGAGGTTCGATTCCCACAAGGGCGAATTATTCCCTCCCCGTTAAAGGTAAGCCCATTGACTGTGAGCTACTGGGGGATCTTGATTTACATCTCCACTCATCCCATGGGACAGGGGGAGTGGGGACCCTCGGGGGTAGGGTTTACCCTTTTTTTTAAGAAGACATACTGCAAGTCAAAGGAGTGCAAGAAGCACACTTTGCATAAGGTTACACAGTACAAGAAGGGGAAAGATAGTCTTGCTGCTCAAAGTAAGCGCCGTTATGACCATAAGCAGTCTGGATATGGTGGACAGACTAAGCCAGTGTTTCACAAAAAGGCAAAAACCACGAAGAAGATTGTGCTGAGGTTACAATGCCAAGGATGTAAGCATGTCTCACAGCATGCTATTAAGAGGTACAAGCATTTTGAGATTGGTGGAGACAAGAAGGGAAAGGGCACATCACTTTTCCAAGAAATCTTGCAAAGAAGTTGGAATTTTGCTTGTCTTGGAACTTATTGTTACAACAATGCTACAGCCACATCCGTTTTACACAACGGTGTGCCACAACGGTGATCTTCACCGTTGATCTGTGTAGGATCTAACACAGATCTAGATCCTACACAGATCAACGGTGAAGATCACCGTTGTGGCACACCGTTGTGTAAAACGGATGTGCCCATAGCACCACTCTTGTTGTTATCATTTTGATTTGATGTTTTTAATCAAAACCTGATACATTATATTATTATTATTATTATTAGCTTTTGGTATTTGTATCCTCTTTGACTATCAATCTTAGTTTTATCAATTTTGATTTTGGATGTTGAAAAAAATAAAAAATAAAAAATATCGACCTAATCAACTAGTAAGACGGTTACAACTACTCAATTCTGTGGTAACAACCTTCAACCGTTTATGGTTGAAGGTGTTCGACCATATGCCTGAACCAAAACACACAGTGACACTTGCTTAATATTCATTTCACCCCCTCAAGACGGACTAGGGGAGCTGTAGATGTTGGAAACTGAAAGATGCTGTAGAATGGAGTTAAAAAGAGGGGCATCTAAGGGTTTAGTGAGGATGTTAGCCAGCTGGCTGCGAGTATTAACTGGTAAGAGCTTCACTAGACCGGATTGCACTTTTTCCCTCACCATGTGGCAATCAATTTCTATGTGTTTTGTTCTCTGATGGAAGACAAGATTGTGTGCTATGTGAAACGCACTTTGACTGTCACAGTACATTGAGATTGGCTGCTGGAAAGGGATTTGCATGTCTTGAAGGATGTAGGTTATCCACTGTATTTCACACACCCTTAATGCCATTGCCCTGTACTCCGCTTCTGCTGAACTTCTACTCACTGTAGGTTGCTTTTTAGATTTCCATGAAACAAAGCTGGTCCTAAGAACATACAGTATCATGTGATTGATTTCCTTGTTTCATGGCATCCCCCCCAGTCGAGTCTGTAAATGCAATAAGTGTGAGATCATTGTTGGAAGGAAAAAGAAGAACTTGAGCAGGAGCAAGTTTAATATATCTTAGCAATATGTTAGCTGCCTGTAGATGATTGATGGTTGGAGCAGCCAATAATTGACTAAATTGATGTACAACAAAGGATAAATCTGGTCTGGATGTTGTCAAATAAAGTAGTTTTCCAATTAAGCATCTGTACATTGTGTTGTCTGGAAGTAACTCTGAATCTCCATTAGTGAGATGCACGTTGCTTCGCATAGGTGTTTTGGCAGGTTTGCAACCAGATAAGCCATATTCTTCCAGAAGATTAAGGGCATATTTCCTTTGACAAATGGAAATGCCTGATTTGGATCTAGCTACTTCTAATCCAAGAAAATATTTCAACTCACCAAGATCCTTAATCTGAAAAAGCTTGTGTAGATAGTCTTTTAACTCTTTGATCAGACTCATGTTTGTGCTGGCTAAAACTATGTCTTCCACATATACTAGGATGGCTATGAAACCAGTATCTGTTTTCTTGGTGAATAGGCTGTAATCATGCTTAGACTGCACATATCCTATCTGTTGTTGTTAAGGGTGAATTTATACGATTTATAACGCTATATTCTATGATATTTTTCCCCGTAATTGTACTAAATTGCATAAGAAACGAGGGTTTAATGGATATATTGAGCAAATGAGATTTTAGAAGAGGTAATCGCAAAATAGGTTGATTTATGTGTTTTAATTGTGATTTTATGATTATTTGAGCATTATTACATTTTGCGATGTTTTTATGTGTTATAGATACATGTTGGAGGCTCAAAAGATGATCAAAGGTTGATTAAGTTCAAGCTAATTGATGATGAAAGAGATAATGAAGAAGTGGGATAGAGATAGAAGAGATAAAGATCAATAAATCAAAATCGATCATATCAAGCGGCGTCCGATATCTCCGTCCGGTGGACGGGCGTCGATGCGGTTGGACGAGCGTCCGGGGTGTCATCTTTGATTCGGGAAGTTTGGACGGAGTGGACGCCGGATGGACGAGCGTTTGGTCATGACTCGGCCCGATTCGAAGTTTTATTGAAGAGTGGACGGGCGTTCGAGGTTTCGGACGGGCGTCCGGTGGCCGACTTAGCGAACCGACTTTAAAATCTATATATAGTCGGTTTGTTTTCTCCACAAAAGAGGATCATACACACATTATTCAAAACCCTAAACCTAGGGGCGGCTTTAGGCTGCGTTTTTCATCTTTTTATTCCTATTTTTATGCTCTTAATTTAGATAAAACACTAGTTACTTTTTATGTACTTTTTCTCGCAAATTTGAGTTGCGAGGATGTTCGAGAGGCTAAAAGCTTCATCAAACGAGTATTGTGAAGCCGTCCAACAATTGTTGATTTCGCTTTCTTCGATTATACTTGTGAGTTTTTAATAAAGGTTGTTTCTTATTCATGCTTATTCATGTTTAATTTGCTTTTATATCGGAAGATATGCATGTGTTGATTGTTTATTGTTGATGGAAGTCTTAATAAACCCTAGATCACCATGAATAAGAATAGTAATTCGAATCTATAATAACGGAAGTTAATAGGTCGATTACTAGGTTATAAACACAAAGTTTGCACCTTTGATTATTGAACGCGTTAATCTTACAACGGAAGATAATAGATTGATAGATGAACTTTCTAAGGAATTAGGGTTCATGGCTAGGTAAGGTGAATCACAATCTGAATAAAAACCGCACTATAATCGAGATAGGGAATCAATGCTTGTTGGATAGGTGGATCAATCCTCGTTTGCTCGTTATAAATTTGATTTAAATCCTTAAAAGCTTGAATTTGTCTAGTTAGTTTACTTTTATCCGCATCTTAGATTAGTTAGTTTAAATTGGTTCGCAGCCCGTATCTTTCCTGGCTTTAGATCATCTCTTCTGTCCAGTTTTACGTTTTAGTTAAAGCTTAATTTACAGTATTCGTTTAGTTTTATCCGTTAATTAGCTTAATAATCGTGACATAGGTTAGTTAGATAAAAACTAGAAATCACAATCGTTTAGTTCCCCGTAAGATCGACCCGGCATTAGCCTCCATACTACGATCCTTATACTTGAGGTTAACCGGATTATTACTTGTTTATTTTGTGTTGATAAAATCCGTGACAAGTTTTTGGCGCCGTTGCCGGGGAACCGGACGGTTGTCTAGTTTTTATTTTCGTTTTCCTTTTTTGTTTTCTGTTTGTTTTTGTTTCGTTTTCAAGTTTTAATCCGTTTTAAATTCCTGTTTTTAGTTGATAATTGTTTTAGGTAGTTGTTAAGTAGATAATTAGGGTTTAAAACTGTCCCTTAGTGTTTTTCTTTGAAGTTAGATATTCTGTTTTTCTTTTTTTTTTCTGACGTTCTTCTTTCCCTTCTTGCTTTATCTGCAAATTCCTGTTCTGTTCTAAGTTTTCCCGTGAGCAAACGGGCGTCTGGGATATTGGACGCCCGTCCGCTGGGAAATTATCAATTCTGTTCTGTTTTATTCACTTAGACGAGCGTCCATCTCTTTTGGACGCCCGTTCAGGTATTCTGTCTGTCAGACGAGCGTTTACATTACTAAACGCCCGTCCGACCTCAATTTCATCTGGACGCCCGTCCAATCTTTTGGACGTCCGTCCGGTATTGTTTTCTTTAAACACTTTTTTTTTTCCCTTTCTTCTTTTCCTTTCCTCTCTTTAGGCTTTTAATTGTTAGTTTAGGCTTTGATCTCTTCTTAGTTTTTAGGTTCTGTTCCACTTGTTTTTGGTCCGGTTTATGCAAACTCGGAGTCAAAAGGGTTTGTTAATATACACCCCGACCCCGAGCGAACCATAGTCCGGCCAAACGAGCGGAATTTCCGTTCTGCGGTTACGCGGACGAGCCGAGCGAGATCTTGAAGAACAACTAGCAAGAGAAATCACCGATTTTGTGATAATGGCCGGCGATAATAGACGTACATTGGCGGACTACGCCATGCCGGGCGAAGTCAAGGTCAACCCGGCTATTGTTATTCCGGCCATTCTTGCACAAACCTTTGAGGTGAAGCCGGACTCATCCGGATGATGCAGCACGCATCAATTTTTCACGGCTACCAATCAGAGAATCCGCATACCCACTTACACACATTCTTAGAGATATGCGGTACTACACGCATCCAAGGAGTAAGTGAGGATGCTATTAAACTTAAACTTTTTCCGTTTTCTCTGAAAGGAGAGGCTAAAGAGTGGTACACCTCTCTCCCTTCTGAATCTATCACCACCTGGGCAGAACTCGAAAAGGAGTTCTTGAGTCAATATTTTCCACCTTCAAAGACGGCCCAGTGCTTAAATGACATTTTCACATTCTATCAGAAAGAGAGAATGAATCTTTCTTCGAGTGTTGGAAGAGATTCAAGTCCCTTCTTAGAAAATGCCCCCACCATGGCTTGCCACCGGAAAGGCAAGTCAATACATTCTTCGGTGGATTGACCGAGCTTACAAAAGGCATGGTCAATAGTTCTTCGGCGGGGCCTTTACGAAGAAAACGCACGATGAGGGATGGGCATTGTTTGAGGACATTGCCAAATATAACTATGCCCCCTCTTATCAAGCAATTCAAGCACCTCCTCCTCCAAAGGTTGAGGAAGTCAATTTACAAAGTTTGATTGCCATGCTTTGCAAAAGCGAGATGGTCTCCCCTCAAGTTTCAAATCCTATAAATCAAACTTCCTCTTTTCCGCGAGAACCCTCGGGTTACGTATTGCGAAAATTGTTTGTCGGACCGGCCATATGAATGGCCAATGTCAATTTAGTCCCCCCGCACCTTATCAAGTTAATGCTGTTCATGACTATGGACAGTACAATCAAGTCACATGTCAAAATTGTGACGAGTTGGGGCACACTTCTAAATTCTGCCCTATGAACGGACAGAATGCGGAAGTGAATGCATTCTATGGCCAGAACAATCAAAAGTTCAATCAGTTTCCAGGTCAGGGCAATTTTCAAAACCAAGGGTTTAATCCATCTTCAAATTTCAATCCCAACTCAAATTTTAATTCGAATCAGAATTTCAATAGAAACCCTGGGTTTAATCAGAATCAAAACTCGAATTTTTCCAATCCTACGCAAAAATTCAATCAGAATTGGCCTTCCAATCCAAATTCTCAATTTCAAAGTCGGCCCAGCCAGCCCTATGCTCCAAATCACCAAAACTCTCAAGGCCCCTCCCAACCTACAAATCTTGAGGCTAAGTTGGAAGAGCAAAGTAGATCGATGAAGAATCTTGAGAGACAAATTGGGCAACTGGCTGAGCAGTTAGCTTCTAGACCCCCAGGGCAGCTGCCCAGTTTCACTGAGAAGAATCCAAAGGGTGGTCAAGTTGCTCAGGCTGATTTGAACAAAGGCCCATGTACTGACCTCGTGCCATCAATCCAATACGGTAAGGAGGAGGCCAGTGCAATGAATCTTCGGAGCGGTACTCAAGTTAGTGGTCCTTCCCATCCGGGAAACCACTAGCCCCTCCCCGCCATTGATAAGGCGGGAGGGAAGCCGAGCACCTACACTCCCCTCAACGCAAGAGAAAACTCGGGTGGCCGATCCCCCGAGAGGTGAAGAATTTGGTGATCCTCAAGTGGCCGATCCTTTGAGGACCGAAAAAGCAAGCGAAAGTCGGGAGGCGATCCCCCGACTGCGAGAAATCGAAAAAGCTTGTTCGTTGGAAGGATGCGGAAGACGGAGCCGTCGGTGCATCTTCGAAAAAGGTTTTCTCGAGGATGACCTTAAGAAACTTCCATTTCCACCGAGAAAGAGCAACATCCCTTTGATTGAGGATAAGAAGTACGAAAAGGTGCTAAACCTTTTGAAAAATACTCGGTGAATCTTCCATTGTCGGATGTCTTAGTCGAGATGCCTAAGTATACGAAATTTATCAAGGATGTTGTGTCTTCGAAGAAGAAATTAGCGAGCATGGAAAGGCAGATTGGTGAGGATTGTTCCATGATTAATTATGAAAACTTACCAATTAAACGAGGTGACCCTGGCAAATTTGTGCTTACGGTTTTGATGGGAGGTCTAGTCTTCCCAAATTCTTTGTGTGATCTAGGTGCCTCTATAAGCCTTATGCCAATGTCTGTATGCAAACAGCTCGGTTTACAAAGTCTTCTAGAACCCACTACTATGAGTTTACAATTCGCGGATAGATCCTCTAAGAAAGCTTCAGGAATCCTAAAAGACGTTTTGGTTCGATTGAATCGTTTTACCTTTCCAGTTGATTGGTATGTCTTAGATATAGAGAAAGACGAAAACGTTCCCTTGATTCTAGGAAGACCTTTCTTATCTACAGCTCGAGCTCTCATCGACTGCGATGGTGGGCAAGTGACTATCCGAGTTGGTGACCAAGAGGTGAGTTACAATGTCTTAAAGTCCATTCAAGTACCCTCTGTGCCTCCAACCGGCTTTTCCATTGATTATATGACGGATGATTTCACCGACTATATGGATAAGCAAGTCATGGCTGTAGAAGCGGAATATGAGCGATTAGTTGATAATTTGAATACTCATGGTAGGGTGAATCTGGATCAACTAGCGGTGATTTTGAGGAAGAGGCATTTGGAAGGAGAAGCTTTGGCGGTGGGACCACGAGTAAACTCAATGATATCGAGTTGAAAAGTGGAGATCTCAAGTCTAGTTTAGAAGCCCCCTGCGGATTTGGTGTTGAAGCCGTTACCTAAACATCTTAAGTATGTGTTCTTAAGAGAGGGCGACAAGCTTCCTTTAATCATATACGCAAGCTTTCCCGTACGAAGAAATGAAACGATTAACGTCTTGAAGAAGAATGAAAAAGCTTTTGGTTGGCAAGTAGGAGATATCAGGGGAATATCTCCTGACATCTGCATGCACAAGATCAAGACGAATGAGGGCGCCAAGTGTGTCGGACGGCCCGGCGAAGGCTAAACCCTCGTATGCAAGAAGTCATTAAAAAGGAAATCATTAAACTTCGGACATGGGAATCATTTATGCCATCGCGGATAGTGAATGGGTTTCCCCGACTCAAGTAGTTCCCAAAAGGGTGGAATTACAATTGAAAAGAATGAGAAGGGAGAGGAAATTGCATTGAGGCTCGTTCTTGGTTACGAGTACGCATCGATTATCGAAAGCTCAATGAGGTAACCATGAAAGATCACTTTCCCCTTCCATTCATTGACCGGATGCTCGAGCGTACGGCGGGGCACGCATTTTATCTTGTTTCCTAGATGGATATTCGGGATATTTCCGGATACCCATTGATCCAGTGACCAAGAAAAGACCACCTTCACCCCCTTATGGTACATTCGCATATAGACGAATGCCGTTCGGTCTCTCGCAATGCCCCGGCTACATTTCGGCGATGTATGCTTGGCCATCTTTGACGGGCTTGTAGAAAAGTGTATGGAGATTTTTATGGACGATTTTTCGGTTTTTGGTCGGTCTTTTGATGATTGCCTTGACAATCTTGATCAGGTGTTATCCAGATGTGTGGAAAAGAACCTAGTACTTAATTGGGAAAAATGCCATTTCATGGTAGATGAAGGAATAGTTCTTGGCCACAAGATCTCCGCCAAAGGTATAGAAGTAGATAGGGCCAAGGTAGAAGCTATTGAGAAGATGAGTTACCCTAAGAATGTTCGGGAAGTCCGAGGTTTTCTCGGACATGTCGGCTTCATAGGAGGTTCATTCAAGATTTCTCCAAGATAGCCAAGCCCCTGTCCACTTTACTAAAGGAAGACGTTGAGTTTAATTTTGATGAAAGCTGCAAGCAAGCGTTTGAGGAGCTTAAGGATCGTTTAATATCTGCTCCGATTCTTATATCGCTTTGATTTGGAACCTACCATTTGAGCTTATGTGCGACGCATCAAACTATCTTGTTGGTGCCGTTCTAGGGCAAAAGATCAAGGGAAAGTTCCGCCCTATCTATTACGCAAGTCACACATTGAACCCCTCTCAAGTTAACTATACTACTATCGAAAAGGAACTACGGCCGTAGTCTTTGCTATGGACAAGTTTCGCGATTACTTGTTAGGAGCTCAAGTGATCGTGTGGGTGATCACGGCGCTTTGCGTTATCGATGACTAAGAAAGAGGCTAAACCGCGCTTACTACGTTGGATATTGACCCTACAAGAGTTTGACGTTCAAATTAAGGATAAAAAGGGCGGTGAGAATGTAGTAGCGGATCATGTGTCTAGGATGTTAGCGAGGAAAAGAATGAACCGGATGATATAGATCTTTACTTTCCCTAGAAAACATCATGTTGATCGATGGCCGCTCCCCGATGTTCCATGGTATTCTTCCATTGTAAACTACCTTCATGGCCGTTATCTCGATCCGGAGATGTCTTATCGGGGAGAAGAAAAAGTTCTTCTCGGATTTAAAATATTTCGTTTGGGATGAACCTTATCTTTTCAAGATCTGTAAAGATGGTTTGCTTAGGAGATGTATTCCGAATCGAGCAACGCGATATAATCGAGCAATGCCATAGTGGACCCACGGGTGGTCACTTTGGTCCTTGGAAAACGATTGCGAAGATCTTTCAATCCGGTTTTTATTGGCCAACGATCTTTAAAGACACGAAGCTTTACGTAAAGCTTGTGATCGTTGTCAAAGAACCGGAGCTTTGACAAGGCGATTTGACATGCCTTTGAAACCCATCCTTGAATGCGAAGTCTTTGATGTCTGGGGTATCGATTTTATGGGACCATTCCCATCATCTTGCGGTAATAAATACATCTTAGTCTGCGTGGATTACGTGTCCAAATGGGTGGAGGCCCAAGCCACTCCTCACAATGATCATAAAACGGTAATGAAATTTTTAAAGAAGAACATTTTCGTGAGGTTTGGATGTCCACGTGCCTTGATCAGTGATGAAGGGACGCATTTCTGCAATCGACCCCTAGAGAAAGTACTTGAGAAGTATGGTGTTCGTCATAAAATTGGCACACCGTATCATCCGATGACTAGTGGTCGGGTTGAAAGGAGCAACCGAGCATTAAGAAAATCCTGGAGAAGGCTGTTAACGATCATAGGAAAAGCTGGAGTCTAAAGTTGGATGATGTACTGTGGGCATATCGAACTGCCTATAAGACCCCCATGGGTACATCACCATATCAGATGGTCTACGGGAAACCATGTCATCTGCCTGTCGAGTTAGAGCATAGAGCTTATTGGGCTACAAAGTTTACGAACTTTGATTCCCAATCTTGTGGGAAGCATCGACTACGGCGGTTACATGAGTGGGACGAATTCGGACTCCGGCCTATGAAAGTGCCGGGATTAGTAAGGATAAGATGAAGCTACTCCACGATGCTAAGATTAAGAGGAGAGAATTTCATGTCGGCGAACAAGTTCTTCTATATAATTCCGGGTTACATCTGTTTCTGGAAAGTTAAGGACACGTTGGTCCGGCCCTTTCGAGATTCTCCAAATCATTCCGGGAGGCGTTCTAGAACTTCGTGGTTATAGTGGTGAACCGTTTCGAGTCAACGGTCAAAGATGCAAACACTATATTGGTGAACCCAAAGAGACATCTTTGATTGTTAAATTTCTCGATATTCTCGGATGTGGTGTCACTCCGGTCGAAGAATTTGACGAGTTATCACCCGACTTGTTCTCCGAGGATGACGGTAGTGATCCGTCGGAAGAAGTTCTAGCGGGTAGTGCTTGATATGGAAGAGTTAGAAAGGGAGCGACAACTTAAATGTCATCGGAGGAGTCGGAGGAGAGAAAGAACACAACCATGGGGAGACTTAAGAAGGTTTGGAGAGCTTTCAAAGATTTCACCCCATGTGTGAGATCTTGTTTACGCGGCCACACTGCGATCGAGCTTAAACGAGGTAATGGCTGGCAGAAAGGATAAGTGGCCTGATCCAGGCTGAGCTTACAATGTGTCGAGCTAACGACATTAACCAAAAGCGCCACTAGGGGGCAACCTAGATATCGTCCTTTTAGTTATTTTGTTTTATGCTTTGATAGTGTTAGTATTTAAGTTAGTTTATTCAGTTTTAGCCTTATTCAGTATTAAGTTTTTGTTTTTTATCTGTCAGTTAGTTGTGTTTTCTAGATATGGATTTCGGTGTTCAGCCAGAGGAGTTACCTTTCCTTAGGAGGATTCCACTCATTACTGTAGATGACGGACCGGGAGGAACCATCGTTTTGCACGTAGATTTTGACATTAGTACCCGCGTCAAGACGGTCACCTATGTTCTTATTGTTCCCCGTTGTTCGGGAGGTGGAGACTTTACTGCGAGGAGTTACGGGCAGCTCTAGGACGTCCTTACACCATCCTCGATGATCCGATCTTGACGATTTAGCGCTAGTCTTTCAAGTGAGCACTTTCGAGGTGTTGATGTAGGCGGTGAGGAATCGGGGTTTACAAGATGAGTATGACTTCCCTCCGGCGATTGACATGCTCCGCCGTCTCATTCGAGTGATCGATTGGTCGGACATTTATGATGACTAGCGTTCTTAGGATGTTTCGTCGAGCAAACGACGTGAAACAAAAGCGCTGAGTGGGAGGCAACCCACTGTTTTCCAATTGTTTTTATTTGTTAGTAATTTTGTACTTCATTTGCTTCTTATTTGTATTTTTGAAGTTTTATTTAAGTTTAATAAGAAAGGGCAATTTTGAATTTGATGTGTATGGGAATTTTATGATTTTTGCACTTAAACTGTGTGGACGCCCGTCCAGAACTCTGGACGCCCGTCCGCCTTGACCAATTTCGGGACGAGCGCCACTAAGCACAGGACGCCCGTCCGCTTTATTCCCTCCAATCCTGTATGTGATTTCAAATCTTGGACGAGCGTCTAATAAACTGGACGCCCGCCCAGTTCATCTGATTTTCCAGTGGACGCCCGTCCACTGAGTTGGACGAGCGTCCAACCTCTGTCTATATATACCCCATCATCGAGTGAACCCTCACTTTTTCAGAATTTCAAAACGCAAAAACGGTTTCTCTCCCTCCTTTTGCCCTAAAATCGTCGATTCTAAACCATTTCGAGCGATTCAAAGTGCTATAGGCCGCCCTTGATACCCTCTCTTTGATTTTCATAACCAAATCCCCCAACACACGATATTTTTGGAGAATCAGGACCCACTTCAGTCCGACTTTTTGAGCGAAAAATCCGATTTTGGGAGCCAATTTGGTGTTGTTTGGACTAATCTTCATCTCGATCAGCATCTACTCACCCTACTTGGTAAGTTGGTAACAACTTTTCTGGATTTCATTCACGTTTTTGTGAGTTCGATCTTTGGGTCGGCTCGTTTTCTTGAATGACACCTTAATTTATTTTTTTTTTTTTTGGTTTTGGTGTTTCTTTCTGCTCTGTTTTGGTGGTGTGGTGTTGTGATGGGTGATGAATGGGTTGTTTGGTGATGATTATGGATGTGGTTTGTGGTTTGGTTGATTTGAAATCCCGCTTTGGATGATAAACGGGTATCCTTTGTGTACATTTGGATTGTTTGGTTTAGATTAGGCGTGGAAATGGTTCATAAGAAGGCAGTTGTGAAGAGGCATGGTAAGGAAGTGGCCCGGGAGGCGGGGAAGAAGCGTAAAGAGATTGACCCCACCTTAGTTGATCCTAACCGGGGTGTGAGTATTCGTGAGCAACCCCTGCAGAGCCACCCAAACTAGGGCGACCTTACGAGATGAGCCAACCTCGGAATCCGAGACGGATGATGATGTGCCTTTAGTACGGATGCCGAGAGTTCGGAGAGGTGGAGGTTCGTCTAGGGGTGAGAGGCTGTCGATGCTACCCGGGAAGAGGAGCCGGTTGTACCTAGGGCGGCCCCTCCTAGGAAGAAGTCTAAAACCGTTGCCCCGATGCCATTGCCTCGTCGTTTCGTGAACCACTAGAGCTCGTGAGGTCTATACCAAACACTATTTTTCGAGAAACATGTTGGTTGAGAGGGCTATTTTAGAGGCGAAGGTCGATCCGGGGTTCGTTAAGTTGCTTAAGGATAGGAAATGGGAAGCCTTGATGACAATCCCGACTACCCCGGTGAATAGCTCCTAGTTCGGGAATTTTATGCAAACTTGTTCGGAAACCGACTTGGGGACAAAGGTAGTCGTGGTTCGAGGGTGGAAGTTCCCTTTACACCGGAGGTGATTAATCGGAAATACAACTTAGCGGCTTTCGAGGGTCGGGACTATAAGGAGGAGATTGTGCATAGGCGAGTTTGGGACGGGGATCCTTTGGAGGAGTTGAGATTGAGAGTTTGCCCGGATGTGGCACGGACGTTGAAACCGGGAGGAGACCGGAAGGAGTTGGTTACCACGACCTGGACGGAGGACTGGAAGGTCCAGTGTCGTTTCATTCAGAATCGGTTGTTGCCTAAGAACAACTTGACACATTTTCATATAGGGGACACGGGAGTGTTGTATGCATTCACATTTGGCTTGAATATGGATGTGGGACAAGCATTGTACGACGAGATCTCGATCAATCAGAAGGTTTATACACGGAGCTTGATCGTACCTCATTTGATCCACAGTCTGTGTCTCGATGCCGGTGTGCACGAGTTTGGGGCGGATCATAAACCGAAGAACCCTAGGCACATACGAGAGGGAAAAGAGTAAGCCCTCGGGACATTCGAGCCGGAGGCACCTACGGAGCCTGGTTCATCGGCACCACCTCGTGCATCCTCCCTTCCTCCTTTATCTCCCGGCTTGTCGGGATGCGGTTAAGCATGGCCAACGGTTTCCGGGAATGGGCGAGTGATATCCGGGACTCGCGAACAATATTTTATCGATTCTTCGGTGCATCGCGTGAGGGCCGGCAACCGAGGGATGACGGGACGTTCAATCCGAGCTCCGTTGATTATCTTTTTTACCGATGAGATTGAGCGGGTCATTGCGGATGCTCTACACGACTACGAGTCATCTTCGGATGAGGAGCGACGACTCGGCGGCTAGGGATACGGCACCACCTTCCGGACCCTCCTCTGATCCTCCAGCTGATGATTCTGCGGCGCCGAGCCAACCTTGATCTTATTTTGTCTATTTTTACATTGGTTGTTTTGTATTGACATTTTTACTTTTACGATTCGTTGTAATTTTGATTTTGCTACTATTTATTTTCGATGGACCTTGTAAGCCATAAGGCGAGCGTACTTTCTGTCAACCGTGTTTTCAACTTTACGGATGTATTGAGTGCTCTCACTTTGATTTATCTTTATTTTTGATATCTCTTTCCATGTTAGTATGACTCCCCGTTTTCCCCGAGATGGTTCCATGTTGTCTAAGATGTGCAGGTATCTACATTGTCTGGTTATACATTCGTGGTATCATTATGAAGGCTCCGGCCTGACCAACGATTCGCGTTTCGATTTAAATCAGCTAAGTCTTTTCTTTTTCTTTCGTTTTGCTCAACATGAGGACATGTTGATTTTTAAGTGTGGGGGAGGGGAATGTTTCGATATGTATCTACACATTTGTAATGTTTCTATGCAAATGAGCTAAAATTTTTGGAAATTTTTAAAAATTTTCCGACAACTTGTTGTTTTTGTTTTGTCCCGAGTAGGCAATACATGTTAATGTTCTTTGTTTTCGATAGTCATCTGTGCTATGTATCATATATTTGGTAAGTTAGATGTTTCACATGACACTACTTTTCACGAGCCATAGTAAATGATGAGCTATTTTTATAAAGCTATACCCCTTTTGGATTAGTAGTTTTTGATTATCTCGTAAGTCATGTGCTTAGTGCTACGTATATATCGTGAGATTTATGATAGTTTGTATTTAGATCCGAAGTATGATATACTGTGAATATCTAAGGTTTGAATGTGATAAGCAACGCGTAGCTATTGTCCAATTGAAAAAGTTGAGTTAATAATGAAATCAATAGTGTGTGTCGAAAGCTAGTCGATGATTTGAGTGAGATAGGGTATACCACGTATGTCCTATACCACTATGATGACTAAAAGCTCACGACAGTCAGAAGAAGCTGCCTTATGATTGGAGTAAGGTAGGGTATTATCTCGAAATGTCCTATTCCGCTATGACGGGGCAAGAGCTCATTCGATGTGTGTTTTAAGTGAAAGGTTAAATCAGCGATAAAGTGTTATGAAATGTATATAAGACTCGGTTATCGTTTGTCTTATCCCCGAGTATAAACGATAGATATGTTGTAGGGATTATCCTCGAGTATTTCGAAAGGCCCTAGATATATTCGATCATTCTTTTCGGGATATATCACGTTTGTAGGGTGCATCTTATGAGTGTCCTTTATTACTAGTCTACAAGGGGGTATTAGCTAGTTTTGCTTTGAGTCTCTCGAGTTTGGATATGGTGGAAGTTTATTATGGCTATGCACACGCACAAGGGTGAACTTCTGATTTATTGGATATGTGTTATGCACGTTTAGATGCACTGTTTTTCTCTCGAGCCTAACTTTTGTTTTGTTTTGCTCGGGACGAGCAAAAGCTTAAGTGTGGGGGAGTTGTTAAGGGTGAATTTATACGATTTATAACGCTATATTCTATGATATTTTTCCCCGTAATTGTACTAAATTGCATAAGAAACGAGGGTTTAATGGATATATTGAGCAAATGAGATTTTAGAAGAGGTAATCGCAAAATAGGTTGATTTATGTGTTTTAATTGTGATTTTATGATTATTTGAGCATTATTACATTTTGCGATGTTTTTATGTGTTATAGATACATGTTGGAGGCTCAAAAGATGATCAAAGGTTGATTAAGTTCAAGCTAATTGATGATGAAAGAGATAATGAAGAAGTGGGATAGAGATAGAAGAGATAAAGATCAATAAATCAAAATCGATCATATCAAACTGGCGTCCAGTATCTCCGTCCAGTGGACGGGCGTCTGATGCAGTTGGACGAGCGTCCAGGGTGTCATCTTTGATTCAGGAAGTTTGGACGCTGGAGTGGACGCTGGATGGACGAGCGTCTGGTCATGACTCGGCCCGATTCGAAGTTTTATTGAAGAGTGGACGGGCGTTCGAGGTTTCAGACGGGCGTCCGGTGGCCGACTTAGCAGAACCGACTTTAAAATCTATATATAGTCGGCTGTTTTCTCCACAAAAGAGGATCATACACACATTATTCAAAACCCTAAACCTAGGGGCGGCTTTAGGCTGCGTTTTTCATCTTTTTATTCCTATTTTTATGCTCTTAATTTAGATAAAACACTAGTTACTTTTTATGTACTTTTTCTGCAAATTTGAGTTGCTGAGGATGTTCAGAGGCTAAAAGCTTCATCAAACGAGTATTGTGAAGCCGTCCAACAATTGTTGATTTCGCTTTCTTCGATTATACTGTGAGTTTTTAATAAAGGTTGTTTCTTATTCATGCTTATTCATGTTTAATTTGCTTTTATATCGGAAGATATGCATGTGTTGATTGTTTATTGTTGATGGAAGTCTTAATAAACCCTAGATCACCATGAATAAGAATAGTAATTCGAATCTATAATAACGGAAGTTAATAGGTCGATTACTAGGTTATAAACACAAAGTTTGCACCTTTGATTATTGAACGCGTTAATCTTACAACGGAAGATAATAGATTGATAGATGAACTTTCTAAGGAATTAGGGTTCATGGCTAGGTAAGGTGAATCACAATCGAATAAAAACGCACTATAATCGAGATAGGGAATCAATGCTTGTTGGATAGGTGGATCAATCCTCGTTTGCTCGTTATAAATTTGATTTAAATCCTTAAAAGCTTGAATTTGTCTAGTTAGTTTACTTTTATCCGCATCTTAGATTAGTTAGTTTAAATTGGTTCGCAGCCCGTATCTTTCCTGGCTTTAGATCATCTCTTCTGTCCAGTTTTACGTTTTAGTTAAAGCTTAATTTACAGTATTCGTTTAGTTTTATCCGTTAATTAGCTTAATAATCGTGACATAGGTTAGTTAGATAAAAACTAGAAATCACAATCGTTTAGTTCCCCGTAAGATCGACCCGGCATTAGCCTCCATACTACGATCCTTATACTTGAGGTTAACCGGATTATTACTTGTTTATTTTGTGTTGATAAAATCCGTGACAGTTGTAAAGCTGCGGTGAGCTTGTAATTCCATTGTCTACTAGCTTGCTTCAATCCATATAATGACTTGACTAATTTGCTGACTTTGCCTTTCTGAGCTTGAAACCCTTGAGGTAAAGTCATATAGACTTCTTCATCTAGGTCACCATGCAAAAAGGCATTGTTTACATCTAATTGATGTAAATAAAGCCCTTTTGCTGCAGCTATAGATAATAGGATTCTGATAGTATTCATCTTGGCAACTGGTGAGAATGTTTCTTCATAATCTATTCCATGAGTTTGAGTATATCCTTTTTCTACCAATCTAGCCTTATACCTTTCTATAGATCCATATGCTTTATGTTTAATCTTGTACACCCACTTGCAACCTATAGGTTTTTTGCATGCTGGTAAATCCACCACTTTCCAGGTATTGGTCTGAATTAAGGCATCAATCTCTTTCTGCATGGATTCTTGCCATTCTGGGGATTTGATAGCTTGGTTGTATGTAGTAGGTTCTTTGAGTGCATCTACATTCATGACAAAAGACCTGTGATTATGAGAGATGTTAGTATAACCAACAGCAGAATCCAAAGGATATGGTATCAGAGCCACTCATTTATCGTGCAAGTGTTGGGCCTCTTTGTTGGCCTTAAGAGTGCCCTAGGCCCACACTTGAGGGGAGAATGATTCTGAATTGACTCATGTAGTTTCACTGTAATGGATGGAAAAATATCCTTATGGAAAAACATTCCTTGAAACAAAAATATCCCTGGTGTGGTCATCTAACAATGTATACCCTTTTTTATTTGGAACATGTCCTAGATTGATGCATGTTCTTGCCCTAGCATCAAATTTTGTCATGCCATGAGGCATGGTAGTAGAAAAAACAAGACATCCAAAAACTTTAAGTTTAAAATAATTAGGCAATTTGTTATGTAACAGAAAATAGGGGATTGATCATTCAAAACAGGAGTAGGTAACATGTTTATGAGATGAACATCAAGAAGAACACAATATCCCCACATATTTATAGGTAATTGAGCCTGAAATTTTAAAGCCCTAGCAACATTGAGTATATGTTGATGTTTTCTTTCTATAATGCCATTCTATTGAGGTGTGTCAACATAACTGGTTTGATGCACAATGCCTTTTTCTGTATAGAAATCAGTGTGGTCAAACTCAGGACCATTGTCAGACCTTATTATTTTTATAGAGTGACCAAACTGATTCAGTGCATAGAAATAGAAAGCAGTAATAACATATCTTACTTCACTTTTAGCTTGCAACAAAAAAATCCATGTATACCTAGTACAATCATCTACCACTGTTAAGAAATAAGACTAATTATGGACAGTAGGGTGTCTGTAAAGACCCCAATATCCATGTGTACAAGACCAAAAGGAACAACGGTAGTGGATGTACTTAAAGGAAAAGAAAGTTTCTTCTGTTTTGCTAATGGACAAACAAAACAAGTAGAATCTTTACATACAGAAATATCTGGACAAACATCATGTAGTAGATCTAGTCTAGTATGAGACAAATGCCCTAGTCTATAATGCCATAACAAGCCTTTTAGGATCTTATCACATAATGGAACACAAGCAGCTACAACATGTACAGAAGGTTTATCAGACTTCAAAATATAAAGCCCTTGTTGTTGTTTAGCTAATCCAATCGTCCTCTCAGACAACTTGTCCTATAACACACACTCAGTGTCAACAAATATAGCAGAGACACCAGAGTGTCTAGTTAATCTGGTAATAGATAGCAGATTATATTTAAAACCTGGAACACAAAGAATTTTGATAAAACTAAGTGTGCACTAATTCTTACTGTGCCTATAAAAGTAATAGGTAAGTCTTGACCATTAGGAAGTGTAACAGAGACACCATACACCTTTTTACTAGTCATGAACAAGTCATGGCTGTAAATGATATGGTTTGTGGCTCCTGAATCCACAACCCACTGACCAGAGATACTACCTTGAACCTCTGTAGGATCTGTTTTGAAATTGGTAGTGAATGCAGTGACTTGGTTAGCAGCATGCTGAGCAGGATCTCTTCTAGATTCCATCATCTGCATTAACTGTGAAACTTGACTTTGAAGCACAACAATTTTGATTGATCAGATTCTTGAGAACCACAAGCAAGTGATAGGTCTTGGCCATCTTCTTGTTGTACCATATTTGCCTTAGGTCTGCTCTTAAAACCTGGTGGGAAACCATGCTTTTTATAGCACTGGTCAATAGTATGACCATTATAGCCACAAAATGAACATTGGACTTTCTTCTTTGCCCCTGTACCAGCCTGTCCTGGCTTTTTGAAGTTTGTATAACCACCACTAGACCCTGAAAACCTCTGATTGTTAGTAGCATTAGTAGCTTGTCCAGAAAACCCCTGTGGTTCTTTTGACTGCACAGCCAAAGCCAATGCCTTTGAATTTTGTGGGTGACCCATGGCATACATAGCCTGTCTCTCAAACTTGATTGCCATGGAAAAGGCCTGTTGCAAAGTAGGTAATGGTGTGGTCAGATAAACCTGTGATCTAGCAAGAGCAAAGGAATCATTGAGTCCTTTCATGAATCATATAACATAATCTGCCTCAATATAATCAGTCAATTTCTTGCTAATATTACATCTGCAAGGTTGTCCACACTCACAAACTGGAATTGGTTTGAACTCCATGACTTCATCCCATTTAGCTTTCAACTTTGTAAAATAGGAAACAACTGACATGGAACCTTGCTTGATGGTGCTAACATCTTCTAGCAAATCTGGAACTCTGAAATAATCCACATTTGAAAAACTGAATTCAAGATCTACCCAGATGTCTCTTGCTGATTTAATCCACATGATACTTTGGCCTATATCCGGAATAACCGATTTAATGATCCAAGTCATTACTACGATATTACACTGACTCCAAACCTTGTAAAGTTCATCATTAGGAGCAGGTTTTTCAATCGTACCATCTACAAAACCAAGTTTGTTCTTGGTTTCTAGCATCATTAACATAGATCTTGACCAACAATGGTAATTATGAGCATCTAAAGGTTTAGAAACCATAGGAATAGAAGCATTTTCGTTTGGATGTAAATAAAATTGACTAGAAGTACTTATCTCTGGACCCCTGGCTTCATTGATGATAGCAGCATTGGATCTTTGAGTTTTTGCCATCGCAGGAATTGTGAAAAACGCAGAAAACCGCAAAATACTCTCAAGAATTTTGCAGGAAAACCGAAGATTGCTCTCAAGAATCTTCTCTAAAACAAGAAATTGCAGCACTCAGAAGCGTTTGAGCTTCGCTCTGATACCATTAAGAAATTCTTACTCCATTGAAGATGGAAGTAAACACAGAATTTCAAACAAGAATGAAGCGGGAAAACATGAATAAAAGAAAACACCCTCTCAAAAAAAAAAAAAAAAAAAAAAAAAACAGAGAAGATGAACATTCAGTTATTTGATTTGTTTCAATTGATCTTTACAACTTCATTGTTCTCGGTATATATAAGCTAACTATCGACCTAATCAACTAGTAAGACGGTTACAACTACTCAATTCTATTGTAACTACCTTCAACCATAAATGGTTGAAGGTGTTCGACCATATGCCTGAACCAAAACACACGGTGACACTTGCTTAATATTCATTTCAATAGAGGTCATAAATAATTGTATATGTAAATTCCAGCTGTGAGAGGACTTATTAGGAGTGTGTTTGTATCAGTATATGCTAGAAATTGCAGTCCATCGTTTTGGTTTATGGATATGTGTTGGGGTACGTGGCCAATGCCACATTGCATATTCTTTAGAATTTAAATGTCCAAGTGGAAAGTGGCATTGGGGCCGTCTTCATAAATCGGAGGTGCCAAAATTCCAAAAAGATGTTTTTGCGAAATATGGAAAACAGGAAAAGGAAAAATTATTTGAAGGATAGGTGAACCGAACCAGGTGGAGATACATTCATAGCACATATTGTGGACGCACATAGTGTAAATGAATTTGAAAGCGCTTCTCGTCAAGCCTATTCGTAGTGGACGATTCGGTTTTTCTCGAGTTCGAGCTCGAGTCGAGCTACTCGAATAATTAACCGAGTCGAGCTCGACTTTTAAAATATATTAATCGAGTAGCTCGCGAGCTTAATCGAGCTTGATTAAATAATTATTTAATTAATTAAATTAATTTATTTATTATAAAATATTATTTTTCATAATTAAAAAAATATTATTCAAGTCGAGTATTAGACGAATCGAGCTCGATCTTGCAAATTTCATTAAAAATCAATTGAATTCTACTAAAATAATCGAGCTTACGAGCCGAGTCGAGCTTTGTCGAGTACTGATCGAGCTCGAGCCGAGTTTCGAGCCCGAACTTTTTTAGTCGAGTCGAGCTCGAGCCTCGAGTAGTCGACTCGACTCGGCTCGATTACACCCCTAACATGCACTACATATATTTTATCCACATTTAAAGTAGTGCACTTTAATGTGTTGATGAGATGTGTATAGTGTATATTCACTACACACTATATATAGTGGATACATCACTTTTCGAAAATAATTCTTACATGATTACTCTATTTGTGAAGCAGACACAAGTGGATAAATCAGAACGACACAGTTTGAATTTGATCTGAAACTGTGTGGTCAATATTCATCCATATATGTTTACTCAACAAGTAGAAGAAAAGGGATGAGATCAGTTGTCTAATTTGTGTGGCTAATTTTGGTGCTTAAGACGTCGTTTTATGTGTATTTTATTTTTTGAAAAAAATAAAATAAAAACAAAAATCCAAAACTAAAAAATAAAACACACATGAAACAACATCGTTTTTACTTGACACCGAAATTAGACACACAAATTGAACAGACGATCTCATCCCCAAAAAACCACAAGGAATAAAGTATTTTGTCTCAATATCCTCGCGTGACATTGAATAAATAACCCAAATTACCAAGTCTTCATATCCAAGTCTATATGTCTCAACCTTATCATTGTAACTGACAATACTCGATATCGTCCAAGTGAAATCTGGCCGTTAAAGTTTTTGAGTGAAGTTTTGACGGATGATTATCTGTCTAAATGTTCCCATAGAACGAACAAGTCGTTAAGGGTCCCGGAGTTCTTTCTCCGAGAAAACCCTCCGATGCTCAAGTCGGTGATTTGAAAGTAAGATGGTGTTTAAAGTAATTATCAAAGTGTAAGGATCATATGAGATAGCATACCATTCATGTGAGGGCGATGATCCCTTTATACTGTGTACAACGATGGTGTTGGTGGTCCAATCGGTGGTGATGCCATGAATATAGAGCTTATCTGGGTTGTAGTGGACTGATGCCCAATAAGCGTAATGCTAATGATGCCTATGACAGAGGACGACCTACGCCATATCAGCAATGAAAGACGGAGGACGACCTGCGTCATATCTGATATTCGAGACCGGTAGCGTCGTGCACCACGTCGGCCCTTCCTTGTAAGTGAACGAGCCGCGTTGTTTTGGTGATGATAATCTCCTTCTGGGAGAAAAACCTTCTCTTCTGCAGAATGAACCCGAGTAGCAAGCCGAGGCCAGGTCGGCCTTAGTGCCAAATCTAATCTCCGAACACTTACCGAATATTAAAGCATGACTGACTAGCAAGGAGCAGCTCGGTCCTTACGCCGAAGTGGACTTATGCTCATAGTTCGGTGTGATGAGTGTCACGTGTACGGTGACCGATCTTCTCCATGTCAGTAATGTTTCTCCCACATTTCAAATATTGTATATTACATTGTCCCCCGAAGTGACGTCCTCATCGGGCTCTACTAGATGATTCTAAATATGGCTCTCACAACCTTTTACGTTATAACACTTAGTTTCATCCAGTAATCTACTATGATATAGCATGTAACGCCTTAGAACTTTTGAGTCTAATGACGTTCCGTAATTAAGCTTAAAGTGCACTGCACGGTTCAGTTTAACTAGATTCAGTTTATAGCTTAAAAGCCGAAAAATGTAAACAATTTGTATGTAGACACATCTGCATACAACACTCAGAAGTATATTTCTCAAAATTCTTTAGCTTATTTTATGTATACAACAGTAATTCTAGAAGTATATATGAAACTATATTGACAGCTTAAAGTTGAATTTAATATGAGAACACATTTAAGATTGTGGTTCTTGATCTAACTAGGCACCTAAACATCAAGTCCAACTGATTCTCAAGGCCTTCAAGGGCACCCTCCAAAATTTGCAGTCCGTTTTGCACAATTTCACTCTGATTATTTCCCCATAGGCACCGTAATGCCGCATCTGCATTTTCCAATTCATTTGATCTTTCAGTTTCGATTTTTCCCTTTTGCACCAGTTTTGCAACCAATGTCCATTTCTTCATCTTTTGCTTGCAAGTTTTTACAGATAAAAACCTCAAGACTGCCTCGAAAATCGAAATGCTTGTGGAATTCACTTCTTGTAGAACCCTTATAACTGATAAGACATGATCATCAAGATTATCCTCCATTAATGGACCAGAAGCATTGATCTGCTGATCTATTTGCTTCAAACACAAAAGTGATCTTTTAGCTTCTTTCTTCATTTTCCTTCTGTTTGCAAAGTACTTTGTAATGTTACTTTCAATGGTGGAATAATTTGACCCTTTTCTTCTCCTTAAAGATGACTGAAGATCTCTGACATTTTCTTTACATTCTGTAACTATGTCCTTTGCCATACTACATATATCAAGAATTCTGATAGATATGTCCAGTAATTCATCAACCCATTTTCGGTTTTGTTGACGAAAAAGGGCATCAATTGTTGAAGGCAAGTTGAGTAGATCATCTATGCATTGATACAGTTCTTGTAAACCTGTTAAACCATAGCAGATTGATCCTGCACTAGTACTGCTTGATGATTCTTGTTCCCAAGATTTGATCTTTTCCAATTCAACTTCAACTGTTTGAGTTGTGGGATGTGTTTTGCTAGGCAAACTTACTGATCTGATGTGATAATTAGAGGTGGACCTTGAAAAAACAATGGCCATTTTTTTAAGAGATGAAAGAATTTAATTAGAAGAAGGGAGTTGTAGTGAAGAAGATATCAGGACACTGTTTTTATATATGCTCAGATGTAGTACAAAATAGTAATATTGTGCTACGATTTAAATACTGAAATGTGCTGGCTTTAAAGCATGTAAAATTTGTGGAACACTTGGCATGGTGTAAAAAACTCCAATAAATACTTGTTTTTTTTTTTATTTTAATGTTCTTTGTCATTTTAGTGATTGGATAATGCCTACAATTTTGTCATTTTACACATGTAAAAGTGTTATAAAACGGATGGAGATAACTTCAGATGCAAGAAACAGAAACAGAAGCAATCAAACATAAACAATCAAAGGAGATAACAAACAAGAAGAACACGTATTTAACGTGGAAAACCCCTCGCCGGGAGAGGTAAAAAACCACGGCGTAAAAGAGATATTTTATTATGCACCGAATTTTACGATTTCAACACACTCGTATAATGAGACAACAACCGTATTTATAGGCACAAATCCCTAAAACCTAGCCGCCAGAATCTTTGTCCGATGCACCATAAATACCCTTACACGTGTCCTCCTTTTAATGACACCGTATAGCCGTCACATGACGACGTAATTAGCGTATGTGGGACCCCGCTCGTATCCAAGTACTCGCCAGCCTATCACCCCGCCGATAGTTGCCCCGCCGAAGCTACCCCGCCGAAGCTCGCAGACTCCACCCTACCGATGCACGTAATTGAATACACTTCTCACCGTCCATCACACAAATGAGTCTTCGCATTGGTTCCACCAAAATGTAGAGTTTAAGTCACTTTACCGACAAATCTCCACCTTGACTTCAACTCTCACTAGAGTCAAACAGATTGCATAACCGATGTACTTGTACCGTATGCATTCGTCAATGCCGATGTACTTGTACCGTACTATCTCCACAAAGATCCACTCCACCGATCCGCCCTCGCAAAGTTTCCGTAAACGCATTATAAGCTTTGAATATTCGCAAGTCCAGCAAAGCCGAACTTACTCGTCGAATCGGTTTAGTGAACATATCAGCAGGGTTATCCTTGGTGCTGATCTTTTTCACTACAACCCTCTTCTCATTCCTCAAGAAATGATACCTGACATCAATATGCTTGGTTCTCTCATGATGAACCTGATCCTTGGCTAAACATATTGCACTAAGACTGTCACAATATATATCACCGATCCCGATGCAACCCCAAATCACCGACTAGCCCCTTCAACCGTATACCCTCCTTCGCCGCTTCAAGCAAGAGCCATATATTCTCGCTTCGCAGTTGATAAGGCTACCGTAGCCCGAAGAGTAGCTTTCCACCGACCACCGCATTTCCCAATGTAAATACATAACCAAATCATTGATTTTCTACCGTCAACATCACCCGCATAATCGCATCACAAGAACTCCGTGACCGTACCGCATCACCTCCATAAATGAGACCAACATCACCGTACCTCTCGTGTACCCGAATATCCTTTTAACATCTTTCCAAAGTTCCTTACCAGTGTTGAGCCATAAACCCGCCGACAACACCGACCGCCCGAGCCATATCGTGCCTAAGTGCACACCATGGCATACATCGATCGCCAACCGCACTAGCATAGGGGAACTTTTGACATATACTCCTTCTCTTCACCGACCGTGAAGCATAAACAGTACACAAATGAACATTTGATGCCATAGAGTATCTATTGGTTTTGCAACAGACATCCCAAACTTGGCCAATATCTTCTCGCACATAACCCCGCCGAGACAAGAATAATTTCTTTTGCCTTCTATCTCTCCGCATCTCCATCCCCAAGATTTTCTTGGCCGCACCCAAATCCTTCATTTCAAATTCAAAGACTAAGAAGGTTCTTCGATTTTGAACATCGACTTCCTTGCCGCAAATATCGCATGTCATCCACATACAGACAAGATAGATATATGATCCATCTTTCAAATAGATCGAAGTAAACACAACAAATGCTCATATGGACTTCGTTATAACCCCGCTCGAAGCATAAACTCGTCAAACCTTTTATACCACCGCCTTGGAGCTTGCTTCAAACCATACAACGATTTCTTCAACTTGCAAACATAATTTTCCTTTCCAGAACTTGAAAACCCTCAGCCGTGTCATGTATATCTCCTTATCCACCTCACCATGTAGAAAAGCGCTTTTCACATCTAATTGCTCAAGTTCCGCATCCCGCCGTGCCACCATTGCTAGTAACACCCCGATTGAAGTGTGTCCGACCACCGGTGAAAATATTTCATCAAAGTCAACCCCTTCCTTTTGACCGAATCCTCTTGCAACCAAACGTGCCTTATACCCGACCCCTTCGCCTTTGTTATTCCTTCCTTTTTCTTGAAAATCCATTTACAAGTCACAACTCCCTTGTCGCAGGGTCGTTTGACCAAATCCCAAGTCCGATTCTTCAACAATGACTCCATTTCATCTCCCATAGCAAAGATGCCACCGGGATGCTTCGTACATGTCATCGCTTCCCCGTAAGTAGTAGTTCAAGAACCTCTACTTCTTCAAAGAACTTGGAGTGCATATCCACCAAATCATCATATCCATATCTCCTTGGAGGTATCCCAACATTAGATCTTCTAGCCCGCCGGCGCCTAGACTCGCCGATCAATGTTTGTATGACGCCCCGCCGAGGTCTCGCAGTCCGGCTTGGATCGTATTCTCGGTTCATTATCCGATCGCATAAGTTGTTGATTTGGATCCACCGATTGTTGCATATCGAGACTCCACCCGAAGCTCCACCTCGTTTCTCAACACTATCGATTCAAGATCGGTTTCGTACTCGCAGACCTCTCCACCGATGAGTTTAACATAGAATTTTCATCAAACACAACGTCCCCGCCGAGGATTACTCGGACTCGCCGATGACCAAATCCTATATCCTTTCACCCCATCACCATACCCTACAAACACTCCCTTCTTGGCTCTTGGCTCCAACTTCCCTTCACTAACATGATAGTAAGTCGTACTTCCAAAAACCCTTAGAACCGAGTAGTCGCAGTGCTTGCCCGACCACATCTCAAATGGTGTCTTGAGATTGATTCCCGTGTGAGGACTCCCGTTGATTAAGTAGCAAGTCCGTTTTAACAAATTCCCCAAAATCTCCTTGATAAACCAAATTTTGAGAAAGCATACATCTTGCCCTCTCCAAGAGAGTTTGATTCATCCTTTCAAATACACCATTCTCGCCGAGGTGTATTCCTTACAAGATGATGTCCGGCAATACCCTCACCGCACAAAATGAATCAAAATCCGTCCAAAGCAGAATTCCGTACCATTATCCGTACGAAGCTTCTTGATTTTCTTGCCTAACCGATTCTCCACTAGTGGCCTTCCACTCGCTTGAAGTTACCGAATGCATCACTTTTGTTCTTCATCATCACCACCCAAGTCATCCTTGAATAGTCATCTATGAATGACACAAAATATCCGTGACCACCCAATGACTCAACTCTTGATGGACCCCAAAGAATCGAATGGATATAATCAAGTGTTGCCTTTGTATTGTGCAACCCCGCCGAGAATTTACTTCTATGCAACTTCCCAAACACACAATGTTCACAAAAGTCCAGATTCTTGACCTTATATCCCCCAAGAAAACTCCGCCGAAGAAAGAACCCGCATACCCCTTTCACCCATGTGACCAAGTCTCACGTGCCACACCGAGTCCGTCGAGATCGGTGAACCGCCGAGGATGCAACAAGAAGAAGCGCGTATACAAGTAGATCCTTGTAATATATACAAGGTTCCCCTCTTGATGCCTTTGAGGACTACAACCGAATCTTTGAAGACATTCACCGTCCACCTTCACCCTTGAAATTGAACCCTTTGTCGTCCAAGAGACTAAGAGATACCAAATTCTTGGTCATCTCGTGGAACATGTCTTACATCTTTCAAAGTACAAAATTTACCATCCTCTCGTCCTTAACTTCACCGAGCCAATTCCCACAACTTTGCAAACCTTGCCGTTGGCCATATAGATTTGACCACCATCTATCCGCTCATAAGTAGAAAACCACTCCCCGTTTGGACAAATATGGTAGGATGCTCCGTAATCAAGTATCCACACATCATTATGGTGTGTAATCCCCCGCAACTAGAACCGCATCCTCATCGATTGCTCGCAGCCAAAGCCGCCGTGCCGAATTGCCTTCCCGTCGTTTCTTCTTCCTTGGACAATTGGACTTCCAATGTCCCCGCTCCTTACAAGAATTACGTACATCGCAGACTTAGGACCTTTGGACACCGACTTCTTTTTCTTCTTCTCGTCCATATCCTTTTCCACTATTGCCGCTAGCTACTAGCCCAAAGAACTCGACCGTCCGTTCCAAAGAAATTTCGTGTCTAAGCTCCCCGGCATGTAAGGCGTACCTCACATCCTCCAAAGCTACCGTATCCTTTCCAACTATGAAAGATCGCACAAAGTTTTCATATGATGCCGGTAATGACACCAACAGATTAGTGGCCGCATCTTCATCTTCAATTTTAACATCAATATTTCTTAAATCAAGCAATATTGTGTTCACCGGTCCGTATGTTCCCTCGCTGGACTTCCTTCATGCATCTTCAAACCGAACAACCTCTCGTTTCAACAACAACTTGTTGGTCGTTGACTTGGTCATATACAAGCTTTCAAGCTTCTTCCACAACTTGGCCGCGGTGTCTTCCTCAAAGAACCTCGTTGATAACATCATCGATAAGCACAACATGATGGTTGAATGTGCTTTCTCTTCCAGACCGGCATAATCTGCCGCACTTGTATTTGGTTTGTCGATAAAGGATTCCACAAACCCCGCTCGTTTCAACAAAGGCACGCATCTTGATTTGCCACGTACCAAAACTGTTCCTTCCCCGTAAATTTATCGATTTTTACGTTTACCGCCGACATCTTTCCTTGCTAGAGATTACAACTTTATCACGCATCCTAGCACCTTGTCAAGGTCTTGGTGAAGATGAAGTTGATCGTACGTATTGTTTTCTCCAACCTTGCTCTCGATACCACTTGTTATAAAACGGATGGAGATAACTTCGTATGCAAGAAATGTAAATGTAAGCAATCAAACATAAACAATCAAAGGAGATAACAAAACAAGAAGAACACGTATTTAACGTGGAAAACCCCTCGTGGGGGAGAGGTAAAAAACCACGGCGTAAAAGAGATATTTTATTATGCACCGAATTTTACGTATTTCAACACACTCGTATAATGAGACAACAACCGTATTTATAGGCACAAATCCCTAAAACCTAGCCGCCAGAATCTTTGTCCGATGCACCATAAATACCCTTACACGTGTCCTCCTTTTAATGACACCGTATAGCCGTCACATGACACCAATTAGCGTATGTGGGACCCCGCCGTATCCAAGTACTCGCCAGCCCTATCACCCCGCCGATAGTTGCCCCGCCGAAGCTACCCCGCCGAAGCTCGCAGACTCCACCCTACCGATGCACGTAATTGAATACACTTCTCACCGTCCATCACACAAACTCGAGTCTTCGCATTGGTTCCACCAAAATGTAGAATTTAAGTCACTTTACTGACAAAAAGTAGTGCGTTGATGATATCAGAATATCGTCGGGTAATTTAATTGAAAATTTTGATTATTTGTAGAGAATTTTAACTGATGAAACTGAAGATTTTATTGGTGATTAATAATTTATGATTGTGTTTTAGAGACTGCCTACGTACCCGGTATATATGTGAATAAACCAATAACGTAGTTCTAAATTGTGAGAATCGGATGATGATAGTTTTATAGGCTGTTGTTAAAAAATGGCTTACACGGGAACAACAATGTCCAAAACAAACAAAACGCAAGAGATTTTGCAGAATATTTAATAACTTGATATGAACGTAGAATCGTGAAACACTTTCCTACAAAAGTTATTTGCCCCGAATCTTATGCCTAGGGTAACACAAATACTTTTATGAGATAAGACTACGTTTTCCCTTCGATCTTTAGGCACAAAAGATGAAGATGACCTTTGGAGATAATTTGCAAGTGTTTTATAATTTTGATAGATCAAGGATGCATACATTTGTTGTGTGTATATTCAACAATGTAAAAAGCCCGTAAAAAGCACTTAGTTCCCGGAAAAACAAATTGTAAGTTCGAATATATAAGTTACAACCCAAGTGGAAAGGCACCATTTGGTTATAACTACCCAAAAAGGCCAAAAGGCACTTACAGATCGTTTTCGGACCACAGGGCGGGCGCCCGTGGTCGCCCTTTTTGAAAGCCAAAACCGACCAAAACTCTCTCGAATCACTTTTACACTAAATAGAACACCACAGCGGGCGCCTGTCACTCTGCTTCACCAAAATCTGATTTTTGGTCCTTTAACCGGTTTTCTGGTCCTTTAAGTGATTTTCCGAACTATACTTGCTTATTTTCCATCCGTATACTCATATACACTTGTATAAGCGTGCACTCCGCACCTCCAAACTTATTATTAAGTGTTACGAGTATATCCACCCTTGTACTAAACCCCGATTACCTCAACGGCTTGTGATTATACTTAAATCACCAACATTCCTCCCCCATTTAAGTGTAATCCTTGGTTTAGCAAAACAACACTGTCATAAAACAAATCAACTCATGCTTCAATGAAAATGTCACGAAGATTGAATTCCCATCTAGTATTATTACACATTTCAAATATTCGAGTATCGGGGGTGTGTCTAAGCATTGAACCCCTTTACACGTTTTGAATACATGAAGAGAACATACACATGAGTTAATATAACTCCAAAAGCTTATTCTTGACACTAATTAATCAGCCTTGTGTCCATATCCATTCATGAGCATATAGAAAGCCAACTCTCGAACTTTCTTGAAGCGGCCAAACTTCATACTCATATAAAGTGAGCCTTTATATAATCGTGCACCCGCAATAGCACTTTGTCAAAGACTCATTATGAAGAATCCCTTCATCCTTAACTTACAGTGTAATAGCACATACCTCGGGATATTATCATGTGCACAAGTCTAGATAATAGGCCTTCCACATTGAATTCTCGCCTCTAACATTGTATTAAAGGGAATTGGGTATCCTATCACCAAGATTTAAATGAGTTGTAAACCCATCCCGATTACGTACTTTTGTACCAAGTCTCTAGCCAATCCTTTTGTCAAGTGATCGCCTAAGTTATGTTGAGATCTCACAAACACAACCGAAATCACCCTATGAGTGATCAACTCACGAACCGCGCTATGTCTAACGCCCAAGTGTCGCGACTTGCCATTATACACTTGACTATAAGCTTTAGACAAGGTAGAAGCACTATCACAATGGATAGAAATGGGTGATATTGGTTTTGGCCATAATGGAATTTCATATATCAAATTCCTAAGCCACTCCGCCTCTTTACCGGCTGCTGCTAAGGCAACAAATTCCGACTCCATAGTCGAGCTAGTAATACATGTTTGCTTTTTGGAAGCCCAAGAGATGGCACCTCCTCCAAGCAAGAACACCCAACCACTTGTAGAAGAATGATCCTCTACATTGGATATCCAACTAGCATCTGAATATCCTTCTATTACTGAACGATGTCCAACATAAGTTAAGCCAAAATCCTTGGTTAACTTAAGATACCTTAGTACACGAGTTACCGCACGCCAATGATGACTACTCGGATTACTCGTAAACCTCGCTTAGCTTTCCAACCGCATAAGCAATATCCGGACGTGTGCTAATCATAGCATACATCAAACATCCTATTACCCGAGAATACTCAAGTTGTGATATCGGATTTCCCGTATTCGGCATGAGTTTCTCATTAGGATCCATGGGAGTATTAGCCGGAGTGGAGTTTTCACAATTGAACTTCTTCAACACTTTCTCAATGTAATGAGATTGTGTCAAAGAGAACCCTTTGTCACTCCTTTTTATCTTGATTCCTAGAATCACATCCGCCTCCCCCATGTCTTTCATAGAAAAGCTTGATGACAAAAATGATTTGCAAAGGTCAACTTGATCTTGGTTAGTTCCAAAGATCAACATGTCATCAACATATAAGCAAATTATCACACCATTACCGGTATCGTCAAATTTGCTATATATACACTTGTCTGATTGATTAATCATAAAACCATGAGACAAGATAACTTCATCAAATTTATGATGCCATTGTTTAGGTGCTTGTTTAAGACCATACAATGATTTAACAAGCTTACAAACCTTATGCTCATTTCCGTACAAAACAAAACCTTCCGGTTGTTTCATATAAATTTCTTCTTCCAAATCTCCATTCAAGAATGCCGTCTTAACATCCATTTGATGGATTACCGATTGTTAATTGCCGCCAATGCAATCAACAATCTTATTGTGGAGATTCTTGCAACCGGTGCATAGGTATCAAAATAATCAATACCTTCTTTTTGCCTAAAGCCTTGAATTACCAATCCGGCTTTATATCCGTCGACAACGTGCCATCAACTTTCATCTTTCTTTTAAAGATCCACTTGCAGCCCAAAGGTTTGCAACCACGTGGAAGATCCGAAAGGATCCACGTGTTGTTTCCCATTATGGAATCCATCTCATCATTGACGGCTTCTTCCCACAATGACACGTCTCGAGACTCCATAGCCTCCTTAAACGTTTTAGATCCTCATCAATATTATAACAATATGAATATTGGAATCCTACTTCATCTCTTGTTCCTTCTACCAAATAAGTTTGATAGTCGGATCCAAAAGATTTTGCTTTCCTAGCCCTTTTGCTTCTACGAAGCTCCAAAGGCTCATCTTGAGAACTCGACATCATTATTGTCCTCCACTCCAATATTAATAGAGTTATATCCTTCGGTCTTTGTATAGACGAAAACCGATTTTCATCAAAGATAGCATCCCTTGATTCAATCACAGAATGAACGGCAACTGAATCATTAGGCTCTATAACATAGAACCTATATGCCTTGGAATGCATAGCATATCCAATGAATATACAATCAATGCCTCTTTCACCCAAGGTTTTAATCTTAGGCACGGTGAGCCTAACAACAAATTACATCCCCAAACTCGTAGGTAACTCAAGTTTGGCTTCTTTTTGAACCAAAGTTCATATGGGGTAATAGGATTCCTTTTATTAGGAACTCTATTCAAAGCAAATAACAAGCCGTTAACATGGCTTCTCCCCAAAATCCCTCACTCAAACCTCGAGTAAGATAGCATGGAATTAACCATCTCTTTAAGAGTACGATTTTTCCTTTCCGCTATACCGTTTTGCCGCGGCGTGTAAGGCGCCGTAACCTCATGTATAATCCCACATGACCCGAAAAGGTTGGATCAAAGTATTCACCACCTCGATCGACGCAACTTTTTAATTTTAGAGGTTAATTGCAACTCAACTTCACTTTTATAGATTTTGAATTTATCGATTGCCTCATCTTTAGAATGAAGTAAAAACACATAACAACCGAGTGCAATCATCTATAAAAGTCACTACATATCTTTTGTTGCCAAAAGACGGTGTAGCACAAAAGTCACATAGATCACTATGGACAAGATCCAAAACTGAAGACGACCTTTCAACACTATGAAAAGGCTGTCTAACAATTTTGTTCAACATACATGTATCACATTTATTTATATTCATATCAAAAGATGGAATCAAATCATGCTTAGACATTAATAACATGCGTTTGTAATGAACATGTCCTAACCGAGCATGCCATAAAACAGAAACATCAACATCATGATTCATACAAACATTATTCACAACATCATGCTGAATGTTAAGCATGAACATACCATTACAAAGATAACCAAATCCTATAAATACACCACACTTACTTAAAATGTATTTGTCGACTCAAAGACTTGTTTAAAACCATCTTTACATAATAAACTTCCCGAAACTAAGTTTTTCCGGATCCCCGGAACAAATAAAACATGTTTTAAAGTTACAAATTTGCCGTAACTAAAAGGTAAAACAACAGCCTCTTCCACGGATGGCGGCCTTTGACTCGTTTCCCATAAACAAGATGGATCCATCGTTAACAAAGTTCATAATCTTTAAACCAACGTTGATCCTTGCGTACATGCTTTGTCGCACCCGAGTCAATCCACCAAGCAACATCATCATCCCGCACATAAAATGCCTCGTAAAACAAGCTGGGTACATAATTCATATCCGAATTAAATCCACAAACAATATTCCGACCTTGATGTTTAGGAGCACCTTGGTCCTTAGACCCTTGCCCCGAACTCGTTGTTTGGCCCTTCGATTTTTGCCAAATCGACAATCACCTTAAAATGCCCAACTTTCCCGCAAACCCAACAAGCACCTTTCGGTTTCTTGTTGGCATCTTTGCCGTTGTTTTTAGATGATTGCCCTTTCCTTTTCTTCTGGTTCTTTTGAGAACTTTCCCCGGTTTCCACCATATTAATGGAAGAAGAATCCATTGTCTCCTTACCCTTGGCTTTACCGTTCTCTTGCGCCCTTAGAGATTCTTCTATGCGCAAATGACTACCAAGTTGTACCAGAGACAACTCTTCTTTCTTATGTTTCAGAAAATGTTTAAAATATTTCCAAGAGGGTGGCAATTTATCAATTATACTAGAAACAGAAATAGACTCATCCATTTCCATTTTATGCTGTGAAAATTGACCCAAAATACGAAGTAATTCATTGTACTGTTCCATTACCGACCTTGAATCCACCATGTTATATTTCATGAAGTTTCCAACCAAGAACTTTTTACTGGATGCATCTTCATCCATGTATTTGGATTCTAAAGAATCCCAAAGTTCTTTGGCGGATTCAACGTTTTGGTAAATATCGAACAAAGGCATCGTACATACCATTCAGAATGTGGCCTCGGCATATGTAATCGTCATTCTCCCATTTGTTTTTCTTTCTTAACTCTTCCAGGGGACCATCCTCCAACACCTCTGGCATAGGTGTACTGAGTACATACACAACCTTCAAGGTTGTTAACAAGAAATGCATCTTTCTCTGCCATCTTCTGAAGTTCACTCCCTCGAATTTTTCCAATTTCCCAAAATTTGCGCTCATTTCTTTGACACTCGACATTGTAAACTAAATAACTTTTGTAGATTGTTGTTATAAAATGGCTTACACGGGAACAACAATGTCCAAAACAAACAAAACGCAAGAAATTTTGCGAATATTTAATAACTTGATATGAACGTAGAATCGTGAAACACTTTCCTACAAAAGTTATTTGCCCCGAATCTTATTCCTAGGGTAACACAAATACTTTTGTGAGATAAGACTACGTTTTCCCTTCGATCTTTAGGCACAAAAGATGAAGATGACCTTTGGAGATAATTTGCAAGTGTTTTATAATTTTGATAGATCAAGGATGCATACATTTGTTGTGTGTATATTCAACAATGTAAAAAGCCCGTAAAAAGCACTTAGTTCCCCGGAAAAACAAGCTTGTAAGTTCGAATATATAAGTTACAACCCAAGTGGAAAGGCACCATTTGGTTATAACTACCCAAAAAGGCCAAAAGGCACTTACAGATCGTTTTCGACCACAAAGGGCGCCCGTGGCCGCCCCGTGAAAGCCAAAACCGACCAAAACTCTCTGAATCACTTTTACACTAGCAGGAACACCACAGGCGGGCGCCTGTCAATGACAGGCGGGCGCCTGTCACTCTGCTTCACCAAAATCTGATTTTTGGTCCTTTAACCGGTTTTCTGGTCCTTTAAGTGATTTTCCGAACTATACTTGCTTATTTTCCATCCGTATACTCATATACACTTGTATAATCGTGCACTCCGCACCTCCAAACTTATTATTAAGTGTTACGAGTATATCCACCCTTGTACTAAACCCCGATTACCTCAACGGCTTGTGATTATACTTAAATCACCAACATTTAACTCCAAAAGCTTATTCTTGACACTAATTAATCGTGCCTTGTGTCCATATCCATTCATGAGCATATAGAAAGCCAACTCTCGAACTTTCTTGAAGCGGCCAAACTTCATACTCATATAGGTGAGCCTTTATATAATCGTGCACCCGCAATAGCACTTTGTCAAAGACTCATTATGAAGAATCCCTTCATCCTTAACTTACAGTGTAATAGCACATACCTCGGGATATTATCATGTGCACAAGTCTAGATAATAGGCCTTCCACATTGAATTCTGCCTCTAACATTGTATTAGAAGGGAATTGGGTATCCTATCACCAAGATTTAAATGAGTTGTAAACCCATCCCGATTACAGACTTTTGTACCAAGTCTCTAGCCAATCCTTTTGTCAAGTGATCAGCTAAGTTATGTTGAGATCTCACAAACACAACCGAAATCACCCTATGAGTGATCAACTCACGAACCGCGCTATGTCTAACGCCCAAGTGTCGCGACTTGCCATTATACACTTGACTATAAGCTTTAGACAAGGTAGAAGCACTATCATAATGGATAGAAATGGGTGATATTGGTTTTGGCCATAATGGAATTTCATATATCAAATTCCTAAGCCACTCCGCCTCTTTACCGGCTGCTGCTAAGGCAACAAATTCCGACTCCATAGTCGAGCTAGTAATACATGTTTGCTTTTTGGAAGCCCAAGAGATGGCACCTCCTCCAAGCAAGAACACCCAACCACTTGTAGAAGAATGATCCTCTACATTGGATATCCAACTAGCATCTGAATATCCTTCTATTACTGAACGATGTCCAACATAAGTTAAGCCAAAATCCTTGGTTAACTTAAGATACCTTAGTACACGAGTTACCGCATGCCAATGATGACTACTCGGATTACTCGTAAACCTGCTTAGCTTTCCAACCGCATAAGCAATATCCGGACGTGTGCTAATCATAGCATACATCAAACATCCTATTACCCGAGAATACTCAAGTTGTGATATCGGATTTCCCGTATTCGGCATGAGTTTCTCATTAGGATCCATGGGAGTATTAGCCGGAGTGGAGTTTTCACAATTGAACTTCTTCAACACTTTCTCAATGTAATGAGATTGTGTCAAAGAGAACCCTTTGTCACTCCTTTTTATCTTGATTCCTAGAATCACATCCGCCTCCCCCATGTCTTTCATAGAAAAGCTTGATGACAAAAATGATTTGCAAAGGTCAACTTGATCTTGGTTAGTTCCAAAGATCAACATGTCATCAACATATAAGCAAATTATCACACCATTACCGGTATCGTCAAATTTGCTATATATACACTTGTCTGATTGATTAATCATAAAACCACGAGACAAGATAACTTCATCAAATTTATGATGCCATTGTTTAGGTGCTTGTTTAAGACCATACAATGATTTAACAAGCTTACAAACCTTATGCTCATTTCCGTGCAAAACAAAACCTTCCGGTTGTTTCATATAAATTTCTTCTTCCAAATCTCCATTCAAGAATGCCGTCTTAACATCCATTTGATGGATTACCGGATTGTTAATTGCTTTGCCAATGCAATCAACAATCTTATTGTGGAGATTCTTGCAACTGGTGCATAGGTATCAAAATAATCAATACCTTCTTTTTGCCTAAAGCCTTGAATTACCAATCGGCTTTATATCCGTCGACGTTTGCCGTCAACTTTCATCTTTCTTTTAAAGATCCACTTGCAGCCCAAAGGTTTGCAACCACGTGGAAGATCCGAAAGGATCCACGTGTTGTTTCCCATTATGGAATCCATCTCATCATTGACGGCTTCTTCCCACAATGACACGTCTCGAGACTCCATAGCCTCCTTAAATGTTTTAGGATCCTCATCAATATTATAACAATATGAATATTGGAATCCTACTTCATCTCTTGTTCCTTCTACCAAATAAGTTTGATAGTCGGATCCAAAAGATTTTGCTTTCCTAGCCCTTTTGCTTCTACGAAGCTCCAAAGGCTCATCTTGAGAACTGACATCATTATTGTCCTCCACTCCAATATTAATAGGAGTTATATCCTTCGGTCTTTGTATAGACGAAAACCGATTTTCATCAAAGATAGCATCCCTTGATTCAATCACAGAATGAACGGCAATTGAATCATTAGGCTCTATAACATAGAACCTATATGCCTTGGAATGCATAGCATATCCAATGAATATACAATCAATGCCTCTTTCACCCAAGGTTTTAATCTTAGGCATGGTGAGCCTAACAACAGCCCTACATCCCCAAACTCGTAGGTTACTCAAGTTTGGCTTCTTTTTGAACCAAAGTTCATATGGGGTAATAGGATTCCTTTTATTAGGAACTCTATTCAGCAAATAACAAGCCGTTAACATGGCTTCTCCCCAAAATCCCTCACTCAAACTCCGAGTAAGATAGCATGGAATTAACCATCTCTTTAAGAGTACGATTTTTCCTTTCCGCTATACCGTTTTGCTTTGCGGCGTGTAAGGCGCCGTAACCTCATGTATAATCCCACATGACCCGAAAAAGGTTGGATCAAAGTATTCACCACCTCGATCGATACGCAACTTTTTAATTTTAGAGGTTAATTGCAACTCAACTTCACTTTTATAGATTTTGAATTTATCGATTGCCTCATCTTTAGAATGAAGTAAAAACACATAACAGAACCGAGTGCAATCATCTATAAAAGTCACTACATATCTTTTGTTGCCAAAAGACGGTGTAGCACAAAAGTCACATAGATCACTATGGACAAGATCCAAAACTGAAGATGACCTTTCAACACTATGAAAAGGCTGTCTAACAATTTTGTTCAACATACATGTATCACATTTATTTATAGTCATATCAAAAGATGGAATCAAATCATGCTTAGACATTAATAACATGCGTTTGTAATGAACATGTCCTAACCGAGCATGCCATAAAACAGAAACATCAACATCATGATTCATACAAACATTATTCACAACATCATGCTTGAATGTTAAGCATGAACATACCATTACAAAGATAACCAAATCCTATAAATACACCACACTTATTTAAAATGTATCTCGTCGACTCAAAGACTTGTTTAAAACCATCTTTACATAATAAACTTCCTGAAACTAAGTTTTTCCGGATCCCCGGAACAAATAAAACATGTTTTAAAGTTACAAATTTGCCAGAACTAAAAGGCAAAACAACAGTTCCTCTTCAACGGATGGCGGCCTTTGACTCGTTTCCCATAAACAGCATGGATCCATCGTTAACAGGTTCATAATCTTTAAACCAACGTTGATCCTTGCGTACATGCTTTGTCGCACCCGAGTCAATCCACCAAGCAACATCATCATCCCGCACATAAAATGCCTCGTAAAAACGGTGGTACATAATTCATATCCGAATTAAATCCATAAACAATATTCGACCTTGATGTTTAGGAGCACCTTGGTCCTTAGACCCTTGCCCCGAACTCGTTGTTTGGCCCTTTCGATTTTTGCCAAATCGACAAGCGAACCTTAAAATGCCCCACTTTCCGCAAACCCAACAAGCACCTTTCGGTTTCTTGTTGGCATCTTTGCCGTTGTTTTTAGATGATTGCCCTTTCCTTTTCTTCTGGTTCTTTTGAGAACTTTCCCCGGTTTCCACCATATTAATGGAAGAAGAATCCATTGTCTCCTTACCCTTGGCTTTACCGTTCTCTTGCGCCCTTAGAGATTCTTCTATGCGCAAATGACTACCAAGTTGTACCAGAGACAACTCTTCTTTCTTATGTTTCAGAAAATGTTTAAAATATTTCCAAGAGGGTGGCAATTTATCAATTATACTAGAAACAGAAATAGACTCATCCATTTCCATTTTATGCTGTGAAAATTGACCCAAAATACGAAGTAATTCATTGTACTGTTCCATTACCGACCTTGAATCCACCATGTTATATTTCATGAAGTTTCCAACCAAGAACTTTTTACTGGATGCATCTTCATCCATGTATTTGGATTCTAAAGAATCCCAAAGTTCTTTGGCGGATTCAACGTTTTGGTAAATATCAAACAGTGCATCAGACATACCATTCAGAATGTGGCCTCGGCATATGTAATCGTCATTCTCCCATTTGTTTTTCTTTCTTAACTCTTCCAGGGGACCATCCTCCAACACCTCTGGCATAGGTGTACTGAGTACATACACAACCTTCAAGGTTGTTAACAAGAAATGCATCTTTCTCTGCCATCTTCTGAAGTTCACTCCCTCGAATTTTTCCAATTTCCCAAAATTTGCAGTCATTTCTTTGACACTCGACCTTGTAAACTAAATAACTTTTGTAGATTGTTGTTATAAAATGGCTTACACGGGAACAACAATGTCCAAAACAAACAAAACGAAAGAGATTTTGCAGAATATTTAATAACTTGATATGAACGTAGAATCGTGAAACACTTTCCTACAAAAGTTATTTGCCCCGAATCTTATTCCTAGGGTAACACAAATACTTTTGTGAGATAAGACTACGTTTTCCCTTCGATCTTTAGGCACAAAAGATGAAGATGACCTTTGGAGATAATTTGCAAGTGTTTTATAATTTTGATAGGATCAAGGATGCATACATTTGTTGTGTGTATATTCAACAATGTAAAAAGCCTGTAAAAAGCACTTAGTTCCTGGAAAAACAGTTGTAAGTTCGAATATATAAGTTACAACCCAAGTGGAAAGGCACCATTTGGTTATAACTACCCAAAAAGGCCAAAAGGCACTTACGGATCGTTTTCGGACCACGAGCGGGCGCCCGTGGCCCCGTGAAAGCCAAAACCGACCAAAACTCTCTCGAATCACTTTTACACTAGCGAGAACACCACAGGCGGGCGCCTGTCACTCTGCTTCACCAAAATCTGATTTTTGGTCCTTTAACCGGTTTTCTGGTCCTTTAAGTGATTTTCCGAACTATACTTGCTTATTTTCCATCCGTATACTCATATACACTTGTATAATCGTGCACTCCGCACCTCCAAACTTCTTTGTGGGGGTGTTAACGTAGAGTTTCCTTATTTGTATGGTCTGTGATTGAGACTGGTGTGATTCCAATCATGAAGCAATCATTACTCAATTAAGGCTAAAATCATAGGATGTAATCAATAATGGATTATGCCAATTAATGCGGATCAATCGTGGGATCATGTCAATTAATGCGATATAACCGCTTTTAGAGGTCAGAGACAACGTGTTCTGCACGGGAGCAATCTAGATGGCCTGGTCGGCTAATTGGTTGATGTAAGGTCGATTGAACTGAGAGCAACCCGAATAAAATCGGTTTATTTCTGAGTGGATCTTTCGGACTGATGGCCCAATTGTGGGCTAAATTTTATATTAGTCCATCAAGCAATTAGATTCGCTTGAGACACAATTCGATGGATACGTATAATTTCCAGATTATACTTATATCAAATGTACATAACAATATCCTATTAGTGGTTTCTCTGAGTTTAGAAGTTGTACTCGAACATTTGTGCAACTGATTTGCAATAAGAGTAATATGTTTTTGGGTGCAGAAATTGACGTTTTCTATATGGAATTTAAATATCTCATTCAATATTCAGAATTTCCGATGACAATGACAGCATATAATCATAGTAGTATATCATAATTACACATCAAGTATTATAGTATCAAATAATCTGAATGATTTATTATTGGGAAAATGTGATTCATTGTATCCATAAATAGTGTCGGCGTCAGCAATAATTTAGGAGGACACCACCATATTAATCAAATTTAGTTGTACTGGCTGTAACGTACGTACGTGTCATATTTGCATTAGACTATGCGGGGACCATATTTAAACAAAATTATTGGATAACTCATCTAACACATGTCTATTAATATCAACTATTACACTTGTAATTTAAAAATGGGCCGATGAGTATATGTATATATTGCTGATGATGAATTTTGAGAGGGAAATTAGATATCTTGAGTATATATATGATTTCGTGAAAAAAAAGTGTGTAAATATGTTTTTATTTATTTATTTAGTAGAGATGAAATGTTTAAGTGTATAAATGTAGGTGAGTTCTATTGACATCACATAAATACTTACGACACCACATTAACATGTAAAATGTGGTGCTGAAGTATTCACGCGATACCGATAGAAATTGCCTAAATGTATATTAAATAGGTAGGTGGGCTTAATTTTTAGTTGGTAATAAATATTTAATGGGTAAGTGGGCTTTTTATTTGATTGTATGATAGGCTAAAGGGTTAAATGCATAAGCTTGGATGGGCTTAGCCCTCTAAGCCCTTGCATTGCCTCCATCCGCCATTAATGAATGATCGGTAGAATAATTGCAGGCTGGCAGGTATATATATATATAAACGGTGATGGATCATCTACAGCTATGTATCTGTACAAGTAGAATTCAATTTGGATGGCGACCCGTAAAAAGGCAAAGGGGTTGCCGACCCAAATTATTAGGCGCACGGGGCTGATGATCACAATCACTTGTCCCTCTATCTATCTCCATTATTTTAAAACCTACCGTTTTCTGGAGTAATTAAGTTAAAATAGTCTTTTATTTGAAATTAATTTGAAATGTAATATTGCATCTTACAGCTTGTAGGACATCATATTAAGCTAATAGTCTTTTATTCTTGCTTTTAAATTAGTAAGTATTTATGTGGGATTTTAAGTGTTTGGTTTCTCCTAATGAGCTTTTAATCCTATAAATAGTCTAAGTTACATAATAGTTAGCGATATGATGTAATCTTGAAAATCACTTAAGAATTTGGATTAACTCCTGTTTATTGTTTTACCTTTTATCGTTGTAGATCTTCTACATCATTATACATATATATTTATTTTCAATAAGAAAAAACAGAGGACTTTAAGAGCATTCATTAAATTTACAATTGTCTTTACGGGCAAGGGCGGAGCCAGAATTTCTATTTGGGTGGGCTATTGGACTATATCAAGTTCGCCGGGTGGCTAGATGAAAGAATTTTCTATGATCAAACTAGACTACATAGATTTTTTAGTATGTTATTTTTCTATCAGGGTAGGCATAGCCCCCATTTGTCTATACTATAGATCCGCCCTTGTTTACGGGCATCACGATAATTTTTAAAAATCATTGTTGCGTCCTGATAGATTCAGTAGAGTGTTCTTAAAAGCGCCCTAAAAAATTGGTAAGGTGAAAAATTCAAATTCTACATGAATTCTTTATAGTAGGTGTCGTTATAAGCCTCCTGAAAAATTGGTAAGGTGAAAAGTTCAAAGTCCACATGAATTTTTTAGTTTAAAAGGGTAACTTGGACATGGTCGTGAAATATATATTGGTGCACAACCAAATCTAACTTGGTGATTCCACACCGATAGGAATGAGAAAAATTAGGGGTTTTTAAGAAACTTTCATTTTCAAATATTATATTGGCTGAAAATGTTGATTCCTATTTTGTGATCATAGACCATTATAAAAGGCTGAGACAAGTATAACCAAGAGGACAACTGCCCATTCTCCCTCCCTTTAAGTTGAAAATAAACACTAATAGATAAATTTTGTATTTTATTTGTCCTCAATTAAAATTTTTATTTATTGTGTTATTGTTTTTCTTAACTAAAATTCTACGTCCACCATTGTTGGACATCACGTATTGGAGATGAACATTTGTTTTAATTTGCTTTCGTAATGTATTCTCAAACAATTTTTTGAGACTAATCCTCGAAGATACTGTCGGATATTAAAGATGATGATGTCTTTCAACAAAGTTTGTTGCATCCACATAAACTCGAACTCGAGGCCTCTTGCTTAAATGACCACAACCCCTTACTTAAATTTAGATTTACAAAAAAAGTACGTGAAGATTGGAGAAAAGGTCAAGCTAAAGCTTGCAAAATTTAAGTATCAAATATCTGGATAGTTTCTCCTTTGGATTAGATTGATATAATTGTCTTATTTAAATTCTTGATATTCATTAAACTGATGTTTAGTTTCACCTTTTTCTTCCCCACTTGACAGATATATTGTCAAACTTTAGAGACAGCACAGAAATATCTGTGAATATAGATTTGATTAAATAATCTTCAAAACTTTAGAGTTGTAAATCATTGTAATTACTGCTATGAAGTTTTAATTACAGAGTACTAAATCATTTCTCTTTGTTTTAATATGTATGAGAATATATGGTCATATCTCATAAAAAGAAAAAGTAATTACGTTTCTCTCGTTCTTTTATGTGAATATGTGCGAATCCATTTGCTTGATGTAAAAGGCGATATCTCTCGTCCATATGGTCTCTTTATCTCGAACCAACAGAATGGTGAATAAGTTAATCATGGTAACTCAGCAGTCCATTAGGTCGTGACTATGCGGCCCCTTATGCGAATCCATTTCCTAATCCAGCTTGAGTGGGTGTATTACAGGATATTGGCATTATTAATGTAGTAGTTGATCGAAAGGGAAGACATTACTCAACTTCTATGAGGACTACATCAAACACTTATCTTTGAAAAAGTAGTTATAGAAAGTTAGTTAAGTTAGGAGAGGGCTATGTTTCGTCTACTTTTTTTGACGTAAGGGGAAGGTCAGGATAATGCAATGTACAATCTTTTTTAACATCTTTCAATAAAAGGACTCGTTTATTAATTAAAATAAAGTTAGTTAAGTTTCTCGTTCTCTCATCTTCTTGTTCATATTCTGATTTGTGTTCAATCTTCTCTATTTCTTGATCAATTGGAATATTGTTTTGGAAGAATTCGGTTAACTACTTAAACCGTCGTACTCGCATATTCTGATGTGAATTTAATCTTCTATGTTCTTGATCAATTTGAATATTGTTTTGAAAGAATCCATTTAACTATTTAGACCGCCGTCCTCACATATTCTGATTTGTATTCGATCTTTCTCTGTTTCTTGATCAATTTGAATATTGTTTTGAAAGAATTCGGTTAACTACTTAAACTATCGTCCTCACATATTCCGATTTGTATTCAATCGTCCCTGTTTCTTGATCAATTTGAATAATGTTTTGGTAGAATTTGGAGAACTACTTAGACCGTCGTTCCTGCTTGCGCTAAAAAGTCTAACTCGAATTAACATGTCCCCTTAGCACCCTGACTTCGGTTAAAAGGATTAGTAATATGAGATATTACATTCTTCCCTCTAGCATCACGAAGAATTCGATTAACTACTTAGATTATTATTTTCGATGAGTTAACAAGTCTTTTATGTCTCCATGATGTTTCTCTCACATTAGCAACGTGAGATGTTCGAATAGAGATTATCGTTTTGATTAAAAACACACATTGAACACACATCTTATCCTAAATAGCCCGGTAATAATTTCCTCCAAAAATCTTGATAGCTATGCAAAAAGCTTTTAACAGCATAAACTCAAAATTAACAAGATAACACGTTTAAAAGGGTGGTTCTTGATTGTATCAAGCATCTAAACATCACCTCTAACTGACTCTCAAGACCTTCAAGTGAATTCTCTAAATTTTGCAGTCTTTTCTGCAAAATATGGATTCTTCCCATTTCATTCTCATCATTTCCGCATAATCTCTTTAATACTGCATCAACATTTTCCAATTCGTTTGAACTTTCCATTAATTGATGTACTCTTCCTTTCTTCACCAACAATTTTGCTACCAATGCCCATGACCTGTTTGGCTTTTGGTCTGAACAAGACTTTAATGATAAGAAATTAAATACTGACTGAAAAATTGAAATCCCTTTTGAATTTACTTCTTGTAGAACCTTAATCACTGTTGAAACATGAGGATCAAGGTCTGGAGTTGATGCATGAATTTCCTGATCAATTTGCTTCAAATCTGTAAGTGACCTTTTGGCAACTTTCTTCAATTTCTTTCTGCAAATAAAGTAATTGTTCAAGCTTGCTCTGTCCATTTCCATGGCGGAAACAGACCCTTTTCTTCTCCTCAACGAAGACTGAAAATCTCTGACATTTTCTTTACACTCTGAAACCAAATCCTTAGCGATGCCATTGATATCCAAAATTCTGATTGATTTGTCCAGTAATGCATCTACCCATTTCTTTTGATCATGACTTGCGAGGCTCTTTGTAATCAGAGGCAAATTGAGTAGATTATCTATGCATTTATACAAATCTTGCAAGCTTGAAAGATTGTAGCAGATGGCCTCTGTACTTGAAGCTTCTGGTTTCAAAGATTTGAGCTTTCGCAACTCCTCTTCAACTTTTTGAATTGTGGGATGTGTTCTGCTAGGCAAGCTAATTGATCTGGTGTTTTTAATGGTGGAGTTTGAAGAAACAGTAGACATTTTATGTAATGTGGAGTTTCTTGATGAAATAGAATAGGAGGAAGAAATTGTGATGGGAAAGAAAGGGAGGCTCTGGTATTTATTTGTGTTGGGGTTGAGAGGATGATCATATATAATATTTAGATATGAATATGGGCACTTTCTGTACTACATTATGGGTTGAGAGGATGATCATATATTATAATATTCTAGATATGAATCTATATTATAATTTCCGTATGAATATATATTATAAAATGAGAATGTGTTGGCGTTGTGGGCAAGCTTTGAGCATGGAAAATTTGTTGGACATCTGGCAAACATAGATTGATCTAACCACTTATTCTTTTTGTGAGGGATTCAGACATTATCTGCACGTTACAAAGTGGCGACCTTTTTATGAACCTTCGAATGAGGCCATACGCACCACACTAGCGTGGTGTATCGGTATTTTGTGACCGATTTTGATGTAATGAAATGAACATAAATGTAATATAATGTAAAGTAATAGTGTTATTATATTAATGTGTTGGACATGCAGTGCAATTAATTAGACGAGAATGATAGGTGTGGGCAGTGTGAGTTTGAGGGGTGGGGTGATGTAGAGGTAAGGGCATACGAAAGATAGATAAGATCGTAGTCATCTGGAATGGTGAGGGTGGAGGTAGGGTGGGTTGAAACTGGTGAGGTAGGCTAGTAAGAGTAATTCGGGATGAGGGTAAAGTGGTTAGTGTGAGTAAGGAGGGTCTAGGTAGAGTCAGGGCGGAACCAGAAATTGATGGTCGGATGGGCTAATGGACTATATTTATATGGTTGAGTGTGTTGAATTAAAACAACTATTTGTGTTGGACTGATTTATATAAGATTTTTTTATTACAGAAAATAAAAACCAGATGCGTCCACCGTAGCCAAGAGCTAGGTCCGTCCTGGATAGAGTGGGATGAGATTGGGGTAAGGGTAAGGTGGTTCAAATCAATACAGATAAATATGATGATAGAGTGAAATGATAAGAGTATGAGTGGTAAGGTAGTATAAGTAGGGGTATGGTCGGGGTGTAAAGAGTAGATAGGGTGAGTCGGGAGTGAATCATCTCAAGTACTTAAGGGTAAAATGCATTTGTTTTTACACATCATCACCAAAACAACGTAGTTTTGAAAAAACAAATAGACAGTTATATGATTTTCACATTTTGGGTGTGTGGTTAGATCACTCATACTTGTGAGAATACTGCTTCAAGTACTTGAGAGGATCCTATTCCGGGTCCAATGACATAGTTCTCTATAAATTATTTCTTAGGAATCAAGAACGATTAATATGCGAAAATCAAAATATTTTAGGAAAGACGTCGTCTTTGTTAAAATAAAATAAAAATGAAAACAAACACGCGTATCATTCTAAACAAATGAAACTTTTGAAATTGAATTTTTTCTTAATTTCCCGTATATTTTCTATTTGATTGATCCATCCACTGAAATGGAGAAAAATAATGATGCATTAGTTATTAATAGATATACCAAATGAATAAACGAAATGCATCAATTTCAATGAAATAAAAAATGTCAATGACATAATCTTTGTTACACTTCAGAGGCACTTTTATCTTCAAGAAGCATCAATTATATCAAACTTATTCATTAATGTTAAGATAATGTTTAATATAATTATTACACACTTATTTATTAATGTTTTATTATTTGATTCTAGATGATAGATGTGTCATTAAGTTATAAATCATGTATCACACGTATGTAATTACCTCCAACATGTAAGGAGTGTGTGTCACAAGCTCCAAGCTGTAATCCTGTATTTTTATTTTATTTATTTTGCTTATGGTGACGTAAAGTGTACGTGGCAAGTAAGTGCCTCAATATTGTGTAGATAATAATACCAATCAATATAATATTATTAATATATAAGTGCCAGATTGCAAATCCTATTGATTTTGGAGATCTAAAGTATGTAGTGGCTGTCAACATAAATAGAGGTGGTCAATGTTTCATCACAAACGTATTGGACAAGTGTGAGATTACCCATTCTGTCATTTATTTTTATAATAATTTTCTTTTAAGGAATATTGTTATATTTTAATACCCACCACCTAAGCTAAGCTAGCTTTGGGGTTATGTTTTAATAATATCTAATTAGGAGTTTGGTAATAAATAAAAAAATGTTTATGTAGGAAAAATTATACATGATTGACGATCAACCGACGGAGTGTATTTTTGGGTTTTTGTCTTCTTCTTTAAAAGGTTTGTTTTATCATATATTTTTCATCTTTGTCAAATGGTGTAAACGTATCATTCTCGAAATTTCAAGGTAGTGTTCCAATCGTCTATGTTTAATGGTAACCGAGTCAAGACATAAGATTCGTACTCACACTGCATTATATCAGATAACAATAAACTTTTATGGAAAAAATTCTATGTTAGATAATTTCATAAATTTGTATCGTCTGTGTTAACCGTTTTACAGTAAATTCATCATCTCGATAAATGTTGAACAAAACAGATATCAACTTGATGTTATTTTTAGATCATGGTGGATCGAAGAGGCAGTGCCTAATCGTGAGGGTGAGAGATCAACACCCACATAAATTTTAATTCAAGAATAGTATAAACAAGAAGTTCTTTTTATAATTTGTATTGTATTTTTATCAATTTTATTAGTATTATGATATGAAACTTCGTGTCTCTTGGTGATTGTATCTCATGGTGTAATCAACCTATTGCATCATTACACAACTCAGTCATCATTCTTGAAAGAATAGTGCACAAACCACTACACAAGTGGTAGTCATGGATTAAAATGATGAATTATTTTTTATGATGGGTCCTAACAGAATATGTGGTGTAGATTGTGTTGTGTAAGATGTTGTGGTTGAAAGTGTAGTGGATGTATTACTACTGAAATTAAATGTAAAACTTCAATTTCGTACGCATCATTATCGTTATGCGTGTCATTTATTTGATCGACCGGTATTTACCATTTGAATAAAACATTCATTTTTTTTACGTTGAAAAAGATTTTCAGTTTGTTAAAAGAACGAAGAAATCATTTTTAAAATAAAAAACTGTTATCACACAAATAAAATTCTTAATATATAATATTTTATTTTTCACTTTTACCTTTTAAAATTATGTTTTTTTTTTCGCATTCGTTGATTCTGGCTTAATTTCAAAAAGAATGTTAAAAGTATTATTTACTCAATATTTGTCAGAAAATCTTTCTGACCGGTATTGAGTATGAAAAATTTTCTTAGTTTTGACTCGAATTAAATTAGAATAATCATCGTTTTCTAACTTAAAAATGGTAAGAACTATTTGCAAACTCGTTGATTCGGACTGAATTTCAGACAGAATGTTAAAGGTCTTTTTGACTCAATTTTAGTCAAAAAGTATTTCTCAACGGTATTGATTACATAAAACATTTAAAATTCTGACTCGAATTGAATTAGAATAATCATTATTGTCTGACTCGAATTGAGTCAAAAATAGGTAAAAAGATGTTCCAAAGAAATAAAGGTTTGTTTCTATCTTAAAGTCAATTCATTAATTATATTAAAGTAGATTTCTGGCATTATTTTATCTGCCCAACAAATATGATTCCACTGTACTGTGATTATTATAAAAATAGTGTATGGAGGCACTATTTATGCAAAACAAAAACTACCCTCTCGTGTAACTAAGTTGTATACACCAAATTATACAACTTATAATATATAATTAATTAAATGTATAAAATATTATTAGTTTGCAGTCACTTTTGCCCCCATCATTTTTGACATGGAATACTTCATAAAAATACGTAACCTATTTTTTTTACTTAAAAAGAAAAAAAAAAAACACGTAACTTATGCACATATATACATTATACATTTAACAAAAAAAAAAAAATTTCTTGAATCAAAACAAAACAAAAAATAATTTTCCTTTTCTTTTCTTTTCACTTTTTACTGATACCAGACAGACTTTAATTCAGGACTTGTTGGTTCTTGGTGTCTCAACTTGGCGATAAATAGGAATACACACGTTGTTGCAGTCAGGTGAATAATTAGATTTTCCGAAAAAAAGTATACAAAAAAAAAATTGATAGGTACGATTACGATCAACACATAATTATATACCCACTATATATACTCCTCCGTCCAAAAATAAAAGTTATTGCAGAATTTTTCACACAAAAAATAATAATATCGTTGAATATCATAAATTTAAGAAGAAACGATTAAAGTACCATCTGACAAATAGTAAGGTAACAGCTTCGACTAATAATAAATTAGTAGGTAAGATAGAAGGAAAAAAAAAGGATAAATTCTTAATTAGAAATGTAAAATGACTTATATTATGGAACAAACCTAAACAAGTAGAATGAATTATATTTGAGGGTTAACTTCACGGGAGGATGGAGCTTTATGATAAAGTCGTCTAATTCCCCTGAAGGAAGTGATAGAATTGTGCTTACGGTTAATGTCTTATGGCAGATTTGGAAAAATAGAAATCGGGTTACTCATTGCTCATAGTCGCTTAATTAATATTAAGGAAATTATTGACACTGCTTATTCAAACAATTGAGTATCAAAATTGTTACCTCATTGGACAATGCAATCCCCCCTGAAGCACTGCACAGACCTCTTCTAACTCTTGCTTGGTAGATGCCTATTGGATTAATTCATCAATGAAATCTGGATTAGGCGCTGTGGTGATTAAAAAAATGAGAAGGGTGAAGTTGATGAAGTGTAGGGAGCGTCGGTTTGGAATATTGCTAGCTCTTTAACGGCAGAAGTGGAAGTAATCAGATGGTGTTTAATGAAATTACTAAAGAAGGACTTGAGGAAAATTTCGCAATTTTCCGATGCTTTGTTTGTGGTGAATATGTTAGAAGGCCGTCAAATGATAAAGCCGGAAGTGCATCAGTTGATTGATCATATTGACAGGCTAAGAAAGAGCTTCGAGTAGTGTGGTTTTTCTCATATCAATATAAAAAGAATAATGTTGCTAGTTATTATGTGGCGCATACGCTCTTGTGGTAATAATTTTGACTGAGTTAGTCATTTTCCGGTTTGGTTATCTACTGTTTTATTAAAGGATGGTAACTGGTTGTAGTTTTTGTATCCGTTTGTTTCAATCAATAATATCTTCTTTCGTTTTTGGGAACAAAAATTAATAATATTTTTGATACGGAGAGTGTATTTTATACTTTCAAAAAATACTAATGAACAGCAAGTCAGGATGGCCGAGTGGTCTAAGTTCTGGTTCTCGTGAGAGAGCGTGGGTTCAAATCCCACTTCTGACACTATTTTTTTCCTCCCATATTCTACTGCTGCTTTTTATTTTTTAAACATGCAACTCTTGTATTATGCGGATGAATATACAAAAAAAAAAAAAAAATGTATATATCATGTAACTTCTTTTCTTTTTACACTTTTATGTAGTGTATAGAGCAAATTCGATGAATCATATTCATCCATTTTACGGTGTAATAAATGTACCATAAAATTTGTTATCATTTTACAATTTTTTATTATTATTAATAATTATTTGCTAACTTTTTGAAAATATTAATATTGACCCAACTCTACAAGGACATGTTATATTAATGTAATGACACAACTCTTACTTTAGGGGCTTCTCCTATGATTTTAAGGAAATATTACCCTCACCACGACGAAAGATCTTGTTACCGTGATAAAAATTTTATTCTTTTTTTATCTCGCATTTATGTCACATTTTATTTATTATAGATAAAACTTAAGTATTTTTTAGTGGGATCTATGGACCCCTTTACTTTATGTCGCATTTATCCATGGACCCCTTTACTTTATTATAGATAAAACTTAAGCATTTATGTCGCATTTATCCTTTCCACGTAACGAAAGGATCATACTTAGCACTCTTATCTATCAGTTTTGTGAAGGTATTCGTTATAGTGATGTCAATTAATCTAATTAGCTACATGTTATGTCGATGATTCGGATTCAAGCGCAGTTTAATTAGACATATTTTTCCAGATATCAAATTTCCAAAAAAATTAGGTATTACATTTATGATCATTAGGCATATTCATTGACATTTTTATGTTTCAGTTTGTTGTTTTTTAAGAAACAATTGTCATATATATATGTATGCATGATGTTTGTATATCATATCACCAAAGATGTGTTAGATCAATAATCCAACAGTGACTTATACGTGAAATAATTTTTTGTTGTGCATTGTCAGAATTAACTCTTTAAAAATTGATTAACTACATCTTTTTTGTTATTGGGTTATAATTTATCTATTAGGATGTGAAACTTTAATGTGTAAAGATTAGCATGTAATTTTTGTTTTATGATCGGAGAAAATAGAAATACATAAATATTATCCATTATTAAAAGGGGTCATCATTGCTAGGTCACACACACTGTCCTTTTCTATTCTGACTCTCATGGGAAATACTTGTATGATGTAGAGATTTTGAAATGACGTGACGTGTGGTGTGTAGTGTGTCACGGCGTGTATCCGCACGTAGGTACACACTACACAAAAACTTCCTGACTCTCATTAATAGAAAGAATTACAGGAGAATTTTAAATGGTTCTCTGAAAAGTCTTAAGAAAGTGCTGCATTGCTATGGATCCAAGTAGGCTTTCAGCATATTTCCACACCAGTTAATCATTGATATAACAGTAACGGAGAGCCAAAGTATGGTGATTTTTATCACATAATTGAAGTGCTAACATGGTTGGGCCTAAAACTTTATTTCAACCTTTTTTTTTTGGGTTCTTTATTTTTCTGGATATTTATCTCTATCATGAGAAAGAGCAAATTTCGGACGATCGACATTAAACTTACGCATGCATTAATATCTCATTCAACCCTAAATACCAAATAAAAAAAGGTTGCTCCTAAAACTTTCTTCCAAAATTTCGTTGGGTTCTTTATTCGAAACACAACAATTGTCTTTGGTGGGTTCTATTGGCACTCTAAAAATACTTTCGGCATCATATTCACATAGAAAAATTTATATGTAAATTGGTGTTGAAAATATTTACGGGATGTTAATAGAACCCTCTTTTTTTAATCATGGACCTTTATCTAAATGGGCCTTATGTTTAACAACGGGTCAATTCACACTGGTTTATTAAGGCTGAAAAATGATAAAGTATTCGTAAAATAGGCAATTATGTTTTTTTAATGCCGATACATAAATGACCGATTTTGATTGATCTTTTTTTAAGGACATTATGGTGCGTTTGGATTGCTGGATTTAAATGAAATGAAATGAAACTGATGGAATGAAATGTTATGTAATGGAATGATGTGATTTCATTTTTATGTTTGGTAAGCAATAGAATGAAATGTATGAAATTTTATAGAATGCGGCAATTGACACGGTGGCGATGGCGGTGCGTGTTTATGGGTGTAGCGGGTAGCGGTGGGGTGTGCAGAGATGGTGAGGCGTGCGGTGGTGGGTGACGGCGGATGTTGTGAGGTGTGTGATGGTGGTGGTGGTGGGGGACGATTAAATATCGGTGGTGATGGAGTTGGTTGTTGTGGATGATAGTGGCAAGGGGTGGTGGTGTGGTAGGTTATGTGTGAAAATGGGGAAGATAGTGGTAAGGAGTAGTGGTGAAATGGTTAGAACGGTATGTGGTGCTCGTGGTGGGCGGATGGTGGCGAGTTGGGTTGTGATGGAGGATAGTGGTTAGTTGTGACAATGGTGGTGATATGTAGATAGCGGCAGTGGTAGGTGGTTGTGCGGTGGAATGTGACGGTGGTTAGTTTCGGTAGGGTAGGCAGGTGGTGCGGGAGGTGGGTAGTAGGTGTTGGGGTGGACGGTGGTTAATTTTTTATCAATAGGTTATGTTTTATATTTCATTCCATCTAATCATTCCATCCATTCCATCCAGTTTCTGATTGAATGAAAATGGTCAAAACTCATTCCAATGGAATGAAAATTAATTACATTCTCTTGCATCCAAACACGCCAGAATAATTGAAGAAATGGAAAAAAAAACATTTCATTTCATTCCATTTAACAATTCAAACGCACCATTAGAGTATATTCAGACATTGATATATTATGCATTTGTATTTATTTGATGTCATTTTGTGGTTTAGTTGATCGAAGCAATAGGTCGTCAAAATGAGTTCTATGTGGAAATTGATTCAACGTGGGATGTAAAAGATTGTGTTTTTAAATTCATGCGTATATATTCGGCACAAAGGAAGGATGTTGTTTGATTGAATTATATATACACTTGTGGTAATACATAGGTGACAGTTATAGGGTTTCAATGTGGATAATAGACGCAATCCAAATATTGATTTATTCTTTGACATTATTTATTATCATTACTATATTACTACGTCGAGATGTCAATTACGAGTCAATATTGTCGTCCAAACATTAGATTATTAATATCGTGCCAGTATCTTGTGATGAGAAAAATTGTATACCTTTGTTTGACTTTGATTATACTCCAGAACTCGTTCACTCGGGTATTTCAACAAACAACACACTGCATTAAAAAAAAAAAAAAAAAAAAAAGGAAAAACCTTAGATTTCTACAACCATGTGTCAACTACAAGAGTAACAACTGTATTTACACATATATGTATCTTATGATCCTCTCCAATACTCGGAATCATTTTTCTTAGGGTCAATAAGAACTTGATATTTTCTCTATGAACATGTAGACCGAAAGAAATGGAAGTAATATTTGAAATGGTTAAGAATAAATGGAAGCAAAGGAGGAAGTCCATCTCTTAAAAGAAGAAAAAAAGGAAAAAAAAAACGAAGATGAACAAATCAAAAGAAAGGTGGAATGAATGAAGAAAATAGGGAGCCAACAAGACATTGCAGCGGTAAGTGTTGTGGTTCTTAACCAGAAGGTTTTAGGTTCGTCTCTTATTAGAGACAAAAAAATATGCGTGCGTGTGTATTTTTTGTATCCATCTAAAAGAAGAAGAAGGAAATAGGGAAGAAGATAATAAAAAATAAAAGGAATCGGAGGAAGGGTTTGGGACGGTTATATAAAATAAAAATTAAGGTATGCATGCAGTTTGGGTAGACAGTGATTTTATGGTGGTCGAGGATCACCATGTCACACTTTTCCACCAATAAAAATCCTTATAAGAAGGGTAAAAATGTAAATTAATGATATTTATATTTTACACGATGGACATTTGTGTGTTTTGTTGTTTTCCTATTGTTCCTGGATCACCAAGTTATAGTTGGTCCAGGACCATAATAAAATTTCTGTTGGGTAGATATGACATGTTGATACGTCTGAGTAATGGATCGTATATTAACCGTGTTATCATAGATTTATAAACCACTAACTGTTATAGAATATTTATATATGTGTATCACTATTGCTAAGGATTAGACAAACGGAAAGCAAATTCAAAATATTTGCATATATGCTACTGTTTTTATATATATAACTGTAAATTGGAACTGACTCTATACATCTATTTATGCTTGGATAACTCTTATATATAATACGCAAACTATATCCTAGACACATTGGATAAACAAAAGCACCCACTTGTAGTACATGTGGTCTTATGCATATAACCCATAGCCATAGGTTACCACGTGATAACGGCGGCTGACGATAATTATGAGATAATTATTAACGCGGTACCGTCTAATAAAGACACGACATATTACACGTGGCTTTATGGTGTAAATACATCCGTTGATTACACAATATATTTACGTCGATACTTATCCATTATGTCGTGCTGGATTTATGACTTAGCTATTAAGTAAACTAGCTGCGGGCTAGTATTTCACACGGAGGAGTAGATATTATGTTTAATGGACATCCACACATTACGTGTAATATTTATAACACATGTTATAACACGTAATATTTATAACACTCCCCCTTGGATGTCCATTCCACAAAGAATCTGCCTCGTTAAAATCTTCACTATGAAAAAACTCTGTGGGAAAAAATCATAATGAAGGAAAAAGAGTACAGCCTTCATTTGTGTTTTACTCCCCTGATTTGAACACCTTTTCAAATCTTTAAATCGGCTCATTCCGATCTTTCTCAGCAATTTCTCAAATGTGGCAGTGGGCAATGCTTTAGTGAACAAATCTGCTGGATTGTCACACGATCTGATTTGTTGAACATCGATATCACCTTTCTTCTGTAGATCATGCGTAAAGAAGAATTTTGGTGATATATGCTTTGTCCGGTCGCCTTTTATATAGCCTCCTTTCAACTGAGCTATACACGCCGCATTGTCTTCATACAATGTAGTTGGTTTATTTTTGTCAACTGGTAAACCGCAACTCTCCCGGATGTAATGTGTCAATGACCGCAACCAAACACATTCTCGACTAGCTTCATGAATAGCAATTATCTCGGCATGATTTGAGGATGTCGCCGTCTAAGATTGTTTGGTTGAACGCCATGAGATTGCCGTACCACCACTAAGAAACAAGTAGCCCGTTTGCGACTTTGCTTTGTGAGGATCTGATAAATATCCTGCATATATCGGCATAACCAACGATCTCCGGACTTGATTTGTTTGAATAGAACAATCCGAGATCCCCTTGCAAATACCGAAACATTTGTTTGACTCCGTTCCAATGTCGTTTCGTTGGAGCCGAGCTAAACATGGCCAATAAATTCACAGAGAACGAGATATCTGGTCTAGTATTATTGGCTAGGTACATTAATGCACCGATAGCACTGAGGTATGGTACTTCAGGACCAAGAACCTAATTGGGGTACTCAATGGATATGATTTGTCCATATTGAATCGTTTCAGGATTTTCTCTATATAAATCGATTGATGCACAAAGACGCCATCTTTTAGATGCTCAATTTGTAAACCAAGACAAAATCTCGTTTGTCCAAAATCTTTAACCTCAAATTCTTTCTTGAGATAATCAACGGCCTTTGAAACTTCTTCAGGAGTTCCAACAATATTTAAGTCATCAACATATACAGAGATTATTGCAAATTGTGATTCACATTTCCTGATAAAAACACATGGACAAATCAGATCATTTTTGTAACCCTCTTTAATTAAGCTTTCACTTAGACGATTATACCACATTCGTCCGTTGCTTTAATCCATATAGGGACTTTTGTAACTTGACAGAATAAATCTCTCGAGGATTTGATTTACACGCTTCAGGCATTCTAAATCCTTCTGGGACTTTCATATAAATATCAGTGTCAAGTTTTCCGTATAGATAAGCTGTAACAACGTCCATAAGACGCATTTCGACCTTTTCATGTACTACTAGGCTCACGAGGTATCGTAATGTTATCGAATCCACTACAGGTGAATAAGTTTCTTCGTAATCGATACCTGGCCTCTGCGAAAAACCTTGGGCAACAAGTCGTGCTTTATATCTCAATATTTCATTTCTCTCGTTTCGTTTACGCACGAATACCCATTTGAATCCTACTGGCTTTATCCCTTCAGGGGTACGGACTACAGGTCCGAAAACTTCACGTTTTGCCAGTGAATTCAGTTCTGACTTAATGGCATCTTGCCATTGTGGCCATTCTTTTCTATTTCGACAATCTTCAATCGATGTCGGTTCATGGTCCTCGTTTTCTCCCATTATTTCAAGTGCAACATTATATGCGAAGATATGATCAACGATTACATCATCTCGGTTCCATTTTGTCCCGAAAGTTACATAATTAATTGATGTTTCTATAGACTCCCCGGGGTCTATAATTTTAAAGCTCTTCGGGATCTCATCATCAATTTTGGAATCGTCGGTTTGATCACTTTAATTTGATCATTTTGTCCTCTTTTCTTTCGAGGATTTTTATCTTTCACACCAACCGGTCTACCACGCTTCAGGCGCGGTTTGGATTCACTTGCAATAACATTCTTATCAAGTCCTTCTGGAATTGATATACGAGCTGGAACATTCGCAACTTCTATATATGATTTAGTGACTCTACTGGAATCATTAAATGCATCAGGCAATTGATTTGCTATTTTTTGCAAATGAATAATTCTCTGAACTTCCAGTTCACATACACTAGTACGAGGATCGAGAAATCCTAACGTCGCTTTCCAAGAGATTTCATTATCTCTCTTATGAACTTCGGGTTCATTTTCTCCCCCTAATCTCGGGAAAACGGTTTCATCGAAATGGCAATCTGCAAACCTTGCAGTAAACAAGTCACCCGTCAGGGGTTCTAGATATCTAATGATGGATGGTGAGTCATATCCCACATAAATGCCCAATCTTCTTTGTGGGCCCATCTTAGTACGTTGCGCTGCCGGCGCAATCGGTACATAAATGGCACATCCAAATGTCCGTAAATGAGAAATATTAGGCTCATGACCAAAAGCTAATTGATAAGGGGAGAGTTTATTGTAGCTTGACGGTCTAATGAGCAAAAGTGCAGCTCCGTGCAATATAGCGTGTCCCCATGCAGACACGGGTAGCTTTGTTCTCATTATCATCGGTCTAGCAATCAACTGTAATCTTTTAATGCAAGATTCAGCTAGACCGTTTTGCGTGTGAACATGAGCTACTGGATGTTCCACGGTAATTCCAACAGACATACAATAATCATCAAACGCATGTGATGAATATTCTCCAGCATTATCCAACCGAATACTTTTAATCGGAAAATCTGGAAATTGTGCTCGTAGGTGATAACGGAAAAATTCACTGTTATTTTTATAACTTTTCACCCCGTTTTTAATATCATTTTGAGCACTTTTATATCAATTTGAGTCATTAATTCCTAAGTTTCATAAAAATATGTAAGTCGTGACTATTTTATAAAATATCATGTTTTTATAAGTTTTTATTAGTTTTTGTACCGGTTTAGTAACCGGAGTGTCGTGTCGGATTTACGTTTGGTATTTTGGTGGTTTATTGCGGGATTTAAAGTAGACCAAAATCCTACGTAACGACATGTTTTGAGCCCTAAAAGAGGTGTTAAGAGGGTTATAAGAAGGTGCCACAAGTTTACGAGTTCAACGGAGCAAATTTTCCTAAGTACTTAATCGTTACATATTTTCGACGGAGATTTGACCCATCTTAGAGGCATTTTCAGGGGATGACTTCTTCATGAAAGTCGTAGATCTTCAAGTAATCTTTCCAACGCATTTTGAATCACGTCAATCGGACTTCTACAACTCAAGTTATGGTCAAGTGGCTAATCGATTCGTATCAGTGAAAATCCCGAAAACGACACGTAATGGGAATGGCCCATCAAAAAGGCGTTTTATGAAGAAGTGTCCTTCATGAAAGTTGTAGAGTTTTCCGAGAGCTTTCTAATGACGTTTAAATCATGATTTTTGGAGGTCTACAACTCAAGATATGAATTTTAGAAGTTTAATATATAATTATATATAATTATATATACATACGCTACACGGGATCACATGCGAGTAATGATTTGCAATCATGATTCAGGGACCGGTCCGGCTCCTTTCGGGACCGGTCCGGGAAGGGACTTTGCCTATATATACGAGCGCCCCGGCGGATGAACGCTTTGCCCCCTTCTTCCCCATCCCTCTTCTTCTTTTCCTTTCTTTTTAATTATGTTTTGGGGGCCTAAATTAGATATATATGTCGTTATAATGTCGGTGTAATAACCCGACTAGTTATTATTTTAATATAATTTCATTTCCGTTTTTATTGCTTTCTTTTACTTTTATGCAATTAGTATAAATATATATATATATATATACGTATACTATATATATATCTATATCTATATATATCTATATATATATCTATACGTATATCTATATAAATTTGTAGTTATTTTATTTCGTTTTGTTTTCTTTCGTTTTGTTTCTTTTTATATATATATTTATATATATCTATATATACGCATATATATCTATATACTAGTATTTATATATATATGTATGTATTTAGATATATATTTTTTTTTTCGTTGTTATTTCCGTTGTTATGAATAGCTAAAGTAAGTCACATAGTCGAATCATGTAAAATTTGGTGAAATCAACCCTTGGAAAATGAAATAGGGAGTGTGTAGTGCTTTTTATTGTTATATCTCACATATTTCACGTCTTAGAACTTGTTATAACGAGACTTGGGCTAGATTGACAACCTAGGTCAAATATCACACACATCACTCTTGAAGAGTTGTTCGGATAGAGTGGTGTGGGAAAAAGGGTTCTAAAATCGGGAGGTAAAACATACCGTGTTTTAGGTCGTGAATTCGAGCCCGCGCTCGTTGATGTATTATTATCAATATAATAATTCGAATGTGGTAGTTTAGATTAGTGTAGTTTAGTGTTAGACCCCGGGGTTGAACTATGAAGTGCCGGGTGGTTCTTGAGCCAACGATGACAAGTTGTTTCACGAAGTATTTCGGGTAGACCATGGATTAGGTAAAGCTTCGGTTTCTTGCTTTGACACATTCTCGTTAAGATGTTCGGTGTAGTACGTTGATGAGTATCGGGGGTAGTAACGTCGACCGAGTAATTTCGGACTTGTTTCCTTAACGAGGTTTTTCTCGTGGAAACGGAGCGTCTCACGACACTTAATCATGTTAGATTAATCGGTTTTCTAAAGGGAGAATTAGTTAACCTCACATAGGATGTTGAAGGAGAGTTGTTCGATTTTAGCATCGAATTAGGAGCACGCACCCGTGAGATTGAGTGTGAGAGTTCATTTGCACACTTCCGGTTTTGTCTATCCGTGGGGTTGAAATTAACTATTTTGATCATGGTTCGGCTATGTCTTTTAAAACCAAGTAGTTTAATTTTCTTTCTTTTCTATTTTTAGTATAACACTCCACCTAAACTTTGACCGCCTAGACTAAGTTTTACGTTCACTTTGGTATTCACAACCACATTTCTCTTGGGACGACCTCGTACTCCACTGTAGCTATCCTAGCAATCGACACAGTACTCGCCGCGGTTAGAGAGTTAGTTTACCCACAGTTGCGAGTTTTTATAAATGTATTTTTTAGTGGGTGAATTTTCCACTCATCAAAAAATTGGCGCCGTTGCCGGGGAAATGTGTGATATTGTTGTGATATCTTGTAAGTGAACCGAAGGCTTGGGCCTAGGTTTTATACAAATAAAAATAAAAAAATAAAAATAAAAAACGAAAAAGAAAAAAAAAAAGAATTTTATTGTTTTCCTGTTGTTTTCTGAAATCTTGCAGATTGAGCTTAAATGGATCAATATTTCAATCAATATTACTCACCTGAACAACAATACTCCTACCAACCTTATCAACAACGAGTTCATGTCGAGCCTCGGTATCAACGACGAGAATAACCGGGGTTCTCGGTCCTATAATTGCCCAAATGCATACCGGGACCGAATTATGGTTATTCGAGTAATGAGCCACCATATTACGAGGGTTACCCGAACCCTAATGCTTATCAAGGTTACGGTGTTCATGTTCAATGCGTTGATAGCTTCAACCATATTCGACCACACGATCGGTGTACCGGAATGGCAAGAAGACTACTACTCACCTCCAATGAATCAAAGTCAATACGATCGCTTTTCCCCATGCCACAAGAAGAATTCACCGACGAGTCAAATAGAGCAATTAGAACGATTGAACCGGATCTTGGAAGAGCGGCTTGTTGGACATGCGGGAGTTCAAGGTAAGTACGACTCCGCCATAAGAAATCTTCAAGACAAGGTGGGGCAATTGATTGAATTAGTGATGTATGTGAAAGAGGTAGAGACATGTGAGGTGGTCGGGGATGAAAATGTTATCACTAAAGAAGTTCGGGTTGAGAATGAGGTTGATAATTCGGTTTGCGAAGAAAAAGTGCAAGATTTGGAGATGACGAGTTAGAGGAGCGAGAGATTGATTGGCCATCTTTAGTAAAGCCACCGGGAGAGTTGGTAATAGTTAATATATCGGTCCCGGATTACTACATTCATCCACTCGTAAGGATGAATTTTCTCGCGGTCCGGTTGTGTGCTCCCCGATGGATGAACTATATAGAATAGCAAAGAAGATGGTTCGACGATCGATAAAAGAAGATTCTCTCATTGGAAGGAGGTAGCATCGAGGGCCAAACGAGGTACGTTTCTAGACAATTCAAGTTCTTTGGTTCTCGCTTTGTTAATTTTTCTTAAGCTATTGATCTTCTTAAGTTCAGATTTTGGTTGATAATTTGTAATTAGTCGAGCCAAAGACGTAAAACAAAGGCGCTTGGGGGGAGGCAACCCCGCCTTAATAAAATTGTGTGAAATAATAATAATAATAATAGTAATTTGGATATGACTAGTATTATTGAAATGTAGAATCTGTATGAAAGATGAACACAAATCACAACCAAGTCTCATGATGAATGTTTGAATGTCATTAAAAGGGAACGATTAGGTGGTTATCCGAAAATCCCGAGGGAGATTAAAGAAAAAATTCAAATGTATCATTTCTTGGACTTAGGTTATAGAACCCTTGAGGATCTGGGTATAAAAGACTCAATACTCTCTCACTACATTTCATTTTATGATCTAGTCTGTTTCAAATTTCTGGTCGTTGTAGTATAGTGGTGAGTATTCCCGCTTTAATAAAACTGTGTGTAATAAAAATGAATTTAGGAATAGCTGACTTGACTATGATATATGCTCATGTGATACGTATATGCTTAGATGTTCTGTGCTTTACCCGTGTGGGTTATTTTTCCATCTAAAGCTATATATATATTGCCTATCGAATTTTCGACGTAACGGGGCCATTATCTTATTATTCCCATATCCCTATTCGATGTCTTGGCACGAGGACCATGTCCCGTGTTTTCTTTGTTTTAAGTTTTGGTATAGGGATTCGGATCGTGCTTTCTCATGGTCGTTACGGGATTCAATAAGCACCTTTTCGCCTGGTTTATAAGCTAAGTCTTCCTCTCTATCTCATTTACACTCGAGAATAATGCAAAATCGTAAGTGGGGGTAGAGTCCGGTTGGTTTAGAAATGGCGGTAAGTGTTTAAACCCTTAGTTTTTGATTCTTTTTCGAGCATTATTTAGTTGATTAAAATAATCGTATAAGGTATATATTTCATGGATTTAAAGATGTAATGATTAATTTGGATATGTATAACTAATTTGAACCGTAAGTGCATTTTAGCCTAAATTTATTTGTGTAACATGAATTCCTTCACGTAAGCCTTTGATATTGAAGCGAAAATTTTAAACCGTATCCATTCGGTATCCTAGTGGTTTATCCTAGAAATAGCGGTAACTTAGTACCTAACTTCGAACATGTACTTGTGAATATACGAAGGTTTGAATGTGATAGAAAGAATGTCAAAATAAGATAAACTATATATATGTCGGTTGTAGCTACCAATGATTTGAGTGCGGTAGGGCGTTATCACGAAACGTCCTATACCACTATGAGGCTTAAAAGCTCCCGACCGCTGATGATATTAGTCCAGCTAGGGTGTTATCACGAAACATCCTATTGCTGGGAATGAGGGCATAAGCAATATAAAAATAAAAATAAAAAATATTAAAAAAAAATAAAAAAAATAATAATAATAATAATAACAACCTAGTTAATTTCTGACTATCCCCAGTATAAACTAAATGATATGCATTAGGGATTATCCTAATAAGTACACAGGATGACGTTGTGTGGAACTCTTACTGCCTATACCTAGGAAAATCATTAGGACTGTATGAATGGATATTTGTGCGTTTGCTTGAATTATTCAAGAGAGGATAGTGGAAATTGAAAAGGCTTGTCACACACTCACTCTGTTATACATTAAGGTTAACGTGTAGTTATGATTCGAATGGTTGCATCATCTGATTGTCATTAACATCTTATCTTCATGAATTTTTCCTCATTCATTTTATTTTATCGCTTATTTTGTTCGAGGACGACCAAAAGCTAAGTGGGGGGTTGTGATAACGGAAAAATTCACTGTTATTTTTATAACTTTTCACCCCGTTTTTAATATCATTTTGAGCACTTTTATATCAATTTGAGTCATTAATTCCTAAGTTTCATAAAAATATGTAAGTCGTGACTATTTTATAAAATATCATGTTTTTATAAGTTTTTATTAGTTTTTGTACCGGTTTAGTAACCGGAGTGTCGTGTCGGATTTACGTTTGGTATTTTGGTGGTTTATTGCGGGATTTAAAGTAGACCAAAATCCTACGTAACGACATGTTTTGAGCCCTAAAAGAGGTGTTAAGAGGGTTATAAGAAGGTGCCACAAGTTTACGAGTTCAACGGAAAGCAAATTTTCCTAAGTACTTAATCGTTACATATTTTCGACGGAGATTTGACCCATCTTAGAGGCATTTTCAGGGGATGACTTCTTCATGAAAGTCGTAGATCTTCAAGTAATCTTTCCAACGCATTTTGAATCACGTCAATCGGACTTCTACAACTCAAGTTATGGTCAAGTGGCTAATCGATTCGTATCAGTGAAAATCCCGAAAACGACACGTAATGGGAATGGCCCATCAAAAAGGCGTTTTATGAAGAAGTGTCCTTCATGAAAGTTGTAGAGTTTTCCGAGAGCTTTCTAATGACGTTTAAATCATGATTTTTGGAGGTCTACAACTCAAGATATGAATTTTAGAAGTTTAATATATAATTATATATAATTATATATACATACGCTGCACACGTGGGATCACATGCAGAGTAATGATTTGCAATCATGATTCGGGACCGGTCCGGCTCCTTTCGGGACCGGTCCGGGAAGGGACTTTGCCTATATATACGGAGCGCTTCCCGGCGGATGAACGCTTTTTCCCCCCTTCTTCCCCATCCCTCTTCTTCTTTTCCTTTCTTTTTAATTATGTTTTGGGGGCCTAAATTAGATATATATGTCGTTATAATGTCGGTGTAATAACCCGACTAGTTATTATTTTAATATAATTTCATTTCCGTTTTTATTGCTTTCTTTTACTTTTATGCAATTAGTATAAATATATATATATATATATATATACGTATACTATATATATATCTATATCTATATATATCTATATATATATCTATACGTATATCTATATAATTTGTAGTTATTTTATTTCGTTTTGTTTTCTTTCGTTTTGTTTCTTTTTATATATATATTTATATATATCTATATATACGCATATATATCTATATACTAGTATTTATATATATATGTATGTATTTAGATATATATATTTTTTTTCGTTGTTATTTCCGTTGTTATGAATAGCTAAAGTAAGTCACATAGTCGAATCATGTAAAATTTGGTGAAATCAACCCTTGGAAAATGAAATAGGGAGTGTGTAGTCTTTTTATTGTTATATCTCACATATTTCACGTCTTAGAACTTGTTATAACGGACTTGGGCTAGATTGACAACCTAGGTCAAATATCACACACATCACTCTTGAAGAGTTGTTCGGATAGAGTGGTGTGGGAAAAAGGGTTCTAAAATCGGGAGGTAAAACATACCGTGTTTTAGGTCGTGAATTCGAGCCCGCGCTCATTGATGTATTATTATCAATATAATAATTCGAATGTGGTAGTTTAGATTAGTGTAGTTTAGTGTTAGACCCCGGGGTTGAACTATGAAGTGCCGGGTGGTTCTTGAGCCAACGATGACAAGTTGTTTCACGAAGTATTTCGGGTAGACCATGGATTAGGTAAAGCTTCGGTTTCTTGCTTTGACACATTCTCGTTAAGATGTTCGGTGTAGTACGTTGATGAGTATCGGGGGTAGTAACGTCGACCGAGTAATTTCGGACTTGTTTCCTTAACGAGGTTTTTCGTGGAAACAGAGCGTCTCACGCACTTAATCATGTTAGATTAATCGGTTTTCTAAAGGGAGAATTAGTTAACCTCACATAGGATGTTGAAGGAGAGTTGTTCGATTTTAGCATCGAATTAGGAGCACGCACCCGTGAGATTGAGTGTGAGAGTTCATTTGCACACTTCCGCTTTTGTCTATCCGTGGGGTTGAAATTAACTATTTTGATCATGGTTCGGCTATGTCTTTTAAAACCAAGTAGTTTAATTTTCTTTCTTTTCTATTTTTAGTATAACACTCCACCTAAACTTTGACCGCCTAGACTAAGTTTTACGTTCACTTTGGTATTCACAACCACATTTCTCTTGGGACGACCTCGTACTCCTGTAGCTATCCTAGCAATCGACCTGGTACTCTGCCAGTTAGAGAGTTAGTTTACCCACAGTTGCGAGTTTTTATAAATGTATTTTTTAGTGGGTGAATTTTCCACTCATCAGTAGGCGGATTATCTGTGCAAGCAACTTTGCAAATGCCATATTACGAGTCGACAATAGTGATACATTCGACCATCTACTGGATGCGTCGATTAGGACCATAAAATATATAAATTGTCCACTTGGTGGATGAATATGTCCACATATATCACCTTGGATTCTTTCCAAGAATGCTGGTGATTCTGTTGCCACCTTCATAAAAGATGGTTTCATAATCATTTTTCCTTGAGAACAAGCAACACAAGAGAATTCGCCGGCACTTAAAATCTTCTGGTTTTTCAGCGCGTGGCCTTGTGAATTCTCAATTATATTTCTCATCATATTCGATCCAGGATGTCCCAGACGATCATGCCATATATTATAAACATTAGAATCATTAAACTTCTGGTTTACAATATGGTATGATTCAATCGCACTGATTTTAGTATAATATAGCCCCGAAGAAAGTGATGGAAGCTTTTCCAGTACATGTTTCTTTCCGGAAACATTTATCGTTATACACAGATATTCAGTATCCGTGTCATTCTTAGTTTCAATATGGTATCCATTTCTGCGGATATCCTTAAAACTTAATAGATTTCTTCGGGATTTTGAAGAAATTAGTGCGTGATTGATAGTAAATTTCGTTCCTTCAGGGAGAAATATAACAGCTCTTCCAGAGCCTTCAATCATTTTCAAATTGCCACAAATTGTGTTAACATTTATCTTTTCTTTCTTCAGGGAAGAAAAGTATTTTTCATGTTTAAATATGGTATGTGTAGTGGCACTGTCAATCAAACAAACATCTTTATTGATATCCAACACACCATCTGTATACATATCTTCTTCAAGAAGATAACAAAAGTACAACATTCAGAAAAACACACCAACAAAAGAAAACTACTATAGTACAAGGAAACGAAAAGAAAACTACTATATTACAAGAAAGCATTAAACTAATTTAAACATTTTCTTGATCATTTTATCCTTCAGGAATCATCAAGAAACTATCCATGTCGAAATTCACCATATCATCATCATCATCAGCATTAGCATCAACATAAGTGTCATCATCTTCAGGATGATCACAATACACAAGATTCGCTTCACGATCTTCAACTGGTTTTTTCAATGATGCTTGATAGAGTAGGACAAGATGCTCCGTCGTACGACAGGTACGGGACCAATGACCTTCCATTCCACAACGGAAGCATTTATCATCATTAACTTTCTTTTCATTGCGTTTCCTATGATCCGTCTTCTAGGGACCATTTTGTTTCTTATCATGATCGGTATCATTATGATATGGCATATATATATCTTCCACGACCGCGTCCACGACCACGGCCTCGTCCACGGCCTCTTCCACGGCCACGACCACGTCCACGACCACGACCACGATCAAAATTTGATGACTGAGCCAAATTCACTTCAGGGAATGGGCTAACACCAGTCGGTCGGGACTCGTGATTTTTCAACAAAAGTTGATTATTCTGCTCTGCCACAAGGAGGCATGCTATAAGCTCAAAATATTTTTTGAACCCTTTTTCTCGATACTGCTGCTGCAGGAGCAAATTCGAGATATGAAATGTGGAATGTCTTTTCCAACATATCCTCATCAGTTACTTTATCACCACATAATTTTAATTGAGAGGTGATTTTAAACATGGCTGAATTAACTCGGTCACGGTTTTAAAATCTTGCAGCCGCAGATTAAGCCACTCAAATCTGGCACCAGGATGAGTCGACAACTTCAGGTGATCGTATCTATCCTTTAAATTATGCCACAATTCAGAAGGATCTTTTACCGTAAGGTATTCATTTTTCAACTCATCTCCAAGATGATGTCGAAGGAAGATCATGGCTTTGGCACGGCTTTGGCTGGACTCATCATTGTCCGTAACAATAGTATTGCCAAGCCCCATAGATTCCAGATGGATCTCCACGTCCATCGTCCACGATAGATAATTTCTTCCGGAAATATCTAGTGGTACAAACTATTGCCTTGATATGTTAGCCATAACATAAATAAACAAAAATTGATTGACTAAGATTACCTCCACGCTCCGTCAACGTTTTCGGAGTAATTTTCTGGACGCCTTACTCAGCACCGGTAGATACTCGTGCTGATAACGTGTTATAGAATATTTATATATGTGTATCACTATTGCTAAGGATTAGACAAACGGAAAGCAAATTCAAAATATTTGCATGCTACTGTTTTTATATTATGCTGGGATAACTCTTATATATATACGCAAACTATATCCTAGACACATTGGATAAACAAAAGCACCCACTAGTAGTACATGTGGTCTTATGCATATAACCCATAGGTTACCACGTGATAACGGCGGCTGGCGATAATTATCTGAGATAATTATTAACGCGGTACCGTCTAATAAAGACACGACATATTACACGTGATTTTATGGTGTAAATACATCTGTTGATTACACAATAATATATTTACGTCGATACTTATCCATTATGTCGTGCTGGATTTATGACTTAGCTATTAAGTAAACTAGCTGCAGGCTAGTATTTCACACGGAGGAGTAGATATTATGTTTAATGGACATCCACACATTACGTGTTATATTTATAACACATGTTATAACACGTAATATTTATAACACTAACTTTATTGTTTGTTTTCTTTTATTTTTCCTTACAAGCCTTAAACACGCCTCAAAGGCCATATTTTTACTTTAACTTATTAGTATTTTTTACTTTTTTTGTCTTTTCATCGTTAAATATTAGTCACTGTGACATCGACATTGTCTTCTATATAATATATCGCAGTTGATCTAATCATTAATGTAGTCTATATAATATATTGCAGTTGACCTAATCATTCATTTAGTATTGTGTCTGGAGACGTTCACGGGCTTTCTTTAGTCTCTACAACCCTCGAAGACTTGAGCCATGAGTCAGATCCCGAGAACTCTTTTACATAAAGAAAGTGCATAAAGTCATAATACACAAACGGAAATAAAAGACTCTGGTGTTTTTATTGAATAATGACAACCATACTCAATATACATAAACCTAAAGATAAAAAATATATATTTAAATGAAAAGATAAAGATAAATACTATTGATTTATTCCAACTAAATTTATCGAATCTTTCTTTTGAATGCCATTTTTATCTCCATCTTATCTCTCATTTGAAGGGTTTCTATCTTTTGCTTTATTAGAAAGTGAGTTGTCGAGCCCTATAAAGAAGGTTGGCCTGAAAGTCCATGTGTCGGAGTAAATGAAAACAATAACATTAAATTTTGTATTTTTCAAAAGAACGATAAATAATAGTACTCACTGCATTCTCTTTTAGTCGATAAAGTTATCAAAAACTAATATTATGGAGGATAGTCAATGACATGTCTTTAGTATTGGAATTACTAAAATACTACGACTTGAATATAATTAATGTGTTGTTATTTTAAACATCTAACTAAATAAAAAAATGAGTAAAAGAGGAAAATAACAATTATCAAATGAAAAGAATTTTGATTCCCAAGTGCGCTTGGTTAATATTGTTAATGGCTCTGATTCCGGTGGGCCGAATATAAATGTCCTAATTGATGATATTAGGGCCCTGTTGGATGTTGGTAGAATTTGGAGTTAGGCTTTTTTCTTGCTAAAAACTTAAAAGCTAATATGAAATAAATTTCGCTACGTAAAAAATGTTAAAAGAGAGATCATGTGGGTCTCCTATTTCCCGTCTTGGCTTCTTCTAGCCGTGAACAATGTTGTACTTTGATTGCTTGTTAGCGAATCTTTTTTCTGAGTAGAAAAAAAATAAAAAATAAAAATAAAAACTCAGTGAGTATGATACATACATATAATTGCTTTTCTCGAAGTAACATACATATAATTGCTAAATTGACAAATAAAACATGAATTATGTGTAGTGTTTCCAATCAAATCTGGTCCTTTCCAATAATACAATGTGTCTGGTTGTTATTGAGTCTGACCCAATCCTATCCAAATAATTTGATTTGTTGTTTGCTTTGTTATTATGATACAATCGTAATGGGGGGACACTAAATTATTTTGCTTCATGTCAACTTTTATATACCCACTAAACTATAATAATTTAACTTTTTGCCCCTGATCCCATCAAACATTTTTATAACCGTCTAATTTCTATAATATATATTCGTCAGAATATTCCTCCCAAAGCCAAAATGTACTGTTGTAAGGGCACTTGTACCAGCATTTCTAATTTACACCACCAAAATAATATAAAATAATACATATTTCTATTATACAACATCTTAATTCAAAACACTCACACCAAAGATTTCTATCCATTTATCTATAACATTAAAATATTTATTTTAGATATAAAACACCAAAAGAACATCTACTACAAGTGCGCTTAGGTGTTACATATCTAAAATAAAATAAAAAAAAAAAAGCGAGTACAAATATGATCTACAACGGATAGATGCTATACCTAAATATTTTTAGGTATGGTGAATAGTGTTGTTACATATATAGAACAACACTATTCACCATACAAATATTTTTAGGTATAAATATTTCATCTATTGTAGGCCATATTTTACCGCTTTTTTTGTTTTCTATTTCTATTTTAGATATAGACACCTAATAACACCTTTCTTCTGAAGTGCCCTAAGGATATCAGTGTAAAATGTTTAAAATAAGGTTTATCTATATATATATAAAGAATGACGAATCCAAGAATTCATCTTTCGGTGGGATAGTGGACAATCTACATATGGTCGGTGTGCTATATTAAGATAACTAACTATATTGGATTAGATTATATAAGTTTTTGGTGTACCAAAAATAATAACCGGGTGAGCTTAGGCACCCTAAGCCCACTATCTGGCTCCGTCTTTAGATATAAATATAGATATATGAAGAGAGTTTGAGAATGTGTTAACACAAGAAAGAAACTTAAACTTGTCTTTTATTCATTGATAATGAAGGAGTATAAATAGATACAATTTGGAGAGAGACTAGCTAGCTAGGCGGCCACTTGAGTATGTAGGCGTGGGCGGCACAAAAGCAAAAAGTAAAAGTACAATCTATGTCTATGTCTATGACATAAAGTAAACTAGAGTTTGACATATTAATTGTTTATATGTATCACAATTAATATGTCTTTTACAAATAAATAAAGTGTACAAATAAAGTTATGCACAACATAGTCTGCGTGATCATGAGGATCGAGCGGTCCGCCGATCACCTCGTCGAGCCTCGGCGACTGGCCGAGTGATATATTTCCAATATTTCCACACCCCCCTCAAACCGGGGTGTATATATTGATGCGACCAAGTTTGCTACTTAGTCCGTCGAACGTAAGAGGTGGAATAGCCTTGGTAAGGATATCGGCATTTTGATCTTCCGAGGGAACATACGGAGTTGAATAATCTTGGCATCAATCTTCTCCTTCGAAAAGTGTCCGTCAATGTCCACATGTTTTGTTTTGTCATGATGGACCGATCCTCTGCCATGCATAGTCTTTGAGTTATTATCACAACAGAGTGTGATAGGTTCTTGAATAGGTTCTTTGAAGTTCGGTAAGTACTCTTTTGAGCCAAAGAGCTTCACAAATGCCTAAAACAAGTGCCCCGAGTTCGGCTTTTCAAGCATCGCTTCTGACACGCAGGTTGTTTCTTGCTCCTCCAAGTAACTAGGTTTCCCCATACATATGAGCAATAGCCTGTGGTAGATCTTCTCAATGTGACATCCACCAATCGGCATCGGTGTAGACCTTGATTGATCTATCGGGAGACTTGGTGAAATGTAAGCCCCGGCCAGAGTGGACTTCGGTACCTCGGTATCCCGTTCACGGCATCCCAATGTTGCTCGGTAGGGCAATGCATGAACCGGCTAACCAAATCGACGCCATATGCAATATCGGGTCTTGTATGGGACGATAAATGAGTTTCCCTACAAGTCTTTGATATTGATCCTTTCGACAAAGAATGTCACCATGCGACAGGTATGACGGGGTCTACTCGGGGATACAAAGGGTTTGCACCCCGGATGCCGGTTTTCCTTCAAATAGGTCCAAGTACATATTTCCTTTGGGAGACCGAGATTCCTTTGATGTTTCTAGCTACTTCCATGCCAAGAAAATACTTAAGTAAACCCAAGTCTTTAACCCGAAATACCTTTGCCGGCTTTTTCAAGTGTTGGATCTCGGCGGGTCATCTCCGGTAAGGATGATATCATCCACATAGACAATAAGAATAGACCTCTTCTCGGTTGGTTGTCTTGATGAACATAGTGTGATCGAATTGCATTGGTGATATCCAAAGCGGCTTTGACCACGCTTGTTAATTTTCCAAACCAAGCCCTTGGTGATTGTTTCGGCCATATAGAGATTTCCTCGGTTGCACACCTTGCCTTGAGTATGAGGATTGATAAAACCGGGAGGTATAGTCATATAAACCTCCTCGGTAAGGTCCCCATTTAGAAAAGCATTTTTGATGTCCAATTGATGAAGAGGCCGGTCAAGTTGGACGGTAGAGAGAAATTAGTACCCGACAGGTGTTGAGCTTTGCCACTTTGGTGCAAAAGTTTCTTTATAGTCAATGCCATAAGTTTGAGTGAATCCCCCTACCAATCGGCTTTGTACTTGTCAATAGTGCCATCGGCGGTGTACTTGATAGTGAATAACCATTTGCACCGATTTGTCTTCTTGCCTTTTGGAAGAGTTGTGAGATCCCAAGTATGATTATCCGGGAGGCGGTCATCTCTGTTTTAACGACAGCCTTCCACTTATCATTTTGAAGGGCCTCCCGAATATTTTTAGGAATAGAGTGAGAGTCCAAGTCCCGTGTAAACATGGCAAAGACAGAGACAACTTATCATAAGATAAATAAGAATGAATAGAGTGATCGGTGCATGATCTCTTTCCCTTCCTAAGAGCAATAGGCCTATCATCAATGTCGCCAGCCGCCGAGGATCCGTAGATTGCCGAGTGTCGGTAGCAGCTCGGGATCGGCGGGCTCGGGTCGGTAGACTCTTGTCCAGGAGGTTGCCGAGGAGTAGTAGGCCGTAGAGAGTCGCAGGGTGCACCGAAGTTCGGTCTGGCGAGGATCGCAGGTTTTGGGTCGACGCGAGTTGCCGAGAGTCGGCGAGACTCAATGTCGCCAGGCCGCCGAGGGTTAGGACTCGCGAGGGTAAATGGTTTGCCGAGGGAACGGACTTAGTTCAATCTCAATCGGGTTTCCACGTCGATTTGGATCGATCGGGTTTGCTTTGTAATATGGAGTCCTTTCAAAGAATTTCACATCCATAGAATTGTAAAATTTCTTTTCGGTAGGAGAGTAACACTTGTAACCTTTCTGTCCCGTGCATATCCAAGGAAAATGCACTTATGAGCTTTAGGATCAAGTTTACTTCGTGTTGAGCATGGATATACACAAACACGGTACAACCAAAGATCTTTGGAGGCAACCGGGAAACAAGATGATGGCGAGGAGTGTGTGGTCGGTAGGGTTTGGAGTGGAGTTTTGAAACCTAACACTCTGCCGGGAAGTCTATTGAGTAAATAAGTTGCGGTCGGTATAGCTTCACCCCACATGTATTTAGGAACATGTGTAGTGAACATGATTGATCCGGCCATTTCCGGCGGATGCTGTTCTTTCTTTCAAAGAACCCCATTCTCGTTGAGGTGTTTCCACACAACTACGATATGAACAATTCCTCCGTTTGTCAAGAAGTTACCGAGGTTAGACTCATAATATTCCGAGCATTATCGCCTTTAAGATCTTGATCTTAGTATCAAATTGGGTGGAAACCATATGATAAAAATCTTGGAAGATAGGTCCAACTTTAGATTTGTCTTTCATTAGAAATAACCAAGTGTTTCTGGTATGATCATCAATGAAGGTGACAAACCACCTTTTTCCTGTTATACTTTTCACTCTTGAGGGCCCCCATACATCACTTGTGAATTAGGGTGAAAGGTGAGGAGGGTAAGTGAGGTAATTTAGCATACACAGATTTGGTGAGTTTGGCAAGGCGACATATGTCACATTGAAGATCATTAAGATTGCATCCTTTAAATAATTCAGGAGTTAAAGTCTTTAAATAACCAAAACTAGGATGTCCTAATCTATAATGCCATAACATAATATTGTCCACGCTTTGAGAGCGAGTGGCCGAGGCGATTCGGTCTTCGGGTTTCGTCTTCGGCGGGGTGAACAATAAACGATCCCCGAGCAAGTTTTGGCTCTTTCCATTACTTCTTGTGAATAAGTATCTTGGAAAATACACCGATTGTCTTTAAAAGTGACTCGTCCAATTAAGGTCCTTAGTGAGTTTGCGATCGAGATATAAGATTACGGTCTAGCTTTGGCACAAACGGGACATCTTTAAGATAAACCTTATCGGTAAGTTGAACAATTCCAAAACCTTGAGCATATGAAATAGACCCATCGCCAGCTTTAATTTTATGAGTCTGCGACGGGGTTTGAGGTTATATAACGGGTTTTTATTTCCCCGTCATATGAGATGAGGCCCCGAATCAACTATCCAGGTGCTATTACCGAGTTGGGAATAAGATATACCGTGTCTTGGTATGAGTGGCAATGCTGTGAGATAGTTATCGGTCTTCTCGCCATTTGAGAAACTCTTTGAAGAGAGCTAATCGAGAATCCATAATATCACCAAAGGTGATTCCGGTCTGCTGAGATCGTTTGGACTCGTACAAGTCTTCCATCTTGCTTTGTCCCGAGTTATACTTTTTCATAGATCTTGACAACCCAAGATTATTGTTGTAATCAAGTCTGTGATTTGTATATGGAGTGGAGTCGGTAACCTCGATACCGCTTGAGATTTACTTGATGAGTAGGATGCTTCAGATGAAGACATTCTTGAAGAAATTCTGAGTTTTGCAGCGGAATAAAACTCACCTGGCTCCGATACCATGAAGAGAGTTTGAGAATGTGTTAACACAAGAGTAAACTTCAACTTGTCTTTTATTCATTGATAATGAAGGAGTATAAATAGATACAATTTGGAGAGAGACTAGCTAGCTAGGGCGGCCACTTGAGTATGTAGTCATGGGGCGGCACAAAAGCAAAAAGTAAAAGTACAATCTATGTCTATGTCTATGACATAAAGTAAACTAGAGTTTGACATATTAATTGTTTATATGTATCACAATTAATATGTCTTTTACAAATAAATAAAGTGTACAAATAAAGTTATGCACAACATAGTCTGCTGTGATCATGAGGATCAACAGTCTGCCGATCACCCTGCTGAGCCTCAGCAGACTGCTGAGTGATATATTTCCAATATTTCCACAATATAGATATAATATAGATATCGAAGACAAACCTTGCATAAAAAAAAACCTATGGTATGGTATATTGGGCAATGAATTTCTTATTTTATTGTTTGAATACATCAGACTCTCTGGAACGAGAAACATCATACTGTTTCTTAGATGGCCAAGACGCTAGAGATGATCCTAGATATACAGAATAGCCAACAACTAATCTTCTGTCAAAAGGGTTGCATTCCCAATATGCATCAGGGAATCCTTGGGATTAAGGGATTGCGTGGCTTTGAAATGCAAACCATAATGAAGGGTCTATTTAACATATCTTTGCAACCTTTTTAGGGCCTTTCAATGCCCAGTTGTAGAAGCATGCATAAATTGGCTAAGTGTGTTGACCGAAAAGTCCAGGTCAGGTATGTTGAATGTCAAATAATGTAAATCAATAAAACTTTTGTAAGATATGAGATTAGTTAAAGACATCCCATCATCTGGTCTTTAGTATATTCCTTGAGACCATATGGGTGGTACAAGGTTTGAGATGTGTCACTTCCATCTTTTGCAACAGCTATGTGGCTAATGTTGTTGAGACAAAGCTAGTTTAATAGGGTCCCTATGTTAGGTATAGTGTCCGAAAGACAATTATCTAATTGTTTTTATAACAGAATTAATAATTCATATTATTAAATGAATGTATGCTTATAATTAAGACACTACTGAAAACCCTAAGTACCTCGTTTATGTAATCACATAACTCAGTGTATGGCTATACACAAGAGGATTGAGTTAGTGAGAGGTACTTAAAATTACCTTAGTCCGTAGCGTTTATTAATCTGAGTACGGGTCTCAAGATTAATTTGCTAATAATGCGCCCAGAACACTTTAGGTGTGACATCCCATCCCGGACCGTCGGTAATAAGTACTAGTACCTAGGGGGCATTTATATATGATGATAATCATATAGGGCTGGACCGATTTGATTTGAGTTCTCGATATAATTCTGTGATCGAGAAGTCTTATCGAATCACAAGATGATGATATATGGATTAATCTCAATCCTGAGGTGATTATAGACGACTGCTTTGACTAGGGTTGGGTTTGATGTGTTAGTAAGGATCACTTCGTAGTATGTGGTCCGACACTTCTCGTTGGCTCTATTCTGGAATGAGTGAGTAGTCTATGCTATCACAGATATGGAATCCATTCCTTCCATCGGGAAGTAGATAGACAGTTCACTTATTTGTTAATCCTAGAAACTGACCGATGCGCGCAGTTCATATTATATTAGTTATGAACTATTTGGTCACTAGGGGGTTAATGGTAAATAAGGATAAGAGGTTTCGAGTAGGGTTTACGGAAATATCTCGATTCGTAACGAACAGTCTATGGAGGATTTATCCGTATGTAATGATTATATCAGTGGACGCTTATCAACTCATAGTTGAGTATAAGTTATCTATATTCGGCAAAGTTCAGTTTCGGGTTTATGGTGGTGTAATACCGTAATTAATAGATTGAATATAATTGTTCGGTCTAACGAATAATTTTATTTAATTTATTGTAGCTACTGAATATGAGTCCATGGTCCCCGACGTGGCTCCTAATATAGCATATATGTTTTCTCGTCGTTTCACCTCAATTATAATTAAATAGTTGGATTGGACTATTTAATAGATTTGTGGATTAATTGTTTAGTTGGACTTAATAATTGAATACATGAAAAAGACTTTTTTCGTGGACTCGGCCCAAATAGTGATAAAATTCGTGTGGCCCTATACTTGCTAGGGTTTGGCCGAATTTTATGTTAATTTAATTATTGGGAAATTAGTTTTCTTGGATAATTATTTAACATGTAATTAAATTATTTATTTTTTAAATAATTTAAGGAAAAGAATATCTTTTGTATATCCTAATTAATTTTAGAATATTCTAGATATATCTTTTTAAGGAAAAGGATTAATTTGATTGATTTTGTATTAATTAAATTAATACCTTGGAGACTAAGATTTCTCTCCTTTATAAAAAGAGTTCTCCCAAGCCAAATCACATCACTAATTTCAAAATACACAAGTGTGTGAAGCTTTGAATTTTCGGCTTTATACACTAGGGTTTGAGTTTTAGAAAACTTCGGGTTTTCTAAGGTAGCATATCGAGGAGGTCCGGCGGCTTGAAACACCATCCACCTGGTGGTGCTTGGAGACACACGTTGGAAGACTTTGGCTTCTCAACTAGCTTGGATTGAAGATTGTTCTTGACGTTTATTCACAATAAACTGGTAAGCAATCTAACCCCCTCGTAGGTTAGATTTATTATTCATGTATTTTGGTTGACTAGATCTAGATCTTATAATTTCCGCTGCGTAATCGGGTGGATCTTGATCCATCCGGCGATATTACATCCTACACCCTAAACACATCCATGCCCAAAACATGAGTTAAAGGTCCCAAATCCTTCAAAGGAAATCTTGTGCTGACTTTGTTGATAAACCTTTGAGCCACTGTGGAGGAATTACAAGGAATAATAAAATCATCAACATTAACTATAACATATACTGAGGTAGATCCTTGATGAAATATGAAGAGAGAGATGTATCTTATATGGATTGAGTGAATCCCCTATGAAAAAGCTGATTATTGTGTTCTTCATACTAGGCTCTAGGTGCTGTTTGAGACCATATAGAGCCTTGTAAAGCTTACATACACAGTGAGGCTTGACTGGATTCATGAAGCCATTTGGTTGAGGCATGAAGACAAATTCATGAAGAGTCCCATTGAGAAAAGCATTATTAATATTAACTTGTTAAATGGGCCAATTGAGAAATACAATAATGGCCATGATGACCCTAATTGTGGAAGACATGACAACTGGACTAATGGTGTTTGTAAAATCAATCCCTGGTTGCTAAGGAAATCCTTTAGCTGCTAAACTATCCTTATGCTTCAAAATGCTCCCATCTCGTTTAAGTTTACGTTTGAGAACCCATTGATGAGAGTCAACTTTGCTATAATTTCATGTGTATTTTACCCCCGTTTATGACTCATTCGATGCACTTTTGGGGTGGCTTGAGTGATTTAAGATGCATTTTCACCATTGCATTTATTTCGAGGTCAAAGACGAATTAGTCCTAAAATCTCGTCACTGTTGGTGAATTAATGCATATTTCATACCTATTTTATCTTGCGGGAGTTATGCGTGGTATTTTTGTTGAAACTTGCAGGATATAGGTTCATTAGGATCTCGGAAAAAGAGGCATTGATGATGGAAATATGATTTTGAGAGGTGAAAGCATGCACTCGAAGCTATAGAGTTGAAACGGAACGAGAATCGTTGATGTTTTCATGCTTCTTTGAATTAATATGCATTTTGAGATACCTTAGAGGCATTTTCTGGGAAAGTTTTCTTCATAAAAGTTGTGGATAATTGAATAAGCTTTCCAACGCAACTTGAACCGCTCAAATCGGAATTCTACACGCAAAGCTATCGTTAAATTACTGAAGGTGTACCAATGTTGGAGTGGATCAAACATGCATGCGCATGCATGCATATTCCATGTGCACGCATGATATTTCAGCCAGAAAAATGAAGGGATTTAGAGATTGCATCCGTGCGCATGCTCTCTCCATGCTCGCGCATGGAACGCGTGTTTTTTTCGGTTTTTTATCTTTCGGGGTTGGATTTTGGCCATATAAAAGCCAATTAGGTCGAATTTTAGGTTTATTTCTTCCAAAAACCATTTGAAAAATTATTTTCTTGCATCCAATTACTTCTACGATTGTCTTTCGTTTCGCAAATTCTTCTTTGTGGATTGCTTCAAATCATTGGTAATTTATTTTTCTTTCATCATGTTTTTCTTCCCAATTATTTATGATTTCTTGTTTCGTTCTTGATATTATGCGTAGCTAAATTTTCTAAACTAAATTATGTGATGGAACTACGAAATTAATATTTAAATGATGATCTAGGGATGAGTAGGGGGCTTAAAAAATTAAATCTTTTGAATTGTTGTGTTCTAAAACTTGAACATAATGCTTGAATTAAACCGATCACTTGATTAATGATCCTACACACGAACTTTATAAATGTATTTTGTGAGGGAGTATGTGAACTAGAGTTTTAGGATTGCCATGCACGAACTAGTCGAGTTTTTCGCAGCTTGTTCCTTGGTAAGGTTAGTCTAGCTAAGCCGTGTACTCGGTGGATGCGGAGCGTCTCATATGTCTTAATCATATTAGGTCAATTAAATTCCATAGAGGGGACTGTCGAACCGAATATAGGGTAACTAGGTTGTGGTATCAGCGCCTAGGAACTGGTTTAGGAGATTACACCCACAACACATTCATTATAACTATTGGTTGGTTGGTAGGTTAAGGCTCGTCCCTAGTGATTCGGTAAAGGTGTTAAAAGTAGTGTTCTTGACCATAATTTAGCTATTTCGTTTATTATTTATTTTAAAGTTACAATTTTTATTTGTTTAGTTATAAATATTACCGTCCACCCCAATTGTGAGCCTAAACTAAATACGAGTGTGATTGTGGACTTGAAGGATTTCTCATTGGATACGACATTGCTCGCCATTGTAGTACAACCGACCCGGTACTCTGCCGGTTAAAGTTGATTTACTATAATTTGGCCATCACCCATGTATTGACAATAAGGTTTTGAGAAATAAGAAGTGGTACCAAGTCCCAAGTGTGGTTATCATTCAATGCCTTGTACTCTTCTTTCATAGTTGTTCATTGTGGATGAAACAAAGCTTCTAACACCTGAGTTGGTTCATCTTTGGAAGGGTGAGAAACATGTTTAGCAAGGCCTGAAAAATGTTTGAGGTTTAAATTTACCACTTTCAGATCTTGTCTGCATTGGATGAGGTGAAGTATGGAAGGTGAGAACAATGGTATTAGGTGAGTGAGTAACAAGAGAAAAGGGATTAGAGTGAACTGGTGATGCATGTGATGGGGAGAAGGTGAGTAGAGGAGGAATCAGACTCATGTGAGGAAGGTGGGGAGGTATTGGAATGTGGAGATGAGTGTGCAAAAATGTGTGGAGATATTGGAGTTATTTATGGAAGCATTTGAGTGTTGATCATGTATTAGTGAGACATCTTCAATGGTGATTGTATCAAATCCAAGGTTGCAATTTTGGACAAGTAGACCAGTGAGAATGGAGAAACCAGAGTTGTTAAGGGTAAGATTAGGATTATGAGAGGTGGATGGTGTTGACATTGTCTTGAAAGGAAAGGTGTGTTCATGAAATGACACATCTTTAGACACATACAGTCTTCTAGAGGGATCTACATAGATGTGTCATTTGTGATAAGGACTAAAGCCAAGATATGTGCGTCTTTGAGTATGGAACTAAATTTTGAGTGTGATATGGTCTAAGAAAGGGATAACAAACACATCCAAAGGTTTTACGCCTATAGTAGTCATGAGATCTTTTTAGAATAACTTCAAAGGGTGATTTGTGATGAAGAACATGAGTAGGAAGGATATTAATAAGATGAACATCATATTGGAAGCTATGCCACCAATATTTCAGAGGAAGACTTGTCTAAGAAAGTTAATCCCGTTTCAATAATATGTCTATGTTTTGTCTCAGCCCATTTTGAGATGTGTATGCGGACATGGATGTCAAGAAAGGATGCCACATTGTTGGAGGTAAGGTTGAAAATATATGAATTCACATATACGAAATATATGAATTTCATATGGATGAAATTGCTTGATTTTGAGATTGAAATGATTTTCAACTAAGGTTTTGAATTGAAAAAAAAACAGTGAATGCATCCGATTTTTTGTTTTAAAGAAAATATCAAGGAAAATCTACTATAATCATCCACAATCACAATGTAATAAGAGTAACCATTCACAGGTCTTACATGAGAAGGACGTTGCAAATCAAAGTGTATCAGTTCAAGGAGTTGTTTAGTTAGGGTTTTGGAATTGTTAATAATGAGGCAACGTATGCAATTTTACATATTGGCATGCTTAACAAAAATGAAATTTCTCATTCGTTGAAACATTACAACTTCCACTACTACAAAATATGATATACGTCACACATAAGATATGATAACAATCACAGTTTTAATAAAACCAAGACAAAGAAAATATATATATCACACTTACAACTTTCTATCACACTTATTGAAAAACCGAGATGAGTTATATCAATCAATCTCATTTTAAAGTGTGACTTAATTGATATGATATTTCTGTCACAATTATTGAAAAACCGAGATAAATTATATCAATCAATCTCATTTTTAAACTGTGACTGAATTGATATGCTATTTATGTCAAAGTTATTAAAAAAGCGAGATAATTACATCAATCAATCTCACATTTAAACAGTGACTGAATTGATATGATATTTTTGTCACATATATTGAAAAAGCGAGATAAATTATACCAATCAATCACACTTTTAAACTGTGATGAAATGGTATGATATTGTCATCACAGTTATTGAAAAAGCGAGATAAATTATATCAATTAATCTCATTTTTAAATTGTGACTGAATTCATATGATATTTTTGTCATAGTTATAGAAAAAGTGAGACAAATTATATCCACTAATACATAAAGAGACATAGATCACAATTATAGAATAATAAAGACCACACTTATAAAAGAACTGAGACAAGAAAAATGTATGTATCACACTTAAATTTTTATCACAATTATTGAATAAACCGAGATGTATTATACGGATAAATCTCAGTTATTAACTGTGATTAAAATGGTTAGATATTTTATATTTAGGTTTCGGTTTTTATGTGTGATTGATTTTATTTCACTATTACAAAAAGAATAATGTCACAGTTTAAAATGAAAAAGATCTCGGTTTTTTAAAAAACCGAGACAAAGAAAGTGAAACTAACACATTAACTTTTTATTATCACCGTTTTTAGGAAAATCGAGACAAAAACATCAGTCAATCACAATTTTTAACTGTGATTAAAATAATATGATATTTTATATGAGATCTCTGTTTAGTGTGGTCGAAAATGAGAATAAAGGAGGCGTCGGCCTAGTGGTAATTAGTGTGACTCTTTAATCCAGAGTATCCGCGTTCGGCTCCTACTGGGAACAAAAAATGTGAGTGCGTATATTTTGTTTTCGGAAAAAAAGAATGATCACACTTTTTTAGGTGTGATTGAAATTATAATAGATCTCTGTTTTTAAATGTGATAACAACTAAAATAAATCACAGTTTTTAAATGTGTTGAAATTATCATAGATCTCGGTTTTTAAATGTGATAACAACTAAAATAGATCACGGTTTTTATTATCACGGTTATTAGGAAAACTAAGACGAAAACATCAATCAATCACAGTTTTTAACTGTGATGAAAATAATATGATATTTTATAATAAGATCTCAGTATAGTGTGGTCGAAAACGAAAAGAAAGAAGGCGTCGGCCCTGTGGTAATTAGTGTGGCTCCTTAATCAGGAGTATCCAGGTTCGAGTCCCATTGGGAACGAAAAATGTGTGTGCGTATATTTCGTTTTTTTATTGGTGCGATTGAAATTATAATAGATCTCGGTTTTTAAGTGTGATAACAACTAAAATAAATCGCATTTAAATGTGTTGAAATTTTAATAGATTTCGGTTTTTAAGTGTTATAACAACTATAATAGATCACAATTATTAAGTGTGGTAACAACTAAAATATATCACAGTTTTTAAATGTGTTGAAATATAATAGATCTCGGTTTTTAAGTGTGATAACAACAATAATGGATCATGGTTTTTAACCGTGATAACAACTATAATAGATCACAGTTTTTAAATGTGATTGAATTAAAATACTTTATGTCACATCTCAATATGCCATATTTTCGAAACCGTGACTAATGTAAATACATCACACTTAAAAACTGTGATCTTTATGATTTTTTGTAATAGTGTTTTGGCTAATCCCTTATGCCAAAGTTATACATCTTTAGGAGAATTAACAAATGATACTAGACTAAAACAAGAAGAAAGCTTTAGTTTGGAGTTAGGAGAGCTTTAGAACTTGGCTGGTAGAATGCGTTGGAGAAAAATTAGAGGAAAAGAAAATTGATTTTTAAATCTTTTTTACAACCACTTAACGAGCTGGTTTCGATTAGACTCTTATATAAATTATCGAGAGTTTATGATGACTTTGAAATCTACGTGTGACGTAGATGAAGACAGGTCTTTGAATCATTCAATTCAGATATCGAGTGAATGAAAAATTAAGACTTGAAGTTGGTTAGTTTAAGAAGTTGAAATATTGAAACTTGGAAGTTGAAGAGCTCAACCTCTTAATCCCACATTGAGAAGTGTGCTAATCCATTTTTAATATTTAAGTGGAAAAGTGTTGATAAAGGGTATAAGCTCCAACGAAAGGGAGAGAATTTAGAATGGTTTTAGTTAGACGATGTTCTGCTAAAATTGCCACACGCGCGCCCGCCCGAGCCCGAGCCTGTTGACCTTGGGGAATAGGGCCTTCGTGGGCATGAGACAATACTCAATTTTTTGATAAAGTTACATTGAACTTGTCAAATAATTATTCAGAATGACAAAGTTACATTGAACTTGTCAAATAATTATTCAACATTTTGAAAGCTGATTCGAGCCGAGTCCCTTCATCTGCATCTGATGCATTATTACTAAGATAGTGGAGCACTTCAACTGATGCCTTCAATTGCTTTATTGCTGGAGTTACAAGTGCTAGTGGAGATCCTTCACCTGATGCTTTCATTACACTTCAGTTTACTTCTCCTTTTTTGCTACCTATATAAAGGTCATCTACTGCAATGGAAAGAACACAGAACTACAACACAAATACTCATATTCCTGCATAAATAGTTGAAGAGGTTTTCTGAAGCACTGTAAGAGTTCGAAGTTTTTTAGGAGTTGAAGTACCTCCCTCTTGAACAAGTAAACAGAGTAATCATGGTAGACAATTGCATAATCCGTGGGCACAAACCGGAGCAAATATGTCTTAAGGGCGGAGAGTTTTCTCGCCTCAGTTTCAGATTATATCCTTACTATTTCATTTTCATTTCCTTTGTTCATTATTGTAATAGTTTCTTTCAGATACATTAATAAAAATTGTTCTTCATCTTTCTGTTTCTTTATTTTACTTCGCATACTATACTGGGGGTATAACAGAATGATGGTCTAGATCCGATATAGTCCTTCTTTAAGATGGCCTTCTAGCAGTGTGATCTTGGTAACTTTGTCCATAACATTATAAAAAGAGTTAGTGAACTCAACAGTAACACGATTATCACAAATTAACTGGGAAATGCTTAGCAATTTTTTTGTAATTTTAGGAACATGTAATATAATATTGAGGTGTTTTAGTGGTAAGATGAAAGATTTTACTAAAACCAGTGTGAGCTATCCAAAGTTTCTCACAATTACCAATCACTAAGGAATCAGAACCTTTATAGGGGGACCCGAGGCTCATATTAATCATATCAAATGTGACATGATTAGTAGCTCCACTATCCAAATACCAACTTGGATCAAGAACTGATTCCGAAGTTGCCAAATAAGTTGAAACATGCTTTGCATTTTGTTGAGCACTTTTTGAGAATTAGAGGAGCTTCCATATTCTGAGTCAAATATGTACCGGCAAGTGCATTTTGTTGAGAATTAGAGGAGCTTCCATATTTTGCATGCCCAAATTTCATAGAGATTTGGCAGACAAGTATATGTCTAGTCTGAGAACCATTTTGTCTTGTGTTGAAGGTGCCCCTACCACAACTTCTTCCTCTGCCTATGCCTATGTTGTTGAAAGATCTTCTTCCTTTTTTACCGATTCCACCAATGGATTTCTGAGGTCTAAGGTTTCTTTTACCATTTCCTGACTAAATGTAGACAGCATTCACAGAGGCTGTGGTCGAATCAACAAAGAAGTATTGGTAATCTAGAAACAAGTCTCTCATGGGTCAGTAATGGTGCTTGAGCTTTAGGCCAGGTAAGACGATTCACTCTAGATGTGATATTGACCACCACTGACTCATATTCTTATGGTAATCTCCTAGGGTGGCAAGAACCAACTCAGAATTTGGTATATGAAATGGAGCAGCAGCCAAACAATCTGGATAATTCTTCGGTAGGGCTCAATAATCAGCCAAAAATCTAGACCTTTTGTCAGTATTAGTGAGATACTCAAGAATCCTAGACCGTGCTTGGCTATTAAAGATAGTTTCAAGGGTATTACATACCTCATTGGTTGTCGAACAACCTGAATGCTTGTTTAGTCATGGATCCTAAGAGCCATCCAAGTAACAGTTGATATGTTGTGATCCATTCCTCATAAAATGGATTCAGGTTCAATCCAAGACCAATGCAACTTTGTATCATATGAGGTGGTGCTGGCTTTGTACCTAACAAGTGTCCATCTAGTTTGTAGCCTCTGACAGTTGAGAGAACTAACTATTTCTAAATGATATAGTTCTTCCGATCAAGCTTCACATTGCAACTTTGGGTTAGATTTCCACTAAATGGAATGGTGGTGTGAAGATTCTGAGCAGGATTTGAGCTGAAAATGAATGAAATGGCATGTGTCCATGTGCTAGAGCTGGATCAAAAGGAGTTGTGGTGAGAATAAAAGGAAGATAAAGGATCTGAAATGACATTGAAATTGTGGAATTGACAGTAGGAGTTGCCTCTTGATGGTGGTACACCACCAGATGTGGTGGTTTTAGGCGGAGTTGTGGTGATTGGAGCTGAGGTGGCCATTTCCACCTATATTTGGCTCCAATACTAACTTAGAAAATGAAGATAAGAAAATATTTCTCATTGATTCATTGATTGAGGTACAATGCTCCAGTAGGCTAACAACATAACATACTAGTAACTAACTAGTGAGAGATTTTATGGTGCAGTGTTGTAAAAATGTTGTACCAAATGACATATATTAGAACATTTTATTTTTACTCTCTTTTTCACATAATACACTTGTATCGTGTGTGAGAGGTTATAAATGAAATGTTTCAATGTATGTCACTTGATACAACATTCCTACAACAGTTGTATCATAAAATTTGTCCAAACTAGTACAATCTAATGATAAATCTAGTATACAACACTTGTCACTGCCAAATTCACTCTATACATAATATCTAAGATACGTTCTTAATATTATTTTAACACAACGTTTATGATGTATTTTTATCATGATCAAGGGTAAAAAAAGTTAATTATGTCACGGTGTGACACAATGATTGTGGTTCTATCATTATTCGATATAATACATTTTTGTACCCTTTATAACGTAGGACTCATACCATCGTGATCAAAGATATAAAAATATGTCACGCGATGTGATTGAGGGGTTAGTGTGTTACTAGGATTACCCAACCATACGTAGATGAAGTTATTAGATGCGTTCGCCATATGCGGAATGCATTCATATTGCAAGAGTCATTTTATTTCTAAACTAAAAATGGATATAACACAAAAATAGCTATATATTTCAGCGTCATTTAGTAAGTTGAAAAAAGAAAAAGAAAAAATTAAAACAAACAAACAAAGAATCCATTTCTGGATCATTTTGCTTTCTGAAAGCAGTTCATCTGTTCTTGAAAAATCATGTTATCCATAATTTGACTTGCGTCTTGATATGCATTTCTTAGTGCATTATATGCATGCTGTTGGGAATCAAACACCATTTCACCCAGAGCATTGAATGCTGCCTGTAGATTATGATGTTCAGAAGATCAGATCACTAAAAAAACAGAGCATTTCGTGGGAAAATTATCCGTTTTGTTTTTTCGTAGATTCCAAGATAGTAGATAGGAACGCAGAGGTCCTGCCGTTAATAATTACTATTATCATAATATCATCATGTCGGTCATTAAGCTCTCAGGAACAATTGCTTGCAGCAGCAATAGAGGTGAAGAATGTCATGGAAAGGTAGTTAAAAAGGCCTTTGTTCTAAGAACTTCCACATGGGTTCTTCTTCATCGTAGATTTGTTGGGTCAAGTGAAAGAAAACAGTTATTCAGGGTCAGGAATGCCATTCAGCAGCCAGCTTTCGCACCTGATCTGGTTGATTTGGCACGTGAAGAAGTGGATAGCGACATTGCAGATAAGGTGTTTGATTCAAAGACTGATTTTTTAATAAATGGAGCTTCACGTGAAGGAGAGATGTAAGTACTAGGATTATTTGCCTACTATTTATTTTCCTCTTGGTAGAAATTCTGGTGTAGTTTTTGCGGATTTGAATATAATGTTACCGTGACATTCCACTCTACCTACTGACCCCCCACGTATTTTCCCTTTTTCACCACTTAAAGACACCACAACGAATCTGCCTTTGGTACCACATTCGACTTGTAGAAAATCGAATTTAAGTTCTTTGTAGAAGTCGAAATCGAATGTCAATCTTCCACCTATGCAATCTAAACCAAAAGTTTGGTATCACGATAGATCCGCTGTGATGCCATTACCAAGCCTCTTTTCCTTTATGTCCCATCTGACATTATCATTACAATGAGGGGAAGTTTTTGTATGGTATGTGTACATGCACTGAAGTTATGCTGGAGTGGATCAGAACCACACAGGTTACGAATATCTTTGGGGTACATAATTTTTGCTGGATGTGAATTGTCTGTATCTCTATATTACAGATTTATCTTATTAATGTTAATATTCTAAGTTGAGCTTCAACAGTGCATTTACAGGACCTCCAAGTATTCAGTTGCAGACTCCTAATGTTCTAAGAGAGCTCATACACCTATCAGTGCCAGCTATTGTTGGACAAGCAATTGAACCCTTATCACAACTAATAGGAACTGCTTATGTTGGAAGATTAGGTGAGTCATAGTACATCTCTTTGCCAGTGGTTTTTAGTTTACTTCTGTAAAAAGCACTTGTAATAGACACCGTAAAACAAGGTAATATGTAAGATAAGGATCCAAATCAATTAGATTTATAAAAAATCACCTGCAGCATAATCTTTTCTTGGATTTGTATAGTAAAGAATTATTAAATTTTGCATTACTGGTAGAGATTTTGAGTTATTTCCCCTGAACAAATATCATGTAAAATAGAAAAATATGGTGTCTGAGCCTGTAAAATATTAAACCTATTAAATAAAACTATACAAGTGATCTTAGTAGAGAACTTATCTCTTTTCTAAAGCCAACTGTTTGATGTTTGTCTCAAAGGGGTATTGGAGCTGGCAGCAGCAGGAGTGTCATTATCCATATTCAATATAACATCCAAAGTGTTCAACATTCCTCTTCTTAATGTGGCTACTTCCTTTGTGGCTGAAGATATTTCCAATTATGCATCTAAGGACTCTACTTCTGGTAAATTTAACTAATAACTTTGGAATATAAGTCTATAATTGCTTAAAACAGCGAAGGTTCATTGAGGACAAATATCAAACAGATGGAAGAAGGATTATGCCTGCTGTTTCTACTGCCTTAGCTATATCCTTGGCACTCGGATTACTCGAGGCTGCAGCAATGACCTTAGGGTCTGGTTTTTTCCTCAAAATCATGGGTGTGGCAGCAGTAAGCTGTATTTTCCATTCATTAAATAAATGTTTTGCTTATGCTTAGGCTACCTTATGATTTCTAACTTATGTTATTTTGATCTTGACAGTCATCCCCAATTCATGCTTTAGCATGTCATTTTCTTAGACTTAGGGCAATTGGTGCTCCTGCAGTGGTGGTTTCGCTTGCTATTCAAGGCATTTTCCGTGGATTTAAGGATACACGGACCCCCGTATTGTGTTTAGGCACGTCATTAGTTGTATCTTAAGTTTTTTTTTGAATGGTTAATCTTGAATATATTGTTCTTTTTCATGTGGTAAGTGCTTTAATTAACATTTGTTAGCATTATGCATGATATATGTGTATACAGCTCCTAAGAGCAAATACAGACATTTTTCATCTGAATATAAACTATAAAGTATCTGGTGTTTCATTTTGTTTCAAAAATAATACGATTTCAACGGTAGAGAAGAGAAGAATTTCTTGAAGTCCTTTGTATGCAGCCTGAACCTATTGACTTGTTTTAGCATATTTATGATTTTATTGTAATATGGTCCTTTTTTGAACTCTCTTTAACCAGTATAGTATTGAATTTGCAGGAATAGGCAACTTAGCTGCTGTATTTTTCTTTCCAATAACCATGTATATATTCCGGTGGGGTATAAGTGGTGCAGCGATTTCTACAGTAGCATCTCAGTATGTTCTTGCACTAAACTTGCCATCATTAATCAACAGGGACAAAGACATTTTTAGTTCCTTTTGTTTCCGGATTTTTTTCATTTTTATCTCCTATATTTTATCTTGACACTTTTACCCCTTATACGCAATTTTTTTTAATACATTTTCAGTCCATTTTTGCCATGTGCCAAGTTCTTATTGGCTGGATCATTACGTACCTTCAATGTTAGATTTTTAACACATGGAACCTTGGAATGAAATTGTAAAGCAAATGCATAGATGAAGGGTAAAGGTGCCACGATTAAACATTGAGGATAAAAGTGCAAAAATCGTGAAAAAATGGACCACAAGTGTCTTTCATCCCTTAATCAACATAAAGAGTAGCTATACCTGTGTTTCAAACTTGCAGGTACATTGTGACATTCTTGCTGATGTGGCATCTAAACAAAAAGACGGTACTGGTGTTACCAAGTCCAACGAATTTGAATCTTAGTAGCTACCTAAAATCAGGTACTTAAATGATTTTTAAGTTCTGCGCAATGTGTTTTCTACACTGGTTGTGTATTATACTTGAGCCCTATGAGATTTTCATGTTGATTTCAATAATATCGTTTCTCTTCTTTTCTTGTTCTATTGCAATCTGGACTTCTGCTTAGCAACTTGTGTCAATTTTTTTCTTGATTTCAGGTGGCTTCATTATGGGAAGAACTGTAGCTGTTGCTACTACTGTAGCATTGAGCACATCAATGGTGGCTCGGCTCGGAGCTATATCTTTGGCTGCTCATCAGATATGCTTGCAAGTTTGGTTGTCAGCTTCTCTCCTAGTTGAAGCTCAAGCATCTGCTGGCCAGGTAATAACAGACCGTTAGATTGGTGATAAGCGTATGCCCGTAAGAGACGAGGACTTTGTGTTTTGATTATTCATTTACAACTATACTAGTTTCTCTTCATTCATTACTTGTTTAGTAAGTCTCCTTGTTAAAACATTTATCTTTTCATGTTATTTCATCAAATCAAGCTGTAAGTGTTCTGTTTCTGGCTTACTTTACTGCCATTCTTTGACAATTTGTAGGCTCTAATTGCGAGTTCACTTGCAAAAGGTGACAAACGGCGAGTCCAAGAAATTACGTATTCAGTTCTGAAGGTGATTTCTTCTCTTTTGGCACCCCTGAAGTTTTCGTTTTTATTGTTCTTGATGACTTGAACAAACTATTTCTTTTGTTTTATCTGTGTTTTCTGACTTATGAGAAATGTTCCTCTACATGATTTTTTATTTCTTTTTTCAGACAGGATTATTTTCGGGCATATCCTTAGCTGTTGTCTTGAGTATGTTTTTTCCTGCACTATCCAAGTTGTTTACCACCGATGCCCAAGTACTCGATGTTATCAGATCCTTGGTACTGGTATGCACGCGGCTTCAAACCCAATTTCACTTGTTGTTTGCTCTATATTGCATCACACCGTTAGATGAATGATATGCGTTTTTTTCTTTATATATAAACGCACTTATTTGACGGTGTAATACAATGGAGACTTTTTTTCCAAAAAAACTTTCATCATTTTAAGATTTTTCTCTACAGTTTGTAGGTGCAAGTCAGCCTCTTAGTGCACTTGCTTATATCTTCGATGGTCTTCACTACGGTGTTTCAGATTTCGCGTACTCAGGTTGCTCCACGGTGGGTAACCTATTATGAGTGTTCAATTATTGTCGGGATAAAAACATTTTTGGTCCTTTTTCTTTCACGGTCGTTGAACTTCTATCTCCAATGTTTAATCTTGACTCTATTACCCTTCATGTATTTTCTTTATATTTTCAGTCCATTTTCGCCACGTGCCATGTTCTTACAGGCTGAAGCTTACCGTATCTTCAATGTTGGTTATTGGACATGTGACGCTATAGACTGAAAATGTAAAACAAATACATAGATGAGAGATAAAAGTGTGAAGATACGAAACATTGAGATAAAAAATACAAAAATCACGAAACAAAAAGGATCAAAAATGTCTTTTACCTCGTTATTATCTTTGATGACCCTTGTTATATGTATACTACATTGTATACTAATCTTCTCTTATTGGCTCAAAATAATATATATAGATGCTTGATGGGGTAATGTCATGTGCATTTATTGTGTATGCATCTTCAACATTTGGTCTCTTTGGAGTTTGGTCTGGTTTGAGTTTATTCATGGGATTGCGCACTCTGACCGGATTGTTGAGGTACATCATTGTCCTTAAGTTTCCTCTTATAAATTCACATCATTGAATGAGACTCGTATTAATCAATGGTCCCGACCTTGATCAATAATTGTCATAGTGTAGTGTAATGACGATATCATTTTCCTCTTATATCCGGAAAAAAACCGACATTTCCGGTGCAGATTATCATCCAGAGATGGTCCTTGGTGGTTCTTACATGACACCCAAGACCGGTGTGGTCACTCACAGTGAATCCTTTTTGCACCAGATATATCCGACCTCAATTCATTTTTGAGTGAGGAAAAAAATAAACGGATACAATAGTTTGTCTCTAGTTATCTTTTTTTCTTCGCCTACAAATGGTATTTTTTTTTTCTAGATATATCCAGTATTGAGTTTGTATGTATATTCGTTCTCCCTGACCATCTTTTCTAGATCCAAAAGAAAGAAAGAAAGAAAAGATATAGGGGGTTCTATTGCCACACCCATTTTTACTACCGTCGCCCTATTACTCTCGGCACCACAAAAAATTACTCCTCGCACCACAGTTGTTTTTAATGAACGAAACATCAGTGGCATTGTTGTTGCTATTGAAAACCAACGTCAGTTGGTGTTAAAAAACGAACGTTAGTGGCACCGACATTTACGTTATAAAAGTGTCGCAACTAAGAAACAACAGTGTTACTGACTTTCGTTTTTGAATAGCATCACCGACGTTGGTTTTCAATAGCAACAACAGTGCCACGGACGTTTTGTTCGTCAAAAGAAAAATAAAAAAATGAAAAAAAGTGTGCCATAGAACCCCCAAGATATATTGCATATTTGAAATTCAACTATACTCTCATGTCAAGGAATGACCTAGATTCTGTAGAGCAGAATATGCTTGTGGAGACTGGTTGGCTTAGGTCCAAATTGTCTGATTCCCCACTCCACCGGAGGTTGAGGCGTACACTATGTTGTTAATGAATCTATTATAACTCAAATAGCGTCATTGGACCCAAACCATCAAATATTATGCAGGCAACATCTAAAATCTTATGGTAGTATACATAAGAAATGTCAATATCAAATCCCTCGTTACGGATTTAGTACAAGATCATCGTATCGAATATGTCCAGTTCTATGTGAACATCTTTCACATATAAGTGTAGCCACTAAAGTGTCCAACACCGGCGGCCCAGATCAGGCGGTCACACTGTAAGTGTTCTGGGACGCTAATGGTTATTTGAATGTGAGATCCCAAACTCCAGTCAATTTCACCACGGACTCAATATTTAAGGTGGTTCACCATAAAATCAATCATCATTGAAAATGATAAATACATTAGTGGCTAAGTGTAAGGTGATAAGGATGTACAAGTGGCAAGCTATTAGTTAGCCACCTTAGATTCTGTTTTCTAGATGTGTGTACTAATTATCTATAAGATCTATCTTGTAATGCTGGAGACAATCAATGAAATCTAATTAGCAAAAATACTATATCTTATCCTATCTTCTTTTTCATGAAGAAGATGTCTAGAAATTAACTTGGTATCGGAGCTAGTTCGATCAAGATGAGCTCAGGAGCATCCTCTTCCAGCATTACACCGGAGGTGTCAGCAGTCACCGGAGAGATGAGCTCAGCATCACCTCATTCGATCGTTGTAGGGATAACGGTCACTGGAGCTTCTTTCGTCGCTGCCGGAACTGATTCAGTCAGACCCATATTCATGTCACAAGCTTATCTTGAGTTTCTATATCCACCACCGGAGTTTACTTCACCATATTCCTTTGGTCACATTACCAGCACAATGGTGCCACCAACTCTTCCACCGATTGTGTCACCCTTCATATCTGCATCTCCTAGCTCACTTCTGCAACCCACATCTCCCTTCCATGGTCATCTTAATCAGACTTGCAATGTCAAGCTCACACGGGACAATTACCTTCTATAGAGGTATACAATCTTGCCAATTGTCCGGGGCCACAAACTGGAAGGATTCTTGTTTGGAACCAAACCCAAACCTCTAAGTATAGGTATATACTCTACACTTCCAAATCCTGCTGTAGATGAGTGGATTGCCACAGATCAGCCGTTATTTGGATGGTTAGAGAATTCTATGACTGAGCAAGTGCTTATACAAATTATGGGTTGTGAGACGTCATATGAAATCTGGTCTACACTAGAAGTTCTGTCAATAACCAATCTGAGGCTCGTATGTTGGAGTATAAAAATGCCTTAACCAGATCTGATAAGGGATCCAAGAGTATGAGTGATTATCTTGCCCAAATGAAGTCCTATAGTGATAGGGCTTGCAGCAGCGAGGGTACGTATCTCATTTCCAAATCAGAATTGATTCTGGCAGGTCTGGGAGGCTTAGACAAGGACTGTGAGGCAGTCATAATAAACATAACAAAACACCAAGTCCCACAAATGAGTCACATTTGCATGCTAAGAATGATCACATACCTGTCATATCTGATCATACAATAGATAGTCAATCAGATTCTGACATAGAGCAACCAATGGCACCAACACCATCACCATCACCACCACCACAAGTTTAGCACCATCCCATGCAAACTAAATCCAAGAGTGGAATTTTTAAATCTAAAGTATATTGAGCTGCTATTACCAGTGCTCATTCATTTCCCACAGAACTAAGTACAGTGTCAGAAGCATTGACAAAAGATGAGTGGAGACATGCCATGGCTGTGGAATATAGAGCTCGCATGCACAATCAGACTTGGGATTTGGTGCCATTACCTACAGGAAAGTCAGTTGTGGGGAACAGATAGGTGTATAAGGTGAAGCTGAGGCCAGATGGTACAGTTTTGAAATACAAAGCCAGATTAGTGGCTGAGGGATACAGTCAACACTATGGTGTGGATTACACAGAGACTTTTAGCCTTGTTGCTAAGTCAACTACTATAAGAGTTATATTAACTCTGGATGTGTCCTTTAATTGGCATGTGCATCAAATTGACATAAATAATGCTTTTTTGAATGGACCTCTACAGGAACATGTGTACATGGATCAGCCTGAAGGTTTCATAGATCCCAAAAGGCCACAGCTTGTGTGTAGGTTGAAAAAGGCACTCTATGGGCTTAAGCAGGCACCAAGGGCCTAGTTTGATGCCCTTAGGTCACAAATGCTGGAATGGGGGTTCAGTCAATCAACTTCAAATAATTCTCTGTTTATGTTTGGTTTGAAAACTCAGATCCTATTTGTTTTGGTTTATGTTGATGACATTTTGGTCACATGAAATTCTTCATCTCTCATAAAGAAGTTCATCACACTGTTAGATTCAAGATTTTCCTTGAAGGATATGGGACAGGTGTCTCATTTCTTAGGCATGCAGGTTGCAAGGGACTCCTCTGGACTGCACCTGAATCAGTGTTATTATGCCTCTCAACTTCTTAAAAGGTTGAACATGCAACATCTGAAACCATGCCCTACACTTGTCATTCCACGCAAACAACTTGTTCCAAAACAAGGAGAGCCCCTTGCCAATCCTAGCATCTACAGAAGTGCAATAGGAGCATTGCAGTACCTGACAACTACATACCATATATTGCCTATACTATGAACACTTTGAGTCAATTTATGCAGGATCCTTACACCAGTCACTGGCAGGCTCTTAAGAGACTTCTTAGATTTGTGTTGGGCACCTTAACACATGGTCTACATTTTATGCCTAGTGCTAATCTGAAACTGCATTTACATGGCTTTACAGATGCAAACTGGGCAGCTTGTCCTACAGACAAGAAATCTACAGGAGGATACTGAGTGTATCTGGGCAACTCCTTACTTACTTGGAGCTCTAAGAAGCAATCGGTGGTAGCAAGGTCAAGATGTGAGTCAGAATACAGGGCATTGTCCAACTTAGGGGCTGAAGTCCAGTGGATTGTGCAACTGCTGAAAGAAATGAAGTTCAGACTTCCTTCTGTGCCTATACTATGGTGTGATAATACATCCTGTATATCATGCAATTGACAAAACATATTGAGGTTGATGTTCACTTCATTAGAAACATGGTCCTTGAAAACAATATCAAAGTCTGCTATATTCCATCAGATGAGCAGGTGGCTGATATATTCACAAAGCCTTTGTCTATAAACATGTTCAACAAGTTCAAGAGCAAAATCAATGTAGGAGATGCACATTTTCGTTTGAGGGGCTGAAAATGCTAAATACATTAGTGGCCAAGTGTAAGGTGATAAGGATGTACAAGTGGCAAGCTATTAGTTAGCCACCTTAGATTTTGTTTTCTAGATGTGTGTACTAATTATCTATAAGATCTATCTTGTAATGCTGGACACAATCAGTGAAATCTAATTAGCAAAAATACTCTATCTTATCCTATCTTCTTCTTCATGAAGAAGCTGTCTAGAAATTAACTATCATGAACACAATTCTTATGCACTGAGTTTTATGGTTACATAAGGAACCCTTGCGGATTTTCGTAACGTACATTTAAATGCATATTTTTATGCAAAATGTATATGCAAGTTTAAGACAATGTAACTAAGAAGTGATCAAGTACTTATCAGATAAGTCAAGTGGGACTAGAGTATGAGCACAATAAGTGAATAAGATCAACAAGTTTAAGTTTAGGTGCAATGTCACTGTCTAGTGTCTACACAATGTTAGTTGGAAATTTGGAATCTGTCAACATTGTTACTTAATCTTCCATCTTATCTCCTACATAGATGAGTTAAATAATGCTCACTCTAGCTCTTAAGCTTTCAGTAGATAGCAATATTGGAGGTTTAGAGCTTGATTAGGAGCCATGATTTGAATCCAACGGCTAGTATATTATGAAAAAAGAGGTTCAACAGCCTTAGTTCTGTTCTTGCATCCGTTCTCTTGCCTCTTTTCTTGTATTAATTTGAGTTGGATTGGAGTACTTGCAACAACTCTCAGCCTTTTCCTTTGCATATTTAGGCTTTGAGTGGAAAGATAGCGTCGTTGCAAGGCATGTCCAACGTCGATACAAAATCAACTCTACGAGAAATCGGTTTTTTAACTACGATGCCCCGTTTTTGGACACCGAGTCCTTATCCCGAAATGAACGCCCGGCACGTATATAACTCGTATTTATACCAAATTATATACGTAATTCTTACAAATATGTCATCAAAGTATAATTGCAGAAATTGAAACTACTCGGGAAAACATACATAACTAGGGGTTGATTAGGAAAACCAAATCTTGATCCGATTACAGCATTTATTGTTCGGGAAAGCAACGATAATTCACGAGGCCAAAAGTTACAAGATTCATCTTACAATACTTATACAACTATAACAAAATATGGTCTTTCATTATTACATTATACAAAAGTTGAAGATAACAATACAACACTTCAAAGCATCCTGAGGTCACTCGTCGAAGTACTCGTAATCAACCACAAAACATGTATCACCTTCTCGGGGTGGGAACAATATAATAGGGGGTAAGTACATATGTACTTAGTAGGGAGTAGAAGTATTGAATCTACACAAACAACAACAATATGTATAGCACTGAAAGTCTACACACTACCAAGTATGTTATAAAATCACACCCCTCCAGCTAGCCCGGCTGGCGAACTCACGAAACAAGGGGATGAGTTGCATAAAAGTCCAAGGGCACATCGCGAGGTGAAGACAGCACCACGACACATTCAGCCCCTTAAAAGGCATAGGGCTAGCCCTTAAGTTAAGTCCAAGGCCATAAGTCTAACCGACCCTGGGACTTGACCCTTCCGGTTGCGATATAGAAACGTGCCTTACCAAGGACGAGAATACTTTATCTTTTAGACTCTCAAGTATGTATTTATGCGTTTTAAGCTAAGCACCTGAGTTCATTGCACATAAAAAGGCTTCTAAGGACTACTAGACCTTAGACAACTCTAAGTTATACTACCTAGCACGTATCACAGAAATATTGGATCCTAATCCAATACCCACAAGGCTAAGGAATAAGGTTCCCGATGATCCCGCGGAGGGTCTCCACAAGGTGCTGAGCCAAATCCACCAGAAACCGAACCCCTAACTTTGCCACATAACATCAAAGGCATTGACTATCAGAGTCAATATCACGTAAGGCAAAATAAGATGTGTTCCGATGCTCTCGTAAGTTACGGTGCGGAGCCAAAGCCACTAGAACACAAACATTTCACTTTACATGCATCACACTAGAAAAGGATTTATACTTAGAACATGCTTATAATAAAAATAGATTCAATTAAACACCTCCATACCTCAAATCTTTGAAGAAAGCATAAGCCAAAGCATTGGTCTCGTCGCTGTGAATCTCGTGGTGTGCTTGATAGTGATATTAGCTAATACTAGTTGTCTTTCTACAACAATTCGGATGTGTAACAATATACATCTACTTGTTGTGTGATTTTCAATATAATCACTAAATCTTACCGCAAACGCACGGCTTATTGAGTAATACTTAGGATGTCGATCCCACAGGGACTTAGGACAATCACCGAATAGTTATCAATTTCTATTAGCTAAACAAATCAAATTTGGTGTTTTAAGATATAAAATAACTAAAAACTAAGGTCCTATTTAAAACTCAACACAAGTCCAAGAAATTGCTAGAGATCAAGCTGGAAGAACTTCTAGGATGTCGGATTACCACGGTAACAAATATATGACTTTTACAACGGCCTTCTATTTACTATGAATTTTTACTTATGTTGACGAATAATCAAAAGTGATTAACAATATTGTTTTGAACTACTATTAATCGTGCCTAAATCAATATTAAATCCGATTTCTCGCTCATTAAATTAATTTAGACCCGTTAAATATCATTATTCATATTGTCACAAGAAATGTCAATTAACTTTCGCTCTCCTGAATTTTCTTGATTGAAATTAGGGTTCTACCTATCAATTAAATTCACCTTTCAGTCCATCACCTAATTGATAACAAATTCTTCATATAAACCAATGGAAATTCATCTTTCGATCCATCAATCCATAAATTCATACGAAATAGTGCACTAAAATCAATACGAAAGCATATCAATTCATAATAATAGGAAAGACTGAATCTTTAACTCATATATTCATTTACCGGGCTCTCCTAATCCTAAAAAATTAAATCTACTCACGCATAATTAAAGAGATCACAAAAATCATGGATTTAGGCATTGTGAAACGTAAAAATAAAATAAAAGGCAAAAAATTAAGAGAGAGAAAAGAGAATAGTCTCACAAATATCATAAAACCAAGAAATTCACGATCGTTCTTCGTTTTTTAGCCTTAAGCAAAAATCTTGTTCTTCAAAAGTTGAGAGAAAATAGTAGATGGAATGGGAAATATGTTCACGCCTCACAAACTGATTCTGGCGTTGGAAATTTTTTGTTTTTTTGTAATTTGGGAGAGAGATTAAAAGATAATTACAAAATCTAATAAATTTCCATAATTAATTAGATAATTATATTATAAATGCAAACATATGTATATCTATAACTTATATATACACATATATAAAATATATACACGCATGTATAATACATGTACTGTTAGTACTTAACATATGCATATATGTCATGTATATAATACATATAATTATTTAATACCATTACCTAATACATAAGTCATTGATCTATAAATCCGACAGATAGATCGATTAGAAATGATGAAAAGTGAAAGGCTTATATTTAAATTGAGAAGATATCGATAACATTAAATACACCTTTAAAATCTCCAAAACGACGTATTTGTTCTTTCGTGAAACTACGGATATCATATTATATCATATTAACTCTTAAACTAACTTCCGTAAGGTCAATTATACTGTACTGGAGAAAAGGGCCCCTTTTAAAACGTGATAACGTCCCTTTTCAAAAAAGAAAACAAGAAGTGTTAATGTATAATTCTCATGATAATAATTGAATATCAATCAATGGCCTAGGAAAAGTCCCAACCAATATGCTCATGCTATCGTCCAAATGGGCTGAAAGCTGATTGCGTTTTCTTTTCTTTTTAACGGGTAAAAATAATTTGGCTGGATGCGAAGTGTATTATGATATAAATTTCAACAATGTGTGGATGGAAAAAGAAGAGGAATAATGGAACACTAATAATGTTGATGTGAAAGTGAGTATGCAACTTGGGGAGATTTGTTTATATATGCGGAGAACGGACAATGCTCTATCTATCTATCTTCTTGCATTGTACTTAGAGCGAGAGTAATGGTGATCGGGAGATAACGCTATTGATTGGTGATATTTGGATGATATGGAGAAAGATGATTGGAGGATAAATATAGAAGAGTTGTAGAGATAATTTGTGTGTGATGTGATGTTGTAATGGTGATAATATAAAAAGATTGTAAAGATTAATTGTGTGTGATTAGATGTTGTAATAGTGATAAATATTTTGAATCTTTCGATTAAAATAATATGAAATATTAATGGCACGATTTTTTAATCCTAGTTTTAATATTTTTAATTTATTTTTTAGTTGAAATAAATTTTTTAATAATTGAAACTACCTTTATTTCCAATAAACATATAATATTAATAAATATATAATAAAAAAATGGAGGTTTGGTGCTGCTTTTTTTGAGAGAACTTCGCTGGCTCATTCTCTGAATGAAGAGAAGAAGGTAGATAGCCAATAAAAAAAACTGTCTACTTTAATACCATTACCTTATAGTTCTCTTAAATGGTTCTCTTATTCTGCAAAAGTAGCCAAAGAATTTGGCCAAAAAGACACCATTATGGCTGCTCTTAAAATAAAAAAAAAAAGAAGCAATATCTAATTACTTAACTTATCAATCACAACATTTTAAGCTAATTAACACTTGCATCAGATACTCTAAAATAATATTATATTTTATAGTTTTAAAAACATGCTTTATTAGTTATCAGATTCTATCTAAAATAAAATATATCAGATTCTCTATTTTACATAATGAGTTAGATATAAAGAAAAATTTACAGATTATGGATAAATGCGGAAGATGTAAAGAAAATTTTACAGAATTTATAATGTACAGTAAAATGTAGAGTATCTACTGCAATGCTTTTTTTCTAAATCTATATGTTGAAATCTGTAAAATACGATTTTTAAAAGATTACAGTATCTACTACAAGTGCTCTTAGCCTAAACGTAAATGATACCAACTCTAACTTGGTCTATGTTATCATAATACTTCTATTTTCTCAGTTTTTTTATTCTCAATCGGGGTCAAAGTAACGTTTTTTGAGAAAAGAAAAATATAATTTTTCCTACACATTTTCTTAACATCATCACTTACCGTACCACCATCTCATTAGCACCACCCATCATATAACCAACATGCTTTCCACAACCCACCTTTGCCACCACCTCTACCACTAACCAAGTCGTCATCGGTGTCACCACCCATCCTACCATGGCACCACACGTATCACCCTACCATGGCACCACACGTATCACCACCACCTCCTGACTCAACCTACACCGCCACCACCTGACTCACCTGACGAGGTGGAAATCATCATGGGGGCTTGGCGGTGTATGATTTATGGATATATGGCTTATTAGTTGGTGATTATATGGATGGTGGCCGGTGGTGCACGGCGGCGATAGGAGGAGTATTTGAGAGACGGTGTTTATGCAGAGCTTTGGCCTGCTTTCTATTAGAATGTGTCTTTCAGGTTACACAAGCCTTCCTTTTATAGGAGGAGGAAACTTAGGAGCTAAGTAAGGGACATGTGTTATATGACGACTTAGTCATTAAGTAAACTTAATAGCTAAGTAAACTTAAATATCTGGACTGCAAGTGGGTAGAATATCTCGGCGGCGACCTCTTAGGATCACATAGGTCGCCGGCGTTGTTGTCCGGCCTTGCTCTTGCTCCTTGCTTACTTCTCATCAAGTCTTGTGCGGCCTCTCGAGGACCTTTGTCCAAGGTCGCGGGTGGGCCCCCTGGTCCAACAGCGTTCTGGGCGGGGTTCGACAGTAGCGACCTTGACTTGATTGGCTTTCACCGCCGATTCCGTGGTCACGGATCATTATCTGGTCCGAATGGTCAGATAGGCTATTTCTGGGATCCAAAGGTGGCGGTAGCATTTGTACGCATCAATGGCCCCCTACTCCGTGCCTTGAGCATTTTCAGTGGAAATGTTAAGCGTGGAGTAAAGTGAGCTCAAGGATTATACAATCTATTTGCGACCTCGTCGTCTGAGGCGACTTGTTCACTTAGGACCGTGCTTTTTAAACCGAGCGGCCTCGAAGCAACTTTGGGTCTATTTGCGACCTCGTCGTCTGATGTGACTTGTTCGCTTAGGACCGTGCTTTTAAAGCGAGCGGCCTCGAAGCAACTTTGGGTCTGTTTGCGACCTCGTTCTTGGCGAAGCGATCTGTCCGTCCATAGGCTAGTGAGGCAGTTTAACCGTCAAATCGTGGCTGGTGTCAGCTCTCTTGGTAACCGTAAGTGCGTGGGTACTGAGGCTGTCTTGGTAACTGCCCAAGTACGTGGGGATATTTCTAGTCTGATTGTACACTCTGATGAACCGCTCATAATATTATTTTCCGGACTCATGTCCTCCCATGCGAACCTCGTACAGGTCCTCAATGGTCTTCTTCGGCCTACTCGCCGACTCGAACTCTTTGACGAACTTTTCAGATAGATCTTCCCGACTTTCAACTGAGCCACGAGAGAGTCCGCGAACCTAGGAAGCAGCTTTGTCCTGCATGCTACCGACTAAGGCGATGCACAAGGCGGACTTATTTTGAGTTGCTAAGGTAATGCGGCCTTGGAAGGCGGTGAGCCAGTTGTTCGGACAAAAGTTCCCGTTGTAATAATTATAATTGGGGTAGCTAACCTTTTCCTTCTAGTGGGCAATGTTTCGGTGATTCTTTTGGCGAGCACGTCGATCCCTGAGAGTGGGGCGGCTTTTTCAGCAGGCCTCGACTTTTTCAGCTCTGCGAGCTCTTTCTTTATTATCTCCATCTGTTCAGCCAAGAAGGGGTCGAACCTGGGTCGTGACAGGGTTTGTGCATCAGCTCGCTCCAACCTGCGTTCCGATTCCGCATGATCATGTGGTTCCTCTTGACGGGCTCTTTTTTCCCTTATAATCATGCGAGCATCATGCGCGTTTCTTTCCTCTTGTCTAGGGGGTAATTCTCCTCCTAGAAGGTTGAGACGACTTAAGGCCGAGGCCCTGTCCTTCACACCTAACCTTTTGAAAGCTGATCCTCTCTCTACCGTCTTTCCTTTCTGATTATCACGACCAGGTGGGACTGAGGCTTGTGCGATTTCTTTTCTCTGTCCTTTCGACCCGATGAGTGAACGCTCTCCTCGACCTCATTCCCCTGGATCTGACTCTGACGACCTCTGTTTAGGGCTACAGGGGCGATTTCGCTTTCTGGAGGATTTGGGGGTCGGATCATTATTGGGGCTTGACCTTTTGCCACCAGGCGAGAGTTGGTGAGGTACATTGTTTCGACGTACCTCGCATATTCCTTCATTTCCACGATCTCAGGATCCTCTTGGAACCCTGGCCCCATTTCGGGGTCGACCTTCGGCTTTGCTGCGACCTGGCCGGCTCCTTGCGAGCCCCATCCAGAGCAGCGATAGCCTCCTTTGATTTAGTTTTTTGATTGATGACATTCCGGGCATCGCTAGGGGCTAGGGCCCCTCTCTGCGACCCTTCGCCCTCAGCGGGAAGATTGTCGAGTGTCTCTCCCACAGCCTCCCCGCGAGCTTGATACTTGATGTCGATAAAAATACTCGATACCTAAATAACACACTAGCAAGAAAACTAAGTTCAATCGTAGTATAGTTAGATAGAGTCGAGGTCGATCCCACAGAGACTCGGCTTAAATGAAATATGACTTATTAAACTAAAAGCAAATTAAAGGCGGTCTCCGACCAACAATTAACGTAGAATTAAAATTGACACAATAGAAACACAAAACCAAACAAAAGACACAACGACGCTAAGACACTTGTTTTTATAGGTTTTATAAATGATTAACAAACGGTATTGATAACGCTAGTAGTAATTACTCCCCCATGCTATGTAGATTGACGACGAGACAAAATAAGACATTTAAGATTAATTATTCTGACTACGGGAGTCATCCCCTAAAATAGATCTAGCTCCAGGTAGGCCATCTAGATCATCGTGTCTCCGTTACGTGACTTCACATTTTTAGTCTCCATCTCATATAACTTCTGACACAATTACGAAACTAGAAATGACGGTATAAACCATAACCTCATCTAAGCAACATTCCTATGGTTAGGCGTACTTCTTAGACACCGATTCAATCTCTGTCCTAAGTAACAATCACTTTTGGGTCTCATGTTAAATTACGATGACAAATAATTAAGTTGATAAGGTTTAATTACTCGTTTTAATTACAAAGCAGAGAACCTGACGTAGTCGTAGCCGTTCACAGACAAATCAAGAACATCACAGATCTTGCTACCGGCGAGACATAGGCTCGCCGCGCAAGCTCGGATCCGAACCGTAGTTGCTCGTGAAACGTCTTTTACGTCTCAGATCTACATAAACATGGGTTCGTAAATTAACTACATAACAAAATCAATACACAAAACGACTACTCCATAACGAAATAAATTAGATCTACAAATAAAGATTGCATAATTGAGTAGACATTACCCTCGAAGACGAGCGTGATTCCCACTCCTCGATACGATCTCTAACCGGCAATTCTAACGACTCCGTAATGAAAGAACATAAAATAAAGAAAACTTGTGTTGAAAATAGAACCAATGTTGTGGAAATGTATTTTTCTAAGGTGTTCTAAAGTGTGTCTAATAAAATTCGTGGTTGCTCCTTTATATAGAGACTTAAACCGACTTAAAGATATATTTGAAAATCCTGAAACGCGCAGAGATAACTCCCAGCCGATCCTCGAGTTTTAACCGAACTCGCCCCCAGCGAATCCTCAGCTCGCTGCCAGCGTGTCCATCAGCTTCTGATTGGCTCGCTGGCTTTCCTTGTTCCTTACTCCACTTTTCGTGCTGCTTCGGTATTTATCTTTAATGTAGTCCGATTCTGCCTTAATTTCTCTTGAGATTTACTTCCTCCGTTGGTAGATATCCTCCGATTTATCGCAATCTATAAAATCAATATTTATCGCATAGTAAATCACATTTAAATAATAAAAACAAATAAAGACCAAATTATATCTTATAAATCACATAACATTAAATAATCCATATAAACATGTGATTTAATATAAAATATATATTATTAAGCTCGATTTAAGGACAACGTTGATGACTTTTACGGGTATAATTTGACCGTCATCAATACTGCGTGCCCCCTTTTGCAGGGGTTTGGGGTATTAGCCGTCCCTTACTTCTTGCCATTGCTGAGTCAGCGAACTGATTTGGTTTGGAGTTCTTTTTGGCTTTCGTGGATCTTAGATCTTTTGGATAGTGACAGATCGGGTGACGTGACGTCGGGCAATATGGTTTTCAAGGGAGAAGCGGTGATGACTTAAACGCGAATGACCCTAGAAAAGTGGCTCTTTTTCAGTAGTGTTCTTTATATTAGTGGGGGGTTTTCTGGCAAGTCGGCATATATGCTATTGAGGTAAAAAAAAAGGTCACCTTTTGACAGTTCTCTTCACTATGGGAAGAAGACTGAGGCGGTTTGGGGGTTTTTGTGATAGGATTATCTTTTCTTTCGAGGTGAGCGCATACGAAGGATACAGCGAGACCTTTTGGACCGACGGAGGTGATATCCTTTCGATCTGCTGTATGCTAGCACCTTTGGACGATTTTCACGCCTGGGATTGCAAAACGTATTATCGCGTGTTCCCGGTAACGGAGCCAACTGACGAGGTGGAAATCATCATGAGGGCTTGGCGGTGTATGATTTATGGATATCTGGCTTATTAGTTGGTGATTATATGGATGGTGGCCGGTGGTGCACGGCGGCGATAGGAGGAGTATTTGAGAGACGGTGTTTATGCGGAGCTTTGGCCTGCTTTCTATTAGAATGTGTCTTTCAGGTTACACAAGCCTTCCTTTTATAGGAGGAGGAAGCTTGGAGCTAAGTAAGGGACATGTGTTATATGACAGCTTAGTCATTAAGTAAACTTAATAGCTAAGTAAACTTAAATATCTGGACTGCAAGTGGGTAGAATATCTCGGCGGCGACCTCTTAGGATCACATAGGTCGCCGGCGTTGTTGTCCGGCCTTGCTCTTGCTCCTTGCTACTTCTCATCAAGTCTTTGCGGCCTCTCGAGGACCTTTGTCCAAGGTCGCAGGTGGGCCCCCTGGTCCAGCAGCGTTCTGGGCGGGGTTTGACAGTAGCGACCTTGACTTGATTGGCTTTCACCGCCGATGCCGTGGTCGTGGATCTTTATCTAGTCCGAAGGGTCAGATAGGCTATTTTCGGGATCCAAAGGTGGCGGTAGCATTTGTAAGCATCATCACCCTACCATCACTTGTCGTGCAAACCCACCATACTACAACCTCTCACTACTACCTACCCATCATACCATTACATGTAGTCACTCACCCCACCACCACAACGTATTCTCAACATCTTTTCTCTTATTGACCAAACAAACGGTAGAAACCAACACTATTCTTTTCTCAACCCTCTTTTTCTCTTCATTTTACTTCATACCAAACAAGCCTACAAGTCGTCTGATTCATTATCGAGTTTTGGCATATCAACACGTACAAGTCATTTGATTATGTTTTGTCTTAGATCAAGGTCTATATAGGCCCTTCTCTGTATGTCGGCCCTTAATATTCGTCGAAATTAAGATGGTTGGGTCAAATAAAATATAAGCGAAGACAACCCAATCGTTTTTCAAACCCAATGTGTCTTACGGTTAGCGCACATCCTTATTTAACCGAGTCGAGCTAATTGTTTAAGCTCGCTAAGTCACTCGTATCCGATATATTTCCTTCTTCATTGTACAATTCAATCAATCAATAATACACAATATTATTTTCTTCTCTCTAACTTAATATAATATTATAGCCGTAGGCTAAAATGACCCAAAAATCTATCCCCTTATGTCGCTTCCGTCGATCCTCCCCTTCTTATGCCTTTTCTCGTGTCGTCCTCTATCCCTCTATCGATTTCACACACACACAAAAAACCAAAACAAAAAGTCATGCCCTTCCATGGATTCCCCTTCCTCCCCGCCGTCCTCCCACCACTCTCGCTTCTCATTATCCCCTATCAACTCCTCCAACCCCATTAACATCATCAAGATAACTCATAATAATTACCCATATGGCTCCCTCAAATCGTCCTATATTTAAAAGGATAGGATGTGTTCGGCTTCGTTGACGGTATGATTTTTCTCCTCCTCTCATTCTTGACGGATCTCCTAATATGGACGATGGACATTGGACAAAGCAAGATAATTTAATTCTCTCCGCCATCACCTCATCTCTCTCTGAAGAAGTGCTCACTCGTGTGTGCCATGCTATCACCACTTCCGCCATCTGGACCGCCCTCCAACTTTGTTTCGCCTCTTAATCTTGTGTCAAAGTCTTTCATATCCGCTCACAATTTCCCGATTTTCGTAAAGGTGGCTCTTCTGCCACTGAATACTTTATGACGATCAAACGTCTCATTGACTATTTGGCCTTTGCCGGTCAAACCCTAGCAACCAGATGATGTTATTAGCTACGTTCTCGCCAGCTAGGGTCCCGAATATGACGCCATTGTTTCCATGGTATCTTCCCCCCCAATGATCTCGCCTTAGAAGAATTATTCTCCAAGTTATTCCATAATGCCGCCATTGTCTCCACTCCGGCGATCATTTCTTATGCTTATGCCTCTGCTCTGCTACCTCTTGCTCCAACTATAAACTTCGTTGTTTGCCCCTTTTCCGACCGAGGCTGCGGTGCTCTCCATGCCGTGGTCAAGGCTAGTTCCTTGGTCCCCGCCCTCCCTACATTTCTCCTCAACTGAAATGTCAATCATGTGGCAAAATAGGCCACATAGGTCATTCTTGATGGCACATGTTCGATCACAATTTTGTCCTTCCTCCACCCTTCATCCTCCATTTTCTAATTTTGCTGGCACTTCCTATGATTTGTGCACCTGGTTACCCAATACTGGTGCCACGCATGACATGACATCTCAGCCACAACACTTTTCATCCTCTCATGCTCCATACACTAGCCCTAACAATGTTCATGTCAGCAATGGTACCGGTATGGAAAATTTTCACATAGGCACTTCCTCTATTGACACGCCCACTCACTCGTTTATTCTCTATAACATTCTTCTTACCTTTCTTCACCTTAAATTTACTTTCTGAGCAGTGCTTTATTCGTGATAACGATATTTATTTTGAATTCCATGCAACTTATTTCCATGTGAAGGATTACTCGGGCCTCATAAGGCTTCATAAAGGATGGATTGTTTCACTTTACTCCGATTCATCATTCTTCATTCGTTCCTTCCTCAAATGCGGTTCATGCTTCCACCTCTCATTGGCATCATTGTCCTGGTCATTGCATGATCGGGGTCAATCAGGTTATAATATACTTGACCACCATAAACCAATACTAGCAAGAGGACTAGGCCCATCGTAGTATAGCTATAGTGAATCAAGGTCGATCACACAGGGAACCAATTGTGGATCATCTTATATACAAACAATTAATTAAACATGTCAAGGACATAGAGGCGGTCTACGACCAACATAAAACAAGAAAGGTAAAGACACGACTCGACACAACGTAATTAACCTCCCCAATTATAGTCTTTATCGTTTGGACCTAGATAATTTATATAATAAACTGAACTTATTAACTGTCAATCCGTTTGTATCTATCTTAGATTGGCTACGGGAGTCATCCTCTTTAACTTGACTTAACACCGGTTAGGTAGCTAGATCACTGTGATATTGTTACGTGACTTCGCCTTTTAAGTGCCTCCATCTCATATAACTCACACGCTTACGACTCCAAGGATGCCGATATTAACCGTACACCTCGTCTAGGCAACATTCCTATGGTTAGGCGTACTTCCTAAGCGATTACTTAAGCTCTCGTCCAACTAGCAATTACCAAGTTATAGTCTCATGCTAATCTACGGCGTACGTATAATCAGGTGCTAGCAATCCCCAAATATAAATCTACCTAGATAACGCTGAACGTCCGTGAAGAGCAATTCATAAGCCTACCTAAGAGTTTTATATTGGTATTTCCTTTTTACACGTTTTAATTAAACTAAGCGAGTAACGTAGCCATAGCCATACCTACTGAGATAATAAATTCAACTAGGCTAAACCTACCATAAAGACGTGGCGAAATAACGATGAAACGGGGCTCGGTCGACCGAGTGTAAGGCCTCGGTTGACCGAATGACACCTTTCGGTCACCCGAACGATTTCAACCCGAATACATCTTAGAATATATCTCTCGGCGTTTCATCATACGTAATCGGATTAAACGAGTGGTTCGCACGGTATTCATATAAACTAACATAGACACGCATTAATTAAATCGAGTAGATTCATGAATAAATACTAAGTGTATGACGTAGGTTATGGGATCCTCATAGACAAGGAGTCGCCACATCCCTAACGTCATAGCCTAGATCTACATCATCTAGCTATGATTAACTAATTCAAACGATAAAGCATAATTGGGAGGGATTAATTACTTAAAATAAAGAAGACAGAAAATAAAGGCTTACATATTGAAGCCCCTAAATTGCTGAAAAACCTTCAATCAAAATTATGTATTTGGTTGTGTAATGTAATAGTTCAATGATATGATATTATAAATTTCGTAGCTGCTGCTTATATAGAGGCTGTAACCGACCTAGGGAGGATCTAGAAGATATACACGCAAAAATCCCGTGAGTGACCGAACCGACATACTCGGTCGACCGAATGATAGGGCTCGGTCGACCGAGCCTTTTTACACGTGTTAAACGTTTCTCTCGTCTATCTTGTTCCCCACTGCACGCTTTCGTGTTGATCTGATTTATCTCTTGATTAATGCTCCGATTTTCTTCCTTATTATCTTGAGACCCATTGATTGAATGACATTTATCCTCCCGATTTGTCGTGATCTGCAAAATCAGCATTTATCGCACAATAAATCGGTCTTTTAATAATAAAAACAGCTAAATACCAAATATCATATTAATAATCACTTAACATTAAATAATAAATATAAACGAGTGATTCAATATGAAATATACATTATTAATCTCGATTTAAGGTCAACGTTGATGACTTTTACGGGTATAATTTGACCGTCATCAACTACCCCCCACTTAGACTTTGATCGTCCCGAACAAAGCATCAATAAGTCATTCCCCAAGACAACATTTTCTATGGTCAAATCATACTTACACAAGAAACTCAAGTCAACTCATATTAGTCATGCTCATAAGATATCCATTATTCACTACTTACTATGAATCGAAGTGATGTGTGCATGTGCATTCGGTTTTATATATTCGTGGCAAGATTAGAGTTTATGCTAACTTCGCAATCTCAACCTACCAACCTCATCATTCATACTTCTTATGCCTCGCAATGGTTAGAGCACTAGAGCAATAAGCAAGAGCGTATCTATAGGGATTTTGGACTTGGAGACCGAGTACTACTCAAAGCCTCTTAAAAGTTGAATTTCTTCAATTCTTCATATTTTTCAAATACTATCAATCTCAAGGAAGAAAACTTTTTAGAGTATCCCCCTATCTTAGATCATGTATAGCATCGAATATTACCACAAGCGCGGGGCTACTTTGGTAATGTCACTACAAGCCTAGTGTCTAACATTTTGCTAAAACACAGGTACGTCTCAAGCTTATTACTCTGCTTTTGTTGGCAAGAATATCAGAATACATCAGCAGATAGATATTGACACTAAGTTTACATAACCAATCATCTATGCAATGTACACAATATTCGTCAGTTATTATGATTTGCGCGGTATACTCGATTCACAGATTGATTAATTGAATAATAAATAACTACTTGCAAAAACGGGCATGAATATCCTTAAATTTACCTAACATAAGTATAAAATGATCACGTACTCATGAAACTTGGTTCCTTTCCTATCAATTCTTAGCTAGAAACTCACAATTCTAAGGGTACGAGATACATAATATGGTATTTATTCAATTTTTTCAATCATGTGCCGTTTCATTCAATTTTCAATTATAACATAACATGGCTAAGTCTCCTACCCCCCACTTAAACATGGCATTGTCCTCAATGACAAAAATAAATGAGAATTTAAGAAAAAGACTTAGCTCTGGAACGGGTCCAAGTAAAGGAAAAAGATCGGAGTAAGACTCAGAAAGCATTGCAGCACGTCGTGGAGAGATAAACACATCCTGTATAAGCAAACAAACTCCACGAAACCGTCAAATACCATGTCCATGGAAGTTATAAAATAATGTGGCAGTAATGAGGTATAAATACCTAAAAACAGTTTAAGCCACTTTATTTTATACAACCAATGACAAGGGAAACCAAAAAGAAAAATACTAAATAGAAAGAAAAATAAACAAGCAACTAAAGATGGTGGTCTTCATCTACAACCTCCACCGCCTAAATATTCTTAAAACCGGGTGGAGAAGACGAAGATCAAAAAGCATTACCCGACGTGGGAAAACACGAGGGTGACTCGATCGAAAAGGTATTCAATCCGGGAAAAGAGAAACTTGGTAAGGTATAACGAGATTGAATGCGACCTATTGGCTAAAGATAAAATCAAATACTTAACGCGAAACTTCTCGCTTGCATTGGATATCAACAACTTAGGGAGATGTAGCTACTCCTCGAAATTACTAATAACCCAATGAATCACGTAAAAGTCATAACCGTCATCAACAAGGTCTGATCGGTGTGATAATGTAGAACAAAACTGATCATCTATAAATGCCGGAATAGACGGAAAAATGTGAAATTTAAAACTTCCGGTAGAAAGATAAGTTGTACTTTGATCGAACCAAAAACCTTTCAAATCTAGTTAGGGTCGAGCTAAAAGCACTTTACCCCAACTAGGATCATGAAAATCAAAATGATAAAAAATAATCATTAAAGCTTAGCAATATTTCAAATTCCGCAACACATAGGTATTGTGTAAACAAAATGGAGGTTGAGACTATGATGGGTTTAGAAAAAAGATACACATAAGGATGGGAAGAAAAGATAAAGGGTGGGTAAGAAATTGTGTTTTTGGGATTGAGAATTGTTTAAAGGAATGGGATTGGGTGGGAGAGTGAAACGGATGGAAAGAAAGAGAGGCGATGAAAGAATGGTTAGAAATGTGAACTTGTTGGGGCGGATTGGTGAGAGGATCGAAAAGTTTGAAGGTGAAAAAGTGTAAAGGGAAAGATAAGGATAATTGCAGAATGAATTGCACACTACTTTGGATTTTCACTTGGATCACCTTTCTAAAAGGTTTTAGAAGTTGACCAAAATTGTTCTTGTTCACACCAATCATTCTCTGTTACATTTTCAGTAATTCTCAAGCTCTCTTAATGCTTCCATCTTAAGATTGATTGCTAAATTTCCTTTTCTTTAGCAATTTCTCGACTTTCCTAAGAAACTCTAATTCACGTGGCCTATATTGAGTAAAAAAGTTTTGCACATCCTTAGCCCAATGGCCATCGGAACACGGCAAAATAAAAAACCTCAACATATGTCACGTTACTTTTATTTGACTCAAAGAAAACAAAACCTATAATCCTAAAAAGAAATCCTACGGGTTTTAAAGAAGTAGTTATGAGTTTAAAGTCCTCAGCTCGACTTTCCAAAAATATCCTTGTCAGTCATTATTCTTGGATCACTAGATATTGACCCCTCTGAGCACTATAAGAGGTGGCTCATCGCTGTTGCGGATTAATACACTTCCCTTGGTTGTGAGACCTAGGAAACGACATTTATCCATACCATTTATCCAAAGCTCTTACCTCGGCTCTCGTTTTAGGAATTAGTGAATTCTAAGGAGATTTAGTCCTGGGGACCCATTTTGATCACATCCTCTATAATGCTGCTTCATTATGCTCACTCAAAACTCAACGTCTTCTTTAGATTGCGAATGCTTAAACTACACAAATTGTTGCTCCCATGGCCAGTAGAAGCAATCTCATGCATAGGACAATGAGATTTTAACAGAACTACGAGGAACTCTTTATTCACTGCTTCCTTCAACTACTACATGTTTCCCTACACCCTCTAGATGAGACAGATTTGGGGCAGAACTTTCCACACTAATAAAATTAATCTTACAAACCAACTCCGGGCTACGATTCATACTAAGGTTCATGTATAGGCTAACTTATGCTCAAAAAAAACAAAAGGTAGTAAAACATAAGCAAAAAAAGGGTAGTACCTTGCCTCCAACATTGTACCACGAAGAATTTAAGCCTTTAAAATTTTTTCGGAGCCATCTTTGTGCTTTAAAGGTATTGCTTCCATCGCTTTTCCCATCTTAGATTCGTAGCTCCACATGTTTGCTGGGTTATTTTCTCAGCGCCCGCGAAAAATTATTGACTTGGATTATTGCTTCCCTGGTTTACGCAAACGAGAAGAAAAACAAAACGGACCGTAGGCGATTTTAACATGGTTTCCCATGCGCTATCGGACCTACGGATTAAACATACGGGGATAAACGGACACGCGAAGTCCCGAAAAATAGAACCGGGCTCGGCGGCAACGAGAGCGGTCTCGGCCGGGAGCGAAACCAATTTGTTCCATTCTCGGAATTTTTACACATAGCGGACAACCGTAGGGACTCAAAAACGGACTCTAAAACGAGAAAACTCGACATGAATAAGAAAATTATTTATATATAAAATTGACCGTTGGTTCCCCGGCAACGGCGCCAAAAACTTGATCGGGGTCAATCGGGTTATAATATACTTGACCACCATAAACCAATACTAGCAAGAGGACTAGGCCCATCGTAGTATAGCTATAGTGAATCAAGGTCGATCCCACGGGGAACCAATTGTGGATCATCTTATATACAAACAATTAATTAAACATGTCAAGGACATAGAGGCGGTCTACGACCAACATAAAACAAGAAAGGTAAAGACACGACTCGACACAACGTAATTAACCTCCCCAATTATAATCTTTATCGTTTGGACCTAGATAATTTATATAATAAACTGAACTTATTAACTGTCAATCCGTTTGTATCTATCTTAGATTGGCTACGTGAGTCATCCTCTTTAACTTGACTTAACACCGGTTAGGTAGCTAGATCACTGTGATATTGTTACGTGACTTCGCCTTTTAAGTGCCTCCATCTCATATAACCCACACGCTTACGACTCCAAGGATGCCGATATTAACCGTACACCTCGTCTAGGCAACATTCCTATGGTTAGGCGTACTTCCTAAGCGATTACTCAAGCTCTCGTCCAACTAGCAATTACCAAGTTATAGTCTCATGCTAATCTACGACGTACGTATAATCAGGTGCTAGCAATCCCCAAATATAAATCTACCTAGATAACGCTGAACGTCCGTGAAGAGCAATTCATAAGCCTACCTAAGAGTTTTATATTGGTATTTCCTTTTTACACGTTTTAATTAAACTAAGCGAGTAACGTAGCCATAGTCATACCTACTGAGATAATAAATTCAACTAGGCTAAACCTACTATAAAGACGTGGCAGAAATAACTGATGAAACAGGGCTCGGTCGACCGAGTGTAAGGCCTTGGTCGACCGAATGACACCTTTCGGTCACCCGAACGATTTCAACCCGAATACATCTTAGAATATATCTCTCGGCGTTTCATCATACGAACGGATTAAACGTAATTCACACAGTATTCATATAAACTAACATAGACACGCATTAATTAAATCAAGTAGATTCATGAATAAATACTAAGTGTATGACGTAGGTTATGGGATCCTCATAGACAAGGAGTCGCCACATCCCTAACGTCATAGCCTAGATCTACATCATCTAGCTATGATTAACTAATTCAAACGATAAAGCATAATTGGGAGGGATTAATTACTTAAAATAAAGAAGACAGAAAATAAAGGCTTACATATTGAAGCCCCTAAATTGCTGAAAAACCTTCAATCAAAATTATGTATTTGGTTGTGTAATGTAATAGTTCAATGATATGATATTATAAATTTCGTAGCTGCTGCTTATATAGAGGCTGTAACCGACCTAGGGAGGATCTAGAAGATATACACGCAAAAATCTCATGAGTGACCGAACCGACATACTCGGTCGACCGAGCCTTTTTCTGCACGTGTTAAACATTTCTCTCGTCTATCTTGTTCCCCACTGCACGCTTTCGTGTTGATCTGATTTATCTGTTGATTAATGCTCCGATTTTCTTCCTTATTATCTTGAGACCCATTGATTGAATGACATTTATCCTCCCGATTTGTCGTGATCTGCAAAATCAGCATTTATCGCACGATAAATCGGTCTTTTAATAATAAAAACAGCTAAATACCAAATATTATATTAATAATCACTTAACATTAAATAATAAATATAAACGAGTGATTCAATATGAAATATACATTATTAATCTCGATTTAAGGTCAACGTTGATGACTTTTACGGGTATAATTTGACCGTCATCATTGCACCTCCCGCATTAGTAATATGATTCTTCGTCATTCCCAAATTCTCCTTCCCAAACCTCCATCTCTTTCATTTGTTCGGATTGTCAATTAGCTAAGAGTCATAGATTGTCATTATCAATTACTTCATTTACTTCCATTAAACCTTTGGATATTATATATTCGGATGTTTGCGGGTCTAGTGCCGAGGCTTCAGTTTATGGATCATGACACCATGTTTGTTTTTCTTAATGATTGTATCAAATATATTTGGTTTTATGACTATCCCATTATTCTTAAGTCGGATGTTGAGAAGGTCTTCTACCGGTTTCAAGCCCTTGATGAGCGTATGTTTAATACTGAAATTAAGACGATGACGATGCAAACTGACTGAGGGTAAGTATCGTCGCTTGAATACTTATTTTTCTTGGAATAATGATATGTGCACTATACAAAGGTGTAGTGCACAAACCACTACATGTGTGGTACTCATGGATTAAAATGATAAATTATTTTTTGTGATGGATCCCAACAGAATATGTGGTGTTGATTGTATTGTGTAAGATGTCGTGATTGAAAGAGTAATTGATGTATCATTATTGTTTTTCTTGTGTGGGTATTTCTCATCTAGTGACGGTTGCACATACACATGAATAAATATAGGCCGTTGAACGTCGTCATTGTCGCATTGTTGAAACTGACATGTCTTTGCTATCTCATTACCATTTGCATACCCATTAAATAATGTGAATAATGGGATATGTGTTTCCTACTGTTGTGCCTATCAAAGTCTTAAAATACACCACTCATACATAAACGCTAGATTTAGATACTTTCCAGAGTTATAAGTATGAACAATGGAGACCTTTTGAAATAACAAAATTTACAATACACTTGTTGTATAAATGTTTTCTCATACATTACAATTAACTTTAAAATTATAATCTCTCAAATACGATAAAAATGTATTACGTAAGAAAAATTATATAAATACTCTAATATATGTCAACCGTCGCGTCATAAAATCAACAATTGAACTGGGCTAAGCAATCTTTTTTATTTTATTTTAGAAAAGGTTAAAAGAGAAAAAGCAATGATGCAGGGAGAACCGATTATCTTTCTGAGTAGTGATATATCCATTATTTATTCTACCATAATATTATACACAACACAATCAACACCACATATTTTATTGGAACCTATGACAATAAATATTTGATCACTTTAATTAATGGATACCAAGCATGTAAGTGGCTTGTGCACTACACAAATTTATAGTTCACACATCATTTCCCTTGTCTTTCTCGTATAGCGTACCTGTAAATAATAAAATAATTCGAAGTGGGTGGGGTTGGGGTTGGGGTAGGGGTGGGGGTAGGGGGGTGAAAGATGTTCCTGGTCGCTTATGAGGCTGGATACATCTATATCTACCTTCAACAAAACCTTCAACTTTTGTCAGATCTTGCTTGGTCTCTGTGCTGCGCCTTTCCCCATGATTTCATCAAAAAAGATAAAGCTAGGCGGCGACGATTACGTACGGGTGTTTTTTTTTAAATATTTTTTATTAAGAAATAAAACTTATATCTTTTCCATAAAAATATTGTATTATTATTAAATTAAACTATATGTTTTTTTTATGACTTTAGTGGTAAGTGGTTTGAGAATATTTATGGATGTTATCGATTCGATTTTCCTCTGAATCGTCATGTTGAAGAGCTCTTGGACAGACTTTATCCCTGAATAAAAATCGATTCTGCAGGCACAACCTAGACTTTATAGTGAAGGCTTTGTGTAGAAGATCTTTGAGGTCCTGAATTTCTTGTAGGTTTGAACTCCCTACAACAATGTCATCTACATATACTAGAAAGGAAATAAAGGTGGTGCCTTGTCCTCTTGTGAAAAGACAATGATCATGCTTGGATTGGTTATAACCAGCTGCTAGTAAAGCCTCAGTAAGTTTTGCATTCCACTGTCTGCTTGCCTGCCTCAATCCATATAAGGATTTGACTAGTCTACATACTTGACTGTTGCTGGATGTTGGAAGTCCTGGAGGTGGTTTCATGTAGACCTCCTCCTCTAAATCTCCATGTAAGAAAGTTTGTATTTACATCCATTTGATGTAAGTGCCACCGGTTCATGGATGCCAAGCTTAAAAACAATCGATGGTGGACAATTTGGCTACGGTGAGAATGTATCCAAAAAATCTATCCCTCTGTTTGAGTAAAACCTTTTGCTACAAGCCTTGCCTTATATCCGTCTATAGTGCCATCAGCTTTCCTTTTGATCCTGTAAACCCACTTGCACCCTATAGGTTTCTTCCCTTTAGGCAAAGGAACCGGTATCCAAGTGTTTGTTTTGTGCAAAGCTTCTAACTCTTCTTGCATAGCCTTTTGCCAGTTTGTATCTTTTGCAGCTTCAGTATATGATTTAGGTTCTGTATCATTTGATATGTTGCAAGCAAAGGCTTTGTAGGTGGTTGACAGATGATCATAGGTTAGAACTTTGTCCAAAGTGTGAGGTGTAGTGATCACAGCTGTCAGATTTGTCTGATAATCCTGTAAATGCACATGTAACCTTCTATCCCTTGTTGATCTCCTGAGTTGTTGATTAGTGTTATTCTCCACTATCTCTTCCACCATGTCATGATCTGCATCTCCTGAATCTCCAGGTGGTACATGGGAAGATGTATCTTCATTATCTGGTTGCATTACACCACATTCTTCATTAAGAAAAGTTGGAATAGGTAATACAGACTCAGCATTATCAGTCCATGGCTGATTAGTCAAGAAAGGAAAACAATTTTCATGAAAAATCACATCTCTAGAGATAAGGAACTCCCTGGTTTGTAGATCTAGCAGATTATAGCCCTTTGTAGTGGATGAATGCCCTATGTAAACACATCTCCTGCTTCTACTGTCAAATTTCCCTCTTCCTTGGGATATGGTGCTTGCATATGCTAAACAACCAAAGACCTTTAAATCAGTGTAAACAGGATGTTTGCCATACATGAGAAAATAGGGTGTCCGTTCTTGCAAAAGTGGTGTAGGAGTGATATTAATTAACATAGTGGCATGTCTAACACAAAGTCCCCAATAAGACATAGGTAAACCAAATTGAAATCTAAGAGCCCTTGCAACATTTAACAAATGTTGATGTTTTCTCTCCACAACACCATTTTGTTGTGGTGTATGAACACAAGATGTTTCATGTATGATACCCTTTTGGGCATAGAATGCATTCATTTGAAAATCTAGTCCATTATCTGTTCTTATCTTTTTAACATTTACATTAAATTGTGTAAAAACAAGGCTGCAAAAATTTTGTATCAAAGATCTGGTTTCAGATTTATTTTTCATTAAGTGCACCCAAAGAAATCTGGATTTATCATCTACAATAGTCAAAATGTAAAATTCTCCATTATAAGTACAATATCTATTTGGTCCCCATATATCTATATGTAAAAAATCAAAAACATTGCTAGTAACGGAATGACTAACAGGAAAACTTTGTCTCTTTTGTTTAGCCAAAGGACAAATATGACAATTACTGTCTATACAAAGTTTAACGGCAGGTATAGATTTGTGCAAAATACTCAATCTTTGTTGAGAAGGATGTCCAAGCCTGTAGTGCCACAACAAAGAGTCAGGTACAGTTGTATAATTGCAGGCAATTGGTGAGTTAGAAGTGATAGATGCATCAGCTCTCAGAATGTACAAGCCTTGAACAAGATTAGCTAAACCAATCATTTTCCTCAAAGCATTTTCCTGCAGAATACAACTGTTAGCTCCAAAAAACAATGAATACTTGTTAGAATGTATCCATATAAGGAACTTGTGGTTGTTTCACCCACAGAGGGGATAGATTTTTTGGATGCATTCTCACCTGACACGGTAATGAACAAGTCCCATTATCCACAAGTCGGAAAGCTCGGGGTGCGGACAAAGTCCACTCTAAACACGTAGGCCCATTATCCATGTGGTTACTTGCATAAGTGGGTAAAACTCATATAAGCTGGTAAAAGCCCAAAGGGCTAATACTGTATTTTACCCAAACCGACATGGTTTAGGGTTAGGGTAATGAACTCCCTATAAATATACACTTCCAGGAACTACGTGTGACTTGATTCCTGGACAATTTACAGGATACGTAGGCAACCTGAGAGAGACTCTCAGGCTCAGTCTAAAATCACCCCAAAACCATCATTGATTCGATCATCCCTAGATTAAATTGACCCGAAATTATACATGACAAAATCCAGCATCGTCATTGGCGCTAGAAGGAGGGTCTTCTATCGGTGATGGATCAAGGAGTGATGGTGATCATGTAAATGGCAAAATAAGGCCAAAAATGCAGCGAGATCGGCGGCTAATTTATGGAGTTTGAACCGTTGGAATGAAAATTCCTCCGGTCAAATTGAAGAAGAATGGGGAAAAACAAGCCCTCCAAATTTCAGACCGATCGGAGTGCGTCTTGATGCCCGATCGTCGCAAAGAAGTTGCTCCTGTATTATAGAAACACTACAGAACCCTAATCAGCAGTTTCAGGTCGGCGGCCTGTCACCAGTAATTCAACCTTTGGAATGAAAATTCCTCCGGTCATATTAAATAATACAGAGAGAAGAACAATCTCTAAAAATTTCATGCCGATCGGTGTCCGTCTTGATGCCCGATCGTCGCCAAGGAGCTGCTACTGTATCAAAAGACGCAGCAGAACCCTAATTGTCAGCAGGCAAGTCGGCAGCCTTTTGCTGCCAATTTCACCGTTGGAATAACAATCCCACCGGCCAGATTCAAGAGTTATGTTATAGTGAAGGCTTTGTGTAGAAGATCTTTGAGGTCCTGAATTTCTTGTAGGTTTGAACTCCCTGCAACAATGTCATCTACATATACTAGAAAGGCAATAAAGGTGGTGCCTTGTCCTCTTGTGAAAAGACAATGATCATGCTTGGATTGGTTATAACCAGCTGCTAGTAAAGCCTCGCAAGTTTTGCATTCCACGTCATGCTTGCTTGCTGCCTCAATCCATATAAGGATTTGACTAGTCTACATACTTGACTGTTGCTGGATGTTGGAAGTCCTGGAGGTGGTTTCATGTAGACCTCCTCCTCTAAATCTCCATGTAAGAAAGCTGTATTTACATCCATTTGATGTAAGTGCCACTGGTTCATGGATGCCAAGCTTAAAAACAGTCTGATGGTGGACAATTTGGCTACAGGTGAGAATGTATCCATATAAGGAACTTGTGGTTGTTTCACCCACCATATTAAGAGATGTATTTTCCTCACCTCACAACCTAGGTTTTGGGGATGAGACTCCTACTCTTATATGGGTTTGGGCCTATGTTTTCTACATATGTCCCCACTCAAATTATTTTATGAAATTACTACACTACCCTTCTTATATTTTAGTATTCAGAAATAACAGGTAAGTAAAATATTTGTCTAACTAAATAAATGAGTTGCTGTCTAGCTTAGTAGTTTAGTGCTGATCTTTATTTGGTAGAGATGGGAGTTCTATTCTTTCAAGTTACATTTTAGCCTTTCTGAATTTACTTAAGTCTATTTATACATTTTTTTTTAATACTAAAGTCCGTTATTTTGTGTTTTTTTTTCTTCATTTTTTTTTTCTGTAAAGTCCAATTTTTTTGTAAAAACCCTTGAACATGTTTTATAAAGTTATCCTCTCTATTTTATTTTATTTTATTTAGCAAATGCCTTTCAAGCTCTTTTACTAAACTATTCCGACCGTTATTTATTTTGAATGCTTTATTTAGTAAATGTGATTTTATATTTAAATTAATTTTGATAATTAGGCGGGTTGTGTAAATTGACAAGGCTATATTCGTTCTTATAATTTCATATCTTTTCAAAAGCTATATTTTACTTTTTCTTTTCTGTATATTTTTACGTATTTTTTCAAAACACTTGTTTTACTTAGAATTTCACCCCTTTGATAATAATTCTCGCTCCACCACCGAATACAATGCAAACTAAATTGTTTTTTAAATTTTATTTTATGTTTATGTAGAGTTTATCTATTATCAGCAAAGTGACTTGAAATCTGGTAAAATTAATCTGTGAAGTCAGTTGAGTGATGGTCAGCTGAATGAAATGTATTCAAGACTGTGAAAGACAGCTGGAAAGTCATTGAGTTTTTACGTGTCGAACTTGGATGATGAGGTTTTGGATACAGCTGAGTTCTACATCTGAGCTGCATGGTTACAAGTCTGGTGATGTCTGCTGATGTTGAGTCACGTATGAGGGCATTTATGACAATTCCGACAAAGATTCTTTGGCGGTTAGGGTTTAGGGAATTGTGCATATAAATACCAACTATTGTAATCAATGTGGGTATGTAATCCGTCTGAAATTCAGTGCATAATAAAATATCTCTTTTTTATATGTGGAGTGATTGGCACAACTCCGAAAATCACGTTAAATCATATGTTCTTCTTATTTTTGTTATTTCTATTAGATTGCATCTATTAATTATCGATCTTCTATTTGGATTTTCTATCATGTTATAACATCTATTAATTCACAATAAAATGAATCATTATATACAAACAGACGCAAGGCATTTGCATGGTTGCTGGAATTTGGTTGGTGTTTTTCAAATGTTTACGGGAGGAATTTTTTTGATATTAAGACATAAAATATATTATCTGTCGCTTACTGCACATGTGACAAGAAAAAATGTAAAAACACGTCACCTGTGTCGTATTTTTTTTAAACTACTCGCCTTACCGTCAATGTCTTTTTGATTACTACCTGTCTCTAAAAATGTAAGTTCGTTTAGGTTTTTATATAAATTAATAAAATATTAAATTGGTTATTTGTCATTAATTTAAAAGGTTTAAAATGACCTTTGACTGTTATTAATGCAGAATAATAAAAAGTTGATAGGTAGATAATAAATGAGGGATAAAAAAGAAAAATAAGATAAATGCTTCATTGGTTTTTGAAACGGACTTACATTTGGGACAATATAAAAAAGCTAAATGACTTACATTTTGTGACGGATGTATATATAACTAAGCTAGCAAGATGCTCTTAAATATTAATCTTAAGTGATCTCTCAAATATAAATGTTTTTAAATATTAACAACAAAATGAAAGTGTGTGGTTAAATAACTTGTATTTGAGAGATCATTTAATACTAGTATTCAAGACAATCCTAGCTCTAGCTAAGTAATTAAATATAAAAATTGTACCCTAACCCATGTAACGAACTAGAACTTTTGCATGATGACGCTAGTCTAAAACGATTAACCCGATTTACCAAGCCAATTATATCTCAACCTGATATCTTAATATTCTTCTTCAATGTGAGAATGACGGCACTACTTGAAGCATAATGGATCCGAAAACTACTTAGGCTCATTGTCATCACTTGACCTATAATGGTTAACCCGAGTTACCAAGTTCATTAAATCTCAACCTTATATCGTAACAATTTTCTCTTGATTATTCAATGTGGTATATTACACCACCCCGTCCCTAAGATTACCGGTTGATGTAAATCGAATGATGTGTGTTAATGATTTAGTGCATGTACTCATATCGTCTTTAAACATTTTTATTGAAAGATGTCGCTTCATACATGCATGATTTGAACCCTCACACTAAATATAGTAGATTGTCCATAAATGTAACGGTCCAAACCATAGGCAAGGCTAAAATGGTCATATGTCGCTCGGAACGTGCACATATCGTGATCAAATGCACACGTAAGCCTTACGAAACAGTCTCATCATACAAACCGGAGAAGATTAAAGGATACATTAATTAGAACACGTGGAAATAAAAACAAGTATTTAAATTACAGAACTGATCAGACTCAAAACCGAACGGATAAAACACAAACATAAAATTAGAAATCAACCATGCGCCTAATACTGGGCGCCTTCTGCAGCTTCGTATGTCATATTCCTAGAAATTCATACTTTATGATAAAGATGTATCTACCACTTCAAATAAATAGATGTACAATCCAAAATATGCTATAATAACGATTCCCAATAAAGCTGCATACACAAATTCCATTAAAATTAAAGAAATACGACTAATTCACTATATATTATCTCCAACTCCAAGGAAAATACAGAAAAGACATAAATGTCAGAGAATTAATCGCGGGTGCGCAACCCAAGAAATAAAATAAAATACAATTGTTATCAAAGAATAGAAAACAACCTAAACGTGATAAACTAAGAGGCACCCAAACTGCCTTCTACGAGCCTTCTGATGTCTCATCGATCTCAACATTACCTTTATCTGAAAATATTAAGTAGCGGTGAACACGACGGCCCAGTAAAGAAAATGCAATTAAAAGAGAACCATGGTAGTGATACGCCAAGACCGGAAAGGAGCCCGCTGATTCACGTTGGACCTGTACGTAGGCCCAATGACAAATAGGGTCATCAGCTCAATCAGATCGCACCTTTATAAGCCGGACCGGGCCGGGTTAAAATCCAACTCGCCTCATGCCGTAACTGTTAGGAAATCTACGCGGGAACGCAGCGGATTCAAAATTTTATTTCCTTTTAACCAGGATCGACTTCGTTTAAGCAACAAACATAATAAGAAGTAAACAGTGATTATCTTGCTTGATCTAAAATATCGACGCTTTGACCGTCTAAGGAGAGTTGTGGTGCATGAAGTCTACCGCTAATCCACACGAACAGCTCGCCGGAATCCCATCATGGATTGCTACCAGAAAAACTCGGTTGCTAGACCGAGCTTTTCTCTCTCTCAAAATCTCTCTCTAGGAAGCTCTTAATTTTCTAGTAAATTAGAACTCTTCTAATTGTGATTTACAAAAGAGATAGCCTTACCTTCCATTATATAGGGTGACCTGCGCCCCATGCACTTCCCAATCTCATTGGGAGAAGTTTCCTAATAGATTGGAAAGAAAGAAAATATTTTACTAGTAAAATAAGGAAATTAGATAGTCTAGATTCATCTCATTAAATACTCAGTATCTTATATTAAATATTTTCAAGATATATATTGACAATATCCAATATTGAATACATCTTTTTTTTTTGTTTTAGAATATATCTTTTATTATATTACCATAAATCAATTTACACATTGTGTAAATATATATATATATATATATATATATATATATATATATATATATATATATATATATATATGCCGTGTCATGATTGACTAAATTGCATGATTCACGTGTATCAACATATACACAAAAAAATATGTATATATATATATATATATATATATATATATATATATATATATATATATATATATATATATATATTAATAATGTCGAAAATTATGTATATATGTGATATATATATATATATATATTAATTAATATATATTATATAATAATATACTATAATATATATATATATATATATAACTAAATCATCAACATAATTAATATCTTGTATTATATTTATTCATAATAAATAAATATCATCATATTAATTTATCACTATAACATTTTATAGTCGAGATAAACCTTTCCTTATTTGGTTATCACTATAACCGCATTTTAATCCGGCTAGATATTCTTATGTGTGTGACCCGATAGGCTTCCGAATATGTTGGCCGTAGGCACAAAGTGCAATTACGAAAATGCCCTTCATACCTAACGATCACGGAATAGCGTCTAGCAACACGTCGTGACCCCCAATCATCGGAAGAGTCAAATGCAATGACTACTACCTTTCATATGAAACAATTACAGTGTAAATAGAATCCTATCGCTGTTACAATATACATACAGTTGTATCTCGAGTGTCAATACATTAACGACCGTATCTTATAATCTGGATATCATACTCTCTCGAAGTAACTCATTTACTTCCACTTTACAAAGATTCACGAGAGTAAGACATTCCTTATAAGAAGGCCATTTCGGATATTTACTCCTACTCATAGGATACGCGATTTCCGGACAAGCAACATGAATCCTACGCATGCTTCAGTATCACACTCAATCACTACCGCAAGATCACCACTTGGCTAGGGGAAACCTCAATAGTGTCAAAGCATGACAATCCACACCGTGATGTCATGAAGACTCCAGTTCAGGATAATTACACAACCGCCATATAGTGCGACACTTAAGAAAGTAAGTGGGTCAGTCTAACGTACGCATTCTCTAATACACGTCCACGTACAGTCCAAGTGTCCCTACACTTTGATAGATGAGATCTATCCCCACCTTCAATAAGATAGAAGACATCTAATACGTGCTAGTCTAATCGTAGTATTAATGTCCCATTTAATAGCACATATGACTAGAGACATTTAAGTATCAAACCAATAAAGTGAGTCGAGATCTCATCAACCATAATCACTATCATGGTTTCTCTATCACAGTTTAATACTTAGAAAGTTATCATATAACACTATCGTAATTGGTTCGTTATACGAACAAATCTATAATAACAGAAAAGCCATTTAATATATATGTATAAACATAAAGAAATAGTAGAAATGATCTGATCCGGTCGGATCCGGTCCAACCCGATTGGGTTTAGGACACTATTTCAACATTAACGATATTTATCATTGGCTAGACAACGAGCGTCAATCAATAAAGTCTTGTGCTCGCCCTTTACAGGTCGGCACGAAGCACTGGGGGCTAACCTACTTGCCTTTTAGCTCGCAGTCCGCCAGCTCGGACCAAGCCTACTTGATCAGGCAACATGAGTTAATGCTCAACGGTTATGAGCAAGAGGTGCGTGTCGGTTATCATGAAGCTCACACAATCAGACGATGTCACGTCAGTCACGTAGTTAATCATGTTTATTATGCATTAATCACTCCTTGTAACTGTATTCTCCTAGTCTCTATAAATAGCGGCATTGTACCTGGCCCGAAAGAAACAACTCATATTAATTCATATTAATACAGAAAGCAGACAACCTATGCCGATTTGTTGACAGTCGAGCTCGCCTCTTTACAACTTTATTGTCTTCATATCATCTTCATATTTTTCTTGAGCACCACCGCGCATCACTGAAAAAATCACTCACTTCCGCCAGATATCCACCATTAAAATCACCCAAACCCGTTTGTGATACGCCCGACTATATCATGTTGTATCTGGGAAATACACACATAGTTCTGTATTAATGCAAGTATACTTTCAAAGTACATGTTAATAATTATCATAATTAACCGGACATATGAATATCGAGAATATGGACGTGACATACTTCAATGCATCCTAACACACTAATGCGTACTCTTATATTACCCTACTTACCGTGTCATATGACTGTATTATAATTACCATAACATACTTATCATATCGTTACGTACTTTCATTACTTGGCTCAATAATATTTTATTTCCACACATGATTATCATATCTCCATCGCCATAACTAATTTACCATATGTGACATGACGTACATGAAATAGTGTGTCAGATGATTCAAGAGCATTATGCCTTTGTATAAACCACAAATGGAGGTCATAATTATACCATGGTTACACTCATGGCCCAAATATAGATATGTTAGGCTACACCCTTACATGATAATAAATAGTAAAGTTAACTGGTCTACTATTACTAAACATAGACCCACGGAAGAGCACATCTAACCGGCCCAACATACACCCAAATTACAAAATGTTGACCCCCTGGTGTAGGCACTCTTTATGGATGTTAAGGATTCTCGAGAACTCATAACTGACGTAAAAATGATGCCACTATTTAACCATGACCCATCTAACATGCGTAATGCATATGACCCTATGATGAAATCCCTAGTAATTTCACTAAGGAACCTCTAAGTGTTAAGCAATCTGGCTGGTCCTTGATGTTCTTCTTTCACTTACTGGAAAACTGCACCCTCAAGGGCAACTTAGCAATACTTCTCTTCATCTTACGCTGCTAGAAGTGGCCTCTAAGGTCATGATACATCATGTCATTGCCCGGATGAACTGTAAACCCTGATTGTGAGCCTCTGTTAAGATTTCTCCAAGTAACCCTGGAACTCGAGGCACACACAACCGGCCTTCAAACAATATAAATCTTCACATAGCTTAAGGTCCTCAATAGTCTTTTCTCCAACCATATTTTTCTATCTATACAAGAAGAAGTCCAGAAACTGAGGTACCTTAATATTCCTCATCAAATCCGACTGAGCTGTCAAGACTAAAACCACCGAGCTACCTTCTGACATAACCATACCCAAACGAAACTGTCCTGAGTATGAATTTCTACTTAGATTATATGCCCCAAGATTAGCCTTTCCAGGATGATAGTTTACGTAAATGTCATAATATTTGATATACTTGAGCCATCATCTTTTTCCTCGTATTTAACTCATTATGGGTGAAGAAGTACTTCAAACTCTGATGGTTTGTGACGACCTTGCATGTCACAGCCAAATCTTTAAATCAAAGACCATTGCAGCCAATTCACGGTCATTGGTGGGGATAATTTTTTCTCATAAGTCCTTCACTGGCGTGAGGCATAAGCATTAACTTTCCCTGCTTACATCAAAATAAAACCCAACAAGTTTAAGATGCATCTTTATTGTAAGATATCATACTCCTTATCTGGAGATGGCAAGGTCAAGATAGGCATTGTTACTAACTTCTATTGTTGAAAGGAATTTTTACAATCTGCAGTCCACTCAAACTTGGCATTCTTTTGAGTAAACCGTGTAAGAGGAATAGCTATAGAAGAAAACATATTAACAAACTTCCATTAATACCCAAATAAAACTCAAAACTCCATACTTCAGTCACTATGGGAGAGCGTGGACATTCGAATACGGTTTCTATCTCGGCTAGATCTACTATAACACCATCTGTGGAAACAACACGTCCCATATTTGCAACTCTTCTAAACAAAACTCGCACTTGCTGAACTTGGCATAAAGCTATTCATTTTTTGAGGCTATGAAAATTCGTCCCTTGTGTAGACAAGAATGTCGTCCGTGAAGGCTATGAAAATTTATCCAATTAATCACTGAACAAGTCATTCATGAGTTCTATTTATAAAAGCTACAGGTGCTTCAGTCTAGCCAAATGGCATGACTGGGAACTCATAATGGTCATACATAGTGCTGAAGGCACTCATTGGGATATCCTCCTTCTTGATCTTTAGCTAATGATACCCTTGACTCAGATCTATCTTTGTAAACACTTCATCTCCTTGTAACTGGTCAAACAAGACATCAATGGGAGGCAAGGGATACTTGTTCCTTATCGCCAACTTGCTTAACTTTTTGTAGTCAGTGCATAATCTCAAATTGCCATCCATCTAACACTGGACTTGATGATCTTCGAATCCAACCTTTCTTGCACGTTCCTTGAGTTATTTAAGCTTAGTTGATTCCATTCTATAAGGCTGTTTCGAAACTGACTGAGCTCCTGATACCAAGTTGATTTCAAGCACAACTTTTCTATCTAGAGGAAAGCCATATGTAACTTTTCAAGAAAACTTCTGGGAACTTAAAAGCCAACTAGGACATCTTCCAACTGAAGTTGAAGCTCCTCAAAATCCACTATGAACTGTGCATACCGACAATCCGAATGCAACACTGGAAGCTAGCGTTACCGGTGAGTCGGTAGTGGGGCCATTGAGTCGGCAGAAATTCCCAATCTTTCTTCTTTCAGCCGACAATTGCAAGGTTGTAAAATGAAATAAGGGGGGTTATTTGGGTATAAATAGGGTTCATACATTTCCCGTTTTGCCTTTACTGGACGTTACACTTTTTTTTGAAGAGAAAGTTACACTTTTAAAATCCCCTGAATACCCTTGACCATCTTATCTTATCTATTTATTTAATTAAAACTTAACCTATTAAAATTATCGGGACACATATGAAATCATAAAAAGATTTTTATACCCTCGATGAGAAGCAAGGAGTTTCACAATGGTTAAAGACCATTAAAAATATTTGATGAAGAAATTACATTATTCTAATAGATATGTATTTCCTCAACAAAAAAAAAAAAAAAGTTTTTATATTATAAATGGGTTCCTAAAAAAAATAAATTATAATGGGATAGTTTGATAGATAAGTCTTTTATATTTGAAAAAAATTCTATAGTGCAAAAACTAGACGATATCTTTGGAGTTTTTAAATTTGATCGCGCTTTGGGGTAGCATCGGGTCGGGACCCGACCCATAAATTTCCAACCCGAAATCCGTCCTGACAAGATTCGGGATCAATTTTCTTTCCGAGCCCGTACCCGATAAGCGCGAGGTCCCGACAATCAAGATACCCGAATATTTGGGATGCCGTCGGGTCGGAAATGAATGTCCCGAAAATATGATGTAATTCTCAAAAAAAATTAAAAAAATAATATATATATATATATATATATATATATATATATATATATATATATATATATATATATATATATGATGTTAAAAATATTCATGTTAATATAAAAAAAAATGTCAACAATTATCAAAACAATAGTTCAAAAGGTGGGGGGGCGGAGAAATAAGTTAACGGCGACAAAGTCGACGTCGGTGGAGGCGGGTGACTTTTGTGAAGAAGAACAGTCTGATATATAAGAGAGCAGAAAAGAGATGCAGAGAAAGTGAGAAACGACAGAAGCAGAGAGTGTAGTATGTTTATGTTTTTAGTATTTAGGGTATGTGTGTGTGTGTGTGTGTGTGTTCGGGTCGGGATCGGGAACCCGACAAGATTGAGTTTTATACCCGATCCCGTTTCCGTATTTTTCGGGACGAGATCGAAATGGGATTCAAGACAAGTCCGGATTATCGGGAAATTTGCCAACCCTAATCACGCTAAAATAAAAAAAATCAAACGTCATTGGGGAACAAACGATTATAACTGAAGATTAAAATAGGTGGGTTTTATCAGCACACCCCAAATTACTATTGACACCCATGTTTGATTATTTTTTCGGATGAAAAAAATGTCGGTGACACTAATGTTACTTGTTGAACACCACATTGACGTTGGTGTTCAACAAGGAACACCAATGAAAAGTCGTGGATTAACGTTTCTAAGTTTTAACACTTTTTATAAAGGGAACGTCGAGTCGCATTGTGTTCGCTTGTTGAACACCAACGCCAGTGTCACTGACGTTGGTTCAACAAGGAACACCAGTTACACCAACATTACTTTTATAAAAAATCATCGGATGACGAAGTAATTTTTATGATGTCGGAATAATAGGATGTCATTAGTAATAAAAAATGGTGTGCAATAGAACCCTCTTTAAAATGTTATTATTGCAATTATTGCCTCCCGATTAAACCAACGCCACCATAGAAAAGAACGGAAAAAGAAAACGAAAAAGAAAAATTCCCCATAACTACAACGCAAAACTTTTTTTTTTTTTATAAATTCTGCAAAACTTTTTTTTCCTCTGGCCCAGATAATATCCACACATAAACGTTTCCTCACCCCACCACAATTCTATTAGTAATGAAAAGTCGTACTCTCCTGGCTTAGTGCACTGCTCCACGGCCACCTCGCTCGCATATTCCCCTATTAAATTCCCGCTAAAATAAGGAATTTTCTTATCTAAGATATGGGTCGTTGAATAAATGGCTTGTTTGAGTGAAGAGAACTGGGTTTCCCCAACCCAGATGATTTCGCCGCCGGAGGGGAGGAGTACTTTTGGTTCTTGGCCGGCAATGGTTTACCGTTTAGAGAAAGTTTTTCCGGTTTATGCGGTCGGTGTTTTTGAACCCGACCCGGACTTAGTTGTCTCAGTTACGAAATCCGGTTGTAAACCCGGTGACCCCATTTGGGATGCTATTAGAGAAGAAGCTAAGTTAGAGGTACAACCCCATATACCTTTTTACTTTGATGCTACTACCACAACACATAACATGCTTTTGATTGTATGATGATCAATGGATTTAATATGCAAAAGTGTGTCGTGTCATTGGTTGTTGCGATATAATCGTTTTTCCATGCTTTTACTAATTTATGATGCTATTGGGATTTGAACTTGTATTGGCTTGGCTTGGGTGTTGAAAATTTTTTACAGGCAGAAAAAGAGCCAATTTTGAGCAGCTTTTTATTTGCAAGTGTATTATCCCATGAGTGCTTGGAGCAAGCACTAGGATTTGTGCTTTCAAACCGTCTGCAAAATCTCACACTTTTGGCTACACAATTAAGGGATATTTTTTCTGATGTAATAATGCATGACCGAAGCATACAGCGAGCTATGCGTCTTGATATTCAGGTATGTACGTTGCTGTTGTCATGAATCCATAAATGCATTCCATGTTTATTTTTTTAACAAGCAATACCACAACAAAGTGCACAAAACATTTTTACACAATTATTATGATGTGGGACATATTCATTTCTGTGGCTCTAATTTTTTTTTTTCTTCTGGTTCGTTGTTTATTTGGATTGCATGATATGATTTGAAGGCTTTTAAAGATCGGGATCCCTCTTGCTTGTCATATTTTTCAGCTCTGCTATACTTAAAGGTACGTGTGTTAGTGTTATATTCTTGTAGTTTTCATTAATTTGAAGCTTTAATTAGCTTCAATGAATTTTATTGTGGTTATGCATGTGATCTTTGAGGTCTTTCTACTTACATCTAAAATTGTGTGGCCTATAACTTTTACCTGGAATAGTATGGACATCTGGACAAGGAAAAATTGGACTCTAGCTAGTGGAGAAGTACTAATCTAGTTTTGGGTTGTTCTCATTTGGGTTATGTTTAGGGTATTCAGGGCATCATTTCCACTTTCATCTAGGGGTTTACACAAACTGAGCACCAAATATCAGATGTTTGAGTTTGAGTTTATTTAATACACGAGAGACATCGAGCTTGTTTATTTAATCAATTAACGATATTTTATGTTTGAGCTCCCTTCCGTAATCTGTTGCTTGAGCTTGAGTCGAGTTCAAACAAGCTCACCTCTCTCTTCCCCGTACAAGTGTGAAATGACACAAATGGATTGATTGTCTTTTTAGCTTTTTTGATCTTGTAATAACAAGATAATTGAGGTGGAGAAGAATAAGAAAATGACTACAGACAAGGGTGATGTGACCGTAAGATAACGTTTGAGATTTAGGGTTAGCAATTTTGAGTTTTTAAATGCACGATTTTCAGACACATATATTTATGTATGTATGAATGTATGTATACCTATATCTCTCTCTATATATGTGAAATATAGATATATGAAATATATGTATTTTATATTGTATTCTGATATTTATTATTTATTTATCATTGGATTAGCCTAATCCTTTATTAGTTAGGTTAGTGTTGTCCTTTAAGTATTATTACCATTGTGATAACTTTGTAGGCATATTTAATTACTTGTTCCTGCAGTCTATTTGTCTAAGACTATTGGGTTTCTTTTATTTTATATACTCCTTGTATATTGTACATTTCAACATCAAGAAATAAGATTCTTCTTTCTTGCAAACTATCTCCTTACTAGTTTCTTCTAAAGATTACACTGTATATACATATGTGTGTCCACAAACCTGAACGAACATTTGCTTGTTCGAATATTAAACAAACATGATAATATGTCGAGCTTGGCTCATTATGTAAACAAACAAACGTGAGCTTATACAAGTCAAATTCAAGCTTGTTCACGAACGGCTTTGGTCATGTACATAACTACATCATAATACGCACCTATATTAGCATCATTATCCGTATACCTACAATATTTGAATATTCATATCTCTACATCTTCACCCTTATCCGTACACATTATATATTCATTCTTCTACATAGCATTATCTTCACTCCTATTCGTACAATATTTGGATCATTCAAAAAAGTTCAGGGATTGCTACGATATTTCCCAAATTAGGGACTTTCCTCGGTGGACCCTAAATTTTTAGGACTTATTACACATCTAATGGTCTAGTGCAACGAGGGGTGTGTAATTGAATTTCCCTTGGGATGTTATTCAATGACTTTTTCATCTTTTCAGAGACATGGTTTCGTTTAAAAACTACTACGAATGCACTTAGTTGAATGGTACAATATGTAAGTGCATATTAAGACTATGCTAATACTCTTAGGTGGCGCTTAATTGGGAGCATGTCCCGATTTTTGTATTGCAGATGTACTCAGTGATGTGATTTAATGTTTATCATCACGATAAAAATGAGCTTTACGTTGGGGAGAGTCTTGATGTTACGTGTTGTGTGTTTTTAGGCGTTTTCGTTTGCTTATGCTTCTTGTATGTATTCTCTATGAAGCCTATACTATTTTCTAGGGATACCATTCTTTGCAAACTTATCGTATTGCTCATGCACTGTGGAACCAAGGGCGCCAAGTCTTGGCATCAGCTTTACAAAGCCGAATCAGTGAGGTAGCTGTGTTTTCTGCACTTTATTTTGAGGATATATATGTTGAGCAATCGTTTTATTGATGTTTATTTTTTCTTCAGGTTTTCGGAGTTGACATACATCCAGGTATACCCTTTTTCTTCTCTTCTGTAACTTGTTGACTTTTCAATGCATCAAGTTGACACGTCGATATCCTTTGTGTCAAAAATTGGTTCCTCATTATTGATCTGCCAGTGTTAGAGGCTTGTGCTGTCTAAGAACTTAGTTTTATGAATTTTCTCTAATGCTTGCTTGTTAGTTCAGCTGCCACCCTTGGGGAAGGCATATTGTTGGACCACGCAACGGGTGTAGTTATTGGGGAGACTGCTGTAGTGGGAAATAGAGTGTCACTAATGCAGGTAATTATACGACATTTATTTATTTATCAAAAGCCGATTCTGGTTGGACTATAGGTTATGATAATAGGAAAAAATCTGTCAGGGTGTCACCTTGGGAGGAACAGGGAAAGAAACGGGTGATCGTCATCCCAAAATTGGACAAGGTGCACTTATCGGTGCAAGCGCCTATATACTTGGGAATATAAAAATTGGTGAAGGAGCTATGGTAGCCGCTGGTTCTCTTGTTCTAAAGGATGTTCCTCCTCATAGGTTCAATAACTTGCCTTTCTTTTTAAAAAACGTTGTTCCTTGTTCCGGTAGTTTGTTTTAAATGATTGCATGATCTGAATACGCGGTGTTCTAATTAATTATCTTTACTTTTGGTTTTTAAGCATGGTGGCTGGAATACCTGCCCAAGTGATTGGCTTTGTTGGTGAGCAAGATCCATCTCTTACTATGAAGCATGGTATGTTGATCATATAGCAAATCGCCTTTTATTTGAACCACACCCAATCTACTCGTGAACCACAGCAGAACCGATTTTGTGAAAGTCGGTTCTGGAGCCTAGAACCGACGTTTCGTAGGTTTTCAAAGTCGGTTCTCACAATGCACCTATGAAAAGTCGGTTCAAGGCACATAGTTGGTTCTGCTGTGGTGCACAGGTAGAGTGGTGCATGAGTAGATTGGGTGTGGTGCGAATAATAGACCCCTATTTTTATTTATTTATTGAAGTATATGCCAATCAGAAATCAAGCTGTAATTATCGGTTGCGATCGATTGTATCAGATGGTGATTACTATAGCATTTGTATTGTAGCAACACTTGTTTTTATCATTTTTCTTACATTATACGGGCAGATGCTAGCAGAGAATTTTTCGAGCAAGTAGCTAGTAGCAGCATTGAAGGAAGATCTGCTGGTGAGGTTTCTCAGTATTTCTGTTTGTCAAGCAGTGTCCAAGCCATTTTCCGCTCGTGTTTTTATTTTTTTATTTTTGTGGTTTAGTGTTTAGAGTTTGGCGTCTCGAATATTTTATATAATTCTGTAATATTTGTGGCTGTTTTTATTTATAAGGTAATGGAAGGACACAAGAAAAGTGTGGCTGCAATTGCAAAGAAGGGCTGCAGCAGTAGCAGACACTTGGATGCTGTGATAATGTGTATGTATTATAGCCTATTCACTTGAAGGTGGGGATGAAAATCATGGAAGTTTTCTCCTCTGTTTAGCACAAGATGCTCTACAAAAATAAAAGCTTTTTTTTTTTTTGGCTTTCTTGGGTTAGATTGGATACATCATTCAATCATGTATATTAGTGCCCCATCTGTATGTTGTATCTGAAGGGAGGGAGGTTTTGTATAATCTTAAAAGGCAAGAACCGAGACATTTAAGTTTGTAAGCTTCTGTTAACCTTTTTGAATGACAAGAAAGAAACTGCTAACTTCGTCCTTAATTAATAGTCGTTTTTTGATGATGTTTCTGATTAAGGTACTTTCACCAGTTGAAAAACTTATGCTGAGAAAGTCTTTTAGTATTTTTTTTATTTACAATCACTATAGTTACACCAGATGGGCCTACACTTTTCTGTGCCCCTGCATAATTCAACCCGAATTTAGAAGCAAAAAAAATTGAAAAAAACATCAGCTACAAGCGCAGGATTAATAGGAGTTGGGGAATCGGAATAGTTTCGTTGGTGCAAATATGCAAATACTTGGCCTGCGTGTTTGAGGTAACGGATCAAACACCGGAATTTGGGCCTAATTGATATAGTCGGCCTGCATGTTTGATATAGTCATAGTCGGCCTGCGTGACTGAAATGTGAAAATGGTAACGAATCGAACACATGAAGTTGGGCCTAATTGATATAGTCGACAGACAGTGTCATCAGGGACTGCACAATGTTCAATAAAAAGGACTGAAATGTGTAAATGATGCATCTGACTATAACCTTAGACAAATTTTCGAAAACCTCCTGAATGTATAAACTATTTTTGGGAGCATAAAAATAATGTAATGATTAGACCTTTTTAGATGAAATTCGATATGAATTTGGGCCGTATCGATCTTTTATCTTAAGTAGAAAATAAAAAATTAGCCAATTAGGCTTGTTCTAGTGGCCCAAAGCTGAGGCCCTAGGACCAATAGTTTATGGATTCGAGTCTCGGTTAGGACAAAGTGTGTGCATGAGTTATAAATTTACTAGTAAGATCAGGCACCGTGCCCAGCACGGTGCGGCGCATGCTATATGATTTAACCTATTAAGTGTACATGAATTATGAAGTTAAATACTATTTGTTAAAGTAGAATAGAAAATAATGTGTGTGAATATGCCACATCCCAATAAATGTGCAATCCTATTAGAAAAGGATTGTGTAACATCATACAATTTGACTACACATAATATAGTAAATGATGAAATTAAGGCCCCAAAGTTATTATACATAGCCTTCCGATATCAATCATTTCATATGATGACAATAAGACAATTGTTTTAGCCATGCCTACATCTAGGATATGGTTGTATTATAGTGTGGTCTTACACATTAATTTTTTAGATAGGAATGAGCAGATTATGTGTTAAATTTTCTTAAAACTTATATTACATGGAAAAACCAAATTAAGATTTGACAATGAGGCAAAATCAATGAATATTTATACAATTTGTAGTAGTATCTTTATCTTATTTTTGTGATAAATTGTTGATTTTTACACCACTTTGTAATTTTTCATACTTGTGCATGATGCACGGGTTTTTAAGCTAGTGCTAAATGTTTTAACCTAACTATCAAAACAATGCTAAATTTTTTAACCTTAATTAAATAGGCACCTAACACGGAAAGCAAAAGTTTCAAATTGATTACTAAATTTAGTAATCCGTGATATATATGAACGAAAAAAAATATTTTCTCAATTGATTACTAAATTGGAGTGAAGAATCAAATCGACGATTCCTTCAAATTTTCAACTGTACCCTAAATTAACAAAGTAAGAAATTCTATGAATCGCATATTCTGCGGTACTAACAGGAAGAAAATTAGCATATTTAAAATTTAAAAAAAAATCAAGAAACAATGAAAAAGAATTTATTCTCTTCTTAACCTGATCCAGAAGATAGATAAAAAAATTCAGCTATTTTCTACATTTATTCAATTTTTCAACCGTGTCATAAAAAAATTCACAGGCATCTCAACTTTTTGAAAAGCATCCAAAAAAAAAAAAAAAAAAAACTTACAGTGATTGTACAGGAAAATGGGCGGACAAATGCAATGTGAATAAAGCAAAATGTGATAATTTAACTGCAAATATTAATTTCCTGGAAAAAAAGGAAGAATCATAAAAAAAAAATTAATAAAAAAGAAATGCACATGATACGTAAATGGGCCAGACCTTATCCTTAAAAATAAGCCCACCTTCTAACTCTGGTAGCAATTGAACGGAGGAAAAAAATGAGTGAATGCCACGTGACAAACTCTTTGCTTTCTTATTACATAGTAGAGATAGAGAAAACGGGTCTCCGTGCAACGCACGGAGCGCCCATCCTAGCCGTATGTATTTATGAGGTGCTATTAAACACAAAGCAAAATAATATATAATTAAATTGGAATCGGATACATCTTAAGCACAACACACATAATAAGATTAAATTAAGGCTAATATGAGGATTTAAAAAAAATTGGGGAAAAAAAAATGATGAACAGTAAAATGCCTGGACGATAAACAGTAGAAAAAGTTGGGCCGATGAACAGTAGTTAAAAAAAATAAAAATTGAGCCTTTAAGCCAATGGGAACCAATAAAAAAAGCAAGTGTCACAAACCCCCATTAATTCCTTTCTTATTACATAGTAAAGATAAAAATAAAGATAAAAAAAGAAAGATACTATCATTTCCATAATAAAAAAAGGCTTAAAATACATATGAAAATGGACGTTGGGGCCTAGGCCTTTATTTAATAAAACCAATTGGATTATAGTTGGTGAGGTGGATACTAGTTTGTGACTTTCCTGAAGTGATTCATTCGGTGACCTATTACTCCGGTCCATTTTATTTGTCTACGTTTTCTTTTTGGTTTATCCTAAAATAAATGATCATCTTATGTATTTATTATCAAATTTATTCAAATGCCCTTGTCCTTTTACAATATTTACAATAAAAAGTATAGCATTAAATGCTCAAATATTTACTTTGTATAAATGTAAAAATACTGGATCATTTAATGAGATTCAAAGTATTAACTACATTTTTTTTAATTTGTGTGAAAAATTAAACGGGACAAATAAATTGAAACGGAGGGAATACAATATGAAAATACGTTTTTTTTAAACAAGTGTTTTACAATTAATAAGCCGAGATAATTAAGGGTGCAATTTATGTTATAAATCTAAAGAAATAATTTATGTTATAAATCATAAGAGGCCCCAATTGCTAATTGGTGAATGTTATTTTAATGTTTCCATATATATAAAAGCTAAGAAGTGCTGACATGGTAAAAATGAGAACTTAATGCATTTCAATGAACCCAGTTTTATTTAATTAATAGCATATATGTGCAATTCTTAAAGCACACATTCAAATATAATGTTTGTTTTACATATTTACTTTACATAAATGTACACATGAGGGTTTCATAATCAACTAATCAAGACAAAACTCCCAAACCCTATCTCCAACATCTTGACATGCACAAATTGCAAAAAATAGTAGACACCAATGCTGGAAAAAAATTACTTCAAAATAGCTAGGCTCATTTTAAGGTGGACCATACATAAAATAGATCATAAACTGTCATCACATTTGCGGTTATGGAAACCAAAATTATATCCGCGAATCAGAAAACATCTAATGATTGTTTTTTTCACCACTTATACCAAACATATGTACACATAGTCCTAAACAAGAAGAATCAATGCAGACATTGGAAAACAGTTTAAAAAAACAATACGAGCAAACGTGTCTTTTTGAGAAGAAACCTTCTTACTTTAAAGCTAATGATCCTACGAAACAAGACAACAACATAATATAACAACGATGTATGAACGTCCTATGAAGGGAAACTTGACATCATATCTATGAAAAACTTATTTTATCACGAAACCCTAACGAAGAACGATAATGAATAATAGAAAAGAACGAATATTTACTTTGAATTTATGAAACAAGTGATGGATGATTCTTGTACTTCTAATTAACCAAGAAGAACTACAAATCCACCAACCCTACGGACATAATTTCCAACTGTACATCAAATCTATGAAGAACCCAAACCCTAGCACACAATGGATTAAAAAAACAAGGAAGACGATCTTTTACCTCAAAACTGCGATGAAGATGATGAAATCATGTCCAGTCTGCCAAACAGTGAACTGGGGTGATCATAACGACTTCAGAAGTTCAAATGATTTCACAGTCAAGCTTCTATCTTGGTGGCCGCGAATCGTGGCTTCGTGGAAGAGTAACGTCTATGAATTTATGAGTTTTGGGGCAACTAGGAACCTATTTATAGGCTTTCAGAACTCAAAGCCGTGTAACCATGTCTTAAAGGAAAAGAAAACTTAATTAAATTTGACTTAAGAAAAGAGAAAGGAAATCAATTTCCAAAAGATTTTTTGCCCTTATAAACTTTGGGGTTATTTATAATGTTTGTTAAAGTGTATAAAATGTTAATTATCTGTATCCTCTTCAGCTTAAGCTTTTGGGAGAGATGGTAGTTCAACATGGTATCAGAGTGGAAGGTCTTGGGTTCAAACCCAGTTGCCAACATTATTTTCCCCCATTATATTGTGCAAGTGTTGGACCTCTTTGTTGTTGGCCTAGTGGGTTATTTTGAGTCCATTTATATTGTGCAAGTGTTGAGTCTCTTTGTTGTTGGCTTAGTTGGTCTTTGTGAGCCTAGTTGGCTCAGATTGTTGGCCTAGTGGGTTATTTTGAGTCCATTTATATTGTGCAAGTGTTGAGTCTCTTTGTTGTTGGCTTAGTTGGTCTTTGTGAGCCTAGTTGGCTCAGAATTGTTGTGTGCCTAGTTGCTTTTGGGAGAGATGGCAGTCCATCATGGTATCGGAGCGTAAGGTCTTGGGTTCAAACCCCACTGCCAACATTATTTTACCCCATTGCTTTTGGGAGAGATGGTAGTTCAACATGGTATCGGAACGCAAGGTCTTGGGTTCAAACCCCACAGCCAACATCTGCCAATCAAAGTCTCATTCTTTTTATGGAGACTGCACAAACATTTGCTACCTTTCCCTCGGCAGTTGAGGAAACTTGGTTTTCATGGGCCTTTTAAGTGCTTTTTCTGTACAGCTGAAGACTATTTTCTGCATGCCTTTTGTAAATGTTCTAAAGCTAAAGATCTGTGGAGTCACTTTCAATATCTCTTGCATTTTAAAGCTGATACTAGAAGCTGGAAGGATTTTATGCACTCTTGGCTTCATAACACTTATAAAGGCGCTTTGGGAAAAGTTCTCAAACTTATTTTCTTCTTTACCTTGTGGGAGCTTTGGAAGTTCAGAACTAGTGCTTTATATGGGGACTCAACTCCTTCGTTTGCAATGCTTTGCATGACATAATAAGTAATATCAACTATGGTGTACCTAAAATGAAGCTGAGGAAGAACTCAGAAGAAGATAGCATTCTTACCATAAGTGGAATCCTGATGTCCTTGCAGCCTGTTGCACCAAATAAACTACAGTTAGTTCAATGGCAGTTCCTACAGGTTTCCAACTTAAACTTAACTGTGATGGTTCTTCTCTGGACAATCCAAGTCTTGCTAGTGGTGGCTTTGTGATCAGGAACAACCTTGGTAAAGTCCTAGGGGCTGAATATAAGGCTTGTGGGATTGGTACCAATATGGAAGCTGAAATCAAATCTATGAAGGCAGGTATTATTTGTTGTTTGGAGCTTGGTGGAGCTGATATTGTAGTGGTATCAGATTTCTACAGTTTGATCCAAATGTTAAGGGGAAATTTTGATGTTCCATGGATATATCTTGAAGAAATTGCTCATCTTGAAATGCTGATTACACAACATCATATTCAAATCCAGCACATTTATAGAGAGGGGAACACAGTTGCTGACTATCTTGCCAAAAAAGCTAACACAACACAACAGACTCAGCAACTGGACTGCACAATCTTGGAAAGCTCTCTAGGTCTATTGATCCTAAGAGTTGCCCTTTCTTTGCCAGCTTTGAGGATTAACTGATGTACTGGATGATCATCTGCTTGTATCTCCTGGAAGAACTCTTCATATTTATGAAGAGTGCAACCAGGTTGTTGCCTTTCTTGTTCTTTAAGCACATCCTTTACTTTAGTATCCTTTTGCTGGTTCTGCTTCTTGATGACAGGGCTGAAGTGTCAATTAATGCTGGATGGAGATGGAGCCACCCCAGACTTCAATGGTGGATCCCTTGGCTTTGCAGTTCTACTATTTGCACATGAAAAGTGCAAAGCAGGTGCTATCTATCCCATAAACCTTTCTGGATATTCTTTGCAAATGGATGCTGTGGTGCTCTTTTTTTTTTGTAGTTTTCAGTTAATGTTGCTACTTACATCAAGTTCGAAGTCCATTTTGGTTTTTACTGCAAGAAGGAGGATATATCATGCTGCTCAAAATTAATATATGCTTGCTGGTTCTATGGGCTCATTTGTTGTGGGTTTTGATTGATCTCACGTGGCTGTTGGTGAGTTTCCTGGTTGAAGGCTAACAAGGCTCTATTTTTTCTTTAAGAAGATGATACGTCTAAATATACCGCCACCTATGAGTCCCCGGAAACAACCTATCTAGCCACCAGGATGGAACAGGACCCGGCCATAGCGTCGGCAACGACCATCTGGTTAAGGTCGCGGAAGGGCGACCCCCGCCAAGAGCGTTCAAACCTACAAGGTCACTAGTCGCTCAGGGGGCCGACCTGCGATCTAAGTCAGAATCCAATAAGAGATCGCACGAGCCATGGAAGGCAGCAACTGAAGGGAAGTCAAGACATGACAAGGAAGCAAGCTCGCAGATCGCGACCCGGGCGACCACATAACAACATCGCCAAGATATATTGTCCGCTTAATATCACTGTACTTTATGCTTATCTATCCCTATCCCACGCCCTTAGCTCCTCTCCTTGCCTATAAAAGGAGGGCTTGTGTGACTTCATAAATATATGCGAAAATAGACAAAGAGAACAAAACTCTTGTCAAATTCACTCTCTCTCAAGCATTCATTCACTTTACCACCTCGCCGCCGTGCACCACCGGCTGCCGTCACCATAAATCTATCAAATAAGCCAGATAACCACACCAGACACCACCGCTAGACCACCGTGATAATATTCGGCATTATCAGAAGACAGCCTATTCAAGCTTCATGGAGAGCTCTTTTGATTAAAGTTGTTTTTTTTCTTTTCATTGTGTTGGTGCTGGGGATACACCTCCCAGGCTTTGCTTTGGATTTGTTTTTCTTTTATAGTTTTTTTTTCCAATGTATGGAGGCCTACGCTCTTTCCCTAGCATCCGGTTTCTCCCACATCGGATTTTCCGGATTATGGTTTTAAGGAGATGAGGGAAATACATTGAGGACATGTGCATTTTAAAGGAGCCCGAGAGGGCCAAGAACCTTGTAACACTCTTTTCTTCCGATAAAATTACAAGGCTTCTCTTAAAAAAAAAAAAAATAGAAATACAATTAAGTTGCTGTTGATAAAGAATATTATGGGAGAGACACAGTTTTAAAAAAAATATTATAGGAGAGTCAAAAAAAAAAAAAAAAAAAAAAAAAAAAAAACATACAAACAAACAAACCCCGCTGTCAACATTATTTTCCTCCATTTATATTGTGTTGAGCCTCTTTGTTGTTGGCCTAGTTGATTTTTGTGAGCCTAATTGGCTCATACTTGTTGTGTGTCTAGTTGACATAACTTTGATATAGACCCACGTTTAAGAGGACGTGTTAAAATGTATAAAATATTAATTATCTGTATCGCTTTCAGCTTAAGTTTTTGAAAAGATTAATTTAACGATGTTTAGGGATTTAAGGTAACTAATCATTCAATGATGGAACTGGCCGACCTGTATAATGCACGGAATTAGATGTTCTTTTGCTTGTGTGCATAATACATGACTATTATTTCTTTTATTTGGGAGATTTTTTAATTATATATTAGGGGAATGTTTATCAGAAAGTGTTACGACTTTTAGCACTAGGTCGTATTCAATCTCCACACAAGACAAGACTATTTATGTAGATTTTAATATACTTATTGCCTTAGTGACCGTTCATTTTATCACGTCCTATGAAGGGAAACTTGACATCATATCTATGAAAAACTTATTTTATCACGAAACCCTAACGAAGAACGATAATGAATAATAGAAAAGAACGAATATTTACTTTGAATTTATGAAACAAGTGATGGATGATTCTTGTACTTCTAATTAACCAAGAAGAACTACAAATCCACCAACCCTACGGACGTAATTTCCAACTGTACATCAAATCTATGAAGAACCCAAACCCTAGCACACAATGGATTAAAAAAACAAGGAAGACGATCTTTTACCTCAAAACTGCGATGAAGATGATGAATCATGTCCAGTCTGCCAAACAGTGAACCTGGGGTGATCATAACGACTTCAGAAGTTCAAATGATTTCACAGTCAAGCTTCTATCCTTGGTGGCCGTGAATCGTGGCTTCGTGGAAGAGTAACGTCTATGAAATTATAAGTTTTGGGGCAACTAGGAACCTAACTCAAAGCCGTGTAACCCTGTCTTAAAGGAAAAGAAAACTTAATTAAATTTGACTTAAGAAAAGAGAAAGGAAATCAATTTCCAAAAGATTTTTTGCCCTTATAAACTTTGGGGTTATTTATAATGTTTGTTAAAGTGTATAAAATGTTAATTATCTGTATCCCATTCAGCTTAAATTTTTGGGAGAGATGGTAGTTCGACATGGTATCAGAGTGGTTCGAACCCCGCTGCCAACATTATTTTCCCCCATTTATATTGTGCAAGTGTTGGGCCTCTTTGTTGTTGGCTTAGTAGGTCTTTGTGAGCCTAGTTGGCTCAGGCTTATTGTGTGCCTAGTTGCTTTTGGGAGAGATGGTAGTCCAACATGTTATCGGAGCGCAAGGTCTTGGGGTCAAACCCTGCTGCCAACATTATTTTACCCTATTGCTTTTGGGAGAGATGGTAGTTCAACTTGGTATCGGAATGCAAGGTCTTGGGTTCAAACCCCGCTGCCAACATCTGCCAATCAAAGTCTCCTTCTTTTTATGGAGACTGCATAAACATTTGCTACCTTTCCCTCTGCAGTTGAGGAAACTTGGTTTTCATGGGCCTTTTAAGTGCTTTTTCTGTACAGCTGAAGACTATTTTTTGCATGCCTTTTGGAAATGTTCTAAAGCTCAAGATCTGTGGAGTCGCTTTCAAAATCTCTTGCATTTTAAAGCTGATACTAGAAGCTGGAAGGATTTTATGCACTCTTGGCTTCATAACACTTATAAGGTGATTTGGGAAAAGTTCTTAAACTTATTTTCTTCTTTACCTTGTGGGAGCTTTGGAAGTTCGTAACTAGTGCTCTATATGGGCCTCAACTCCTTCGTTTGCAATGCTTTGCATGACATAATAAGTAATATTAACTATGCTGTACCTAAAATGAAGCTGAGGAAGCACTCAGAAGAAGATAGCATTCTTACCATAAGTGGAATCCTGATGTCCTTGCGGCCTGTTGCACCAAATAAACTACAGTTAGTTCAATGGCAGTTCCTGCAGGTTTCCAAATTAAACTTAACTGTGATGGTTCTTCTCTGGGCAATCCAAGTCCTGCTGGTGGTGGCTTTGTGATCAGGAACAACCTTGGTAATGTCCTAGGGGCTGAATATAAGGCTTGTGGGATTGGTACCAATATGTAAGCTGAAATCAAAGCTATGAAGGCAGGTATTCTTTGTTGTTTAGAGCTTGGTGGAGCTGATATTGTAGTGGAATCAGATTCCTACAGTTTGATCCAAATGTTAAGGGGGAATTTTGATGTTCCATGGATATATCTTGAAGAAATTGCTCATCTTGAAATGCGATTACACAACATCATATTCAAATCCAACACATTTACAGGGAGGGGAACACAATTGCTGACTATCTTGCCAAAAAAGCTAACACAACACAACAGGCTTAGCAACTGGACTGCACTATCTTGGAAAGCTCTCTAGGTCTATTGATCCTAAGGGATGCCCTTTCTTTGCCAGCTTTGAGGATTAACTGATGTACTGGATGATCAGCTGCTTGTATCTCCTGGAAGAACTCTTCATATTTATGAAGAGTGCAACCAGGTTGTTGCCTTTCTTGTTCTTTAAGCATATCCTTTACTTTAGTATCCTTTTGCTGGTTCTGCTTCTTGATGACAGGGCTGAAGTATCAATTAATGCTGGATGGAGATGGAGCCACCCCAGACTTCAATGTTGGATCCCTTGGCTTTGCAGTTCTACTTGGGGAGCACTCTTCATTTGCACATGAAGAGTGCAAAGCAGGTGCTATCTATCCCATAAACCTTTCTGGATATTCTTTACAAATGGATGCTGTGGTGCACTTTTTTTTTGTGTAGTTTTGAGTTAATGTTGCTGCTTACATCAAGTTCGAAGTCCATTTTGGTTTTTGCTGCAAGAAGAAGGATATATCATGCATGCTGCTCAAAATTAATATATGCTTGCTGGTTCTTTGGGCTCATTTGTTGTGGGTTTTGCTTGATCTCATGTGGCTGTTGGTGAGTTTCCTGGTTGAAGTCTGACAAGGCTCTGTTTTTGCTTTAAGAAGACACCTATTCAAGCTTCATGGAGAGCTCTTTTGATTAAAGTTTTTTTTTTCTTTTCATTGTGTTGGTGCTGGGGATACACCTCCCAGGCTTTGCTTTGGATTTGTTTTTCTTATATAGTTTTTTTTTTTTCCAATGTATGGAGGCCTACGCTCTTTCCCTAGCACCCAGTTTCTCCCACATCGAGGTTTTCCGGACTATGTGGTTTTAAGGAGATGAGGGAAATACATTGAGGACACGTGTATTTAGAGGAGTCCGGGAGGGCCCAAGAACTTTGTAACACCCTTTTCTTCCAATAAAATTACAAGGCTTCTCTTAAAATAAACAAAAAAAAAAAAATAGAAATACAATTAAGTTGCTGTTGATAAAGAATATTATGGGAGAGACACAGTTTTAAAAAAAATATTATAGGAGAGTAAAAAAAAAAAAAAAAAAAAACAAACCAAACAAACCCCGCTGTCAACATTATTTTCCTCCATTTATATTGTGTAGTAAGTGTTCAACATCTTTGTTATTGGCCTAGTTGATCTTTGTGAGCCTAGTTGGCTCAGACTTATTGTGTGTCTACTTGACATAGCTTTGATATAGACCCACGTTTGAGAGTCGTGTTAAAATATATAAAATATTAATTATCTGTATCTCCTTCAGCTTAAGTTTTTGAAAAAGATGGTAATTTAACAATGCGGGATTTAGGGTAACTAATCATTCAAAGATGGAACTGGCCAACCTGTATAATGCACGGAATTATATGTTCTTTTGCTTGTGTGCATAATACATGACTATTATTTCTTTTATTTGGGAGATTTTTTTTATAATTATATATTAGGGGAATAGATGAAGATTGAACTATAATGTTTATCAGATAGTGTAAAGGCTTTTAGCACTAGGCCATATTCAATCTCCACACACAAGACAAGACTATTTATGTAGATTTTAATATACTTATTGCCTTAGTGACCGTTCATTTTATTACATTTTCTCTAACTAACCCTCCTTTATCTTTCCCCTCATTGACCCATTTTTATCTTTTCCCTTAATATTCTTTTCTCTTAATTATGTTTGATGATAGAATATGATTCAATGTTTTTTGAAATCGTCACTTATTTCAAGGTAATAATAAGCAACTAAAATGATACATATATTTTGCTTCTAAAATGAAAAAGTTTTGAAATCTGTCTTGTTACTTAATTTAACATTTTTTCACTGGCTTAAAAAACATTTTTTTTTTCATTCCCCACCCCTCCCCCCCCCCCCCCCCCCCCAAAAAAAAAAATTGTATTTATTTTGAAATTCTCTTGATTAATAAGTAGCAAACTTCTATTAAAAAAAGTATCAAACTCTTATTAAAAAAATATCAAATATTACTCACTTACCAAATATTTTTTTTAACCACAAAAATATTTGTTTATTCGTACATATTAAGGCAAGTAGAATTTTATAATTTCTTCCCACGTTGAAAGTGATACTCTCACTATCACGAGAATTATCCAAAGGAGAAATGTTTAAAGTGTGAATATATGACGGAACACGTGAGTATGGACGGCTTCATGAATTTAATGATACGAGTCGGAAATTTATTATTATTAAACGTAGTTTTATATATTATATTTCAATATGGATGAATACAGATCAATATATAAAATAAGCGGGTCATGTTCACATATATATGTGTACCTACAAAAAAATTCTCACGGTACTACTTTTTTTAGTGGGTCGAGTGACCCTTATTCCATAAGGTGTAGCCGCCCCTGCACGCGAGGAACACAATACTAGTGCTCCTATTTTCAAATGTGGGACCCACATATTTGCTTAATTTCTCAAATAATGATATTAGCACAACCGTAGTGTCACAACGAATCATATATAATATAATGGTCATTTGCATTATTGATTATGATGAATTCAGATCATTAACAATTGGATTCATCATTATTAACGGTGCAGATAACCATCGTATCACTCGTTGCGACCCGTATTAGTACTCTAGTTTCTCATTGGTTTATAAGAATATAGTAAGAAAAATATTAGATGGAAACTATGAATAAATTAGATATGGTCAAACATAATTGACCTACATTGACACACGATACCCATCCTCCTATAATATAATTGTTTTTATTTTTTTATAATTAAATTGCAAAAATGATATTTTACAATGATTTTTAGACAACAAGACAATGCAGTACTAATATTTTTTTTGAACATTTAAAAAACGATTGCATGTTTTACTAATTTTGACCCGAATACCCATAATTAATCTAGTAATTATACACCCACATATCAAAATAATTGTTTATTTGTATATCTCAAAGGACAAAGCAATGAGAACGTTATAATTTTATCCCATGTTAAATGTGATACTCTGATTATCCATAGCACGAGATCATCCATAATTAAGACAATTCGTTAGGACAAATTTTATAAAACAACCGTTGTAGCAAGGTTGTACCAAGTGACATACATTACAACCATTCATTTCTAACCTCTCACACACGATAAAAGTGTATTATGTGAAAGAGAGTAAAAATGAGAGGCTATAATGTATGCCATTTGATACAACCTTCTTACAACCGTTGCACCATAAAGTCTTTCGTTGGTTAGAGTGTGAGATTATTACATAAAACGAGAAAAACGCGGTGGCCTAATTTTTTCTTTCACAAGGGTCACCCATTTTTGCTGATGGGATATTAGCACCATCTTTGCTTGATTTATGATTTTGGATAAAAATATGTAGCAATTAAGATTTTATTTTTCCCGCCTTTGTGAGTTTGCCCTTTGAAAACAAAAGTCTATCGCAACGGTAGGCATTAATTTTCCAATACAGCGTTAGTGTCACCACCCTCCTATATAAACCTACCATCCCACCTTGATTTTCATCGTATCGGAACGTATCCCAAAACCCAAAAAAATCCGAATTCTCAAAATGCCAATCACCATTTCCGACTCTTCTTCAGAAACCCTCTCCCAACAGCCTTCGAGTGAAGTGACTGAAGTCACTTCCCGATACTCCCCTCCTCCACCGCCTCCACCACCACCTCCTCCTCATTCTCCTGAGCGCATACACATTGAAAGACGCATTCCAAATGGGCAACGCAGGTACGTAGCACGGGGCACATGACTCCCTTAATTAGCTTTCTAATTTCATCTTTTTTTATTAAAGGAGCATGGGCAGGCGCCCCTACTTTGTTTTTTGATTTTTTTCTTCTATTAAAACATTTTAGTTTTGCTGTTAAAAAATACAAATTCATGTCTGGATAGCCTCTTCAATTTTCTTTGATGCAAATGCAGGTTTGACTGTCCAGAATGTGACAGGTATTTCTCTAGTAGATACAGTCTATCCGCACATATGAGAGTGCACCCTCCGGAAGAAGCAACAGCTGTTATTTTAGCACCTGCATTGCGCTCGGCAAATGCTGCAGGTCGGGGTGATCCCGCTCAGCACACTAATCGTCGCCAAAATCGAAGGCCGGTTTTACCGGATCTTAACCTTCCACACCCTCAAATTTGCTATTGGTGGTGGTCCGTTGCAGATCAATTTTAAGAAATATTTTGAAAAGAATGCTTTTTGTTGTATTTGTATTTGCATTTTGCATTTTGCAGGGAGAAATTAAAGCTGTAATTTGAATATCTTTTTTTTTTTTTTTTCCTGGAACAAAATTGGAATATCTAATTTCAGATTATTCATTACTTCAGTGTTATCATCAATGTTAAAAAAGTTTTTTTTTTCTTGTTTTTTTTTTTAAGGGTGTTTTGTCTTATTTTGAAGCTATTTTTTATTTGATATTAAAAAAAAAGAAGAAGCTAATTTCTCGCTTTAAAATAGTCGCAATAATCATATAATGATTTTCTGCAATTTTTTTTCCGGATTTATTTTTTATCGTTTACTAAAATAATTTCTCGCTTTAAAATAATCTCAATAATCATATAATGATTTTCCTAAAGTATACTTCCTCCTTTTTTTTAACTGTCACTTTTCACAATTTATTTTTTTCACTTATATCTGTCATTTTAGATTACCAATACATCATTTATTATGTTTTTCAACTTACGCCTTCACATTAATTACAAGATTTAATCAAAGTCTTATACTCTAAATAATAAAAAATACATTTTCAATGCATCAAAAACACCAAAGGTCATACAATTCCAATATAGTGTATTTAATGATTACAAATATATTCAAAATATTAAAGAAGGACGGTCTAGTCATTTAATACTATATATCATGCACATTAATCAATTTCTTAGTTTGTGTGTCCATATCAAAAGCGGCTAATAAATAAACGGCGGGAGTATCAATTAAATCTTCATCAAAATCCTTAGGCCGAAGTACAAAATTCCGTATTTAGACCATGTGTTTTGTGTAATCACGTTGTACTCTTCCCGAAAATTGATTCTCTTTGAGAGACTTTAGTTGCACCACTCCGAATTTACCATACCCACACTACATGTTCATCAAATTAAAATCGACCTTTTGGAAGACTATTCTTGACTCCAAAATCGACTATATGAAGATTGAATGCATGCTGGGGCGGATCCACCCTATAAGTAGGGGGCACTCGTCCCCCCATCGGATCCGGAAAATACACAATTATATATATGTTATGTATTTTTCCACCCCCCATAAAATTTATATTCGCCATTATCATCTATAATAAACCGATAATTGACATAAAAATTCTATCATATTAATAAAAATACATAGTTATTATCAAAGTAATACATTAAAAAAAATATTAATCGGTTTCGGAACATTAGTTTCCTTGAAGAACATTTTTTGTAGTGTTTGAAATCTTTATTTATAGAAGTAGAAGGGTTAATGTATTCAGATAATGCGATATGTAGTAGTTTATTAACATATAATACAAAATATTTACTCGTGTTCTTTTTTTTTTTGCGATTTATAGTAGTTTTTTTTCGAATCGTAGGGGACAGAAAAAACACTACTAAATATTTTTTTACTACAAAAAAAACTCCAGAATTTTCGCCCCCCGTAGCCCGGGATCTTGCGCCCGCCCCTGAATACATGCGAGAAATAAATCTAAGCTTTCGGGCTTAAATGGAATAGAAACATATATATAGAAGCGATGGAAAAATGGCATGTAAAATCAAAATATGAATTTCATAAACTTTATGTGTTTAGATGCTGTGTTTTTTAGGTTATTAGATGAATTTAAAGAAATTGTATACTAGACTTTTTACATATGCAGTTTAACAGGTCTTGTTCCATATGTTCGTGTTGTTGTAATCATAATCACGGGCGTTGCTTATTGTTGTGTCTTTTTGGAAAAAACTATGTTGATTTTTGATGGTGAAATAGTTGAAGGAACTAATCTATAGAATCAGTTATTCCGAAGAGGTGTGGTGTCACTGCATACGTAAGGGTGTCACTGTAAGGACACTAGTTTTTTAGGTGTCACTGTGACTGAAGGTGTTACCGCAAAATACACAAGTTTTTTCGGACTGTTACTATGAGGATTGAGTGTTACTGCGAGCTGTTACTATGAGAATAATGTGTTAATGCAAAATACACAAGTTCTTTGGGTGTTACTGTGAAAATAATGTGTTATTGCAAAATTACATTGGTGTTATTGCAAAGAGGCCCTGAAATACATATTGTGTCGGTGTGAGGGTGTTATTGTGAATACATAATGTGTTACTATTAGGTGTTACTGTATAATTATAAGATGTTATTGCAAAGGGTCACTGGAATACATAATGTGTCACCGTGATGTTGTTACTGTGTATTTTTATGTATGTGACGGTGTTACTATTATTCTCTCCATGTATTAGGTGTTATTATGAGGTGTTACTAAATACATAAGGTGTTACTGTCATTATGTATTATTTGTTAATAAAACGTGTGAGTCACTATGAGGGTATTACTGTAAACGTAAGTTAATAATGTCATTGTGTATTGTTAATAAAAGGTGTTACTATGAGCGTGTGATTGCGAGAGTGTTAATTGCGTCACAGTGAGAGTGTTACTGCAAAAAATGTGACAATTGCAATTGATGCGAATATGTTTTCAGATTTCAAATATTACGTCGAAATGGTATCATATGATATATCAAAATAAAGAAAACAAAAAATATGAATTATGGTAAAAAAGAAATTTAATTATCGGAGATCTAAATAAAAAGTTACAATTGTTTAAAAAAAGATAGTAAGAGATAGAAAATGATATTCAAAATTTTTTTAGTCTTGAACGTGTTTGCTAGAAAAAAAAAAAAAAAAAAGGAAAGGAACGACAATGAGCGAAAAAAAGATTTAAAAAAAAAAAAAAAAAGAAAGGAGCAACTAAATGAGCGAACAGATATCATATGTCGACTAAATGAGCAACGAACGTGTTTTTCATTTTTTTAGTGCATAATAATTTTGTTTTTTTTAACCTTTTCAAATACCGTGTCATATATACTTACTATGTAATAAAAAATGGATTATAGTCAAATCAACTCCAAAAAAATGTAACATTATTTGATTAGATCTTGTTAAACTACATTTTGATATGAATTTGGACCTTATCTATCTTCTAACTTAAGTAAAAAAACAAAAATGGGTCAATGAGGCTTGGCCTACTAACCAATAGAAAAAAACAAGTGTCACAAACCCCCACTAATGTTGTAATATGTGGCTTACACGGGAACAACAATGTCCAAAACAAACAAAACGCAAGAAATTTTGCAGAATATTTAATAACTTGATATGAACGTAGAATCGTGAAACACTTTCCTACAAAAGTTATTTGCCTCGAATCTTATGCCTAGGGTAACACAAATACTTTTGTGAGATAAGACTACGTTTTCCCTTCGATCTTTAGGCACAAAAGATGAAGATGACCTTTGGAGATAATGTGTAAGTGTTTTATATTTTTGATAGGATCAAGGATGCATACATTTGTTGTGTGTATATTCAACAATGTAAAAAGCCTGTAAAAAGCACTTAGATCCTGGAAAAACAGTTATAAATTCGAATATATAAGTTACAACCCAAGTGGAAAGGCACCATTTGGTTATAACTACCCAAAAAGGCCAAAAGGCACTTACATGACTGTTTTCGGACCACAGGCGGGCGCCTATGGCCAGCCTGTGAAAGCCAAAACCGACCAAAACTCTCTTGAATCACTTTTACACTAGCAGGAACACCACAGGCGGGCGCCTGTCACTCTGCTTCACCAAAATCTGATTTTTGGTCCTTTAACCGGTTTTCGGTCCTTTAAGTGATTTTCCGAACTATACTTGCTTATTTTCCATCCGTATACTCATATACACTTGTATAAGCGTGCACTCCGTACCTCCAAACTTATTATTAAGTGTTACGAGTATATCCACCCTTGTACTAAACCCCGATTACCTCAACGGCTTGTGATTATACTTAAATCACCAACATTCCTCCCCCATTTAAGTGTAATCCTTGGTTTAGCAAAACAACACTGTCATAAAACAAATCAACTCATGCTTCAATGAAAATGTCACGAAGATTGAATTCCCATCTAGTATTATTACACATTTCAAATATTCGAGTATTGGGGTGTGTCTAAGCATTGAACCCCTTTACACGTTTTGAATACATGAAGATAACATACACGTGAGTTAATATAACTCCAAAAGCTTATTCTTGACACTAATTAATCGGGCCTTGTGTCCATATCCATTCATGAGCATATAGAAAGCCAACTCTCGAACTTTTTGAAGCGGCCAAACTTCATACTCATATAGGTGAGCCTTTATATAATCGTGCACTGCAATAGCACTTTGTCAAAGACTCATTATGAAGAATCCCTTCATCCTTAACTTACAGGTAATAGCACATACCTCGGGATATTATCATGTGCACAAATCTAGATAATAGGCCTTCCACATTGAATTCTGCCTCTAACATTGTATTAGAAGGGAATTGGGTATCCTATCACTGTTTAGGGTGATTTTATACGATTTCTAATGTTATATTTTATAACAATTTCCTCCATATTCGTATAATTTGCATAGAAATCAAGGGTTTAATCGAATTATTGAGCAAATGAGTTTTAAAAGTGGTTAAGTGCAAATTTGTGTTAATTATGTGGTTTCATTGATAAAAATCTTTGAATATGAGATGTTACATTTTGCACGATGTTATCATGAATGTAGGTACGCTTGCATGTTAAATGAGGAGCTTAAACGAAGATCAGATGAAGATTAAGAAGAAAGCTCGATTCGATTCGGCCCAAACTTGGTGATCAAGTATTTCAAAATATGCCACGTAACATTATATTTTGAGGCCTAAAAGATGGATTTTGAGGAAAAGAAGAAGATGCCACGAGTTTACGAGATCAACGGATCAATATTTTCCAACGTACTTCTACCGTAACCTGTTTTTCGATGGAAATTTTACCCGACTTAGAGGCATTTTCAGGGGAAGAGTTCTTGACGAAAGTTGTAGATACTAAAATGAGCTTTCCAACGCATTTTGAATCACGTCAATCGGAGGTCTACAACTCAAGTTATGATTTTTTTACCGAACTGCTGGAATTACGGACGAACCGGAGATATTTTGGCCAAGTTTGATGCATGTTACTCCATGTGCTCCTTAATGATGATGATGATGAGTCATAACAAACTCCACATGCTATTTTAGTGACTCCTCACCTTCACATGCAAAGTCATTATCACCTCCCACATGCTTATAACAAACTTGAGAATATTCCTTAGCATATTCTCCCAAAAATATCTCCCTCAACTACAACCTCTCCCTTATACACCTCCCCTCAACTCTCCCTATAAGAACTCCCTCATTTCCATCCATAAAGGCGCCCCTCCTTGGTCACTTTTGGCCAAGCTTTTACTTTTCCCGTCTTTTATGTAAATACTCTGTAGTAGCGTTATGCCGAGAATAAATTAGAATAATAGTACTTGTTGTAATGCGGAGCTACGGCCCCGATTACGAAATCATAATCGAGGATGATTGGCTAAGGTCTCTAAGCTAGAACCACCTTTGTGAAGCCACCATCACCGGAATAAACAAGGATTTCGTTTTCATTTGTTCTAGTGAGTTTCTTGTTCTTCCTTCATGTTTGAATTGTTTATGTGCAATTTGTATGATCTATACTTATGTTGCATGCTAATCGAATTTAGATACGATAGTTGATAAATTCGTAGATTACCGTGAAGGAGAATGATAATATTCTTCCAACATACGTAAGTTGAGGGTGAATGTTGTCGATTAGGATTTATATCCATATCTTTGATCCGTAAATGCTTTAGTTGTACCGAGAGTGGTGAACTAATTAAAAGGCGATGAACCGAAAGGGAAAATGCCTCTTTAGCGAATAATAATCCAAGAACTTACGAATGAATATGTGTCTTTCTTGTTATTTTCGGTGGGGTGGTGGATCATCGGTGCGTTCTAGTTGTTTTAAATTATAAATTTTTATTATCGTAGTTTTATTTATTTTCACGTTTGCTACCTTAGTTTGTTAATTGAAAATCCGAGATCATAATCATCAACTTTATAAAAGAAATCGAAGGCAAGAAAAAAAAAACTCTTTTTCGTACAAGTC